>CM035115.1:151808477-153070300 GCA_020205555.1 Panax stipuleanatus
GCACAGAATCCATGGCAGCAATTGGTACTGTGGGAAAGATAGTCTATGATGTTATCAAACTGTTTGTTCCGCTCGGGTGTTGTTCTATGCTTTTTACAATGTAGATCTCTCAAACAAAGCCATTTTGAAGTTAAAGTGTATGGTTCGTACTCATTTGGGCTCAAATGATGAAGCTTATGGATGTTGCATACAAGAAGAGATGATCTTGGTTTATAGAGGCTTTCGCCTTACCAAACCCTCACAAAAGGCAGGTTTCTAGCTTTAACCAGACCTAACTGTGCTTGTGCCAAAAGTGTTGCCATTGTGGGAATTACTTCGATATGTTATTGTTTCCTCGCCTTTTTGGAAAAGGCGAAAAACCCTAGCATGCTAGAAGGAGGGTTGAATCTAAAGAGTGGAATAGAGCACTTTTTATTCATCCTGGCGGAAAGGCAGTTATTGAAGGGGTTGGGAAGAGTCTAAGGTTAAGTGAGTTGGATATTGAACCGGCTCGAATGGGCTTCATCGATTTGGTAACACATCTGCTGGTGGTTTATGGTATGTTTTAGGGTATATGGAGGCTAAAAAGAGGCTTAGAAAGGGTGATAGAATTTTGATGATTAGTCTTGGTGCTGGTTTTAAGTGCAACAATTGTGTGTGGGAAGTTGTGAGATTTGGATAGGGGGAATGTTTGGAAAGATTGCATCGACAATTATCCTCCTGAATCCCTAGTCAATCCTTTTACTGACAGGTATGGGTGGATCAATGATGAAGAGCTCAAGAGTATGACAACTGAGGAGATCAGAACCGAATTTAGTCATTTACTCTAGTGGTTTTTGTTATTCTTGCTGTATTTTGTATCGGCATTTAATTGTTTACGTACTCCAAATGGAGTTGTGTACGTGTTACGGCCCTAGCCTTGTCTGCATAGAAATCAATGTATCAATTGCAGGAAGGATATAGGTCAAATTACAAATCATAGAATTATTGGACTATTGTATTTCAAGTTTTATATGGATTATTATAATTAATTAATACAAGTGTGAATAAGGTTTTACTAATTTCTCTTCGTTCATTAATTACCCCTGCAAAACAACAGATCTGTCCATTTGTTAATTTCAGCCGGAAAGAATGCCATATGTGGACATATGGAGCATGTCATAGGGTGGTTTTAAAATTAAATGTACATTTATGGCTCTTCTTATAAGTAAAAATGGGCCAGGACTGTTGGAAATATAAGCCATAATAATTACTCCCTCGTTATTTTTTAGTTGATGTTTTAGGAGAAATATAAAGATTAAAAAATGTAATTAATGATTTGTTTGATTGATTAAAATGAGTATACAATCTCAATATTATCCTTCAAAATTCATAAGAAAAGATGAAATTAATAAATAATTTAGGTCATGTTTGTTTGCAAGGATTATATCTTGGACTATTAATCTTAGGATTAAATAGTCATAGTCACATGTTTGTATTTATGAGATTATTCATGGGATAACTTAAAATAATCTCATGTTATGTTTATTTTTTCAGGATTAATTAAAGATTGGATTAAAAAAATATCGTTTGAACTATTATACCCTTATCAATAATAACATATTTTTAAACTATAATTTAAACTTATTTATACATCAAAAAATAATGAACAATTAATTAAAAATTTTAAATAAGTGATTATATCATTCAGTAAATATTATTTTTTTATGGGGGTGGAGGTGTATACATAATCAGTAAATATTATTATTTTTTTGAAGGGGCGTGAATATGTAAATATTTTTTTTTATGGGGGGTGGGGAAGGCGGTGGGGTGTCGCGGGGTTTGGGAATGTATACATAATCAATAAATATTATTTTTAGGGGGTGGGTGGTGGGTGGTGGGTGTGTGGGTGGTGGGTGGTGGGGGGGGGGGAGGTATACATAATCAATAAATATCTTTTTTTTGGAGGGTGGAGGGTGGGGGGTGGGGGTGTATACATAATCAATAAATATTAATTTTTTTTGGGAGGGTAGGGGCGGGTGGTGCTGGGGGGCAGGTGGGGGTGGCGAGGTCTAAATTGCTAGGGGGCGGCTAGGGGGCGGGGTGGGGGGGAGTGTATACATAATTAATAAATATCTTTTTTTTTTGGGGGGTGGAGGTGGGGGTGGGTGTGGGGGTGTATACATAATCAATATTATTTTTTTTGGAGAGGGGGGGCGGTGCGGGGGGCAGGGGGTTGGGCGAGGTCTAAATTGCTAGGTCTGTTGTCAGTGTAAACTTTAAATTACACACATCAAATAATTTAATTATGTGTATTAGATTACTGGTACATAGTATTAATTTGTATCAGTAAATTTGAAGTTGTCGGTTATTAATAACGGAGATTGCAGGATATGATGGTCATTTTAGAAATAGATTGATGTTAATTTTGTCTAACAATTTTAATCCCAAATGGTAGAGATTATAATACCAAGTAGAACATATTATTAAATAATCTCTCATCTTTAAGCAATTTTATAATCTCAGGATTAATAGTCCCAAGCTCAAATTTAAAACAAACATTAATACACTTGGGATTAATAATTATATCACAAGTGTAATTCTTGCAAACAAACATAGTCTTAGTATTTAATGTAGAGATAATATGATAAACTAAGTCATTAATACTTCCCTTGAAATCTACAAACGACAAATAAAAGAAACAAATTTCACTCTCTAAAAAGACAAGTAAAAAGGAAAAGGAGGGAGTAATATTTGAAAAAAGAAAAAAGAAAAGAAGAAGTAATTATGTTTCTAGGCTAAATACTTTTACTAGTCTAAGGTAGTGTTTGATAAAACTGAGTAATTAAGATATGAGTGACTAGTATATCTTAATAAATTAGATCATCGTAGTGAAATAGCATCTGAACTTAAAAAGTTGTTTATACAGTAACTAAAAAGTATAAAACATTTGAATGACTTTTAAATTTAAAAATATCTCAAATTGTCTTTTTAAAAATCAATAATGATCTTAAAATTTGGAAATGGAAGGAGTACAATATTTATAGAGGCTCCATATGTTTAAATTTTTTATTAAAAAACAGTTCTTAATGATTTAAATTTATATCTTCATCTTACCGATAAAAAAACGATAAAAAACAAATAAAATTTTACTAAACAACTTTAATAATTTCTTACTGAATCAGATGTAAAGGTAAACAAACGCCACCTAGGTGCAATGTACCTTTGGGCTCTCATATTGGGCTCTCATAAAGTCTTTTAAATGATGTAGACAGAGTTATAGTAATTGTATATGTAATGATTTTTGTTTATGTATGTACGAAAGACATGTTAGACCAGCCTAGCAAATCTCTAATTCATGATATCAATTACTCAACTAACTCAAGTACTATTGGTTGTAATAAAGATAGAGATTATTGCTGTGTAAAAAATTTCAGTCGGACAATAAGAATAAGGAAATTCACATGGCTATGTGGATTTCCTTTTCTCCAATTAATGAGGGAATTTTTTCTCACCCATAGGCCATAAATCATAATCAATGCATAAAAAAAAAGTGTGAGCCGTGTTCACGCATATATAGGGTACAAAATCATGAGTACATGTGTTGGATAATTATATAGGGTCCTCTTAACATGTGCTTTAAGGGTACATGTTAATCACACAATTTAAGAGAATATTCTCTTGAACTGTGTATATATTTCTTTGATTTTTGCATTTACACAAAATTCAAGAGAATATGCACACAATTTAAGAGAATATTCCCTTGAACTGTGTGCTTAGCATGTGTCCTAAGGGCACATATTAAGCAAATTTCAATTATATAAAACAACTCGAGTCAAATTTTGAATGATAAATATTAAATTGTACTTGTTAGAATATTTTAGATATTATTAGCAGATTTGTGAAATATTTAATTGTAGGTTATATTAGGTTTTCTTTGTTGCTAAGCTGTGTTGTGTCTAAGTTGTGTCAATTCTTATAAAGGCAATTATCTTTTATTAAGCAATATATGTCATTTAAATATTCTCTTTTTATTTTTTATTGAAGCAATACTCGGTCCATTATTCCAATAGTATTCTAAATTCACGACACCAGTGAGTCCAACAACAGGGAGCAAAAAAAAAATTATGGGGAGAAGGATTTTGCAATTGAATTTGGATACTAAATCAAAATGATTTGTCATTTATTTACGCCAGTTCTCTAAATTTGGTGTAATTTTTTCTCGTCTATAATTTCTCTATATTTTTTACTTTTATATTTGTTTCTATTACCATAGAGTATTTTTCATAAAGATCAATTTGCTCATGCTGTATTTTAAGAGGTAAAACTTAAAAATAAATAACTAATAAAAAGAGGTTTATTCAACTATTTCTGGTTAAGATATTTCACATGAATCTCACATAAGAAAAAATCAAAAATGTAAATAGATTAATAAGTCTGATAGAAATTTAACCTGAAATATTAACTTTTTGGGTAAGAAGGTGACCTAACATACGTGTTGGGTCAGACTTCACATGTGCAGTGGCATCCCAAGTATCAAGTTAGTACTCCATGGTAGAGCATTCACAGACAGCGTGTTACTCTTGGTGGGGCAAATAAAGTTGAACGGGCTTAAGATAGGTTACTCTCGTGGAGCAAATGGAGTTGATCAAGATTAAGATAGGTTACTATCTAAGAAGTTGCTCAAGGTGAAGGGTTTTACAATGAGAAAATGTTGTCCTCTCACGTTTGGCTTTGGCATGATGAAGTAGTATTAGAGTCGAGTAGGGCTCTTGAAATTGGCTCAAAGAAGGTGTGTTCAATGATTAATCTAGTGATAGGTATTGCAAGTGAAAGGCAGAGATTGTCGAGATATTTCACATGAATCACACATCGAAAAAATTCAAGAGTGTAAAATGATTAATACATATGATGGAAGTTTAACATAATTAGCTTTTTGGGTATTAAAGGATTTAAGAGTGTGGTTTGATGGGTCTGAGGGATTGGGGGGGTTAAGCCACGTGGTTTGGACAATTTTATTGACGGATTGAAGGTTTGACATTCTAAACGGGTCAAAGTCCAAATTGACTTGTGATCTCTTGCCATATTCGACTTCTTATTTATAAGTAAGTCAAATTCTATTCAATTATGAGACTTAAAGGTATAAGGAACCTATACATAGGACTCCTATTCTAAATGGGGACGGGCGTGGTGAATTAAGACGGTGTGATCAAGTTATTATAAATACAGCCATGATCTAAATACAAAGTACACATATATTATTTACTCGTATACACTAGAGAAGTTTCATACATTTATTGTTGACATTTCTAGCATGTACTTATTCTCACACCAGAGCTATCCCCTGACGACCCTGACCGTCAAGCTTTTTTGTGTGTTTATTTGTTCATTATGCAAGTTTTAAGCTCGTTGTTTAATGATTTGGGGAGCGTGCAAATTTTAGCGTTAAGATTGGCGCTAGAAGGAGGGCATGTGTTCTAATGTTAACTTAAAATCCCCAGTTTACTTTCAAGTTAAAAAAATGGCAGGTAAGGGAAAGATATATAGTTCTTAACCAGGAGAGGTCCTCAGTCATCTCGACAATGCATCAGGTTCGTAATTTGGTCAAAGACAGGCTCGGAACCAACAACCCCAAATCGATCCCACCAAAAGCCCTGTTAGTCCCAGTTCAATAATATTTATTCTCTACAAGCCAGAAGGCTCTCGATCCTCATAAGCGTGGGACAGTCGACCAACCCCAAATCCATACTTACTAGAATCAGGATCAGGGGCATGAAAGGCATGACAAACGGGAGTTGATTCGGTTATGCAAGATCCAATAAGAGAATGAGGCTCTTGAGACCTTACGCCTCCAACAAGAAGAATGAGATGCATAGTTGGCGGAATTGGAAGGGGTATGAGATTTTTCCCTAACGCGGCATAGAGCTGACCCCGAACTCGATCACTCATCGGGAGGGTCACCAGATGGAACGAACATGTGTCGCCCACTCTCTCGGGAACTAAAAGAAGGACGGGTACGCTCCAAGCTGATTCAACGGGTTGCTTCGTTGAATTATTTTTTGGATCGTTGCGGAGAAATAACTCCCCCGAAGGGGATACCCGATTCAATAATGTAGAATTTCATATATTTGGATCAGAAGATATCAGTTGTGGCTCAGGAAATCAATTATCGGTCGACCCGAAGTCACCTTTTACACTAGAAACTGATCGAGTTCGAGCCGGTTTGACTAAAAGATGCCCCTTTGGAGACATATAACGGCACGAGAGACCCCTATGATTATGCACATACGCACGAGTGTATTATGTGTTACTATAAGCATTTGAATGTTGCTTAGTGTCAGATGTTTGTCATAATACTAAACAAAGGGGTTCGATTGCGGATGACATCGTTGCCACCCAACTCTATCAGGTCTTGGCAAGAGCTTTGCGATAAACTCCATGATCGATTCGTTAGTAATAGGAGAAGGGAAAAGTTGATTGCCTCCCTTATGCAAATAAAATAACAGTCAAGTGAAAGTTTGAGCCAATAAGTGAAGAGATTTTGAAAGGCGGTCGACACTGCGACAAATCTCAATATACCACAGACACTCTGATTCTTTACAATGGGATTGAATATGGAACGATCGCATAAGTTGATGAAGGATGCCATGTTCAATCCCCCGAAGGATTTGTTAGAAGCTTATGATAAGGCAAAAAACTTTATTGCCATTGATGATGCCATAGGGAGTCTTAAGCCACAATCTCGTTGGGCTGATTAACCTTGAGATTAGGATCTAAATTATAATCCCAGACCAGATACACATGTGAAGAAAGAGACCCGTAACGGGTCTGCGGGAAATAATAAGCCTTCTTTCTGGCACCAGCTTGATAATAAACCTTATACTTCGCTCAATTTCGATCGTGTTAGGATCCTTAACGAGATCAGGGATAAACCATTTTTGAGCCGTGTTCGATGAGTAATCGTACGACAATGGGATATAAGAGTTTATTTTGCTAATACGACCAAAGCAAAAGACATTTAATTGAAGTGTGCTGGCAGTTGAAGAATGTGATTAAAATGAATGTTCATAATGGGGAGTTAATACACAATGTGGCTGGATGGGAAGAACATGTACTAAGGCAAGATAATGATCGGGCACAACATTGGTAATGACATCTCGGTCACAACGAGACTATCCGGTGGGTAGTGGATGTTATATCGGGACGTTCGGGTGGATGTGTAATGGATAAAAAGCAAAAAGGTTCTTCAAATTCTGTTTTGACGATGTCCGATCAGCCATCAAAGAGAGAACAACCTTATCCTAACATCGTAATCACATTTTCTAATGAAGATTATATCCACCTGACACGGTGGAACCACACAAGGGGATATTGGTTATCACAACACAGGTGGAACCAGTTGATATATGCGGAGAATCATGTTGGATAATAAATCTTCAGTGATATTCTTTACAGTCATGCGTACTGATGAGTGCATAATATTCATTTGTTTCGATTCATTTATGGTTAGTTTATTGCATGTTTTGTTGTGTACACAAGCTTATTAAGGTGTTTATTAATTTCAGGATAAATTGAAGCTAAAAAGATGAGAACGAGATGAATTGGAGTAAAAGATATGAAAAAGGAAGAAAATTTAAAAGTCAGTCAAGCTCATCTCGGCGAGCCCACCATGCACAAAGTTTTCACCCGACGAAGACCTCTCTGCCTAGAATCCAGAAAGCTTGCCCCGGCGAGCCCAATTAGCTTAAAGGAACTCGCCCCGGTGAGTTCGTCTTTGCATTTCTTTGCCCCAGCGCCTTTTGAACGCGCCCCGACCCAGTCTCCTCTGTCCAAGCTCACCCCGGCGAGCTCCCAGGCCAACGAACTAGCCCCGACGAGTTAAGTCGAAAAAGTTGGAATTTTCAAAAAGTTTTTAGGCAGTTTTTGACAGATTCCTACTAGCTTTTGGATTGCTATTTCTCATAGGTTTAGGACTTTGTTAAGCATTATAAATACATGTAATTAGTCAGATCACTGATCATCTACTATCTAATCATCTACATTGGATTGCAAACCCTAATTATAAAGGATTGAAGGCATGTCAGGCTAATCTTTTAGTTCAATTCTAAGGGATGTTGAACTTTCTTTATAATTAATGGTTTGATCAAGTTTACTTCCTTCTTGCATAAGATATATTCTGATAATATCTTTTAATTGATTGCATGCTATTCTATCCGATTGATTTGATTTGGTAAGTCTGATTAATATCATCTGCTAGATTAAGATATAGTATTAAGCAAACGATATTGTATCTGATCATAAGTAGCAATTAGTGATGCATGATTGTGGACAAGCTTTTGAGTATTGCAATGATTATCAGAAGATAAGTTAAATAATCCTTAATTGTGTGATTGTTGCTTGGAATAACCTAATTGTAAGACCCCAAATTTTATGAATAAGATTTAATTTTCTTTATATATTATTTTGAAATAGTAAGGTGTTGATTTGATAAATGTGATAAGTTATGGGTGAAATGTGCAAAGTTTACAAAGTAAGCAAGTGGTTATAAAATATTCGTTGTGTTGGGGAATATTCGTTTGGTCGAGGAATATTCTTTCTGTCGGAGAATATTCGTACAACGGCGCAGTCATTGATGGACCCCACAACGGAATGAATGTCGGATATAGAAAGCGATAGAAGTAATCTTTTTATAAAAATAACGGCAAAACTATTACCGTTAGTACTGTTGAAATACCCGGTGGTTAAGATGCAGTAATACGTGGTGTAGCACACGGTATTGCACAGTATTTCGAATTATTGATTCTTACGTAGGAAAACACTTACTCAATTATTGTTACAGTAATTACTGTTCAATATTTTATATTATTGATTCAATAATTGCATAATATTTTATTGGTTCAATATTTGCTACGTTGATATTTTATATCAATAAGTGCTACTTTGCTATTTTATATTATTGATTCAATAATTGTCATTGCACATTATTTTAAATTATCAAATCAATAATTCATATTATTTGAATAATATTATTAGATAGCATTATTGACAATGTCTAAGGAAGTTCTGTCTAGGAAAGGGGTTAATTAATTGCACGCCAGTAAGGAGAAATCCTTATCGGAAGGCCCCCTCTTTCTTGGGAACGACCTAATTGTCAATATTGTAGTTCTGTAATATTATTTGTGAATAATTAATTTTTGATATATATGATAGAAAAATATTTATTCAATGTGGATTTAAACGGAGGAATTTTTAACATGTGACATTTGTTGAAAGTTGGTATTTTATCTTGTCCGATAAAATAATTCATTCAAATATATTATTATAATATTATATTATAGTAGTATGATGTGATTATATAATAGTATGATTTTTATAATTTGAATGGTAACATTATTATAGTAAATTCATGGTATAAAAGTTAAACGATGTGGAAGAGTGCAAATTGAATTTGAACTCTTATGATGCAAGCAATGATGTCATCGGAGCGATGAGGTAAGCAAGGATGTCATCGGAGCGATGAGGTAAGCAAGGATGTCATCGGAGCGATGAGGTAAGCAATGATGTAATAGGATCGATGATGTCATAAATTATGGCGAAAAGACTATTTTACCCTTACTTTGCTGAGCCTATAAATAGAAGCTCATTTCTTCATTATTTCTCACCAATTCACTAAAGCTATAGAGAGAGAAAGTATAGAAAGAATAAGAGAGAAAGAAGAAGAGTATTCTGGTATTACACTAGTGCAGTCTCTAAATTTTTAAGGTAAGGGATATTATTTCTTTCGTATTCATGAAGAGAGTTATTTTCTTTCAATATTCGTAAGGGTTGTTATTTCATTCTTTATTATTCTGTTGGAATAACCTGTCTACGCGGACTACCGCATGCATGGTGAAATCCTGTTGTTGTTATATTTTTTATTATTCTATGGAAATAACATGTCTACGCGGACTACCGCATACCTGGTGAATAACCTTTCGTATTCAGTTGTTATTAAATTGTAGAAATAATCTGTCTGAGCGGACTACCGTCAGACGGGTGAAAATTCAATTGCAGTTTCGTATATTGTTTCATTTCAGATTCCTAACTCTAAACTTACTACGGTAAGTATTGTTTCTATAATTCCTGAAATGATCAGATATTACTTGAGTTTTGCACTTCATCTAATATTATTTCACTGGAATATTGGTCTGAACTTTCTTGTGAAATTTTTATCTTTTCATGTCGAGTTACTATTCATGAGTTACTATTCACGGGGTACTATTCACGGTAAAAAAATATTTTTTTTCTTCCAAATTATCTTTGTTTAGATCCAGGTTTTGATCTTTATTTTTGAACTCTGGATAAATTCTCTAATATTTATCCTTTATCTCACTAGATCCGTTATTCGTATTATTTTTCATCATCCTCAGTTCTAAATGGTGATATAATTGAATATCTTTGGCCTGTACGTAGTGCAAAGATGAATAATTACGTGATGAATATCTTTGGCCTGTAGTGCAAAGATGAATGATTACCTGATGAATATCTTTGACCCGTAGTACAAAGATGGACAGGTGTTGAGATGAATATGACCAACTGATGATATAAATGAATATCTTTGGCCCGTAGTGCAAAGATGGATATTTGATTTGAGATGTATATTGATTGATGTTACAGGGATAAAATATTGATGATGGAATTTTAAATCAAAGAAGATAGTAGACATCATTCTCTACTTAACTAGTCTTCTAATGAATTGTTATTTTCGCTGCGAATATTGATCTAAAACTTGTTGTCCATAATATTTTATTTAATTTATTGAAGGCTAAAGATAATTTATTTTTCATTATCTTAGTCATAATATTCTTTACTAGGCTAGTTGAGCTCACATTTTTCCTCCATTGTTCTCTTCAGGAAATGAGAATATCGCGGGTACTAGTCAAAAAATGGAGTGATAGTCCGAGTTAGAGCTGTAGAAGTCCTCACTATTTTTTTATTTAAAATAGTGTGATAATAAATGTAATGAGGACTTAGCTTGAATGTTAATATTTTCTACATATCTGTATTGACACTCACAGTTGTGTGGTCGTATTTTGCACGACCGTGTGATATGAAAGATTGTATTTGAATTTTATTGAGTGTATTTGGCAACTCAAAATGGGTTGAGTATTGAACCTATTTTGGGGGCATCACACAAATTCTCTAATTCTTCATGTTACTATTATATTAAATCTAAACTGATAGTTCTAGGTTGTATGTTAGTTAGGGTCTTTTGAGGCGATTGTCACATTAGATTTATACTTAAGGAGAATTTCAGATAATTAAGCGATTGCGATTATCTAGGATTATTAATCTCATTGAAGGGTAAATATTGTATAACTTGATTAATCCATAATTGTGAAAAGGTGAGAGATGGGTTGAAGCATGCGAACGAAAACCTCCAGAAGTCCATGTACGAGATCGAAGGTCACCCTGAGAGCCTGCATGATAAGCTGAAGAACCTGGTTGAGGCAACCCAGAAGTTAAAGACGGCCTACGATCGTATCATGCGAGAGGGTCATCTGACCAAAGCCTTTCGCCAACAGGTTATTTCTGAATATAGGAAGTCTACCCATTTATATATTAGTTTGACCAGGTGGGGCTCAATATTAAAATAGTTGTTGGTTGAACGAGTTATACGTGTCGCTACAACTTGTAGCGGCCGAGACTTTTTTCTTTAAATTTCAGTCTTTAATGATATTGATTAACGACTGAGATGATGGTTGCTGAAATTATAACTGTATTTGTGTGTGTTTTGTAAAAATAAATTATGGCTCCTCTTCCCTAAATACAAATCATTACACCTAAATGCATGGCCACTTTTACATTTGATTATGGTTGGGACAGTAATATTTTGCTACTTTTACATTAATTTTGTAATTCGGTGTTGTCAAGTCTATTGATTCATGTGGAGTCCACATTGAGTTTGGACGTAGACCTTTGTCCAACCACATAACCTTTGACGTAGGAGGAGGGCGTATTAATATTGCTGCTGGTAGTAATAATTATGGTACATACTCGTATCAAAGTTTATAATAGTCTTTAAAATTGTGTTTCCCTTTCTCATATCAATAGTATGTTGTTTTTGTACATATTTTAGGTAATTAATTACTAGACAAACATTAAGTCCCTTTCTTTGGTCTACATTATGAGTTGGACAATATTACAACCTAGTAGGTCTAAAAGTCTAAAATCTTAATGGCTATTAATGGCAAAATTCAAAATCTATCCAATTTTCTTTAAAATATAGGTGAAGAGATTATAGACATAAGAATTAAATTATATTTAGTTTACTACAACTTCTAATTTTTGAAAGTTTAAAAATATAAATATATTTGCTTAATTATAAATTCTAAAATTAGTCAATTTGACCAAAAATATATATAACCAAATAAGTCTTTGTGAGACAGAGGGAGTATATACTTTTCTATTCTGAAATATAAAATCAAGTTTGATTTATTTTTAAAAGTTAATATGTGATCTTTAATTTTTAAGTTCAAAATTAATACTATAATTCATTTAATCTTTTAAAAACAATGGAACATGTAATTGGTAACAATTTTGAGGTCTTATACAATTTTATTTTTTAAAATTAAATAAATTTAAAAATATTTTGTATTGAGTTTAAACATTTGATCTATATTTTAAAAAGTACAAGCAAGTGAAGGCTCGTTTATATGTCAAGACAGTTAACAACAAAAGAACACAAGCATGTTAGTAACAAAGCTTATATACCAACATAAAGAATTTTTCCCATTAAAGCTAGGGAGGGAAACGATAAATGCTGTCCACCTCTTACAGTTTGCATTGTTAATGGTGCGTTATCAAATGTAATAATTATATGTACGTTTAAAAAAAAGTTAATGTACTCTCTCCGTCCCTTAATGAAATGTGATTTTTGAAAAGTGTTTTTGTCCCTTAATATAAGTCGTTTGAGAATTTTAAGTAAGTATTAATTGCACAGTTTTTAATATTACTCTAAGTATTAAATACTCTCTTCATTCTAAAATAAGTGACGTTTTAGAGTGTTTCACACTTATTAAGAAAGTCATTTATTCCTCCAATTATGTCATTAAGATTGATATGAATTGTCATAATTATCCTTGCATGAATTAAAAAAAGACTGATTGGCACTTTTGTCCCTCCAAGCTGTCACCCACTTTCAAAGTAGTCCCTAAAGTACCATTTTCGTCAATTAGGTACTTAAAGTGGCATTTTATTGGCGTTTCTGTTCCTTCAACCCAATTTAACATAAACCCGACCCATTTCGACCAAGTTTAACCCAACCCGACCCAGTTTGACCCAATTCAAAATTTTAATATTTTAAAATATAATAGTATTTTTAAAATAAGTTTAAAATAATAATTATATTTAACATTTTAAAAAATAATATTTAATTATTTAAAATAAAGTATTATTATTAAAATAATAATAATTTTAATATTTTAAAATAAAATAATTATTTTAAAAATAGTTATTTTAATATTTTAAAATAAAATATTAGTTTTTTTATATAAAAAATTAATAATTATATTTAATATTTTAAAATAAATATTTTTTATTTTTAATATTTTAAAAGTAAAAAATATTTTGTAAATATTATTTTTAAAAATAATATTTACTTTTAAAATATTAAAAATAATATTTATTTCAAAATATTAAAAATAATAATTATTTTAGAATAGTAAATATTATATTTATTTTAGAATATTAAAAATAATATTTATTTTAGAATATTAAAAATAATAATTATTTTAAATTTTTTGAATAATTCTTATATTTATATTTATTTTAATTTTTTAATATTTACTTTTAATATTATGAAATAATTATTATTTTTAATATTCTTAAATAAATATTTTTAATAATTATTGTTTTTGAAGGACAATAACATTTAATATTCTGAAATACTTATTAAAATAATTATTTTTTAATAATAATAATTATTAATATTATTTTAATTTTTAAAATAATAATTATTAAGATTATTTTAATTTTTTTTAATAATTATTAAATAATAATTTTTAATTTTTTTAATAATTATTTCAGAATATTAAATATTATTTTTCCTTCAAAAACAATAATTATTAAAAATATTTATTTTAGAATATTAAAAATAATAATTATTTTAGAATATGAAAAGTAAATATTAAAAAATTAAAATAAATATAAATATAAATATAATAATTATTCAAAAAAATTTATAAAAAAACTAAAATAACTATTATTTTTAATATTCTAAAATAAATATTATTTTTAATATTCTAAAATAAATATTATTTTAATATTTTAAAAGTAAATATTATTTTTAAAAATAATATTTACAAAATATTTTTTACTTTTAAAATATTAAAAATAAAAAATATTTATTTTAAAATATTAAATATAATTATTAATTTTTTTATAAAAAAACTAATATTTTATTTTTAAATATTAAAAATAACTATTTTTAAAATAATTATTTTATTTTAAAATATTAAAATTATTATTTTAATAATAATAATTTATTTTAAATAATTAAATATTATTTTTTTAAAATATTAAATATAATTATTATTTTAAACTTATTTTAAAAATACTATTATATTTTAAAATATTAAAAATTTTGGTTGGGTCAAACTGGGTCGGGTTGGGTTAAACTTGGTCAAAATGGGTCGGGTTTAGGTTAAAATGGGTTGGAGGAACAGAAACGCCAATAAAATGTCATTTTAAGGACCGAACTGACGAAAATAGTACTTTAGGAATGACTTTGAAAGTAGGTGGCTACTTAGAGGGACAGAAGTGCCAATCAGCCATTAAAAAAATATGTATATAGTTCCCTAAATAAATTGAGTAATGCTAGAGACACAACTTATTCTACAACTATTTTATAATTTGTTGATGTGGCATACTCCACCTCAGCTATTATGTGGGGCCGAAGACTAGATTAAAGCAATTTATTCATCAATATGCTGAGGTAGAGTATGTCACATCAGTAAATTATAAAATAGTTGTAGACTAAGTTGTGTCTCTAGTATTATTCAAATAAATAAGAGAGAAATTATGAAAGAATATATTTGAGGGCAATAGAGGAAAAATAGTAATTAATGCTTCCTAAAAATTTGTAAACGTCAAGTATATTGAAAAATTTTGAATTCCCTAAAACGTCACTTATTTAGGAATGGATGGAGTATAATTTTGGTTCTTTCACTATTTTTTGCCCAATAAAGAACACTCTTTTTTCAATACAAAGACAATATATACACTTAATATTATATTTAATGTTATACAATCATTTCCTTAATACTTATACATAATTCTAAAACGACTTATATTAAGAGACGGATGGAGTATATAACTTATTTTTACCCCAATATTATGTTTGTTTGTAAGAATTATAATCTCAAGACTATTAAATCATTTTATAATTCCTAGACTAATAGTGTCAAGTCTAAATTTGAAAACAAACAAGACACTTGAGATTAGTAGTCATATCTCAAGTATAATTCTTGCAAACAAATATAGCGGCCCAAGTGTGTAAAGAAAACTTACATATGTAATATATTCGGTATCTATTCAGTGCACAAAATCGATAAACATAGTACTCCCTCCGTTCCTTAATATAAGTCATTTTAGACTTGTGCACAATAATTAAGGAAATGATTAAAAAGCATTAAATATAATATCAATTGTCTATAATACCCTTCACCTCACTTATCTCATACTCTTTCTTCAATATTTTCCATAATTTACTCTTAAAAAAACTCAATGGTTTCATTTACTCTTATTTTCTTTCCCTTTCTCTCTACCCATAAAACACGGCAGTTGTCAATATGGATCAAAAAATTAGGTGGAGTAATGTGTGTCAATTTGAGAAAAATTGTGATCAATTCTCCTAGATAACTACAAGCGTTAAATAATTAGGAATAAGAAAGAAAATTTAAAATGACCTATATTTAGGAATGGAGAGAGTACTATACTATTAGTCTATTACTATGATTCTTGCTTTACACTTCAGGGTAAAATAGAGTAAATTTTATTTCAACGATAGAGTGAAATATAAAATCTCAATCCTTCGTTAAAACATGTGGCTTAATTTTAATTAAGGTCTCAAACACTACAAATAGTTGAAGGACTTTTTAGGGGGCTGTAATGGGTTAAGATGAAATATTAATTGACTTAAACTGTTACATATAATACTCAAGTCGATTCTCAAAAACCCGAGTTGAATAATTCAGTCGGGTTGTCGCAGATGGAGACCACGAATACAACTACAATAGATAAGGGATGAGTCAGGGGTAGAAACATGAAGGCCACTATAGTAGTAGTATACAATAGCTTGCTAGAGAGGCAAAGATGTTGAGCTACATGATAATTAAGTGATTGAGCTTACCAAGAATGTGCATCAAATTGTTAAATGGGGGGAGTTTGTTGCATACTAACTACACATCTGAACACATTACCTAATCTAATTTGTATAAGTCCCAACCTAATTACTACCAATGTAGATTAAATTTTTATACAATATTCCCTTGGAGGATTTATTATTTGTACAAGTGAAATTTGATATTTTTACAAGTCTTTTACTTACTTAAATGTGTGTCCTATTTTACTATTCATGTGAGAGGATACTTGTAGAACTATCAAATTTTCTACTGAAAATATCAATTTTCTCTCTCTCTCTCTCTCTCTCTCTTAAAAAATGACTTAAATTGACTTTTCTAGTTAAATTGGCTAATTTTATAATTAAAAATTAACCATATTTATTTATATTTCACATTCATGAATGTTAACGCCAAGATTCGTCTACGCGCTCCTATCACCAAAGCGCGCCAAATTTTGCATAGAAACGAAACACACGCGAAACTAGATGATTTGGGCCGTCGGGGGATAGCACCGGTGTGAGAATAAGTACAGGCTGAATAAGGTTTAACAATAGAGGCTTAATGGTATAGTGATCTCACCACCTCCATAGAATCCTCCCCCATATAGAATTAGAATTCCTAATTAGGTATAATTCCTTAATGGGATTATATAGAATTTAACCAAAGAAAGGAAGTTGGATCATATACTAACACTTTCCTTAGGAGTAGACCTGGCAAACGGGCGGGCTAGGCCCAAATGGGCGGACCAAAAAGGCCCGAGTTTTGCTGGGCTAAAAAATTGCAGCCCAAAGCCCAGCCCGTGGCGCGAGCCTGGACCAATTTATGCCTATTTTTTGGGTTTGGCCCAAACGGGCCGGGCGAGTGGCGAGCCGGGCCAAAAAGGCCCGGGTTTTGCTGGGCTAAAAATCTGCAGCCCAAAGCCCGGCCCGCGGGCTTGGGCCAAGTTTTGCCAGGTCTTAGGAGTTATAAATTATATAAAATTAAGAATCCTTGATTCCTTAAATTACTCAACTACCAAAACATATTCCTACGTGGGCTAAGATAACTTCACGTGGATTTTGGCCCACCATACAATTTGGGCCCAAATGATCACTCCCCAACAATGAAAATTAAAAATAGTAGTAAATTCGATGTGGTATATTGTAGTTATATTTATTACACCTATAGTTAAAAGAAAATAGTATACATTTTGATTCACCACAAGTCTGGAGCCGGCTCGAATACCAACGGCTCCGCAACGCCCACCAGCGTTTTGCCAACTCATTTGATTTCAACCCAAGAATGGTCCGAGTCGTCTTTCGATTTTTACAAACAGGTACATGCTTTTAAAGTGAATAACAAAGACGATGATGGAAAAATAACGCGAGTCGAGCTTGGCGCCTTACTGAGCAAAGTCGGAGCTAAGCCCTTTAGTGATGAGGAGCTGACTATGATGTTGAACGAGGTCGACAAGGACAACAATGATTGTATAAGCTTGGAAGAGTTTGGTGTGATCAGCTCTGAACTGAGGGAAGCGTTTGATTTTGTTGACACGGATCACGGTGGAGAAACTACTGTGTGTTCACGTCCATTGGGGATGGGAGGTGCACATTAGAAGACTATTGTTGGATGATAAGCGGCGTAAATAAGAATAACAATGGGTTTATGTGTTTCGAGTAAGGCTGTAAACGAGTCAAACGGTTCGGGCTCGATTCGGGCTCGACTCGAAAAAATACGAGCGAGACTCGGGTTCTTTAATAATATGATCCAAATCTGAGCATTAAAAATAGTTCGAATAAAAATATGAGTAGAATCTGAGCAAGGTTATACTCGACTCGTTTAAGATTCAAACTACTCGAATTCTTGAGTGTGATTCAATACATGCTCGATTGATACTACATTCTCTTATAATATATACAAATTTAAATCAAATTAGAATAATTAATTATTATTATTATTAATTTTAATTGTGATTTTATATTTGTAAAGTGTAATAGTAAATATATTTTCTCATTTCTAAGTAAAATAACAAATTCAATTTATAATTATATTTATTATAAAACTAGTTATTATGTAGAGACTCAAATTCGAGCTTGAATTTGAAGCTCGCGAGTAGTTTGATTATAATTCGAGCCGAGTCGGATCGAATTCGAGTAGTAAATATTCGAGTCGAGTCGAGTCGAATCTGAGTAGAAATTTTCAAATACAATTCGAATTTGAGTCGAATTCGAGTACGAATTTATTATTTCGAGTCGAATCTGAGTAGCTCTCTGTTCGCTTCGATTCGACTCGTTTACACCTGTAGTTTCGAGAACTTCACGAAGATGATGGGGGCAGCAGAGGTGATTGGTTGAGTTATTATCATGTTAAAGCTGTTCTTTGTTTAGGCAATGAGAGAAAGTTTTGATTATGTAGGGTTTTTTTTTTATCTAATTTGGGGCTTTATGAGTCTCTTTGATCGATTATGGCTTTTGATGTTTTTTAATTAGTCTGAATGTTTTGATGAAAGGGGTGTGACCATTTTACCCTTCGATATATCAATAATATTTAATCCCAAAATAAAAAATTATTTTTTTACACACATCAGCTGATATATAACCCACCCAAATAGTCACGTTAGCAATTTCTGACGTGGCAGCCTCAATTGAATGAAATTGAAAAAAAAAATCAATAGTTCAATTATCTAATTAAAAAAATTAAAAAGTGGATCACCAAAGTGGAATATGTCAGATAGTTTAGGGTAGTGAAACATATTTAAGCCTTTACACAAATGATTCTAATCTATAAAAAATTATAATAGCATTCTCCAAGTATACTTAATTAAGCAAAACTGACCCTAATTAAATCCATTTTCGACCATAAAAATGGTCGAATTGTTGACGTGTCAAGGGAAATATATGTTGTATACTGTTTGACTGTATATAACCGCGTAAATCTCATTGACTATATGGTTATTTATGAAATACAATCCCAATCCAAGTAAGTTAGAAAATTGTTCACTTAATAACAATTGGAAAAACTTCTTTTGGTAAAAAGGTAGGGCTTTGTGAGTAGAAAAACAATCGAGCTTGATAGTTCATCAAATTGGAGAAAGTTTGTGAGTTTCTGGCTCTCAACTAGCTAATCGAGGTTCTAAATCAAGTTGCAATGGTATGAGTGGTAGACTTTCAGATTTGAAGGAGTTTGGACTTCTTTATATAGAGGTAATATAAAGTAATATTTTTGACATTTACTTTCACCATTATGGTAGTTGAGAAATATATGATACACATGTGTGTGTATATCAGTTAGTAATGATAGCTGAGAAAGTGATTATATATTCCTCTCTTTGATTTTTCATTCTTTAACAATTGTGTGGTCCCTTCATTAGATCCCAAAATGTATTCTTTATGTCCTTTTTTTAACTGATTATGCTGGAAGTAGTGAAATAATTGTCTTTATATTTGTTGTATGGTTAAAGAATTGGTTTATTTTTCGTTGTTAGTGTATTTATTTATTTATGCTTTTGTTGATTGTAGATGAACATGATAATATTTTATTTAGTATAAGAATTTATAGATGGGGTGTTGGAAATTGCATATTCAAATTTGATGTTGAAAGTAAATAAATGTGCTTATATGTAAAGTCCTTCAATAGAACACATGTACAAGGACTTAGATGGTAGATCAAAATTGTTAAGTTGATCTGAGCTAAATGTTTACCATTCTGTAATTGAATGTATAGAAGAATAATTAAGACTGTTAGGTTAATCTCTTGAAATGTAATAGATAGGCCTTAACAGATTTGTAGTATGTCGAGCCATCCAAAGAGTTTGCAGAAGCCAAGGCAGAATCGTGGAGTGTCGATGAAGTCTGTCTCGGAATCGTAGTCTGTCAAGGAAGCCACACTCAGAATCATAGAGATCGTCCGAGTGACTGCCGAGCCAAGTCAAGAATTGCAGTCAGCTCTCGAAAACGTGGAGTCTGCTATATGAGCAAGTAGAGATCGTAGTCAATCAAAGCTTAAGAACAATTGTAGTGTCCTCTACGATCAAGACTGAATCAAGTACGAGCACACCAACACACAACGATCGTGGTACAAAGACAACGATCGTCGTGCGTCTTCAGTTAGCATCAGAATCTCGAGATTTGTCTATCTGATGAAAGAAGATGTCTAAAAAAATGAAGAATGGCTTGTGAACGTTGACATTTTGGGAATCCCAATGCACCAGCACTCATCCTTAGTTTGAATTGAAGAAACATATGGAAAAAGCTAAGGAGAGTACTTTCTGTCTGCTGAAAGCACCTTTTCAGGTGTTAGGTGAGAAAGCAGTCTGCTGTGTAAGACGAGTCAGACAGCAGAACACCATATTGCCAGGAAGTCAACATCACTGCTCAGAAATGTCTAAAACATTAAATGCTCCAACAAAAGTCTTCAACAGAAAGATTTCAAAGGCTCCTTCATAAGTAAATCAGATTAAAGAATCAGACCAAGCAAGCAAGAACGAAAAAAGCTAAAGAACACTCAAAGCCAAACACTACGATCCTGAAAGAAAGCTTGCTTCGGTACTCAGTTCTTTCGAACTTATGCTTAACGGCAACTGAGTAGCACAAGCAAGAACTCAACTCTCATTACAAGTGTATTCTAAGTCTGCTAAACTTGAAGAGTTCTCAGTGAACTAAAAAGTTCCAAGATTGCCGGTCTTGAAGGAATCTCAGTGATTCAAAGTTGTAAAGATATCCTTAGTAGATTTTCTACTCGTGGAGTAGAAGAGTGGATTAGGAGTCTTGAGTACTCTGAACCACTTAAAATCACTGTGTCTTCTATATCTGCCATAACTGCTATATCTAAGAGTGGGCAAAAAATTCATTTTTTTCGGTTTTTCGATTTTCTGGACCGGTCCGAACTAGTCGTTTCTGTACAAAAGAACCGGTTCGATTTCAGTACCAAAAAACCAGTATATACCGGTTTTTCGATATCGGTTTCGAGACCGAGTTTTTATGGTTCGCTTTTACCGAACCGAACCGGTATATATCGATTTTCTAATTATTTTTTTATTTTATATTATTAATAAATAATTAATAATAATAATAAAAAGAATAATAATAATAATAAAATAATGATTATAATATTAAAAATAATAATAATATTAATAATAATAAAATAATAATTATATTAATTTTTAGTTTATTCGATAAAAACCGGTACCGAACCGGTTTCGAACCGGTAAATCGGTTCGGTATACCGGTCCAACCGGTACCGGTATCGGTACCGAAATTTGGCTACTTTCGATTCGGGTCGGGTCGGCTTTTACCGGTTGCCCACCCCTAGCTATATCTGTCATAATTGCTATAACTGCTTATCACTATAAACTTGCTTTAACTTAAGGGGAACAAACAAATCATATATTCCGCTGTGCTTAATTAATTTATTTAATTAACAAATCTGATAAGTATTTTGAAAAGCAAAAAGTTTTAAAATATCTATTCAACCCCCATTCTAGATAACTTTCGTGCCTCCGAGAACTAACATAGGGGTATGAGGGGGTTAATCTCAATTTTTTGAATATTGTGAGCTTAGTTAGTTAACCCCACATGACTTGTAGTATGACAATGGAGGTTAGACTTTATGGGGCATTAATTATCATTCTACCACTTTGATCCGATTAAGAGATACATGGAACTGATATCTATTGATGATATTAAGAACATGAAGTCTTTTATTCCTAAGGTAAGAGAATATGATATAGTAGTTATAACTCAGCATCCCTTAAAATTATTATCTCCATTAAAGATCTTTGATGATGAGCAAAAAGATAACCAGTTTGATTATAATGATGAAGGCATCCAGTGTGGTGATAATGAGAAAACCAAATAATTTGCTGATAATGAAGAAGGCAATACCAGTTTGGTGGTAATGAGGAAGACATCCAGTTTGATGATGATGACAGTGAAGATCCCTCATACAATGAACAATTTTATTATAGTTCATACGAGGAAGATAACATTACTTTTAATACTAATATGGACAGTGGTATAGAAGCCATATATAAAGATGGTAGAGATGATATAGAGCAAAAAGAAGTAGAGTGAATTCTCAGATCGTAAAATGATTTAACACTACGATACTAGACTTTACGATTTACAGTAGTTCCATGATAGTAGAGTAATTGTACTTATTTACTATACGATAGTAGAGTAACTTCAGTTTAGCTATACTCGACGAACTGAAATTTTACTCAACGATCTTAGAGTTCTATTTACTCTACGATAGTAGAGTAACGTTAGTCTAGCTATACTCGACGAACTGATATTTTACTCAACGATTTTAGAGTTCTCTTTACTCTATGATAGTAGAGTTACTACACTCTCTACTCTACTAATTACTAATATTTTACTCAACGATCTTAGAGTTCTATTTACTCTACGATAGTAGAGTCACTACAGTCTTTACTCTACTAATTAAGATTTTACTCAACGATTTTAGAATTCTCTTTGAGTACTTTGTTTTTTTACTTTACGATAATAGAGTGACTATTATGTAACTCAACGATCTTAGAATTCTCTTTAGAGTACTTCACGATAGTAGAGTAATTTCAACCTTTACTCAATGAATTTTCAGCTAAAGCTATCATAAGGCTATACTCTAGGATTTAAGAATCAAGCTAAGTAATATTTGTTTGGTGTTAGCTTATTTTGTGAAAAAACGTTGCTTACTGAAGAGATTTTGTAAGACCCCAACTTTTTATGAATAAAATTTAATTTTCTTTATATATTATTTTGAAATAGTAAGGTGTTGATTTGATAAATGTGATAAGTTATGGGTGGAATGTGTAAATTTTACAAAGTTAGCAAGTGGTAATAAAATATTCATTATTGTCGGGGAATATTCGTTTGGTCGAGGAATATTCTTTTTGTCGAAGAATATTCGTACGACGGCGCAGTCATTAGTGGACCCCACAACGGAATGAATGTCGGATATAGAAAGCGACAGAAGTAACCTTTTTATAAAAATAACGGCAAAACTTTTACCGTTAAACTGTTGAAATACCCGGTAGTTAAAATACAGTAATACGCGGTGTTGTACAGTAGCACATGGTATTGCACAGTATTTCGAATTATTAGTTCTTACATAAGAAGTCACTCATTCAATAATTGTTACAGTAATTACTGTTCAATATTTTATATTATTGATCCAATAATTGCTACATTGATATTTTATATTAGTGATTCAATAATTGTCATTGCACAGTATTTTAAATTATCAAATCAATAATTCATATTATTTGAATAATATTATTAGATAGCATTATTGACAATGTCTAGAAAGTTTTGTCGAGGAAAGGGGTTAGGTTATATAATTGCGCGCCAATGAGGAGAAATCCTTATCGGAATGCCCCCTCTTTCCTGAGAACGACCTAGTTGTCAATATTGTAGTTATTTAATATTATTTGTGAATAATTAATTTTTGATATATATGATAAAGAAATATTTATTCAATGTGGATTTAAACGGAGAAATTTTTAGCATGTGACATTTGTTGAAAGTTGGTATTTTATCTTTTTTGATAAAATAATTCATTCAAATATATTATTATAATATTACATTATAGTAGTATGATGTGATTATATAATAATATAATTTTTATAATTTGAATGGTAACTTTATTATAGTAAATTCATGGTATAAAAGTAAAATGAGGTGGAAGAGAACAAATTGAATTTAAATTCTTATAATGTAAGCAATAATGTTATCGGAATGATTTGGTAAGCAATGATGTCATCGGAACGATGAGGTAAGCAATGATGTCATAGAATCGATGATGTAAGCGATGATATCATAAATTATGACGAAAAGACTATTTTACCCTTACTCTGCCAAGCCTATAAATAGAAGCTCATTTTTTTATTATTTCTCACCAATTCACTAAAGTTATAGAAGAGAGAAAGTATAGAGAGAATAAGAAAGAAAGAAGAAGAGTATTCAGCCATTACACTAGTGCAGTCTCCAAATTTTTATTAAGGTAAGGGGTATTATTTCTTACGTATTCATGAAGAGAGTTGTTTTCTTTCAATACTCGTAAGGGTTGTTATGCCATTCTTTATTATTCTGTTGGAATAACCTGTCTACGCGGACTACCGTAAGGGTTGAATATCTTTTGTGCCACCCCCAAATCCGGTGTCTTAATTTCGACAGGATTTGGTGTTCACTGTTCAAATATCATATAACTATCTACCCATAATAATAGAAATTCATTAAATAGATAAATAATCCATCATCTAAAATAATAATACATAATAAATCCCAGGTCATACTTAACCTTAAATCTCTGTTGCGAAAACGTAAATAAATAAGTCTTAATCACACACATAAGTCTTGAACTTTAACATTCTTAACATCAACACAAGTCTTCAACACTTGTTAGCTTTTCCTTTGCCTTTGCTACTAGAAGGTTCATCACTTCGTTCATTCTTAGCTGCAATGTTATTATGCAAAAGTGAGCACGAATGCCCGCAAGTATAAAAGTATGACAATAATAACATGCGAGTGAAATCAAAGAAATCTGAATAACAGAAAGCTCAACTTTTGAATCAGGAATAGTAATCAAGAATCAAATTACATCTGAGAGTCATAAGACCTTAAACTAAGTCTTAGGTTGTCATGTATATTAACCTTTAAACCTTTAACAGTCATAAGACTATAGACTTTACTTCTCGTACTTAGGGAGATCATCCCTTCGTGCCGATACTGTGCACACTACCTCAACGCTTAAAGCATCATCAATTCCCCTTTAATAGGGTTGTTCATCTCAGTTTGACATCAGAGTCCGCACCAAATAAAATTTGGTTTGGATAACTCAATAGTAGTTCTGGAATTTAGAACGTTCATCAACTATGGACTAGTCGAATCATTAAGGGTTCGCTAGTCTTAAAGGTTTCAACAAAATAAGATATTCAATTTGAATAATAACTTCTCAAGGGTATACAATCGAATAAATATTGCATACTGAAATGATACTTGTAAAAGAATCATAACATCTCGTATGAAATTTTGAACTTGAATAATCAAGAATAAATACTTTGCTCGATATAGAATTTAAGTCTATAACTTGCTCAATTTAAAAGTAGGGTTTAGAAACTTGCTCAAATGTAAAGATTTGAGTTTAGGAAATTTGCTCAATTTAAAGAGTATAGTTAGGAAACTTGCCTCGTGCACACGCTACAATTATAACTCACTTCTTTAATTACTCTTACCTATCAACACATTCACAATATTAATTAATCACAGGTTCGATATGTTTATCGATTCACAACTGTGTTCTCTGAACTCATTATTAGGTTTTTCAAATAATGGTTTACGTTGATTAATTAACTTATTAATTAATCACATAATTTAAATTATTAACTTGTATTAACATCTTATCACATACATAGCATGTCTTCATGTTTATTAGACTCAAAACAATGTCTTCATGTTTACAACACATTATTTAGACTTTACAAATAATGATTCAAGTCACGTAATTAATTTATTAATTATTCACGTAACATAAATTATTAAACTTATATTAACATCTTATCATATAGACAACATGTCTTCATGTTTATTAGATTCAAAACACTTTTTTCGAAATTCAACACTTAGCAAATTTTTTAAAATTTTCAGACAGGCGCGGCCACGCGGCAATAACACTTGGGAATGGCGTAGCCGCGCTGCTACGAATTCCCAGAATCTGAAGTTCGCGAACGAACACAGAAACTCGACCATTTTCTCCCAATTTACACCCATGCACTGATTTATAATGTTACCCATGAAGTATAAACTTCACAGGAACATAATATACCACTTCTAACATATTTCTACCAGTTTAGATCATGTAATTACATAAATTAGAACAATCAATTTCACTGTTCTTCAAAATTTTATAAAGTTTAAAGAAAAATATAGAATCTCTCTTTACGGATTCGTTACTACACCGAATTCACTCATTTCAATTCCATTTTCTTTGTTTTAACATATTCAATCATATTCATGTGTCAATTTTAATATAAACATATGATTCACGCATTAATTTAACCCATATGGGTTGTACTCACAACTTTTATACTGTCTTTTTAAAAAAAAACTAATTCTTAATAAAATTACATGGTGTGATCAGTGTAAATCATGTATACATGATTCAACACATAATACTAACATATATGATTACATATATGATCAAATCTTGGTTTAATTTTCCAAAATAATACTTAACAAAGAAATTTTGAACATACGTTAAATAAAACTCTGTGATTTTCCAAAAATCCAATTAAGGCCTAATTATACAATTTTGATCATTTTAAATCATTCATACCAAGTATAAAACATGATTTAAACACAGACCCACATAGATAAAGCCATATCATAACCCAATTATGAAACTCATTTTTTACAGAACTTTAAAATACGTATATGAAAAATATAAGAACATGAATCTAAAATTAAAGAAGAAGGAATTACCCTTGTTAGTTTGTAGAAATATATATATGTTAATCCTTCAATCTATTCTTAATCAAATCTTCTCTCAATTTCTCTCAATCTCTTCTTCTCACTTTCTCCAACTTTTCTTTCTGACTTCTCTCTGAAAATTTTCTACGTTTTCTTCTGATAATGACTTAGGATATATTAAGTATACGTATATATATAAATAGTCGTTGCTTGTTAACTGATAACTTCCACAAGGGCCCTGTTTGGCAACACCCCTAACTCTTTTTCCATTTATTGTAATTAACTAGTTTAGTATATAGTTAATTGTAACACTTTAATTAATTCAATTAATCTTATTTAAATCAATTAAATAACATAAGATAATTCACATTAAATCACATTATTACATAATTAATATTTTTATTTATTAATTATGTCAATTCATTAATTCTTTAATTAATTAGAATAACATTATGCTTATTTAATTAATTCATTTAATCAAATAAACTTAATTAAATATATACTTTGAACTATAAAATTACTACACGTTAATTTAATCAATGTAACACATATAATTAAATTAATCTACTACAAATTCATGAATTAATTATTTAACTCAATAATTAAATCATAAGAAATATTTATTTATTTCAATAAATATTCAAATAATTGTACAAAATTCTCGTTTGTCACATCTTTGGCCCGTAGTGCAAAGATGAATATTTGATTCGAGATGTATATTGATTGATGTTACAGGGATAAAATATTGATGATGAACTTTTCAATCAAAGAAGATAGTAGACATCATTCTCTACTTAACTCTTCTAATGAATTGTTATTTTCGCTGCAGTTGTTGATCTAAAACTTGTTGTCCATAATATTTTATCTAGTTTATTGAAGACAAACGATAATTTATTATTCATTATCTTAGTCATAATATTCTTTACTGGGCTAGTTGAGCTCACCCTTTTCTTCCATTGTTCTATTCAAGAAATGAGAATGTCGTAGGGACTAGTCGGGGATCGGGGTGATAGTTAGAGTTAGAGCAGTAACAGTCCTCACTATTTTGTAGAATAGTGTGATAATGACTATAATTAGTGAGGACTGAATTTGAGTATTTATATTTCATATTATATACGATTTGTATTGAAACTCACAGTTTGCGTGGTCGTATTTTGCATGACCGTATGTTATAAAAGATTGTATTTGAATTCTGTACCATGTATTTGGCAACTCATAATGGGTTGGTATTGAACCTATTTTGGGGGCGTCACAGTTGGTATCAGAGCTTAAGGATATGATCTCTAGCGGAGATCTAGGAATAGAACTAGGAGGGGAGAGACGAGTAAATCCTTCGCTAGTGTGTGCCCTACCTAAGCTTATTTGGTATTTATTTTGGTCAATCGGAACATATGGTTAATATGTGATATGTTAATTTGTTTGATTAACCTTTGTTTTGTGGCATTATTTGAGAATGGCAGCTGAAAATCTAAACAATGGAGTGAATGAGACCGTTGAGACACCTGTAATCACCAACCAGGAGAACGAGCAACAGGAAGGCAATATTCCTCCTGTAAACAACCCCACCGATTAAACGATGAACGATGGGATGTTTAGAAGCTTTTTGCAGTTCATGCAAAACCAGACGAGGGAGACTCGTGTTCATAATACAGGTGGAAATAATAACAACTCGCGGCTTGTCACTGCCAAGCAGTTTAAAGAGTTGGGACCACCAGAATTTTTGGGAAAGCCAGATCCAATCAAGGCAGAAACGTGAGTTAAGCAAATTATCAAGATATTTGATTTCTTGGGATGCACGGAGGAGTAAAAGTTTCCATTCGCCACGTTTATGTTCCGTGGAGAGACAGATTACTGGTGGAAATCTGTTAAGCGTACCCAGCCTGCCGCACTCAAGATGTCTTGGAAGGAGTTCCAGAAACTGTTCAATGACAAGTACTTTCCAGAAAGTATTCGTCATATGAAGGAGGTAGAGTTTATTAAACTGGAACATAACAACATGACTGTGTCCCAGTATGAGGCTAAGTTCGCGGAGTTATCCCGGTTCGCATCTCATTTGGTTGATAATGAGGAACGTATGACGCGGATGTTTCTAAGAGGTTTGAAATCCGAAATTCGTCAGTACCTCATTTTTCACAAACTTCTTTATATTCAGATGTAGTGAACAGAGCCCAATTGTTAGAACATGATAATGATTATGTTCAACCAAGGGACAACAACCAAGGTCGTACTGGTGGCAGCAGTCATCGGAATAATGACAACCAGCAAGGAGGAAAGTATCATGACAAAAGCAATAACCACTCCGGTGGTAATCGAGGCCATGATAATAGAAGAAGTGAGTCGGGGGGAGATTCCAAGAAGAGAAGGTACAACAATGAGAACGTGAAAACGTAGACAGCAGCACCAGCATCAACTGTTTCTAGGGGAGGAGAACGACCGTCGGTCGTATGCTATAAATGCGCGCAAGAGAGACACATCAGTCCCAACTGCACACAATAATCCAAGGTATGTTATAACTGTGGAAAGGAAGGGCACATAGCTCGAGTGTGTCCTGTAACGAAACCAAGTCCAGCGAGGGTGGTGATTCCTAAGGCTGTTCCGGACAAGTCAAAGTCGGTAGTTCCTGAAAGAGCTTTTGTCGTGACTGCCCAACAAGCAAGGAACCCGAACGAGGTGATCACGGGTAAGCTGATAATAAATCTTGCGAAGTTTACACCTTATTAGATACCGGTGCTACCCATTCTTTTATTTCACCTGCTTGTGCTCAATGTTTGAACTTGACTCCTGATAAATTAGACTTTGACTTATCTGTTGAAACTCCGTTGGGAGAAACCTTCGTTACATCTACAGTTTACAAATCTTGCTTGATTCAAATTGGTACCCTCACCCTACCTGTTGATCTTATATCTTTAAAAGTACTTGCATTTGACGTGATTTTAGGAATTAACTGGTTAACCACTTATCATGCCAAAATTGATTGTTTTTGTAAGGTTGTTAGTTTTCATATTCCTAATCAACCTGTTGTGCGAATCCAAACAACCAAACCATTAAAATCAATCAACGTCATTTCAAGTCATAAAGCTATTCGTTTATTGAAAAATGGATGTCAAGCTTTCTTAGCCCATGCCACTGATTTCAACCAGAATACATCAGGTTTGAATGATATTTCTATTGTTAATGAGTTTCCTGATGTATTTCTCGAAGAACTTCCCGGTCTACCCCCAGAACGTGAAGTTGAATTCTTTATTGATCTTGAACCCGGTACAAAACCCATCTTTAAAATCCCATATCGAATGGCTCCTATTGAACTTCAGGAGTTAAAGTTCCAACTACAGGAGTTGTTAGACATTGGTTTCATTCGTCCTAGTACATCTTCTTGGGGTGCTCCTGTTTTATTCGTAAAAAAGAAAGACGGGAGTATGCGACTTTGTATTAACTATCGGGAGTTGAACTATGTCACCATTAAGAATAGATATCCGTTGCATCGCATTGATGACCTGTTCGACCAGTTGCAAGAAGCACAATTTTTCTCAAAAATCGATCTTCGTTCTGGATATCATCAGCTGAAGATTAAAACTGAGGATATTCTAAAGACTGCTTTCAGAACTCGATACGGGCATTATGAATTCTTAGTCATGTCTTTTGGATTGACTAATGCTCCTGCTGCTTTCATGGATATGATGAACCATGTATTCAAGAAGTATTTGGATCAGTTCGTGGTTGTATTTATTGATGACATCCTCATCTATTCCAAAAGCCGTGAAGATCATGAGCACCACCTGAAGCTGGTACTCCAAAGGCTTCGTGATAACAAGCTATATGCCAAGCTGAAGAAATACGAGTTCTGGCTTGAGGAGGTAGCATTCCTTGGGCACGTGGTATCAAAACGTGGAGTATCTGTTGACCCGAAGAAGATTGAAGCAATACAAAGTTGGGAGCAACCGAAGTCGGTAACCAAAGTCGGTGACCGAAGTACATAGCTTTCTGGGTTTAGCTGGTTATTATCGGAGATTCATGGAAGGATTTTCCCGAATCGCTACTCCATTAACTCAGTTAACTCGGAAAGATACAAAATTCGTATGGAACGAGGAATGCGAGAAGAGTTTTCAAGAGCTCAAAAGGAGACTCATCTCGGCACCTGTTCTGACGATTCCATCTGGTTGATGATAGATTTGTCATTTACAGCGATGCTTCGGGCAAAAGGTTAGGATGTGTTCTCATGCAACATGGGAAAGTCATAGCCTATGCCTCACGACAACTCAAAGAATATGAGAGAAATTATCCTACTCATGATCTAGAGTTGGCAGCAGTCGTTTTCGCGTTGAAGATCTGGAGACACTACCTGTATGGGGAGAAAGTGGGGATCTATACGGATCATAAGAGCCTTAAATATTTCTTTACCCAGAAGTAACTCAATATGCGGCAACGACGTTGGCTTGAGCTGTTGAAAGATTATGACCATACCATCCAATACCATCCTGGAAAAGCGAACGTGGTAGCTGACGCGTTGAGTAGAAGATCATATGCGGGAAAGAATGCGATGCTTTCAAGGCCTATTTTGTGTGACTTACAAAGAATGGAGATAGATTTCAAGACTCTGGGGACCCATGTGATGATGTCAAGTATACGTGTAGAACCAGCTTTAATTGATAAAGTTAAAGTTACTCAAGCTACAGACTCAGAGCTGATAAAGATGAAGAAGAAGGTGCAAGAAGGTGCTATTCCAGAAGCAAGTATCGATGAAGATGGAATACTTCGATTCAACTCTAGACTTTGTGTTCCTAATAATTCTGATTTAAAGTATAGAATCATGATGGAAGCACACAACACATCGTTTGCGATCCATCCTGGGAGTACCAAAATGTATCGTGATCTTCAACATACATTTTGGTGGAGCAATATGAAGAGAGAGATCGCGGAGTTTATCTCAAGGTGTTTAACGTGTCAACGTGTCAAGGCGGAGCATCAAGTGCCAAAGGGTCCATTGCAACCACTTGAGATTCTAAAATGGAAGTGGGAACACATTATCATGGATTTCGTTACGGGTCTTCCCAAGGTTTCTCAAGGCATAGATGCGATTTGGGTTATTGTCGATAGATTAACCAAGTCTGCTCATTTCTTGCCTATACGAGAGACTTATTCACTAGAACGTTTTGCTCGTATGTACGTAAATGAGATTATGATATTGTGAGATTGCATGGCATGCCAGTATCCATAATTTTGGATCGTGACCCAAGATTTACTTCACGATTTTGGGTTAGCTTGCAGAAAGCTATGGGCACGGATTTACGATTCAGTTCGGCATATCATCCTCAAAAGGACAGGCAATCGGAAAGGATTATCCAAACTCTTGAAGATCTATTGAGACTCTGTGTTCTAGACTTAAAAGGGAGTTGGAACAAGTACTTACCATTAGTGGAATTCTCCTACAACAATAGTTATCAGGAAAGTATAGGCATGGCTCCATTCGAGGCGTTGTATGGACGAAAGTGTCGTTCTCCAGTATGCTGGGATAAGGTGGGTGAAACAACATTGTTGGGACCGAAGTTAATACGTATGACTACGGAAAAGATTCAAATGATCCAGCAACGTATACAAACGGCACAAGATCGACAAAAGAGTTATGCGGATCTTCATCGAAGAGACGTAGAATTTAATGTCGAAGATCATGTTTTGTTACGTGTTGCTCAATGGAAAGGAGTTACGAGATTCAGGAAGAGAGGAAAGCTCATTCCATGATTTGTTGGTCCATTTAAAATCCTTGACCGAGTAGGAAATGTGGCCTATAGACTCGCCTTACCTCCAAGCATGTCTCGTGTTCATAACGTTTTTCACATATCCATGCTTCGTAAATATGTGAAAGACCCAAACCACATTATTGAGTTAGAACTAGACGAGATAGCCGAAGATTTAACGTACGAGGAGGTACCTGTCAAGATCTTGGATAAGAAGGAATATATCTTACGCTTAAAGGTTATACCTAAAGTTAAAGTTTTGTGGAGGAACCATGATATCAAGGAAATGACCTGGGAGTTAGAATCAGAAATGAAAGTGAGGTATCCTCACCTTTTCGACATACCAGGTATGTACGTCAATTTCGAGGATGAAATTTCATAAGGAGGAGAGGTTGTAAGACCCCAACTTTTTATGAATAAAATTTAATTTCCTTTATATATTATTTTGAAATAGTAAGGTGTTGATTTGATAAATGTGATAAGTTATGGGTGGAATGTGCAAATTTTACAAAGTTAGCAAGTGGTAATAAAATATTCATTGTTGTCGAGAAATATTCGTTTGGTCGAGGAATATTCTTTTTGTCGGAGAATATTCGTACGACGACGCAGTCATTAGTGGACCCCACAACGGAATGAATGTCGGATATAGAAAGCGACAGAAGTAACCTTTTTATAAAAATAACGGCAAAACTTTTACCGTTAAACTGTTGAAATACCCGGTGGTTAAAATACAGTAATACACGATGTTGCACAGTAGCACATGGTATTGCACAGTATTTCAAATTATTGGTTCTTACGTAAGAAGTCACTCATTCAATAATTGTTACAGTAATTACTGTTCAATATTTTATATTATTGATCCAATAATTGTCACATTGATATTTTATATTAGTGATTCAATAATTGTCATTGCACAGTATTTCAAATTATCAAATCAATAATTCATATTATTTGAATAATATTATTAGATTGCATTATTGACAATGTCTAGAAAGTTCTGTCGAGGAAAGGGGTTAGGTTATATAATTACGCGCCAATGAGGAGAAATCCTTATCGGAATGCCCCTTCTTTTCTGAGAACGACCTGGTTGTCAATATTATAGTTCTTTAATATTATTTGTGAATAATTAATTTTTGATATATATGTTAAGGAATTATTTATTCAATGTGGATTTAAACGGAGAAATTTTTAGCATGTAACATTTGTTGAAAGTTGGTATCTTATCTTTTTCGATAAAATAATTCATTCAAATATATTATTATAATATTACATTATAGTAGTATGATGTGATTATATAATAGTATGATTTTTATAATTTGAATGGTAACTTTATTATAGTAAATTCATGGTATAAAAGTAAAATGAGGTGGAAAAGAATAAATTGAATTTGAATTCTTATTATGTAAGCAATGATGTCATCAGAACGATGAGGTAAGCCATGATGTCATCGGAACGATGAGGTAAGCAATGATGTTATAGGATCGATGATGTAAGCGATGATGTCATAAATTATAATGAAAAGACTATTTTACCCTTACTCTGCCAAGCCTATAAATAGAAGTTCATTTCTTCATTATTTCTCACCAATTCACTAAATCTATAGAGAGAGAAAGTATAAAGAGAATAAGAGAGAAAGAAAAAGAGTATTCTGCCATTACACTAGTGCAGTCTCTAAATTTTTATTAAGGTAAGGGGTATTATTTCTTACGTATTCATGAAGAGAGTTGTTTTCTTTCAATACTCGTAAGGGTTGTTATTCCATTCTTTATTATTCTGTTGGAATAACCTGTCTACGCGAACTACCGCATGCATGGTGAAATTCTGTTGTTATTCCATTCTTTATTATTCTGTAGGAATAACCTGTCTACGCGGACTACGGCATTCCTGGTGATTAACCCTTCGTATTCAGTTGTTATTAAATTGTGAAAATAATCTGCCTGAGCGGACTACCGCCTGACCGGTGAAAATCCAATTGCAGTTTCGTATATTGTTTCATTTCAGATTCCTAACTCTAAACTTACTACGGTAAGTATTGCTTCTATAATTTCTAAAATGATCAGAAATTTCTTGAGTTTTGCGCTTCATCTAATATCATTTCGCTGAAATATTGGTCTAAACATTCTTGTGAAATTTTTATCTTTTCATGTCGAGTTATTATTCACGAGTTACTATTCACAGGGTACTATTTACGGTAAAAAAATTTGTACTTTTTTTCTTTCCAAATTATCTTTGATTGGATCCAAGTTTTGAACTTCATTCTTGAATTTTGCTCCACAATTTATTATTATGGAGTATTCTTGAACTTGGATAAACTAAATTACGAATCCCTAATCTTTGTCATTTATCTCACTAGATTCGTTCTTTAAAATATTTTTTATCATCCTCAGTCCTAAATGGTGATATAACTGAATATCTTTGGCCTGTAGTGCAAAGATGAATGATTACCTGATGAATATCTTTGGCCTATAGTTCAAAGATGGACAGGTGTTGAGATACATAACCAACTGGTGATACAAATGAATATCTTTGGCCCGTAGTGCAAAGATGAATATTTGATTCGAGATGTATATTGATTGATGTTACAGGGATAAAATATTGATGATAGACTTTTCAATCAAAGAAGAAAGTAGACATCATTCTCTACTTAACTCTTCTAATGAATTGTTATTTCCGCTGCAGTTGTTGATTTAAAACTTGTTGTCCATAATATTTTATCTAGTTTATTGAAGACTAATGATAATTTATTATTCATTATCTTAGTCATATTATTCATTACTGGGCTAGTTAAACTCACCATTTTCTTCCATTGTTCTCTTCAGAAAATGAGAATGTCGCAGGGATTGTGACGCCCCCAAATCCGGGTCCCTTGAACCTCAGACCTGGTACGTTACGGTACAACATCTTCTTACACATTTTGTAACTATCGCGAAAAATATAAACATACATTGTTTATTTCACATAATTCTACAATATTTTCAAAGGTTTATACAACTTAGCAATCACCTGAGTCCTCAATTGAAATCCCACATAATCCTAGCTCCCTCTTTGCTCAATACGAACTTTATTTAATCCATATTTACAATTCTACAACTCTTTCCTGAGTTTTCATAGTACAATTCCATAGTACAAATGTCGTACAGCAATTCTGCTATAAGGTTTTCAATCAATAGATTGATCATCTGTTCTCTTATGACCTCATCAGATCACGTTGTAATCTGATATTATAATCGTATTATATTACGATTCTTTTCTATAGTATGATCGTTTTGTTTTACGATTTTCTTCCCTTTATATTTTTAGTCTTTTAGACTCTATATATTCATTATTATTGTTCATCTTTATTATCAGAGTTAGGTAACTCCGTATCTTTTATAACTCGTCGAGATTCATCTTTGAATCTTATCGACTTATTAACTCTATTTGAGTTAATCCTAATCATTATCACTGCGGTTATTAGCCTAAGGTAGCCGTACCTAAGGTTTATAACCTACAACTTTGATACCAACCTGTGACGCCCCCAAATCCGGGTCCCTAGAACCTCGGACCTGGTACGTTACGGTACAACATCTTCTTACACTTTTTGTAACTATCGCGGAATATATAAACATACATTGTTTATTTCACATAATTCTACAACATTTCCCAAAGTCTACAACCTTAATTCATACATACCTTAATAATTCAAAAGGTTTACATAAATAATTTACATCAGATAACTTAATAGTTAAAGGTGCACAATAATCTATTCTTGTACTTTGTCCTTGTCTCTGTCTTTTCTCGAATCCCTCGTCTTAATCTGAAATTTGTTATCATGATATAGCAAGGGTGAGCAACTAATTTGCTCAGCAAGTTTAAAATACAATAAAGATATATCATGATTGAAAGAAAGAATAAGCTTTCGAATTTTCAACAATATGGTAATTGTGAAAGAGCATAAAACATAATTTTAATAGTTGAATGACTGAACCAATAATGTTTAGTGGTCAACCATGACCATGAACAAATTTAACTAAACCTTATGGTAATGAAGGTGATCAGCCTTTCATACATGATGAACATATGCAATTTGCACTAAGTGCGAATTAATAATCAGAGATGTGGAATAATTATAAATAATTAAACCACTAGCATGCTTGAAACATAATAACTCGAGTTTGAGTTAAAAAACTTGCCTTGTACTGCTGATTACCGCTATGCAATCTAATTTAATCTCTTATGAAAGACCTATCATTAATAAGATCGATCCTCCAATTAGCATAATACATTTTATCTCACAATATTATTACTCACATAATAAATTAGCTAACATTTAGCCCCATAATCAAACATTGAATAATTCTGTAACTCATTAATAATATTATCATCCCTCAATAATATTACTATCATTTAATCACCATCTTAAACTCTTATCTAATATTATTAATCATTTAATAATATTTTAATCACTTAATATTATTAATCACTTAATAATATTTAATCACTTCTTAACATTATTAAATTATTTAATAAAATCTTAATCATTCACAAATATTATTAATCCTTTAATAATATTTTAATCATCTTCTAAATATAAATAATAAAGGTCTCACACATTTTAAGATGTAAATATTTCACATCTTGAAGCTTAAACCACTTTTATTCCATTTCAGAATTATCTTTTACTTTTACTCATAAATTCGGGTTTCAACGGCTAATACATAGCTTTTATAGTAAAACTCAATTTATTATTTGTTTAAATAAATTAATTTTTATATCACTTTGTCCGTTCATGAGTCAACACGGTCCGTTGCCTTATATACAAATATTTTATCCTGCTAGCACATTTGCTTTATTTTTCGTTTTACGAATATTCGCATTTTTGCTTTATAAATATTAAATATATATATATAATGCGTTACATAAATCACAGCTCATATTTTTAACCCCGAAAATCTCAAAATATCATTTTTATGATTAATACAATTTTTCAAAGGTTTCACGTTATTCGTTGCACCACAAAATAATTTTATAGGCAACTATAATTTTTATTTCGCTTAAATATGTAAATTTATATTTATTACATATTTTATTGTCTTATTTATGCCTGAAAGGAAGTTTCTCGGCATAAAATATCACTTATAGTCAAATCTCGCGTCGTAGGACTTTGTTAGATTTATTATGATTTATTATTTCGCCGGAACGCGATTCGGAACGTCAAACGTCAAAGTCGCTCGACGCGCCGACGCTCGGCGTTCACTAGATTTTAAGTTCTAACATGCTCCTTTGCTCATTTTTAATTCGTAAATCATAAGTCATATAACAATGAAATTTTGGGCATATTATAAACCTCATGGCGTAGTATCTTAAAAAAAATTCACACCGCGAAAATAGTACACGAAAGGTCGTCAAAATAGGTATCAAAAATCACATCGCGCAACGCACTGCAGCACCAGCAGTAGTACGCCAAGCGCTGCTGCCCAGCTGCCTGTTAGTGCTGCTGCAGCGCTTAGCGGCTTGGCTTCTTCGCAATTTTCGTACGCGCTACTCATAACTCCGATTGATTCTATTTTTGGATATGTTTTTCGTATCATATGAGATTATTTTTAAAAAATATGAAACCCCCATTTCAGGTTCATTAAGCCCTCCAAACAATTCGTCAAAAATGGACGTTCATAACAATTTAAACCTTTTTCACAGCTTTATCCTCTCTCGCTAAAACAGTCATAACTTTTTCGTTTTAAAACATATTTAGGCGATTCTTGAGCCCTCGCAAAGCTAACTTCCGTGACTACAACTTTTATTCTTTGACTATTTTCAGATTCCTAACAAAAATTTCCAGAAAATTCGTGCAAGGGGACTGCCCCGAATTTTCTGGACAGATTCGACACGCCTCTTTTAAAATATCATAACTCTTTGCTACGAAGTCGAAATTAGTCCGTTTCAGAGTCTATGGAAAGCTTATTCAGTGTATTACAACATCCCAAAAGCCCAAAAATTTTAGAGCACTCTAGCTAATCCCGAATTTTCTATTTAGGGGCAGCAGTCCACTAATTTTTCTAAGTTTTAAAAACTGTTTTGCTTTTCTTTTTTTTGATCAAGTTTTCTCAACACCAAAAATAGTAAGATCCATACATAATACACTATATAACATGTAGATCTAAGATTTTTAAAGTTCAAGATCATAACTCCTTTATTTCATCAAACCATAAAAATAAAATACATAAATTTAAAGTTATAGTTCTAGAAATTTTATACCTTTTCCCTTTTGAGTTTTTTTTCTTCTTCTTTTTCTTGCTAGGTGGAGCTCTAAGTCATGAACCAAAGCTACTCTCCTCCTTCTCTCTAAGCCCCACGGCTGTCTCTCTCTCTTTTCTATTTCTTTGCTCTTAGTTTTGTTTTTGTGGAGAAAATGAAGAAAAATTTTAATGTAAAATGAATAGAGATGTATTTATAGAAAATACAATGTATATACTTATAATCTATATAAGTATATAATATCTCTAACAAATCTTTATTTTCTCTCTCTTATCTCTTTGATTGCTTGCACATCTTGGCAAATAAAGTGGCTAGATTTTAGAGGGACACTTGGCTACAATAAGATATCTAAATTAATTTTAGTCACATGCTCTCCTTCTCCACTTTCCTTGCCGGTACATCCCCCCTCCACTTATCCCAATTTTTGAATTTTCTTTTATTGCATAGTTTGCTTAATAAAATGACCAAAAAGTCCCTTAACACTTGGGCTAAAAATTGGGCCATCCATTTAATTCATTTGGGCTTTCCAATTAAATTGCTTGGGCCACTAGTATTCAAGTATTACTTCCATCCTTGGCTACTAGTTTATTAAATTTTTAGGCTAGACACTCCCATGATATTGGGCTCTCAATATGTTGGCCAATTAAATTACTAATGGCCTAATTTATTCAATTTACATACTAATCATTCAAGTCCGCAATCAATTAACTAAGTGGGCTTGATTAATAAGTCAATTGGGCTAGTCCTCTAGTATTACTACTAATTGAACTATTAAATAAAATTAATCATGTTTCACATAAATTCTCATTAAATCAATTTTTCTTTTTGACTAAAAATATAAATAGCACATTCTTCAATATATATGTATCTATACATATACACATTAACTTTAATCTTATAATATCTCTACATTTGGAATTTATTTTCTTAATAAATTTTCCACATAAATCATCAAAAATTTCTTACATATTCTCTTTCAATAGTTCACACAAATTTATAGGTATCGTAATACCTTATCCTTAATATTCCTTCAGATATATATATTCTCTATTTACACTCTAGGTTTTAATCTTTAACCTTTAATTTAATCATTAAAGATCTTCTAAATTTTCGGGTTATCACATTCACCACTTCTTCTAAGAATTCCGTCCTCGAAATTACAGCCTACTAATCTCTGCTCCATTTATTCACCAAAAATAGGTTCTCAATTTAACCTTTATCTAATCACATCTGATTTCATTCTCAATTAATGAGTACATACTGCTTCCTTCTATGAGGATCTCCTCTATCATCACATTCTTCCATAACTTCTCTCTAAGGAGTTAAAAACATTTCATATTATGCTGATGGGTCATATAGACCATGAACACATAGTTTTAACGGTATTCCTACCGCAAAACGGTAACTACTAAGTATGTTTACAATCACGAGGAATGTAAACTACTTCTGCATGTACGTTAGGTGATCAGCCTATCGTACACTTACGTCGTGCACAACGTATCAATCATGTGTAGCGACTATTTGCGCTCCTAGATTGGAATATTTTATCCAATCGATATATCCCCTCTTATTCGGGGTTGTTCACCTCAGACTTAGCATAAGAGTCCATACCAAAACAATTTGGTTCGGCATAAGCTTTCAAAGAATACTTGAATTTTATAAACATTTGTCTAGCTGAATTAAATAGCTTAGACGTATACCAACAATTCGAACATCAATCGAAATAGTTGTATGGCCAAATTCAATTGGCAATAACTTATCTTTAAAATTTTGAAAATAATTTTATGACGTCATGATACCGCATTGTATTTACAGTCCGTTTGAGAATTTCGTCATTTTGTGACTTTGTCATACTACAACATACCATAGTGGGCTGACGATTCTTAGATCACATCCAACACTAGATAAGACTGCATTAATAACTCCATCGTTTTTATCATCTTTGCACCAGGTTTCATGATGCATGAATGATAAAAAAATACATTTTGATATTTTAAATAATGTTTGTCTAGCCGAAACAATTAGCGTAGACTTTTCTTTAAAAAGTGCAAAGCCATTGAAAAAATTATTTTTGGTGTTATCATACTGCAACAGGTAACGATGTGATAATGGCTCGAAGTCCATCTCCACACCCTTGTCACCATGTTTTGAAGATAACAAAAATTCATTTTATTTCAAAAAGGCACATCAGTGCGAATTTAGCTTGATGTCAAAAATTTAAAGTCTAGCACAGCTAGAAGATTTGGAATACCTATGCTTCCACTATCAACATCAATTTTTCTAATGATCAATTGCTTAATAATTGTATCTATTTCTATTATCCTCAATCCTTCATTCATAATTTTCCTATACCCCCGTATAGTTCATCAAACATACCACACGTTATGAGTTTAGGAACTTACCACAATCATATGGGTTTAAGAACTTATTCTAGTCAGACCAAAGTCGTCCATTCGCTGAGGGGTTCCACCATACGATTATGGTCACGAACTTACCATACGTACGAGTTTAAAGAACTCGCACCTAATCTTATATTCTCTACCTATCCGTTATACACATGAGAAAAGAATCACCTTCTCATCATATATATAGCGAATAGCGCGACACCGATATTTCAATGATTATCAATGTGATAAACTAAGTAGTCGTTAGACCAAGCACAAACCCCCGCCCATACAAAGGTTTGTACAACTTAGCAATCACCTAAGTCCTCAATTGAAATCCCACATAATCCTAGCTCCCTCTTTGCTCAATACGATTTTCATTTAATCCGTATTTACAATTCTACAACTCTTTCCTGAGTTTTCATAGTACAATTCCATAGTACAAATGTCGTACAGCAATTCTGCTATAAGGTTTTCAATCAATAGATTGATCATCTGTTCTCTTATGACCTCATCAGATCACGTTGTAATCTGATATTATAATCGTATTATATTACGATTCTTTTCTATAGTATGATCGTTTTGTTTTACGATCTTCTTTCCCTTTATATTTTTAGTCTTTTAGACTCTATCTATTCATTATTATTGTTCATCTTTATTATCAGAGTTAGGTAACTCCGTATCTTTTATAACTCGTCGAGATTCATCTTTGAATCTTATCGACTTATTAACTCTATTTGAGTTAATCCTAATCATTATCACTGCGGTTATTAGCCTAAGGTAACCATACCTAAGGTTTATAACCTACAACTTTGATACCAACCTGTGACGCCCCCAAATCCGGGTCCCTGGAACTTCGGACCTGGTACGTTACGGTACAACATCTTCTTACACTTTTTGTAACAATCGCGGAATATATAAACATACATTGTTTATTTCACATAATTCTACAACATTTCTCAAAGTCTACAACCTTAATTCATACATACCTTAATAATTCAAAAGGTTTACATAAATAATTTACATCAGATAACTTAATAGTTAAAGGTGCACAATAAGTTATTCTTGTACTTTGTCCTTGTCTCTGTCTTTCCTCGAATCCCTCGTCTTAATCTGAAATTTGTTATCATGATATAGCAAGGGTGAGCAAATAATTTGCTTAGCAAGTTTAAAATACAATATAGATATATCATGATTGAAAGAAAGAATAAGCTTTCGAATTTTCAACAATATGGTAATTGTGAAAGAGCATAAAACATAATTTCAATAATTGAATGACTGAACCAATAATGTTTAGTGGTCAACCATGACCATGAACAAATTTAACTAAACCTTATGGTAATGAAGGTGATCAGTCTTTCATACCTGATGAACATATGCAATTTGCACTAAGTGCGAATTAATAATCAGAGATGTGAAATAATTATAAATAATTAAACCACTAGCATGCTTGAAACATAATAACTTGAGTTTGAGTTAAAAAACTTGCCTTGTACTGCTAATTACCGCTATGCAATCTAATTTAATCTCTTATGAAAGACCTATCATTAATAAGATCGATCCTCCAATTAGCATAATACATTTTATCTCACAATATTATTACTCACATAATAAATTAGCTAACATTTAGCCCCATAATCAAACATTGAATAATTCTGTAACTCATTAATAATATTATCATCCCTCAATAATATTACTATCATTTAATCACCATCTTAAACTCTTATCTAATATTATTAATCATTTAATAATATTTTAATCACTTAATATTATTAATCACTTAATAATATTTAATCACTTCTTAACATTATTAAATTATTTAATAAAATCTTAATCATTCACAAATATTATTAATTCTTTAATAATATTTTAATCATCTTCTAAATATAAATAATAAAAGTCTCACACATTTTAAGATGTAAATATTTCACATCTTGAAGCTTAAACCACTTTTATTCCATTTCAGAATTATCTTTTACCTTTACTCATAAATTCGGGTTTCAACAGCTAATACATAGCTTTTATAGTAAAACTCAATTTATTATTTTTTTAAATAAATTAATTTTTATATCACTTTGTTCGTTCATGAGTCAACACGGTCCGTTGCCTTATATACAAATATTTTATCCTGCTAGCACATTTGCTTTATTTTTCGTTTTATGAATATTCGCATTTTTGCTTTATAAATATTAAATATATATATATAATGCGTTACATAAATCACAGCTCAAAAACCTCATATTTTTAACCCCGAAAATCTCAAAATATCATTTTTATGATTAATACAATTTTTCAAAGGTTTCACGTTATTCGTTGCACCACAAAATAATTTTATAGGCAACTATAGTTTTTATTTCGCTTAAATATGTAAATTTATATTTATTACATATTTTTATTGCCTTATTTATGCCTGAAAGGATGTTTTTCGACATAAAATATCACTTATAGTCAAATCTCGCATCGTATGACTTTGTTAGATTTATTATGACTTATTATTTCGCCGAAACGCGATTCGGAACGTCAAACGTCAAAGTCGCTCGACGCGCCGACGGTCGGCGTTCGCTCGATTTTAAGTTCTAACATGCTCCTTTGCTCATTGTTAATTGTCAAATCATAAGTTATGTAATAGTGAAATTTTGGGCATGTTATAAACCTCATGGCGTAGTATTTTAGAAAAATTTCACACCGCGAAAACAGTAAACGAAAGGTCGTCAAAACAGGTCTCAAAAATCACGTCATGCAACGCACTGCAGCACCAGCAGCAGTAGGCGTCGGCGAGCGCCGAGCGCTGCTGCCCAGCTGCCTACTAGTGCTGTTGCAGCGCTTAGCGGCTTGGCTTCTTCGCGATTTTCGTACGCGCTACTCATAATTTCGATTGATCCTATTTTTGGATATGTTTTTCATATCATATGAGACTATTTTTAAAAAATATGAAACCCCCATTTCAGGTTCATTAAGCCCTCCAAACAATTCGTCAAAAATGGACGTTCATAACGATTTTAACCTTTTTCACAGCTTTACCCTCTCTCGCTAAAACAGTCATAACTTTTTCGTTTTAAAACATATTTAGGCGATTCTTGAGCCCACGCGAAGCTAACTTCCGGGAATACAACTTTTATTCTTTGACCATTTTCAGATTCCTAACAAAAATTTCCAGAAAATTCGTGCAAGGGGACTGCCCCGAATTTTCTAGACAGATTCGACACGCCTCTTTTAAAATATCATAACTCTTTGCTACGAAGTCGGAATTAGTCCGTTTCGGAGTCTATGGAAAGCTTATTCAGTGTACTACAACATCCCAAAAGCCCAGAAATTTTAGAGCACTCTAGCTAATCCCAAATTTTCTGTTTAGGGGCAGCAGTCCACTAATTTTTTTAAGTTTTAAAAATTGTTTTGCTTTTCTTTTTTTTGATCAAGTTTTCTCAACACCAAAAATAGTAAGATCCATACATAATACACTATATAACATGTAGATCTAAGATTTTTAGAGTTCAAGATCATAACTCCTTTATTTCATCAAACCATAAAAATAAAATACATAAATTTAAAGTTATGGTTCTAGAGATTTTATACCTTTTCTCTTTTGGGTTTTTTTTTCTTCTTCTTTTTATTGCTAGGTGGAGCTCTAAGTCATGAACCAAAGCTACTCTCCTCCTTCTCTCTAAGCCCCACGGCTGTCTCTCTCTCTTCTCTATTTCTTTGCTCTTAGTTTTGTTTTTGTGGAGAAAATGAAGAAAAATTTTAATGTAAAATGAATAGAGATGTATTTATAGAAAATACAATGTATATACTTATAATCTATATAAGTATATAATATCTCTAACAAATCTTTATTTTCTCTCTCTTATCTCTTTGATTGCTTGCACATCTTGGCAAATAAAGTGGCTAGATTTTAGAGGGACACTTGGCTACAATAAGATATCTAAATTGATTTTAGTCACATGCTCTCCTTCTCCTCTCTCCTTGCCGGTACATCCCCCCTCCACTTATCCCAATTTTTGAATTTTCTTTTATTGCATAGTTTGCTTAATAAAATGACCAAAAAGTACCTTAACACTTGGGCTAAAAATTAGGCCATCCATTTAATTCAATTGGGCTTTCCAATTAAATTGCTTGGGCCACTAGTATTCAAGTATTACTTCCATCCTTGGCTACTAGTTTATTAAATTTTTAGGCTAGACACTCCCATGATATTGGGCTCTCAATATGTTGGCCAATTAAATTATTAATGGCCTAATTTATTCAATTTACATACTAATCATTCAAGTCCACAATCAATTAACTAAGTGGGCATGATTAATAAGTCAATTGGGCTAGTCCTCTAGTATTACTACTAATTGAACTATTAAATAAAATTAATCATGTTTCACATAAATTCTCATTAAATCAATTTTTCTATTTGACTAAAAATATAAATAGCACATTCTTCAATATATATGTATCTATACATATACAAATTAACTTTAATCTTATAATAAATTTTCCACATAAATCATCAAAAATTTCTTACATATTCTCTTTCAATAGTTCACACAAATTTATAGGTATCGTAATACCTTATCCTTAATATTCCTTCAGATATATATATTCTCTATTTACACTCTAGGTTTTAATCTTTAACCTTTAATTTAATCATTAAAGATCTTCTAAATTTTTGGGTTGTCACATTCACCACTTCTTCTAAGAATTCCGTCCTCGAAATTACAGCCTACTAATCTCTGCTCCATTTATTCACCAAAAATAGGTTCTCAATTTAACCTTTATCTAATCACATCTGATTTCATTCTCAATTAATGAGTACATACTGCTTCCTTCTATGAGGATCTCCTCTATCATCACATTCTTCCATAACTTCTCTCTAAGGAGTTAAAAACTTTTCATATTATGCTGAAGGGTCATATGGACCATGAACACATAGTTTTAACGGTATTCCTACCGCAAAACGGTAACTACTAAGTATGTTTACAATCACGAGGAATGTAAACTACTTCTGCATGTACGTTAGGTGATCAGCCTATCGTACACTTACGTCGTGCACAACGTATCAATCATGTGTAGCGACTATTTGCGCTCCTAGATTGGAATATTTTATCCAATCGGTATATCCCCTCTTATTCGGGGTTGTTCACCTCAGACTTAGCATAAGAGTCCGTACCAAAATAATTTGGTTCGGCATAAGCTTTCAAAGAATACTTGATTTTTATAAACATTTGTCTAGCTGAATTAAATAGCTTAGACGTATACCAACAATTCGAACATCAATCGAAATAGTTGTATGGCCAAATTCAATTGGCAATAACTTATCTTTAAAATTTTGAAAATAATTTTATGACGTCATAATACCGCACTATATTTACAGTCCGTTTGAGGATTTCGTCATTTTGTGACTTTGTCATACTACAACATACCATAGTAGGCTGACGATCCTTAGATCACATCCAACACTAGATAAGGCTGCATTAATAACTCCATCATTTTTATCATCTTTGCACCAGGTTTCATGATGCATTAATGATAAAAAAAAAATACGTTTTGATATTTTAAATAATCTTTGTCTAGCCGAAATAATTAGCGTAGACTTTTCTTTAAAAAGTGCAAAGCCATTGAAAAAAATTATTTTTGGTGTTATCATACCGCAACAGGTAACGATGTGATAATGGTTCGAAGTCCATCTCCACACCCTTGTCACCATGTTTTGAAGATAACAAAAATTTATTTTATTTCAAAAAGGCACATTAGTACGAATTTAGCTTGGTGTCAAAAATTTGAAGTCTAGCACAGCTAGAAGATTTGGAATACCTATGCTTCCACTATCAACATCAATTTTTCTAATGATCAATTGCTTTATAATTGTATCTATTTCTATTATCCTCAATCCTTCATTCACAATTTTCCTATACCCCCGTATAGTTCATCAAACATACCACACATTATGAGTTCAGGAACTTACCACAATCATATGGGTTTAAGAACTTATCCTAGTCAGACCAAAGTTGTCCATTCGTTGAGGGGTTCCACCATACGATTATGAGTCACGAACTTACCATACGTACGAGTTTAAAGAACTCGCACCTAATCTTATATTCTCTACCTATCCATTATACACATGAGAAAAGAATAACCTTCTCATCATACATATAGCGAATAGCGCGACACCGATATTTTAATGATTATCAATGTGATAAACTAAGTAGTCGTTAGACCAAGCGCAAACCCCCGCCCATACAAAGGTTTGCACAACTTAGCAATCACCTAAGTCCTCAATTGAAATCCCACATAATCCTAGCTCCCTCTTTGCTCAATACGATTTTCATTTAATCCGTATTTACAATTCTACAACTCTTTCCTGAGTTTTCATAGTACAATTCCATAGTACAAATGTCATACAGCAATTCTGCTATAAGGTTTTCAATCAATAGATTGATCATCTGTTCTTTTATGACCTCATCAGATCACGTTGTAATCTGATATTATAATCGTATTATATTACGATTCTTTTCTATAGTATGATCGTTTTCCTATTATTCCTCTATAAATTTTCTCTCTTCTAATCATTTTTGTGAGTTCTTGCTTAATTGTAGAAATCCTTCTCAGGAGGCCGGGAATAACTTTGATTGCTCTTGTTTGCATTAGAGGATCATGTCAGTAAAAGAAACCATATTCTTGAACTCCAATAGTTTAGCAAGCAAAAAATCTCCTACCTGGATTTGTATCAGTCCAAGATGTCCTCATCACTGTCGAAAGATGATAGTGACACCAAATTATTAAAGCCATAGAACTTTCATATATGACTTTTCTCTTTTTCCTCTATCTTCTGCTAATTCTCTGCACCTTCTCTTTCTCCTTTTCTTTTATGTTCTTCTACTCCTCTTTCTCTTTCCACCATCTCACGGAACCCTAATATATAGGGGATGGTCAATACTGTTGGACTGAAATGGAGGGAAAACAAATACTACCTCCGTCCCACAATAAGTGATTTTTTAGGCTTAACATTTTTTTCTCAAAATAAGTGATGTGTTAGAACTCCAATATAATTTTTATAATATTTTTTCATATGTGCCCTTATGCAGCCAATGTATTTATTGCGTCTTTCTCTTTCCAGCCTAGAAAATAGGTTGCCTTAATCAATGATGGGCCCCGTTTTTCTCATACCCGGAACCTCCTTAGCTGTAATAAGAGCAGCAACATTTGATGGGCCCCGTTTTTCTCCTACCTGGATTGGCTGCAACAACTTTAATCATTTTTGCTCCAACGAGATTGGAGTATTTTCGAGAAAGAGAGACCAAAAGCAAAGAAAGTATATTAAGGGTATTTTTGTCATTTTAACTTGTGTATTGATATGTGTGATTTAAGCTAAAAAATCACTTATTATGGGATGGAGGTAGTAGTATTTTTAGTTGACGAGAAAACATATGGATGGAGTTAGAGGGAAATGGGTATACATGTATTAATTTTGTTTTAATGGAAAAATATAGTGAAATACGTTCAAAATTATAAAAATACGCTGAATACCCGTGACACGTCAGCCAAAATGGATTTAGGATCAATTTTGCTTACTCTAGTGTACTTGGATACTGCTATTATAAATTTTTAGATTAGGGTCACTTGTGTAAAAGGGATGATACTTCGAGGGGCATAAGTATATTTAATCCTTTAATTTATTTAGGAATTCGAGAACGGGGCAACGACATCGTGGTGATAACATCTCATTTGAAATTTCATCTGGGTTCTATTTTAGGGAATTGATATTTTCACAAGTTAATTTAATATTTTTGCAAGTGGGTCCTATTTTTAACTAAACCAACCCTTTGTGTAGTAAACTAACTATAGGATTTAATTCTTATGTCCAATTTGCCCTTATTTAATAAAAGTTGAATTCTAATTTATTTTAACTATTGCTCAAAATTCAATTCAAATAGAACCAAGACAAGATAGCACATCATCATTTTGATATTCAAATAAATTTTAACCACCAAATTTGATTTGTACCCCATGTATATATTTTTTATTTAAAAATTGAACCAATTTTTTAATTTTTTATTTAAAAATGGAGACCATAAAATTAACTAGCAAATATAGGGTGATTCTTTTTTAGCAAAGTTAAGCACATCACCCGCATAGATTCTTAATTTTATATATAATCTACCAACCCAAATATGGAATATGTTTTTATTTGCTCAACAGTGATCACAAAAGTAAATTAGAAAAATTATATTATTGAACAGTCAAGTTGTGTAAATGTGAATATAAAAAAATGTTGGAAAGGCAATGCTCCATTTATTCCACACACAAAAAAAAGAAAAAAAAAGTACAAACTAAAAAATTTAATTGTGTTCCCTATTTATTCTTAAATATTAAATATAATAATAGTGATGATTTAATAATGAAATAGTAATGATAAATTGGATTATATTATATCATTTTCACTACCATCAATAGAAACTAGATTTGCTTTAAAATTTTGATAAAATGAATTTATTTTTATATTTTGTAGAACGGAAGAATATGGTTGTGTCGAGCCAAGAGCGTAATAAGAATGATCATTTTGATATTAAGCAAAATAACAAGACTACTCCAAATCATATGTTTCTTCCTTCCATGATGTGAATAATATTTGAAGAATGTAATAGAAGTTGAGAAGATATGCCACAACACTGAATGATAGGTAAGAGAAATAGGCTTGTACTCCCTCCGTTCTTAATTATTTGACGTTTTAGAGTTTTTTATTTGTCCTTAATTATTTGACGTTTATTCAAATTTAAGAGAATTAATGACAATTTTTCCAAAATTACCCTTCATTACTCTACCTATTTTTTGATACTTTAAACTCTTTCTCTCTCCTTTTCCCAACAAAACTCTTCTTATCTCGATAAAAGATTTAAGGGTATTACAGACAATTGAGTACTATATTTAATGTTTTTCAATCATTATCTTAATTCTTATGCCCACCTCTAAAACGTCAAATAATTAAGGACGGAGGGAGTAAATTACAAACTCCGCTATAGGATGCCCGTAATTTAGAATTTAGTTAAAATAAATTAGAATTCAACTTTTATTAAATAAGGGCAAATTGGACATAATAATTAAATCATATAGTTAGTCTACTACACAAAGGGTTGATTTGGTTAAAAATGAGACCCACTTGTGAAAATATCAAATTAACTTGTGAAAATATCAATTCTCCTATTTTAATGCCTATGCCATCAGAAAGGGAGAAATTTAGACGATAAGACAAATATTATATCTTCTTCATCCCTTTTTTCTTATGGGTTTAGAGTTTTAGAGAGAGAAACAATGGTAAGTTTTGATTTTGAGTTTCAAGAGAAAGGGAGAAATTTAGAGGATAAGATAAATATTATATCTTCTTCTTCATCTCTTTTTTATTATGGGTTTAGAGTTCTAGAGAGAAATAATGGTAAGTTTTGATTTTGAGTTCTCAAGAGAAAAAAATAAAGCGGGTTGTATTGAATCTGGTTATATTAGTCCAAATGAGTTATATTGATTTTATGTTGGTTATATGATTTAGAGGTTCCTGCAGGTTAGGTTTAATTGGATTTATGTTCTTGGAAAGATGATGAGATTTCTTATGGAAAGGGATTAGGAAGATGATGAGATTTTTTATTTTTGTTTTTAATTGATCCAAATTTGTATTATACTCATTTAATACTATACAATTTTTAGTAGGCAAGTATATATATACGAATTTAAATTGATTTTATATGGTAAAATTTATATATATATATATATATATATATATATATATCTAATTAATAAAACAAAACTGATTTTGAATTTCCCGCTCACCCTAATAAACGATCAGGATCGTCTAAAGTTTGGGATAAATCTCACGGTCCATTATATCTTCTTTAACTTCAAAGGAAAAAAAATTATTCTCTCTCTCACTCTTAGATCCTCCTCTGTTCTTTCTCCTCCCGAGCTCGCCCTCTACCTCCTCCATTCTCTAGCGCAGGCAATCTCTACTTCCCTTCCCCTTCGTACGTAGTGCCAGAGGCACGGGTAGTATATATATATATATATATGGATAAGGCTCTGGAACGAACAGTTCGTTTACGAATATATGTAGGGTCCAGTGTTGAATGTTGTTGATTGGATGAAAATATTTAACACTAATTACGAATATATGATGGTACATAATTGGGCTAATCAACAACCTTCAACACTAACCCTACATATGTTTGTAAACGAACTGTTCGTTCCAGAGCCTTATCCTATATATATATATATATATATATATATACAAAACACAAATGATTTTGAAGGGAAAAAAAATTCCGCTCACCTTAATAAATCATTCGAACCGTCCAAAATTTTGAATAAATCTAACCCTTGTATATGCCGAAAACACAGGTTACATGATCTATATATATATATATATATATATATATATATATAGTCAAACCATATTTATACTCAGGTGACCGGAGCACATGGCAACTATAACCAATTTTCTTACCAAAAGTAACACAAGGGTACATATTTGGGAGGATCGGCTTACTTCAGAGACCGAGATGTGAGAAATTATAATTTGAGGTACGAACTACAAAAAATGCATATTTCGAAGTCCGATATACAATTATTTTCTTAATTTTCTTAATTTTTTTTTTGACAATCCTTAAAAAATAAGACTATCTTCCATAATGGTAGTATTCAAATTAAGGCTCGATCCTTTTGGAAATTATACTCCTACTAAAAACTATACTTTTTCACAATAATACTCTTATGAAAAATGAAAAAAAAAAAAAAAATCAATTAAAAACCTAGGAGAGATCTCGTTTCAATCACCAGTAAAAACAAGAAGGCAGATCAAAGACCAATTAAAATGTTGACGTTCAAAGCAATTAACTTAAAAACAGCTTTGACCTCGTAACTTTTAAAATTTTAAAAGATCATGAACCCTAATTCTAAAATTTTAAATTTCTGGATTTCAAGGCATGAAATCTTTTAGCCACTGAATTTCATTTTGAGACGCATTTGAAATATAAAAAAAAATGGAGATTGGCCCCTACGTACTCCCCTAGTATTGTAAATCCAAATAAGAAATTAAGAAACAGTATTAAACTTTCTGGTTTACATATATAACTTGATATGCCGATGAGAGTACTTGGCACACAATTTGAATTCTATATAAGAAGCTAAACAGAGTTAAACACGCAAAAGAAATGGCAAACCCACAAACATAATTAAACATGAAAATTAGGGCAATTGTATATATCTGGTCAAGTCTAACAAAGTTCTACCTTCATTGATCCACCCTAACTTGTCACTGAAAGGGTTGACTAGGGTTTCAGGAGGATAATTGTCTATGCAATCTTCCCAAACATTCCCATTATCCAAATCCCTCACAACCTCCCACACACAATTGTTGCACTTAAAACCAGCACCAAGACTAATCATCAAAATTCTATCACCCTTCTTAAGCCTCTTTTTGGCCTCCATATAACCTAAAACATACCATAAACCACCAGCAGATGTGTTGCCAAATCTCCAAAGCGCCATTCGAGCCGGCTCAAGATCAAACTCACTCAACCCTAAGCTCTTCCCCACCCCATCAATCACTGCCCTTCCGCCAGGATGAATACAAAAATGCTCCACACCACTTTTTAAATTCAGCCCCATGGCAGGGTTTTTCGCCTTTTTTATCAAACACCTGGACACAATAATATACCTGAGGAGCTCCCACTTTGGGAGAACTTTAGGCACTAGTACTCTTAAGTTCTTGGTTAAAGCTTGAGCAGCTGCCTTTGTGAGGCTTTTCGTGAGGCGAAACCCTCTATAACCAAGATCATCTTCCATTTGTGTACAACATTCATAAAATTCGTCGTCCGGCCCCATATGAGTACGAATCAAACACTTTAACTTCAAAATGCACCGGTCCTTATAAGCCCTATCATTTGTAAAAATCATAGAGCAGCCGCCTGTCCGGAATAAGCAATTTGAGAGCATCATGGACCTCTCTTTTCCACAATACCAGTTGGGAGCCATGGACTCTGAGCTCACAACAACTGCTAGGGCTTGATTATGAGTCTTGAACAAATGCTGCACGAGATCAATTGCCACAAGGCTCGCACTACATCCCATTCCCGAGAGATTAAAGGCCTTAATATTAGGGTTCATTTTGTAGCGGTTTATGACACGAGACGATAGAGATGGGACAGGAGATAGTAAAGAAACATTTACGACGAGTATGTCGATTTGTGATGGAGAAATTTTGGACCTAATGAAGAGTTTATCCAGTGTTTGGTACAGGATTTCGTCCATTTCTGAAAGGGAATCAAGAAGAGTAGGACAGTTTTCGGATTGGCCTACGACGATGTTTCTTGGGCCGTAAGTTTCTTCACCAAGGCCGGAACTAACAATGGTTTTCAAGAGGAATTTGTATTCTTCTAGACCTAGGTTTTTGTTGCGGAAAACAATGTTTGCTGAGGTTTGGGTGTCTAGCCTTGTATCTTCTGTGGCCTTGTAGCATTCATAATCTATCATATAGCAGCATTGGGTTCTCTTTTGGTAAACTACCATGCATAAGTGGAAGATAAGATAGAAGAGAGGAAGTAGAGAAATTGCTATCAAGAACTCCATTAATTGGACGTAAAGAATTAAAGAAAAGAGAGATGTGAAGTGTATTTAGGATTATGTAACACTTATATAGGCAACTAATATTGCTGTAAAAATGTGATTGATGTTCTTATAAAATAACCTTTGATCTTTCTTTACCTTACCCACTTGACATGCAAAACTGTATCATAAGTTTATCACTTTGGGGAGGTATAGTACTTAAACTTTTAATAGAGCAAATTGCCAACTTGGGGTATAATTAACTAGTTGTACAAAACTATACCCATTCAATCAGTTTTATACCTTCAAATAAAATGTAGTCTTTATTTTTTGTATATTTTTTATCATCATCTCGATCTCTTCCATAAGCATGATAATGGAGAATATATATACAAAAAATGGAGACTTTCCATTTCATTTGAAATGAAGAGGATCCTAATTCAATAATTATACTTTAAAATATATAATTATGCACTAATAAGTGTGTTGTAAGGGAAAAATTTGGTAATTTTACATTTAAGAAAGAAAATATCACACAAACACAAATACAAGAGAAAGTATTACATTCATATACGTGAAACTTAAAAGCAAGCTCAAAAATGGCATCTACTTGAAACTTAAAAGCAACACTTGCCACTAACAACCAACAAGAAGTTAATACTATGTCAGAAATGAATTTTTTTTTTACTTTTTAACCTTACACATACTATAATTTGCTTAAGATCCATTTTAAAATAGTTACTTTTGATAAATAAATAAAAAATTACAAATAATAAAGTATGCCTTAAATTTGGCTCTAATGAATTAAAATTATACTCCATCAACAAACCTTAGTATGAGTAAAATAAAAGAAGTAATTATTATCGGCTACAGACTATTTAGTGCTCATTGGTCCATTCTTGCTGGGCTGGCAGTACTTCAACTGAATTAATTGATCTCTCAACTACCATATGCTAATTTTAAATATTGCACCGACTTTGAATTTACTACCCCAAGGATGAATTTGCATGGAAAGTCAATGAATTTCTATGCAGATCTACCAAGAGAACTTAAATGCACCTCATGATATGCAAATTCAACAAATCCCAGTACTTTATCTAGAAACCTAGCTAGTTTGAATTTGAATTTCAAGAAAACCAAGGGCACTCCCCATTCTGTGTAACAAAAACAATAATTTAGTAAAGGGTAAAAAAACAAGAGGAACAGAGTAGTCCCACCTGGCAATCTCAGAGTAACTTTTGTCATAAAATGAACAAACGAGCTCGATTCGTAGACTCGAAATATAAATGATTTAATTATGGGCAAATTTTAAAAATCGTTAAACTATTCAAATCTCTTTAAATTATAATTTTTTATTGATACTCGGATCATATTTGCTCGAAAAGTTCATACTGTTCGAGCTCGATTCGAGATCGTGCTCTACTCGATAGTTAAACGAGCCTCAATTAAACCTTATTTTATACTCGATAAATTTTGTGAACCAAATTTAAACAACTCACGGCTGGACTCGATTCATTTGCACCACTATATGCTAGACTTCTCGGATTAAAAATAACTTTCCACAAAAATAATGAGAGAGTAGGGTGATATAGTAAAACCGTGATCCCGCACCCAAAATTGCGGCTTAAGTTTGATGGTTCTAATTCTACTCCTTCCGTCCCCTTATAGGACGCTTTAGAATTTTTTATTTGTCTTTAATTATTTGATGTTTGTTAAAATTTAGGAGAATTTGTCACAATTTTTTTAAAATTACCCCTCATTATTCTAGCTAATTTTTTGATAAACTAAAGAATTGGATAAGTTATTTTATGGGGATGGAGAGAGAGACCAATAAGTCAATGAGACTAATGAATTTTTTTAGGAGAAAATTATGGGAAAATATGTGAGAGAAAGTATGACATAACTATAATAAGATAAGATTTAGGTATTATATGCAATTGATATTATATTTAATTCTTTTCAATCATTATCTTAATTCTTGTGCAACACTTTAAAACGTCCTATATTAAGGGACGGAGGGAGTATCATTTTTCAATTTTTATGTTTAAAATGAATAAATTTGGACAAAGACTAAATTAAATGAATAATTCTTTTTATAATTCTTACACCCTATACGTACAAACACAATAAAATTAATATAAGAATAAATTTAAGTTTTTTTTTATTATTTTTATATAAACTTAAGAAATAACATGAAGAAAAAGACTTAAACTTTTTATTATTATTATTATTTTCTATCCTACTTAAAAAAATTAATTCTTTTTTTCTGTCTAAAACTCAGAAACATAGTGTAAAACAACATTATTTTCTATTAGGTTCATTAAATTTTCAAGTGTTTGTACAAGTAATTTGAATTTCAAGTAGATGGTCAAAACATGTGGGTCAACCTCACTGCAGAATCTATATCAATTTAGAATTTAATATATAGTTGTTTAATATTAAAAGTCAAATTGTATCTCTAATTTTGAAACGAATAGAGTATATAAGAATGTATAAAAGAAAATTTATACTTCTAAAAAATTGAATATCAACTATGTATTCAAAATATATAATAAAGAATCAAACTGTCTAACTCAAAATAAATTGACTATGAAAAGTGTTGGACCAAACCATTATATCCTAAACATATTTTCTTAAGATATTCAATATGGAACAAGATATATATTTTAATATATTGAAACATCCATCTTAAAACCAATTGTTACTAAGTGGAGAGATCTCTCAAGTATATATAGTGAGTTTTCGGGTCTAACTTAATCGATGTGTGGCTTTTAACCCAATACGCCCCCGACCCCTCCCCCCCCTCCCGCCCCGCCCCGCCCCGCCCCGCGTAGAGACGACGTGGTGGAATATATGAAGTAAATGTATGGGGGATAGGAATAACAAGAATATATAATGACCTTAGCTCTAATATACCATATTGAAATATTCATTTTAAAACCAATTGGTACGTACTAAGTGCAATCAGGGCCGGTCTAAATTTTTTGGGGACCTCAAGTTAAATCTTAAATTGGGGTCTTTTTTTCTTGTATGATTGTACTTGTAGCTACTGATTTGCTTGGGAAAAAAATTGAATTTTTTTAATGGGCTCTAACATATATGGATTATTAAAATTTGACGGCCTTCTCAATTTTGGGTCCTCAAGTCATTGCTTAAATGGCTTAACTATTGGACCGGCCCTGAGTGCAAACACCCCCCACCCCCCCACCCCCACCCCACCCCACCCCCGAGACTAGTGTATGGGGATATGAATAACAAGAATATATAATGACCTTAGCTCTAATATACCATATTGAAATATTCATTTTAAAACCAATTGGTACTAAGTGGAGAGGTATTTCAAATATATAATGAGTTTTCTGGTTTAACTTAATCGATGTGCATGGACTTTAATCCAATAATAGGGATGACAATTTACCCCATTCCCACGCCCCACTCTGAATGGGGACGGTGATTTTAATTCTAATCGGAGATAGGGTCGAAATCGGAGAATCGCCGAATATTATTTATGGGGTTGAGTAGCTTTTATTATATGAAGTGTCTATTTTATTTTGATTAATTTAAGTATTTGCGTACCAATTTGATTTAATTTTTCTTCTTCTTTTTTGACCAAATCTTGCTATTAGAATCAAATTTTCAGACCTGGATCGATTATCGAACAAGAAAAGCTACCGGATGAATGAGTCACTGGTCCAATCAGTGATCGGATCGTTATTGACTCAGTGACGTTATTAATATGTTATAAATAATTAAATATATTAATTATTATTATATATTATATATAATATTTGGTAAATATGTAAAATTAATCAATTTATCTACAAAAAAAATTTAAATCTATTTGTACAATGTTTACTTTATACAATTCAAATAAATACTAAATCTATATAAAAAGAAAGATATTAAATCATGATCATAACTCAAAACTCAAGACTCAAGAGTGATAAAATTAAACACAAATAATAAACATCTCTAGGATACATTCAATCAAATTCGGTAAAAAAAAACTAAATCTATTTATCCAAAGTTTACTTTATAAAATTCAAATAAATATCAAATCTATATGAAAAGAAAGAAATTAAATCATGATCATAACTCAAAACTCAATCAATGATACATTCAATCAAATTCAAAGGTTTAAATTAGCTATAAAAAATAAGGAATCGGTAAAACCGGTGACCCGGTTACCGGGTCACTAGGTCGACCGGTCCAACCGCCGAGACATCAGGTTTGACCGGATTTTGACAAAAAATGTTTTTTTGTTCAAATCGAACCGGAGTGCCGACCGGTTCTGCTTTTTATCGGTTTAACCGACAGTCCGGCTCAGGTTTAATTACCATGATTATAACATTGTAAATTCTCATTAATAAGTTAATTAATCGAATTACAAAAACACTACAATCGAAGTAATACATCCTCCTGTCTGAAATTGAAACACGAAACTCGAGAAGATACATATTTCTAAAAAATAGACAAAAATATACAAACTTGTATAATTTTTCAACACGAGTAACGAAAAGGAGACCGTCGTGATAACCCCACACCCAAATCTAAATAGATTTGTGTTCATTGATAATGTCAATCAAACCTCTTCCACGGAGAGATCATAAAAAAACTTCATAGAATCAAAAAATCTCAAACTATAAGAAGAAATGTTCCATAGATTAAAAAAAATCCAAATTAGGAGGAAAAAAACTCCATAAAAGGAGAAAATAAGAACGATTAAACGAAGGAACGTAAGAAAAAACTTGGAGGAGTCTCTTTAGTGTAAATAAGAGACTCTCCCCATATTTAAGAGGTAATTGTTAAATTCACAAAACTTTTTTTTTATTTTCACAATAAAAATGTCGATGTAGATGTATAGTTTCGGTGAAAACCGTCGTTATAGAATTTATAGCGACACTTTTGTTGTAGATTTAACAATTTCTTATTTAAGAATATGAAGACTAAGTTTTTTTCTAGAGAGAAAAGAGAGAAGAGAGAGCTTGATTTTATTTTATTTAATTATGTAATATTAGAAGTGATTTTACGTAATTATGTAATATGAGACGTCTTAATTTCATGCAATTGAGGTAGTAGTGGGTTTAATAGTTGGATAGTGGTTTAGTGATCATTTGCGCCAACTTATTTCATAAACTGCTACCAAATATTAGGAAAATATATAGGTGTATTATATTATTTTTTATTTAGAAATTATTAATGTACTCTCCTCCCCATATCACCAAACTCCGTAGTGTTGATGGTGAAGAAAAACTTTTAATCATTATTAATTGTTGGGTTTAACCCTTCACCCATGACAGATCCAAAATAAAAGAAAATTGATATTTTCACAATATTTTTTGATATTTTCACATGAAAAATGTCCTTTTATGTATATATGAAGGGTTAAACCCAATAATTATATATATATATATATATATATATATATATATCGACGGTAAAAACTGTCGCTACAAGATCTATAACCACTGTTTTGTTATAAATTTATCAGTATCTTAAAAGGAAATTGATATTTTGGATTGTGACATAGTGACCAAGTTGAAGTCGATTTTGGATCGACTTGATTACTATGTGGGCCTAATTAAGAAATCAATAAGGAAAATGATTCATTAAGACTTGGGAAGTCACGTGTTTAGTAATTATAATTGGTATGCATGTATGGAGGTAATATAAAGGGAAGTAATACCGGCAGCAACAAAGAAGAAAGGGTAGAAAACTTCGGTGCATCCAAAGAAAGGGACGACTGGAATTTGGCAGTGTTACACAAATTTGGTAATTTTTTTAAAAATTGATATACTAAAGGTTGGAGATTTTAATTTAGAAGAAGTAATTTAGTACCTACTCTCTTTATTTTATTGTGTAACCTTAAGTTTTAAGACATAAAACTTTGAATAATTATTGTAAGTCCATTATTGTTGATATATTGGAGACTCGAGTTTTACCTGTGATTTTTTTTAAGAGCTTTTTACGTTAAATATTCTGTATTGCGTGTGAATGGTTATTTGCTATTTTCATTCTTTTTATTGGATTTGTTGATTTTCTATTTAATTGCACAAAGAAAAAAGTAATTCCTGATATTGAAATTATTTTAGGTTCATTTTTTCCAATAATGGTATCAAAACTTGGTTGTTTTCTAGTGCGAATTAAATGGAGGATTGGACCAAGTTGCATGATTAAACTTAAGGCTTCAAATTATCCAATTTGAAAACTAACAATGGAGGATTTGCTTTACTGAAAGGATTTGTATGAACCATTTGAGAATGATGGAGTTAAGCCCACAAATAAGAGTATTGACAGGCAGTGGAACAAGATGAATAAAAAGACTATCGGTCTGATAGGAATTAGAGTCTATGAATAAAAGGAAAATCGTGCAAAATAAATCTTTCTTGATCAGGAAGTTTCTGAATTTCAAATTCAATGATGGAAACTATGTTGCAAAACACTTGAGTGGTTTTCATATTTTGATAAATCAGTTAAGTACGATGAATATAGTTATTGATGTTGAGATACATATTTTGTTGTTCAGTTCTTTCCGATGTTGATTATATTAATTGTTGAGTAGCTCCGCTCCTAATGGTACACTGGTTATATATAAAGTAGTTTGTTTAATGAAAAATAGAGAGACGAAGATATAAATATAGTAGTGACTGGTACTGAATCATCAGTTTTTGTCACACAGTATAGGCAGAAATAGAGAGAAACTCTCCTAAAAATGACAATTTTAAGGGAATGTCTAGGAAGAGAAAAGAGATAATTTGTTATCACTGTCAGAAATCGAGTCACATAAGGCGAGAGTACAGATTTTAAAAGATAGAACTGTCTAAGGAAAAATGAGAAAAAGAGCTTGATTATTTATTTATCCGACATTGGTGTAGCCATTGTTTGCGATACTAAAACAAGATATCATGTTAATGATAGGGTGAATTGATTCGAGTGTTTCTTTCCATGCTATTTCACATGGTGAGATTTTTATATCCTACAATAGTGGTACGACTTTTGATATATACGTCGAACTAATGGAAAATAATAGTGCATCCAAGGACGTTGTTGGCATTGGAGCTAGATATATGTTTTGAGACTAACAATGGTTGTAGGTTGATGCTTAGAGAATTCGGACGTGGTTCAGATATTGGCCTTAATTTGATTTGTATTGGTAAGCTTGATGAGAATAGTTATAATAATATTTCTTTTGTGAAAGTTCACTAAAGTGACTACACAGGGGCGGAGCCATGAGTAGGCTTTTGGGGCTATAGCCCGGCCCAAAATTATTTTTTTTACTAGATATATTATATAATTATTTAGTCCAAAGTAAATAAGTTAGAATAGCTTCGGTCACCTCAGTCCAAATGTATAATTTTGGCATTATAATATCATTGGTCCTCTCAGTCCAAATGTACAATTTTGACATTATAATATTTTTAGCCCGTCCCAATTTTTATTCCTGGCGGCGCCCCTGTGACTACAGGTAAGAAAATAAACACTCTTTACATGATGCAGACGTATGTGGGAAGTGTTGAAGATGGGATAGTTATGTGCAAAAGGATGTGGTACAAAGTCATGCAAGATGGGAGAAAAACTTTGCTTGAGAATCATGAGAAAAAATGTCTTCATTTTATATGGGTACCAAAAGTAAATAAGGAAAGTGATAGCACAGCTTAGAGCCAGAAAATATAGCAATTGTCAAAGAATTTGGCAATTTGGAAAACAAATATCTATCAAGTTTGAGTTAGATCCTCTCATCGAGAGAACCATGACAATGAGATGAAACTGAACATGAAGAAAATTGAAAATTTCAACAAATTTAAATTGAGCCAAAATTTCGTCATGTGGTTGATGATCTCTCCCCTCATAAGTTGGGATGAGGAGATTGTTGAGTATGAGTCATCAGCCATGAAAATTAATTAGAATCTAAAATGGAATGGAATGGAATTTTCAAGAAGTTATGTAACTAGGTTTATTTGCTATTAATTTAATTAGTTAGTTATTGGATTGGTGAATAAGGAGTCGTGTTTAATGTTCCTGGACAGTGGGCAAGAATGATAAACCAATTAGGAAAAGGATTCTTTATGTCTTGGTGTGGGCATGAATGATAAACCAATTAGGAAAATTATTCTTTATGCCTTGGTAATTAAGTCACATGCTTACTAATTGTATGCATGCATGCATGCATGATAATAATATAAAAGGTATTACACACTTTTAGTTAGTGATCTCTCTTTGCAAGCAGCCCAACATTAAATAAGAAAGAACAGTGCTATTTTTATGTGCGGCTGAACTATATCGTATCTTAATTGTATTCTCTAAATTAGTTATACAACCTCAAGTTTTAGGATTGTTGGGAAAAGCAGGGAGTCTGCAAGTCGTGTGCGCGTATACAAGGCACTAATACATATATTTGGAACCTAATTTAATTCAAAATTTTAAATCATTAGATTTTTAATCTATTTATGTATATTAATTCAAGGGCATAATCAAAGGGGGACGAGACCAAAATTATGCACAGGCTATATATTAATAGTCAATATATATATATATATATATATATATATATATATATATATATATATGTATGTATAATAATAATAGTTTATAATAGCAGTCTAAAATTTTTTATATGCGCTCCATAAATTAAAAAATTGAATAAATTTTATTTTACAATGAAATTCAAATAAAAGAACTTAAAACACAATCAAATCTAAGTCGCTACTTGAGGTTGAAGAATGATCACAAAAATCAAGTTCTTTATTTACCAAATTATTTTTTACAAACATTTTATATTTTTAAACATCATGAATTTATTTCAGAGACTCTCCCCTTTGTTGATTTCTTTCTGGATTAATTTTTTTTGTTCTATATAGAAAATTGATATTTTCACAAAAAAAAAAAAAATTTATTTCTACATGAATCTCTCATATATTTCGACATGAAACAAAAAAAATAATATTTCTATATAAATTTTGATATTGACCAAAATTTTGAGACGTTTTCAAACTATGCAGAGTAGCAGGATACAATTGCCTCCTCTCATTCGTACAACCCAAAAAAACACTCCAAACTTCAATAAATAAATTTTTTTTATTGATATATTTTGACCCTCAGTCACTATTTCAACTATTTCATTAATTCTCAGACGAAGGACATGATCATTAATCTGTCACTATTTCATTAATCATCAGCAAGGACTGAAGGACACGATCATTTCTTCTTTGTTTTCATTCTTATGTAGAAACACCAATTAATACCACGGGGGCCACACTGGTGAGGCTGTTACTAATAAGATAACAAATTTTACACGTGAGTTTTTAGGCTCATACATTTTACACCTTAGTGTCCAATTTATATGTTTCAGAATTTGAAATGTGAATATAATATAAACCCTTTAAAATGTTATATATTCGACTTCTCCTTGAACATCATCTCATATTCATATAAGAGACTTAGGGTTGTTTGATAAAAATTAAATAAATTTGAATTTGAATGAACTGAATTTGAATGAAAAAAATTATTTGATAATTAATATGTCTGAAACATCTAAATGATATAATTTTATTATTTTACACCACTGAAAAAATTTGAAGTTGTTGTAAATTTATTTAATATTACTTAATATAATAGTTAATATTTTTTTAAATTTTTAAATTTTTTTAATTATTTTACTTTTTTCAGCAGCTCATTCAGTCAAAAAAATCTAATTTAGGGGGTGTTTGTTTAGACTTGAATGGGTCTGAATGGCCTAAAATCTGAGCGAATCAGCCATTAAGAATGTTTGTTTTGAAGTTTTAAAATCTGAATGGGACTTAATACAACTGAGCGATTCTTTTGAAAAAATTGGCTTGAATCAGATAAATAGGTCTGAGGAAAGTTTTTTCCCAAATAGTCCTTTCATCTTTGTCGTTCCATCTCTCTTTGAATAAAATTGTTTGAATTATTCAATACTTTGTTTGAATTATTTATTTTTATTTATTGTACAATGAATATTGTATTTAATTGTTTTAAATACGTCCAGACAAAATTATATACTTGTTCAGCATAGTTTAGAGGGGTAAAATAGTAAAAGACTGTTATTCAGATATTTCAGACGTATCAATTATCAAACAACTTTTTTCATTCAGATTCAGATTTAACTCATTAAGATTCAGCTCATTTAGATTCAAATTCAGATTCAGATTCATTCAGTTTTTATCAAACAGCCCCTTAGCCATTCAGCTCAATCATCTAACCGATTCAGCCATTCAGACGATTTTTTCCCAAAATAAACGCACTTAATGACTGACCGATTCAGCCATTCAACCATTCAGATGTACAGTACTAAACAAACAACCCCTTAATCACGTAATATTAATTAGGGTAAGAGACATCCGATCGAGAAATTACATTAAATATTTATAACATGTTCGCAAAAAGTACTAGGTAAATTTTTTGGGTTCAAACTATGCATTTTTTTTCTTATGCATGTTCAAAATAAAATTATGCATATAACACCTAAGTTTCACATTGAAAGATATAAAAAAAATTATATGTATATAAGGAATTATGTTATTAACAATAGTATTTTCAGTCACGACTTTTTGGGTGAATTTATGGTGGGCAAAGATAACTCAAGAAGATCCTATTGGACTAGAAGGTTTAAGGCCTTGTTTGGGTGAATTTGATTCTATTCAGACTTACGATTTAATCCAAGATTTATTCCGAACTCGAAATTTAATCTGGATTGTTACAATGCATATCTTTGCATATATCTATAGTGTGTTCAATTTTTCTTTTCTCCATCACGCCATTGTATTGAGAATTGTTGGCACAAAACTGTCTTTGTGTCACGTTTTGTGCAAAATTGTTTAATTAAAATTGCAATAAGTAAATTATAACCCATTAATTATCGATCCTTATATAGCTGCTTGGTTTAATTTTACTATCAAGGTAGCTCACATTCAACCTTGTTTTAAAATTCCTTGAACATAGAGAAAACATCTACTTTTTCTTTACAAAATACACCAAGTGAAATAAGTAAAATAATCAACAAAAAATTAGTATATAGTGAAAATTAACTAGAAAAAGTACGTGAATGAAAAGTATATGCTCATTTCGAAAGTCACATCGTTATGCATGCGCCAAACATGAAGTAAGGGATGAAAGAAAAGGAAAACGTTTTCTATGTATTTCAATACATTTTTAATAATGAAAAACAAAGAATGGAAGAAGTGGAGATTTTTGAAGTTGAATCCTCTCCATTGTTGGGATATTCACGAATCTCACGTCCCATAAATTCAAAAGTATAGATTGATTAATAAATATGATGAAGTCTCAACTCAATAGATTAACATTTTGAGTAAGTAGGTATTATGGCTGAATATTTTTTTTGTTTGCCAACGTACTACTACGCTGAACTCACTGTGAGACATTGTTTGTTTAACTGATAAGATATTGTTCAGTTAACACTTTCCTTCAAAATCGGTCAACTACTTAGCTAAAACTAGTCAGGCAATTAAAGAGAAGAAGGAATTGTTTCTTTATGGGTCTTTTTGCCTTTAAGTAACCAAATTCCAACTTATCATATCTGTTGATTTGCACGTCACAATTAATATATACATGCAACAGATAATCACTAATGTTAGACAATTAAGTAAAAATCTGAATATAATTGATAGGATATGTTATAAACTTTACAACCCGGATCAAATACACTATTGGCAAAGTGCAGAGAAAATCAACAACACCGTACGAAGGTCCAGATGAAAGCAAACAACTGTGTTGATTATGCAATTAAGTCTAAATGGACGTAACAAGTTAGCAAACAACCAGTATTGAACGTACTACTATAAGTACACGTGAACGTAACAAGTTGTAAATCTAATAAAACTGTATATTACAAAGCTAACTAAGCCATGTGTTGACGTAATAAGCTAATTGTTGTAGCCTAAGCTAAAATACTAGAAAAGCTGGAGTTTTTAGACAAGATGTATGTGTTCTTTTTGCAAAATGGACTTCCCTATTTATAAAACTGTTGGGAAGTTGTTGCATCGCCTTAACTATCCACTTAGCCGCGTTCTCCTTAAAATTCGGCCCACTAACCCATTTTCTGCTAGTGTATCAGGTACTTAAACGTGGTTTACCCACTCTACTGAACTGAAGAAACTTGGGTCTTCAGTTGCTTGCTTCGTTTATTTGACTTAACTATCACATCTCTTAAATTTTAGTCAATTCTGTTGGTGCACCAATTAACTGAACGTGGTCTTTCCATATTGTTGATTTGAAGGAAAGTGCATGTATCACTGTTGTTCCATGTGTTAGCCTTTTTCAAACAAATATTCACCCATTTTCTTAATTTTCGACCTAGTTGGATGCCTTTGTCTGAACGTTATCAGTTAACTCTAGTTCTCTAATCATGTTTAGTTAACTAATTGACGCACTTAGCCGAAAATTACTTAACCTAAAACCAAAATGTTAGGATTTGGAGGTACACATTAGGTGATCCAACATTCTTTGTTAGAACAGTTTACACAAATATATGTTAATTACATAGATGATAAATTGATGTGGTATGCATCGTACAATTCCGCAACATTCAGTATTATTGATTTTAATTTCTTTTAAGCCTATGAAATATTTAATATTTTATATATTATAAAATAAATCAATTAACATGTATCACTTCATCATCTCCTTTTACATTGTGACAATTTGTGTAACTATTTTTTATTCACCATAGTATTATGGACTCTGTAATATTCTACCGACTATTACCAAATTTTTAATCCACTAAATAAGAAAATCGACTAAATAAGAACTTTTAATAGATTTAGTGACGTGGACCAAACTGTACGGTCAGAAAATACAATAACTCCTCTAAACTCTCCCTCTCTCTCCTCTGACCAACGGTTTCAAAATTGTAACGTCAGAAAGCTCATTCCTCCTCTCATAACTGACCACCAGTATCACCGCCGCATTCAGCTTTTCGCGACGGCCCAAATCGTCCTCCATGGAGTTGTTACCTTACGCCGATGTCGATTCCAGCTTGAGAGCTCTGGCCGGTCGAGCTGAGGGTTTCGGCCGCTTCTCCGTCGGTGGCCTCCACGGACCGATCTATTCAGTCACCACGTTGGCAGGTTCTCTCCTCTATGTCTTTTCCTGTTTTGTCCAATCTGCCTTTTATTTTCTTATCTTTCTATTGAATTAATGATAATAAGATTAATGTGTAATTTAATTGTGCATCTAAATGTGAAATACTTGTATAATTGGTATTAGCTCAAATCAATTGAAGTTCTTGTAAAGATAATCAAATTAAAAAAATAGTGTTTGGTTATTCCATTGGAATGTAACGAAACATTCTCATTTCTGTCAAATTTGTGAATTTTATTCCTCGAGGGAGGGTATGAAATGTCATTCCAGCCAGAGTAGAATGAATCATTTCACTCTCCTTTTCATTCCTTTCTCTGTTCCATTCTTTCACCAATGTCATTCCTTCCATACGAACGTAGCATAAACCTCTTGTGACTATGTAATTTAATTTCTAACAGCTAATTTCAGCTCCTAGTGGCAGAAAACTTGTGTTTTATTCGTGTTGTAAAACAATTTAGGTGTAAAAGTTCTTAATTTCTGATGGCAAGATTGTTCATGTTAACTTGTATGTGATCCTGATGTAGACCTATTGCTTTGATCTTTAAGAAACTGGATAGCCAAGAATTAGAATGTCTTGAATCATGATCTAGTCCACGAATAGCCTATAGGTTGAAGAGAATAATTTAAGAGAACCCATTCAATAATATAAGGATAAGTTTGAGTAGTGACAAAAACAGAAATTTGATGAGCTGAAAACGGCGAAGGCACTACAACAATAGATTAGGGTGCAGGGAAAAGAAAGAAATAGATTGTTTAGAAGGTAAGGAAAAGGATGGGTAATGGATAAGGAGGAATTCTCACCACAATGTGGACATTTTGAAAGAATTGATCAGATAACTTTGAGGAATTTGTGAATCTTTGTAAAGCAAGGAAAGATCTAAGGCAAAAATGGCGAACCAGATCTAGATGCTAAGAAGGAAGTAGAAGACATGCAGAAGAAGATATTAGACAAAAACAGAAGCTCGAGAAAATGACTGAACAACATTATGGTTACTACCCAAACTTCATCTTTAAAAAGACAATTGTATAGCAAGGAAAGCTTTTGAGTTCTAAATATATTTTTTCATGCTTATGTGTTGGTCTCTCATATTATCAGTGTCATGGTACCTGTGACGCCCCCAAATTCCAGGACCGTCACGGGGTCTCTCGAATTCAGTTCATCATGTGCTCATGGTAATACATCACAATAATAATAACTAAAAATAACACAATCACAGCGGAAAATCTATTCTAGAATAATTTACAATGATTTATTATAATTATTCCCCCAAGTCTCGCAACCTACAGTACTTAATAGATTACATAATAATATCAATTAACGACTTATTACATAATCTAACTTAAGCTTAAACATAATCAAATCCAGTCTTACTACATCATCTTAATACAATATCAAAATATTTAAAAACATAAAAGAGACAAGCTAGTTGGTAGCCTTGCCCTTGCCCTTATCAATGCCTGAAGATTCACCATGCTCTGCCTTAACTGAAATATTTTAGAAAAAGCAAGAATAAGCACAAATTGCCCAGCAAGTAATATACAATAAGGGTAAGTGATATAATTCTCAATTCTCGAAGGGGTATAACAAGGTTTGATAGTTCAAGGATAACAAGAATATCAACAACTTTCAATAACAGTCGCTAAGGACAGAATAATATCAATGTGATTCAATAATAAATCAATTCAAAATTTCAAGATAACTGAATACTGAGCAGTCACTAAGGATTATGAACTTCTACTAGAATTGACAGTAATAAACTGAAAATCCAACAAAAACAGGTACAACAGGTGATCAGCCTAAAGTACCATCGTTATGCATAACAATCAATCATACCCAAGTGCGCGCGTCGGTTCTCCGACAATTATATATTCCCTTCAAAGAAGGTTGTTATTCTCAGTCAAATACAAGATCCCGCACCAATCAATTGGTTTGGATCGCTTTTCAATAATATAAGTCTAGCCGAATCAAATGGCATAGACACTTTCACAATATTCAAAAACAATACTAAGTTCAACATGTATAATAGCTTTAATAAAATAAGAGTTCAAGTATGCTAATTCAATTCAAACAATTAAGTAGGAAACTAGCTCGCGATATACAAGGATAGAATACTTGCACCGTAAAAGAGTGTAAGTTAGGAAACTTGCCTCAAGCGTAGTTTACCAAAGTAAAGCTTAATACCCTCTTTCGGATCCTAACATAATATATTTACACGTATAGGATATTAGTTTCATAAACTCACATATGTAAGTCCAAACGTACACGTAAACGTCTAACTTAGTTGTAAACTTTATACATACTATAACACATATCCTCATAACACAAATCAGATACTATGACGTCACGCAGTCCAACAACTCATTTTCAAATCATTGCTTTATAGTTTGCAAATACCTTTTCGAACTTCATTATTGAAATTTATAATCATTCGTTAAGTATTTAACTCTATCACCTAACATGTTTCTAAACACATTACAAAGCATATTGGTCATATAATACAAGCTAAAGTAACCATATAAGTATGCTTCGAACATCAGATTAGAAACAGAAACTATACATGACTGCAGGATGGTGCAGCTGCGCCCTGTCTAGGCTTGGGGACGGTGCAGCTGCGCTGTCCTCTAGCCTGGCCAGAGTTGAGCTTCTGTTCTCCTGGTTTCAGTCCAATCCTAACACACCTATACACTTATACTCTAACATACATACATGCTAGAGGTTCTCACATAGCATATGACCATTCTTGAGTTCATTGTCACAAGTTTTAACTTACAATTTACATGGTATTAAGGAATAGAAAAGCCATGTGGTTATCATGCTTTATAACTTGGCTATATGTTTACATAGATGTCACATAATCTATTAATACACATACTTATGGTGTTCACATTATTTATTCATAACTAGTATTGTTTAATACTTGGGAGCATGCTTTAAACTCATGTTATCATTATGTCTACTACATACGAATCATGTTTAGAGACATATCAAACCCGAACATGCCTAGAATCTAGATACTCACGTGATGTAACTATCTTTTTGAAAACATGTTCAAGGTTTACGTTTCAAACTTATCCTCTTACTTAGCAAGGTTCACAATTAAAGTCCACATACTCATGTCATGCTACGAAACATATCTAAACAAGTCAACATGCTTTTCGTGCATTCTTAAACCATATCAACATGCTTGTATGGTCAGAATATCAACATGAATATAATTTATCGAAGTTTGTTTTTAAAAATCTACGCTTTTGTTAGAAATGTGCGCTAGTTAGGTTCACATGTTCATATTGTATCACGGAACCTATATACATAAGTTAGCATGCATTTCATATGTTTCTAAGTCATACTAACATGTCTCAAAAGTCAGAACCTAACTATAGTGCTTATATATCAAAGTTCATTCTTAAAGCTCCTAAGTTCACTTTGGAAACCTAACGCTTTTCGTTAACCATGTATGCTAGTATAATACAACATGTTTACATCGCCTTAATACATTCATATACATGTGTTACACAAGCTAGCATGCTACTTACGCCAAATCAAACCATTAGTACGTAGCAGAAAATGAGCAGGAAGTCAAAACTGCACATAGTGCCCTGCGCAGCTGTGCTGCGCCGCAGTGTATTGCCGGCGCAGCTGCGCCGCGTCCGGTTCAGTTCAAGAACAGCCTGCATCGGCAGACTTCCAGGCCAAATGCCAAATTACTTCACGAACTCAGTCCCAAGCAGTTACATTATGGTTTAAACATACTACTAAGACTAATTAACATAACCCAATCATAAAATTATGAATTCCAAACAACATTCAAAATTCAAGAAATCTCAAAGACTTAAAATGAAGAACATAACTGTTATAAGAATTTGATTGCTAGCAAGCCATATCGTATATTCATATGATTGTAAGTCTACATAACAACCATATAAGGGTTCTATAACCCAAACACAACTCAATTTGGCAAAACCAAGAAATGAGATATTTTCAGAAACTTCAGAAACAAAAAACGAAAATGAAGAACAAGGATACCTCTGTAAATGATTGAGCTTGCAGCTATTCAATTCTCACAACTCTAGACTGATATTATATATGCTCTCAATTTATCAACCTCAAGCAAAATCTCAGCAAATGAAATTGAAGGAGAAGGGGCTATATAAATAGCAAAGCCAAGACCCAGACAATGTATATGTACAACAAATTAAACCAACGAGATTTGTGAATTGCATGGGGGTTAAAGAGTAGTAGGTAAATGATAGTTGGATTCATCATGAATCCCACTCCCTCAATAATCATGAGCTATGCAAATGCTGAGTTTGAGGAAGAAATAGGGAGTAGGCTAGCTTGAGTTGTTCACGTGTATAAGGATTGTGTTTGTCAGCATGGGCCAAGCTTCTAAGTATCCAGCATTTTGCAACATGAAGTGTATTAACACTAAGGCCATATATACATATATCATACACTTAAGCTATTACATATATATATTCATACTATATATTTAGATTATAATTAACATTATAATGTAAGTCACATGCTTAATATTTCAAGGTAGTAGATGTAATATGGCAATGTAGCATACATATCATCCATGTACATTTATTAATACCGGATATAATTTACTCGGATATAATCACATCACATTATTTATATTCATGATACACTATTTTAATGTATACTTACATACATATTGTCACATAAGCTATTCATGCAACTCCCATAATTCAATAAACCTTACTATATAATAGTGTCATATTACACTTCATATAATACATAGTTAGCTACTATATGTTACACATTTAATTCGCATACTTGCACATAACAATTAATAGAATCTTATTATATTAATAACTTACTTATTTATTTTATTATTCATAATATCAAATAAATAAATTATTCGTCTCATTGATTAATTAACGATAATATTAATTAATCCATTCCTCATTGATTAATAATGAAATTATTAACTTCCACAATTATTGCTCATTTATCACGCACAGTATATAAATATAAATCTTATCATATTATAGACACGTTGCTCATTATTATTATTATTATTCGTGCAATAATAATAATCACATATTATTAATCAATCACAGTTAATATTCCACAACAATTAATTAATATTCTACAATAGCAAATAAACAATTAATGTAGATTAATTGTTTACTTAATAATTCATTTGTTAATTAATATAATCATTAATAATCCTCATCACTGTGCCACACAAGGCTATCAACGAGTTTATCGCAACCCCATCAATTTCTCAATGATTATAATTATTCAATTTTATATAATTGAATTAATTCATCTCATAACACAATATCATTTATATATGAATAAATATTCACTTCCATTAATATAGTTATTTAATAATATATGAAAATTCTCGGGTATTACAGTACCCAAGTTCTTAAATTTCGTATTTGCTTCATGACTGCATTTAACTACGTAACCAGAAATTCAGTGCATGTGGACAATCATCACCTCGTGTATTCGAACTTAAACCAAGAATAGTGTGATTAATAATAAAGTACAATCCGGATATTGAAGTTTTATCTGATAATTGTTAGCTTCACAGTTCACATAAAATGAGGCAGTTGAAGTTCAGTGATCTTACTGCCTTTTTCTTTAGTGACTATCTTTTCTGGTAGGCCACTATAAAAATGGTTTGTTGCTATTTGTGCATTTTATTAAAATAGTTCTAGAACTGATTATTTTGAGCTTGAAAAGCACACAATTTTACTAAGGAATTACTACCTCCATTCCATAATAACTGTCTTTTTAGAAGAAAAAATTTATTCCAATTTATTTGTCGTTTACAACTTTCTAGGAGAATAAATTATTTATTTATTTATTTGTCGTTTACAACTTTCTAGAAAAATTTGTTCCAATTTTTTTCTCTTATATTAATAGTTTTTAATTTCCCATAAAGGGGTAGTGATGGAATTTCCTACAAATTTTAATTCTTAAATGATAGTATTAAATGAGTTTCTTAATTCCTGTGCATGAAGCTAAAAAGACAGTTATTATGGAATGGAGGTAGTAAATATATATTGTGGCCTTGTACACATGTTTGTTCTTTGAGCTCTTTCTTTAATGTTTGTGTGACTGAGCATAAAAGTTTTAGTTCACCTTGGCCATACAATATGTAAATTTGGTATGTTTTGTCTTCTCTCAGAGTAGATTTGGCATATAGTACAAGATTACAAATTTTGACAAGCTTTCATCTATTTTGAAATGATTTATGTAGAGATAAGACACAGAAAAACAAAAGCATTTGAATTTTCGTCATTGTCAACATCTGATCAGATCATAGTCATCTGAATACAAGTGGATTCATTGACATTAGGATGGACTTTCAGAAATTAAGTTTTACTGACATATTCGATACCCTCGCCTTTTCTTGCAGATGATGGACCAGGATCACTTCGTGATGCATGTCGTAAAAAAGAACCACTCTGGATTGTCTTTGATGTTTCAGGTGTCATTCATCTTTCATCTTACTTACCTGTGTCTTCATATAAGACAGTCGATGGTCGTGGCCAACATGTAAAGCTCACAGGCAAAGGTTTAAGATTGAAGGACTGTGAGCACATAATCATATGCAACCTGGAATTTGAAGCTGGTAGAGGACATGATGTCGATGGGATTCAGATCAAACCAAATTCAAGGCACATATGGATAGACCGTTGTAGCTTGCGCGATTATGATGATGGTCTTATAGATATAACTAGACAAAGCACAGATATTACAGTTTCTAGGTGAGCTGATTTCTATATATGGTACAGTATAACTAAATATTGAGTAAAAACACGTGTCCTGATGTATATTCGCTCTTGGCTAATAGATGTTACTTCACAAAACACGACAAGACAATGCTTATTGGAGCAGACCCATCTCACATTGGTGATAGATGTATTAGAGTGACCATCCACCACTGCTTTTTTGATGGGACGCGACAAAGACAACCACGTGTTCGATTTGGAAAAGTTCATTTGTACAACAATTACACCAGAAACTGGGAAGTATATGCTGTTTGTGGTAGTGTAGAATCACAGGTAAATAATGATTTAAGCATATTATATATGATGAGAGTAAAGAATATAATCAGTGCATAAAGCTATAATCGTTTCCCCTCCCCCCTCCCCTCTCCCCTCTCCCCTCTCCGGTAATTGCTATCATTCCAATTTTAACATACAATTTCGTGATATTATTCTCTCTCTCTCTCTCTCTGTTAGATATACTCTCAATGCAACATCTATGAATCAGGACAGAAGAAAAAGGCTTTTGAATATTATACAGAAAAGGTAATTTGGCAGACTCATGCTTTTTCTTATGTTGCTCAAGATTTGTAAAACCTATTTATGTTCTTTGTGTTATACGTACAATTTTTTTTTTGTTATCAAAGAGGCTATATGGAGATAGATGCAGACAATATTTTCAGCCTCCGACGGTCATCGAGCCGGAAAACTTACCGGGTGGATGGGTTACTGGTTCAGCCATAACGAATAACTCTAGCCTTTTGAAGAGGTTGTAGTTGCTTTAGTTTGATTAAGATTAAGTATGTGAGCACTTCTGAGCATCTTCTTTCTCACTTTCAAGCTTTTATCCGACCTGGGTATTGTTCCTGGTCCAACTTCAGAACTTTGGGGGCTAAAAGTTTATATTAGCATTGTATAACCTCTGAAATGAAGAGTCATAACGTGATGTCTTATAGTATGAAAGGTTCTATTTTATTGAAGAGCTATAATCATGTTTGTCATAAAGTATGCACAAGAGAGCAATTCCTTAATTTATATGCTCCTCATGGATGGATGGCTCAAAGTTATCACAAGACTGTTTTTAATTTTTTGATGTTAGAATTTAAGAACGAGTAATATTGCAATCACACAGATATTATATGAAAGACAGAAAAATAAGGACACACGATATATCCAAGTTCACCAAACTGGCTAGTCCTACTTGTCTGATGTATTCATTAAATGTCTCACACACTCTACAATGATTCACACACCAAACAATATTTTTATAGTAACTAGAAAAACCCTAGCTGCTATAACATGAGTCCAAACACATGAGGCCCAATACATTAGTAAAACTCAATACATTACACTTTGCGCTTGGCTTTCAGGGGGCGCTGCCCCCTTGCAACCCCCGCCAGCTCACTGGCGAGCTGGGCAGTCGCTCGCTCACCGAGGAGCAAGACCCCCGATTAGGTAGTCGTGGTGGCTATTTGTCGAACTCGCGGAAGTACGAGTCAATCCTAACATCCGACGAATTTCTTTTTTATTTTTTTCATTTGATCATCAGAAATAGTCTCATTCCTAGTTGATAAAAGTATTCCTCATCTCATTGGCCGTTTGCATACTTTACTTATTGCCATTTCTTTGTGTTGGTTATTTAGGCAGCTGATAAGGAGGAGCCAAAGTCTGGGTTGATAAGGTCAGAGGGGGACATGTTCTTAAATGGTGCGCAAGCATGCTCTTTAACAGGAACTAGTGTCGAAAGTGTGTTCCATCCTAGTGAATTTTACCCTACTTGGACTTTAGAACCGGCCTCGGATTCTTTGAAGAATGTTCTCCAAGTCTGTGCAGGCTGGCAATCAATTCCTAGGCCAGCAGAACAGGGTGATGGTTCCATTGCAACCGCATGACGATTCCTGCACTTGTATTCATCTTATCTACATATATTCTCTGCTATTATAAGTTGAATATTTAAGTAGCTTGTTTCGGTTTAACTAATGTGAATTTTATTCCCCTGCCGTCCTATTTCTTCATGTAGCAGCCTACTACTCAAACATTGTACGGTAGAATTTTCTTGCAGCTAAAACGGATCCGGTTAGCATGAAGTTGTTTTTTTGGTAAGTTGGTCAATTGACCAATAGAATGGTCTGCGTGTCGGTATTTTATTGGCCAATTGACTAACTTACCCCAAAATAAACTTCATGCTAACCACTTCCGGCTAAAACTATTATTTGCCAAAGCCATTGCTTCATAGTTAGCTGCATACAGGGCATTTTCCTCTTATGTTTATACCCAATTATCTCCAAGAAGGTACAAAGGTAGGTGGTAAAGACCTTCTGGATTACAAACTGGATGATATTGTTGGCTAAACAACTTTTTGCAAAATTCTTTTGTTATCAAAGTGGTATTAATTTCTTAGTTCAACCAAAAACAAGTAAATAAACATGCATCAAGATTCCAAGGTTTCTTGGTTAACAACGAAAGCACTTTTTTAGACATTTACTTACTCGGTATATCAATGCTCTTAATATTATCCTTAAGCAACGGCTGTGGGAAGTGGGATAGTCATAAGCTTGCGTACTAGCCAACTACCTTCCCAAGTATCAAATAAATACATGAAAATTTAGTGTCCTTTTTATTTCATGTGCTTTGACTTGAGAAGTGAGAAATTTGCAAACAGCAGCATCTCATACCACCTATGTATTGACCTAGTTTTAGACCCAAAATAAAACAACACCCATTAAACTTACTAGGGCTTGCTATGAATAGTTTCAGCACATGAAACAAGAGTAAACACCACAATAAAGTAACACTTGAACTAGGATCAGCAATACAGGATAATGGAAAACAAATTTCAGAATTCAAAATTGGAATGAGGTTTGTAAGTCACAAAAGTAAAAAATCTCCTCCACAGTAGATTCTCTGCCCTACACCTTAATAGCATACTTTCTCATTGGGAAGTACTTCTCTTTCTTCTTCTCACGTTCGGTCTTCAATGAAGCCTATTACACAGATAAAACAAAAGGGAAAACCACTTCAAAAGGATGAACATATCAGCAAAGATTTCCCCAAGATCAAGTCATTAAAAATGTAGCCTAATGCATGAAAGATATCATCAAAACGTAAATACAAGTCCAATTCAGAAGAAAGAATTAACTTTAGACGGTCAAAGTGCTACTCTGAGAAGTGGAATTTATTACATTTCAGATTTTGAGAAAAACATTAATAAATGAACTTTGTTATCTTTTTCACCATTTTGATTAGATAGGCATCAGCCTTGCCTTCTCAACATCAAAAGCAATAAAGTAGTTCAAGTTCCAAAAGAGAGTATATTTTCACGAAGAAAAAAAAAGGAATCCATAAAAAAATTAGGAACACAACTAAAAGCTTTTAACTTTTTAGTGAAATAACTTTTTACAAGTAATTCAGAAACAGCAAAATGCTCAGGTGAAGTCGACTAGCTTCTTAACTCAATCACATCATACTACATCCAAGAACTCTGGGTCAGCTAATTAAGTTTACTGTAATCATGCAATGAAATTTTCAAAACAGTAATAGAAATTTTAAATTAAGAAACAACCAATCTATTGACGTATAAATGTACTTGTAAAGGAAAAAATATACATAAAGATAATAAAAGAACCCAAGATTTGTTATCAAAATGAATAATAAAAGAACAGAATATTAAATTAAAAACCATACCTGGTGCTTGGTAAGACGCCTGCGGATAGCTCTAGTTTTCTTGGGACGCAAATCAAGCGGAAGTAGTTTCTTGTTCTTGTACACTTCCCTCAGAGCAGCCTTCTGTTTCTGTTGCATGACAGTCAACACCTGCGCAATTGACAGCCTCACCACTTTTCTGTATCCACAAAAACACGAAATCAGTTATTATCCCACATATACACAACTAAGCATATTACTAGTTTACTACCAAAGTGATCATTGGTAAGTGTCCAGTAGCCTCATCACAGACTGTAAAATGGCATATCCAAAATCCCTGTATGTTTAAACTAATAATATTCACGTGAATCAATCAGTGTAAATTAGACACTTCAACCGATACGAGACTTGAGCTTTGTATGGAACTCCAAAACATCCCAAGGAAAACATATGAAAAGATATGAAAATAGAAAACTAAAAAGAAAAAAAATTAATACTGTATAACATTTCATAGCATTATAATCAATATTAACGATCTTCCCTAAATTACATATGTACAAATAATTTAATTCAATGCATGCACTAAGATGGATTTTCAATTCTTAGCTTCATTTTTTCTTCTCCATTTCCTCACTTGTTCAAGGTCCCAACCAAAACAATAATTCTGGGGTTTGAAGATTGCATCAAAATGATCTAGAAAATCTTAATGACAAACGTTTCATATCCTGACAAACTAAACAGATCAAAAACTTTAAAGAAAATAAAATTACCATCAATCAATTGTCCGCATGCTATAATATATCAAGCGACTAATTTAAACTATTAAAGTAAATGGCTAACAGTAGTGAATGATACTAAAGGCAAAAATATAAGAACCCCAACACACCCATCTTGGCACATATATTGATAAATGTTATAGTACTCCATTTCATTCCAAGTTAAAATCTAGATAAAACTTGGATTAGACATTACATATAAGATTGCATATATGCATAAATGTTTTCTTAGATACAAATATACAAAAGACATCAAAGCATAATAGTAAGATAGAAAGCTAAATCAGACATAATCAGAGACAATCTAGCAAAATGCGCATTTAAATATTACTATCACATACATGAACTATAATATATATTGAGGAAGATATGAACTTTGTGTGATATAGAGTGTACAGACATTTTGGAGAGCTTGTTAGGAGCGCCACCGGTGACCTTGGCAACACGGAGAAGAGCGAGCTCAGCCTTGAGTTCCTTCAGCTGGGTCAACAAATCCGTCTTTGATTTACCCCTCAGCTCATGAACCTTAATCCTCGCTATACATTTCAATCATCAAATCAAATCAATTCATTTATATTTTTTAATTTACAGTCGAATCAAAACATTGATTTGATATTTTTCAATTTACAGTCGAATCAAAACATCAAATACATATTATTGATCTCTTCATAAACAACAAACTGAAAATATAAATCATAAAGGAGATTTTGGGGGCTTACCCATTGCTGTCCTTTGACTGAAGCAAAAACCACGGAGGGGCTGCTTGCACTTGCTTCTGAAACCCTAAATAGAGATGAGACGGATTTAGGGTTTTATGTCATCATTTAATATATAGCTATTCAATTCGGGCTGTAAGACTGAAATGGGCTGTACTTAGCCTGGGCTTTACAATTATGGTCTAACTCAAATCCATGCCAAAATAGAGAGCCCATGGGCGTGGTTTATCTTTTCAATTTTCATTATGAATTGTGATTCAGAGTTTCAGAAATTAAAATTCGTAAAATGATTTTAATTATTTAGTCATTACCACTTTTCTAAGTCAGATGCCAAATACACAAAAAAAAGTAGAAAATGGCTTTGAAAAAATATTTCCTTTGTGAGAAAAAGAAATTTGTGGGGTGATTTTATTATATTTACAAGTTTAACAGTTTAAGTAGCAGTTATCAAGGTGACTTTGATGAGAATTAGAACTGTCAATTTGACCGATCAATCTTAATCGTTCGGCCCATTAAAAACTTGCTCAAATTTAATTTGAGAGTGAGTTGAGCTGAGTTTGAACAAAAATTTAAGCCCAATGTGTAATTCCCGTCGAGTTAGGTAATAGGTCGTTCAATTCATTATAGGCCCGACCGAATTATAATCTTAAAAACCTAATATATATATATATATTAGTTATTACATATTTACACTATTTATATTTGCATATAGTATCAACTAAAAATTAAGTACTATAGTTTCTTTAAAGTGGTCACTTATATCAATTAACAAAATCTAGTAATTATATAAAATAAAATAAAAAAGATTGTGGGTCATTAGTGTTAATTTAAACTTCAATTTGGTTAGCATGAAAAATGACTCGTGTCAAACATTTTAGGTAAGTTACTTTAAATAAATTTTTTTATTTTTATTTTTTGAGTTTAGGAGTCGATCTTAATAATATTATTATATTTTAATATGAGATTGATCGGAAAAAAATCCGAAACTCATGACCTTATTTAGGTCGAGTTTGGACAAACTTATCCCGAATGAACCAAATCCGAACTCAAACCAAATAATTTTAAATTGGCCCAAGTTTGAATTAGTTTAAACCTGACTCACATAACCCGATTGACAGACCTAATGAAAACCTTTAAAGAACAAACATTATTTGTGAAGCGGAATCTCCTAGAAACTTGCGAGATTTATGATTCTTTGATTTAGAAACGGTTCCATATCTAATATTTGTATCTATAAGATCGAATTGAACTTACCAAATTCTTGGTGATCATTGTTGTTATGAAATTGAAAATCGGAGGAGAATTAATTGCTTATTTTCACCAATGTTGTTAGTTCGATTTCAGGATGTTCATTGTTTGTTTTTGTTAATATTATTCAGCTTATTACCTTATTTCGAATTTTATGTAATATGTATAGCATAATATTTTAATTCTATTTACTTCGCTCTAAGTTAAATAATATTAAATCCGTTCCAAAATTAGAGATGCATTTGTGAAACAACGATTTTTAAAAGATAAATTTACATTTTCAAATATAGTCTTAGCATTGTAGAGGTACAACTTTAACGTTTTCAGTAACAAAAACGGGTGATTATATAAAAACGACGTTGCCACTGATATGGGATTTATAGCTAGTGGTGAAACAAATGGTGCTCAAATCCAACATATAAAGACATTGGGCTCTTTAACTCAAAATCAATTTGTAATGAGAAGAGTTGACATAAGTCATTATACACTAGACATATTTTCTCAAAATACTTTATGTGAGATAAGATATTTACTGTAATACTCTCTCTCATGTGTAGCTCAATGTATTGCAGGCTACACATAAACATAATTAAATACAGATCCCACACAAGATAAACTCAAAGAAAAATGGTAGTTTGGCGTTCGAAGAGCTAATAAACCATAGGTAACTTTGAGCCCAATTAAAAAGTGGTTAATGGTCTCAAGTATGGCCTTAGTATTTCCCCGAGTTCTTATTATCATTGGCAACATGGGCACATTTCAATCTTTCATTATTCATTAAATGCTATAATATATCAACTTGGATTGCTTTGCTATGCATTTTTCTCCTCTCTTTTTTTTAGAGTAATGATACTATCACATAAAACCGTTCACATATCACTCACATGCACTCGCATACATATTGGTATGGCCCACATAACTTGCTCTATACGTGGATCATACCAATATGCATGTGAGTGTATGTGAGCGATATGTGAGCGGTTTTTATGTGATAGTAGACTTATTGCTTTTTTTTTACTTCTTTTTAGTTCTCTATTTCATCACTAATGCTAGTTGAGGAGTCTTGCTATATATTGTGAAAGTTTTTAGTTGAATTATGATTGCGATGTATGTGCATACATGAATAAGTATGAAATACATTTCTCAAATATTAGAAATACATTTGTCTTTAATTTTGAAACAAAGAGAATATGATTATCTAATTTTAAAAAGGATTAAAAAAATTATCTTTAATTTTGAAACAAAGAGAATATGATTAAGGTAAATAAAAATTTGTCTGCACTAAAGTAAAATCCTGAATCCTTATTGTGTCTGTGTGTGTGTGTATATATATATATATATATATATATATATATATATATATATATAGGTATAGAAATGTAGATATTCAAGTCAAGGTGTGAGATGAATAAAGTATGAAAATGATATTTTAGAGCCACCGGTATTAATTATTCATACTTGATAGTTGATAAGGCCAAATCAAAATTAAAATCTAGTCATATGGACTGAAATGTAAAATTGACCCTTTTACTTGTAGGTTTTTTACAAACTCCTTCTTTCAACTTTTTTTAGCATAACTCATCCTCCAAATTGTACAAGTGCTAAAAAGAAATCCCCAAGGACTATTTTCATTAAGAGAGTGACGGAAGTAACACTTCTAGGGCCTAGGGGTATAGTTGAAATAATAGATCAAAAATACAACATGATATAGAAATTATTTCAAAAAAAAATAATCGAACATTAAAAATAAATAAACAAAAGATAAATGTAAAAATAAAACAATTAAAAAAAAATAAAGTTTAAAAAATTTAAAACTAATATATCAATTTTAAAAAGAATATACTTAAATATAAATTTAAAATTTAAAAATTGAAATTTAAAAAAAATGTAAAAAATTTCAAAAGAATATATTTAAATATAAATACAAATTTTATATTTTATATTTGAAAATTAAAAAATAAAAAACTAATGTACAAAGTTTAAAAAGATTTTATTTAAATATAAATTAAAAATTAAAATTTTGAAATTAAAAAAAATAAAAACTAATGTACTAATTTTAAAAAGAATATATTTAAAATTTATAGGCTAAAATTTAAAAATTAAAAACTATGTACAATTTTAAAAAGAATATATTTAAATATAAATTCAAAAATTAAAATTTAAAATTAAAACTAATTTAAATTTTAAATTTTAAAATTTGAAATTAAACAAATTAAAAACTAATGTACAAATTTTAAAAACGAATATATTTAAATAAAATTAAAATTAAAAAAATCAAAAACTAATATACAAATTTCCAAAACAATATATTTAAATATAAATTTAAAATTTATAGATTAAAATTAAAATTTTGAAATTAAAAAAAATTCAAAACTAATGTACAAAATTTTTAAAAGAACATATTTAAAATAAGTTTAAAATTAAAAATTATACCACATTAACAATATCACTTACCTTGATATACTATAATTTTTTAACCAAAAAGACATTTCGAGTACTATAAAACAAATTATAAAAGCTTACAAACTCTAATAGCTTAAATCAGGTCCAATAGTATCTTTTTGGGTCATCTTAGCCCACCACAGACTCACCCAAAATGTCATGACTTAAAAGGTAGTATTGTTAGTAATTTAATTACTTATACACAAATAAATTTTTCCTATATATATATTTCGATGTGGGATTGGGGTGTTACAAACTCCCCAACTTAAATTTTTGACGTACTCGTCAGAACCGATTACACACACGGTCCACAAATCTTTGTCTCTCTATCCATTGAGGTAGTATTGTTAGTAATTTAATTACTTATACACAAATAAATTTTTTCCATATATATTTCGATGTGGGACTGAGGTGTTACAAACCTTCCAACTTAAATTTCTGACGTCCTCGTTAGAACCGATCACACACACGGTCCACATATCTTTGTCTCTTTATCTATTGTGGGATAATACCAGCTGACTTCGTGTCCCTACCTCCAGACATCCCTTTCTCCATTGTGGGATAATACCACCAACCTTCGTGTCCCCACCTCCGACAACCCAATTGGATAATCCGACCCGAGCTTTCGAGAGTCGGCTCTGATACCATATTAATCAACCCGAGTCAAATCCTGAGTTTGAAATAAATCTCGTGTAAGACCCCGAATTTTATGAAATAAAAGTATTCAATTTTTCTTATAATTATTATTCTATTCATTAAATGGTTAAATTGATAAAAGGTTAAAGTTAAGGGTGATATATGTAAATTTTACAAAGTAAGCAAGTTGGCATAAAATATTCGTTGTGTCGAAGAATATTTCTTTTGTCGGGGAATATTATATTCGATAAAGTACGACGGCGGCGCCGAAATAACCAATAATTGGTGGGCCCCACAATAGAATAATTGTCGGATATAGAAAGCGACAGAAGTCGGAGAATATTCGTTTGGTCGGAGAATATTCATACGATGACGCAGTCATTGGTGGACCCCACAACGGAATAATTGTCGGATATAGAAAACGACGGAAGTAACCTTTTTATAAAAAAAATAACGACAAAACTTTTACCGTTAAACTATTGAAATACCCGGTGGTTAAAAATATAATAATACGCATTATTGCACAATAGCACACGGTATTGCACAATAATTTCTAATTATTGATTATTACGTAAGAAATCACTCATTCAATAATTGTTACAGTAATTACTGTTCAATATTTTATATTATTGATTTAATAATTGCTACATTGATAATTGCATATTATTTTATATTATTAATTCAATAATTATCACAGTAACCACTGCACAGTATTTCACATTATTAAATCAATAATTGTCACACATATTATTGGAATGATATTATTAGATAGCATTATTGACAATGTCTAGAAAGTTCTGTCAAGGAAAGTGGTTAGGTTATATAATTGTGCGCCGATGAATAGAAATTCTTATTGAAAAGCCCCCTCTTTTCTAGGAACGACATGGTTGTCAATATTGTGATTCTATAATATTAATTGTGGATAAATATGATAAGTAAATATTTATTCAATTTTAATATAAATTGAAGAATTTTTACCATGAGATATTTGTTAAAAGTTGGCATTTTATCTTATCCGATAAAATAATTCATTCAAATATATTATTATAATATTATATTATAAATAGTATAATGTGATAATATAATAGTATAATTTTATAATTTAAATGGTATCATTATTATAATAAATTCATGGTATAAAAATAAAATGAGGTGGAAGAGAGAAAATTGAATTTGAATTCTTTTTAATAATTATAAATATTTTTGAGGTAAGCGATGATGTCATCGGAACGATGAGGTAAGCAATGATGTCATCGGAACGATGAGATAATCAATGATGTCATCGAAAAGATAACGTAAGCGATGATGTCATAGGAACGATGAGGTAAGCGATGATGTCATAAATTATGACAAAAAGATTATTTTACCCTTACTCTGCCAAGCCTATAAATAAAAACTCATTTCTTCATTATTTTTCACCAATTCAGTACAGCTATAAAGAGAGAAAGTATAGAGAGAATAAGAGAGAAAGAAGAAGGGTATTCTGCTACTACACTATTGCAGTATCCAAACTTCTACTAAGGTAATGTGAATTATTTCTTTTGTATTTGTAAGGGATATTATTTTTTTCGTAAAGGATGTTGTTTCCATTCAATATTCGTAAGAAATATTATTTTCTTCCATTCTCTACAGTATGTTAGTAATAATATTTCATTTCAAATTCCTAAATTTAAACTTATTATGGTAAGTATTGCTTCTATAATTCCTGAAATGATTAGAAATTCCTTGAGTTTTGCACTTCATCTAATATCATTTCACCGGAATATTAGTCTGAACTTTATTATAAAAATTTTACCTTTTCATGTCGGGATACTATTCATTCGAGTACTATTTACGAGTTACTATTCACGGGTTACTATTCATGAATTACTATTCACGACAAAATTTGATTTATTTTTCTGTCTAAATTATCTTTGATTTATGAAATATATTTTTGAAATTGGATCCATGTTTTGATCATATTGTTCTTACTATGTCTATTCATCATATAACATTTTTATAATCATGGTGATGGAAGTTCTCTTTGACTTAAGTGTAAAGATGAGTAGATTATTGATATAACCATGACTATAGGTTCTCTTTGGCCAGTAGTGCAAAAATGAATTGTTGACTGATATGGTCATGATCATTGATTTTATAATTGAATATCTTTAGCTTAAGTGCAAAGGTGAATTGATCAACATGGTTATAAGTATTGCTTCTATAATTGCTGAAATGATCTGATATTCCTTTAAGATGTGCGTTTCATCTAATATCATTTTACTTGATTTTTTATCTACCTAAATCTTGTTATTAAATTTTAAATCGTTATCTTTGAAATATGAAGCTTGAATATCTTTGGCCCGTAGTGCAAAGATGGATAGATGTTTGGCATGATCATGATCATTGATGTTACGGTTGAATATCTTTGACCCGTAGTACAAAGATGGACAGATGTTTGGCATGATCATGACCATTGATGTTACAAATGAATATCTTTGGCCTGAGTGCAAAGATGAATTTATTAGCATGATTATGAATAGGAACTGTGATTTGGTATAACCATGATCTTTGGTGTTTCAGGTAAAGACAGATGATGAAAATTATCTTCGTCTTAGGTGCGAAGAGGAATTTATCAACATATTTATGATCATTAATTATTTACATGATTGTGGACAGGAATTGTTGATTGATGTTATAGGGATAAAATATTGTTTGTGGACTTTTAACATGGAGAAGATAATAGACATTATGGTCTATTTGACTCTTCTATTGGATTGTTCGTTCCGCTGCAACTATGGTTAAAACTTTTATCATCTACCATATATTCTAAATATCTGATTTATTACTGATGAAGGCTATTGATAATTTAATTATCTTTAGTCATGATATTCTTTATTGGGCTATTTGTGCTCACCTTTTTGCTTCACAATTTCTTTCAGGTAATAAGAGTGTAGCTGGGTCGAGCGGGGATAACAAGGGAATAGGGTAATGGTCGGTGGCCGTTGAAGTTTCTCAATACATTATAAAACAGCATGATAATATATAATTGTATTGAGAACTTTAAATGTGTGTGTCGTATTTTATACGTTATTTAACAGTTAATTTTGGTGACCCGACTTAGGTGAGGTGAACCCGACTTTGTAAGGGTGTGTTGCTACTATTATACAAGATGTCTAATTAACTACATACAACTTCATGTTATTATAAGACATGGTTGTGCGCATCCACTTGCTGATTATATCTATGAGCACTACCTATATAATCTTGGAGTATGATTGGAATACAATTCTCAGTTTAAGACAATTGAGATAATTATATGGCAAGAGAATACCCACCATTGGAATGAACAAGATAGTAATCTTCTCGTTCTTCTTTGGGGTCTATTGGGTCAACCAAGGTTAATTCTCAAGTCCTATGATATTTATTATAACTTAGATGCATGGCCTCCCATGTAGGAAGGTTTCCTCGAGTATTTTTCAAATATTTTAATTCCTAAAACAGTTATCGACTGTACCTTTATGTAACGTATCATTGATAAGGAGTGTGGGTATTGTATTCGTATTAAAACTCACACTTTATGTGTGGTCGTATTGTGTACGACAATTGGATATAAAAGATTTGTATTTGGATTCTGTACAATGTATTTCTTGGCGACTCAGAATAGGTGGGTTGTGTATTGAACCTATTTTGGGAGCGTCACATCTCGGGTCAAATATCAAGTCCAAATCAAATCAAATTCATCCAAATAAAGCTTTAAATCAGGCCCAATAGTATCTTTTTAAGTCATTTTAGTCTACCACAGGCTCACCCAAAGTTCATAAGTTGAAGGTACTATTGCTAGTAATTTAATTACTTATACACATACAAATTTTTCCTATATCTTTCGATGTGGAATTAGGGTGTTACAATTTCTCTGCATGCTTTAAATGGAATTACATCAGAGAAACTACATTAACAATAAAAGCTATTGTTGGTGGAAGAGAAAAGAAAAAAATTTATATTTGTAAGTATAATTTCACTCATTCAAAAACTTTATTAATTTCATTATTGGTAACTACAAATAGTTGTATTGGATGTCATTGTAAGTATATATATTTGTTGTTGTGTACTGAACATTAGATGCCAACTCCAAGACTTGTAAGGAAGTAGCAGTATTCCCAAACAAAATTCCAAGGATGCACTCCACTTGCTTCTACACCACCAACCCAGATGAATATAAGGAAAAGGCAAGCAAGTCAACAATCTTCACAAAATTCAACATGCAGGTCATTTAAAACACCAATAAAGAATGGTAGAGGAACTACCACATAGTAACATTTAAGTTATTTTATTTAACTAGTAGTTCATGGGAAGGTAGTTTGGTATAGCTATGTTTTGGTATAGCTTCTTCTGGTATAGGCAGATGAATATTTGTAATCTTTTGGTATAACTTCTGATTTGGTGTAGCTTGAACACTGGTGCACTGGTTTAGCTTGAATACTTTTGGTGGATAAATATGATAAATTTTGATATAATTTTTTGATTATTGTGGCAAACAATATAGGAATTGTGTGAATTGTATTGATATTGGTTTAAGTTATGTTATAACAAGAATGATTTGCTTTTTGGGGCTACTAATTTAAGTTTCATACATTTATTTATTGTTGGTTGACATTTATTATTACTTGTGTGATGGTTGCTAGCATTTCATTGTACTTTCTTTATGCACATTTTATTTACTCTTTGTTGTTTGACAAGGATGCATTTATCCCTTACTAGCTGCAAATGCAAGTATAGATTTTGTGAATGATAATTGGTTGCATTAATACAGGAGGGCATTTATATTATAACAAGAATGTTTTGGGTTTGTGCATGATATATGGAATATGCTCTATTTTTTGCCATTCTTTTTTCACTGGTATATACACAACTCACAAAGTCCAACAATAACGGGTACATGCTTTGTTTTGGGTTTGGGCATGATAAATGGTACTGCTTTGTGAATGATAAATGGTACTATATTGTCTTACACAATTCTTAACTCACAAATACTAACATTAACAACACAAAACAACCATTAGTCAATTAAAATCAAATTGTTATGCTGCCATCATTAACTCAAAAATAACAACAATAACACAAAAAGAGTTAAATGCTCTGCTGCTTCATTTCCTTTAATCCATAAACGCAACAACCATACATGAATTACAATCATCCACTCTTAGATCAATCTTAACTCACAACACAAATAACAAAACAAAAGGAGCTTCCTCAATGTTGTTTTACACTATTACTAAAACATATAGAAAAATGAACTATGAACAAATTAAAATGATCCACATTTTCTTGAGTTTTCCAGTTGATTGAACATTTTTCATAATCAACTCTTTTACAACTTTTAACTCACTTTCATTCTCAATCATGCTACGCCTTTGTATTTCTTCATTAGCAATTATGAGCTCATCTCTCAATTTTTTGATAACTTCCCTTGATCTTTCAGTGAATGGAGGATCACACCACTTGAAAAATTCACAATACTTATTTTTATCCTTGTCAACATAAAAATAAAACAAGATTTGTGAGGGAAAATTAGTTACAACCAACTAATCTTGTGAGAGAAAACTAGCTACGACCAATGAAATTCAAGAGTGAAAATATATTGCAAATTACAATACCTTATATCTGCTACAAATAACGAATCTTCTACCTAGATTTAGGATTCCTTCTTTCCAAGCTTCCCACATGGGTGCAACAATTCCACATCGGCGAAGGATTGTAGAAGAAAACGAGGACTCGCGCTCAGAATCTGAAGATTTACTCACCGATTTCCTTTTGAAAGAAATGTCTACTTCACTTGAGGTACTTATCTCAAGAAACGCGACAACGACTTGTTAGTATCAATTGAAGTAGTCGACTGAATGCAACGACCATCATGAACCCTTAATTTTGCCTTCTTCTGAGTTATGTTCGTTATTTATCAGAAATCATTTGTTGGGTGGATCGGATCTTTATTGGGTGGATCGGATCTTTGTTGGGTAGGTTTGTTTTCCATGGGTAGGTTTGTTTTCCATGGGTGGGTTATAACTTAGGTGTTAAAATCAGTTACAACTAGGTTACAGCTAGGCTCCAACTAAGATTAAGTGGGACATGACGCTGCACATGTCACTTTCCCATTTAAATATTTAACGCATGTTACAAAAATTCAATTTTTTTTTAGTAAACAAAAGTTCAGTGAGTTGATTGTAAGAAAAAAAAATCAATGACCCATTTATAAGTTGACCTAAAATAGAGTGAGCTAAAAAGTATTTATCCCCTCCGCTACAATGATAATATAGTACAGCTACAAGTTATAATATCATTATTAGCTTTTGAAAACTAATTTAAAATATTTTTTCAAACTCAAAATTATGATGATTAATTAAAAATCATGAAACAATGCCTTTTACAATGAGTAGTACTTTTTAAGTAGTTTACAAATTTCATCATTCAATTGACCAAAATTAAAATAATTCATGTCAATTTAAATTTAAAAATATTTAAAATTAACTTTAAAAAGTATCTTATTATTATTTGAAACGGATAAAGTATTGTAGAAACTTTTGAAGTTCACATCATCACGTACACAAGTTGTAGAAGTTGAATATATTGAGGGTAAGCCAAGTAGTTATTTCCTCTTGGCCTTTCGTGTATGAGAATATGTCATGGGCTACAAAATTGCACAAGATCCTAACTCGTCCAACCATATTAATAGCCAATAGCCAATAGCCAATAATGTGGGCTAATGGACAAAATAATAACACTAGCATTGTGCTAATGGTTCTCGATCCACAAGGGAAATTGACAAAGTTGAGAAAGAAACTCTCCAAGAAAATGCCACTCTTATCATCAACGGCCGTTTGTAGACTAGACATGGTCTTTAAGTCAGACTAGTATTTCTTTACTTGTTTGACATATTCTCCAAATCCATACATAATTTTGCATATTTAGGTTGGCCCTCGCCCTATGAATTAAAGTTTGATACACTGATTGACAGTGTATATACGAGCGGTGTTAAGATTGTGATGCATTATTGATGAACTATTTTTGTTGGATAAAACTACTCTTATTTTAATAATTTGTTAGAGAATTGATATTTTCACAAGTAAATTTGATAGTTCCTCAAGATAACCTCGTACATGAGGTGAACCCCGCTTACTATTCATGTGAGGAGGAGCTTATGGAACTATCAAATTTATTTATAGAAATATAGCCACTCTCTTAGACCATATTTTAAATTACTTTTCTTTATCAGTTTAAATATTTGACCATATTCATTTTTCTTTTCTTTAATAGGGACACTCATGTTACATTCACTAAAAAAATCTAAATTATTTTTGTATGATTTTTTGTAAATAAAAAAAAAGATAATAATAACATATTAATATTAGGTCAAATGTTTTTTTATGAAATAATTATTTTTGTTTAAAACTATATAATTTACATAAGAAAATTATATCTTTCCTTTATTTATTGAACAAACTCATAACCAAAACTTAGTGAGTTCATTAATTCAAATGAATATTATAAATATTTGTAACCCATTTTGAAAGATACTAATTATTTGTCGATTAAATAATTAGTAGAGAGAGTGTAGGACCTTAAAAAAAAAATTCTTCTTGGCTCAATGGTAAAACAACTACTTATAAGGCTTTGAGTCCAAGAGATCTTAGAATCCATTTCTGCCTTGTCCCAAGGCAGGAATGTCCTAATAGGACATGCAACCAGACTTAAAAATCAGATCTAATCTGATTGTTACTATCATGTGTTTGCTGTAGAACAAAGAGAGAGCCTCCCATAGTTGCTGCCACAAGTTGAAACTCAATGAGAATCCCACAAACATAATCTTCTTCCCCCTCATTCTCTCCAAGAAAACCAACTCATCAAACCTGCACTAGTTAACTTAAATTAATGATCTCATTCCAATATACTCTCTTTTTTCCATAAAAATTGGCTTCATTTGAATTTTCAAGTCAAACAAACCATTTATAAAATTAATAATTAAACATATTTACTTATAAAAAAATTGAACTATAAACATTAGGAATAGCAGTAAATTCGATGTAGTTTTGTATTGCCATAATATTTCGGCCTATATTCGTAAAAATTTGATTTTAAAAATGATCATTTTAACTTGAAAAGTGATAAATACACAAACATGCATTCAATTATAACCGAATAGACCCCGTTATAACCGAATACTCACCATCTCTACTTCCTAACGTTTGAGGTTAATTGGAGTGTTGTTTGTAATACCCTCTTTCCTTCTCAATTTAAAAATAAAACTCAATGTTTTTATTAAAACTAGAGTTCTGCTATGTGGATATATAGTTTGACTAGGAAGTGGGAACATTCAACTTTCATTCAATATAATTAAAAATATCATCTTATATATGACGATAAATTTATATCGATATTAAATATCGAACAATGTGATATATAGAAGAGAAAAAAATTAAGAAGGAACCACATAATATTATTTTATTTTATCACTTACTATCAACATTTGCGTTGGTAGTGTTTGAACCTTCAAACACACTAAATTAATTTTGATGCGTTGAGTTGCGTTTCAAATAAAGTGCTGCTAGATGAATAAATTTTTTAAGCGCGTTTAAAATTTTAACCTTGTTAAACGTTACAAATACTGAATAATTAAACAGACACTTAAGATTATACTTTAATCATAATTTAATTTCGTCTAAAAATTTATCCAACATATATATTATTTCCTAATTAAAATCATATAATGGCATTGTCCAAGAAAGTTTCCTGAATTTGAGCCGCGGCTCAACGGTCTAACTTACAAAGCGCGTGGACTAAAAGATTAGTCAGTACAAGTCTAGTACACTCACTACTCACTAGTCTTTGCATAAATAAATAAATTGAAATAGTAGTAGTAGTAGTAATTTATTAAAGAATTTGATAAATTTATAATAAAAAATAAAATTTTTACAATAAAATCGTTGTTATAGATCTTATAGCGACGATTTTTATCGTCGTTATACGTCTATAGCAGCACTTTTGTTGTGAAAATATCAAAAAATATTATAAAAATATCAATTTTTATTTATTAACCCACCAACCAACGAAACGAGGCCTTCCTTCTCGGCCCGTTATATATCGTAAAAAAATTCACTCGAATTATAATTATGATATATATGCATATATAATATAGATAAAAATTAAAAAAAATTACTTTGATTTATTTTATCTTATCATATATATTAATTTTATTTTATTAAATATTTATCGACCCAAGTGCCTCGGATTGGCTCCCCAAAGTCAAACTTGCCGGCTCCGGCCCTACCTCTAGAGTCTAGAAGGCTAGAACCAGCCGTTCACAGTTTCACACGTTTTTTGTGTTTTTATTTTTTGGTTTTCTTTGAGGTATCCTTGACATTTTTTTGGGTTTTTCCGTTCTCATTTATTTTTGTTTTTTTTATTACCATTCCCATTTCATTCAATCATGCACTTAATTTTTGTTCGAAAATCTTAGTCACTCTTGCAAATGTCAAATTAATATCAACACAAAAAAATATATTTTGTGAGGATAATTATATTTTGAGAAAATGATATTGATGAAAATATAATAAGATCATTCTATATCAATCAATATATTACTTGAAAATTTTTGTTTAAAAAATAAAGGAGATTCTCTTATTTGAAGTCACTAATTGTGATACGTAATTATTTAGAATCTTTCTATGTATTGAGATAGTTTTTAGTAGAATTTTAATTACGACGTATGTGTATATATCAGATAAGAATTAAAAATAATATCACCCTAATTTATTCTATCTTATTGCATATAATTCTACCTTGCTTATAATCTAATTTCATCACATATTTGTCAACATATATATCATTCCCCTATTATTTATAGCAATAATTATGGCATTCTTCACTTCACAACATTTTAAATTTGAATCATAATTTGTAAGCTAGATAAACTCTCTCTCTCTCTCTCTCTCTCTATATATATATATATATATATATATATATATATATATATATATATATATATATATATATATATATACGGTTCGGATCTTAACCTTACTCTTTATCCAACATACCTTATTTACTCTCTTTAGCGACGGACCGGGCGACGGTTAGGTCCGTTGCTATATATACAACCGTCGCCTATATGTTATCCGTCGCTAGAAGCTAAGACGACGGTTGTATATATAGCGACTGATCGAACCGTCACCCGGTCCATCGCTAAAAGAGGGTAAGCAAAGTATGTTGAATAAATGATAAACTTAAGATCCGGATCGTGTATATATATATATATACACGGTTATGTAGACGTGTGAATAATTAATTTAATATAAATATGCCTTTCAATCAAGTTAGCACTAATTATTTAATTTATTGTGACAAGCATGCCAAACCACATTATTGACCAAAGTAGATTAAAGAAAAGGATAAGGAATATAATTAAGATCACCCAAGTAAGCAACTTGCACATTCAAAAACAGTAAGTAACTTGCTAAATGGGGGATGAATCTCCAAAAGAGTTGACCCATATTAAAGGAAATAATAAACCTTATTGTTAATAATAATATTATGCGTTTATTAAGTTTACATTCCTTCTTTAGGGTAAATTATGTCATCGCTCTTGATTTGTTGATAAAATTTAGAGGCTTTTTATGCCTCACTTGGGGATCTAAACCTACTATTAGTGTTATATAATACACGTGGTTGATTTATTGGGCTAATGCCTACTAAATAAATATATGGAGTCTTATGTATTAATAAAAAAAAATTAATATTATTTTGATGTTGATTAATAAACTGTGGTTATGGTTTTATATAGGATTTGCGGGAAGTTCATAATCATCTTTCAAGATTTTATTTTGAATCCATCAAATTTCATTTAACTTTTATAGGTTAAGTTTTCAATTTAGGCTTAATTACATATATTATATTAATTTAATTATTTTAAAAGGCGTCACACAGTCACATTAATAAATCAATTAATCAATTATATTTTTTTAGGAAGGTATGATTAATTCATTACAAGTTTACAACCATAAGAAGAAAGGTATTTAAACCCAAATATTTGTTGTGGTATCCTTTGACTATACCATTTAATTCAATATTGATCTAATTATCATAGAGTTAATTTCATGATAAATTAATCAATTGACTAATATAGTGTTGATACGCAGAAAAAAAAGATCACCTCTTAACTTACGTGTCAAAATTATATTGGTCAATTAATTACAGTTAACCAATCACATCCAATACGTGATGGTAATGATTGACAATGTGAAAAACACATATTCATGTGCGTATGTATGTATACTGTACCCCTATAATGTCTATATCTACTTTTAGTTCACTAAAAGAACACTTGCCAAAAAAAATAAAAATAAAAACTAAAGTCTGTTGTCACCACTTGCAGCTCCAAGAGTTCCTCCCCAATAATCTCATCACAATAACAAATTACAAATTAACCAAAAATAATTACAAATTACTACTTGCGCGCGCATACACACAATAATTTATATTTGTATGTAATGATTATATGTGAAATTGGACAATTAATTTCAAGTCTCTCGTTTGTTTTTTAAAATAAGCTTGGGACTATTTCCAACTATATATTATAATTTCTATCATTTGAAATTAAAAATTTGTGGATAAAATTAACCTTTAATTTTATTTAAAAAGACAGACATCTTATCATAATTATCTATACTTAAACTAATGAAAATATGATATCTTTATTATTAATAATACGGATATAATAATTTAAACGATAAGTTTTTATCTAATCCTTTAAATAATCTTGAACAAAACAAACATAACATGTAATTATTTTAAATTATTTCATAAATAATCTAATAAAAAATAAATATATGATTAAGATTATTTAATTCTAAGATTAATAATTTTTAAAATTATAATCTATGAGAATAATTCTAATTATAATCTATAAAAATATAATGCCGAAATTATAATTCTTATAAATAAATATTGCTATTAGTTCCCATATCTGACAGTTGAAGGTTCTTTCCCCCCTCTCTCCCCCCCCCCCCCTATTCCCCCGCCCCCCCTCTCAACCCCGCGCCTGACTTGGCCTACTTCTTAAGTCTTATCTCTCTTTCTTCTTCCGTATAAATACATCTGATCTACTCCCCAAACTTTTCCATGTCCAACCCCTTCTCCCTCTAGAATTCTGAAAAATCTTTGCTTTCAGATATTGTTTCTTCATCTCTTAAGAAGAAAAAAAATTAATTTATTTTCTCTCTCTTCTTTCTAATTCCCCCTCTCAAGAACAGAGTACTACTAAATAATTTTCCAGACCCTTTATCAATGGTACTATATTTCTCTCTAATATTTGTATCTGTTGATATTTCTCTCCTCATCTTTTTTCTTGCATGTTTAATGATCTGTTTTCCCTTCATGTTTTTTCTTCTTCTTTTTTCAGGCCGGTGGAACTGAAAACATCATATATGAAGAGGTATTTCCTATGTTTATTTGTGTAAATATGATTTTTTTCCCCATAGATTCATATAGTTTTTTTTATAAAAGGAATCATGCATGACCCATTTATCTTTTCTAAATCTTCGTACAGGAATTTGTATTGAATTCGAGAGGAATGAAGCTTTTCACTTGTAGTTGGGTGCCTAATTGTGAACCAAAAGCTTTAATTTTTTTCTGCCATGGTTATGGCATGGAATGCAGCATCTCAATGAGAGGTCAAAATTTACAAATATATATATATATATATATATATATATATAGAGAGAGAGAGAGAGAGAGAGAGAGATAAACTCTTTAAATACATGGGGAAAAAAGAGAGCAAGTAAATTAACAAGGAGATGATTTGAAACTGCAGGTGCAGCTACTAGACTTGCAAATGCAGGATTTGCAGTTTATGGGATGGATGATGAAGGCCATGGAAAGTCAGCTGGGCTTCAGGGTTTTGTCCCAAATTTTGATGCTCTGGTCACAGATTGTTCAGATCATTTTACTAGCATTTGTGGTATGTTTTTTTGTTTTTAATTTTCTTGTGTTTTTCTCTCTTCATTATTTGCTTAGCTATTGACATATTATTGGGTTGGGTTGGGTTGGGTTGAGGTGGTGTGGGGTGGGGTGGGGGTGAAGAAGTAATTTTAGAAATCCCCCCTTCTTTTTGAAATACCCCCCCTGATAGACATCTTTATAAGACTATAATTTTGCTCTTTACTTCATGAGAGGCAGAGTTCTTTTTTCCATTTTCAAATTATTCAGCAAAAAAAAAAGGCAATACAAAAAAGAAAATATATTAATCACTTTGCTACATATGAAAAAGTAGTTGATCTATGGGTTGAACTTTAATTATATGCAGAAAGGAAGGAAAACTCAAACAAGTTGAGGTTTTTGATGGGAGAATCAATGGGAGGAGCAATGGTGCTCCTTCTACACAGGAAAAAGCCAGCCTTTTGGGATGGTGGAGTCTTGGTTGCTCCTATGTGTAAGGTACACTCTTTCTTGCTCATAAATTATTTTGTAAATTTAATGTGCAAATTTATCGCAGTTTTCATTTGCCTGTTTTAGGTTCACAATTTCATAGCAGTAATTTTAGAAGAAGAAAAAAAATAATTCTAGAATCTTGTCCACGGATAATACATGGAAAAGATTGTTTGGTAAAAATCTTGAACCTTTTTTTAATTTTATCATTACATAAAATAGGGGATTGGTGTTTAGACAGGCTCTTTGCATTTCCAGAATTACCAAAAGACAAAAAGAAAGAAACTTAAGACCATATAATTTTATTATATTTTACTCCATTATTGAATATAAATTATCAGGAATGGTAGTATCTTAGCAAAGGGAAAGAACAAAGAGACAGAAGCCTACCACCTGTTATTTGGCCCAATGGTATGACTCGCCTCATGGTATCCGTGAAGTCGAGGGTTCGATCTTTGGTGGCTGCAAAGAGGGTGTGTGTCAATGTAGGAAAAAAAGAGAGACAAAATTCATCACACCATCAATAAAAGAAAACAAACTAATTAACACATAGAAGCTATAAGCATGAAAGAGACGGAAATTTACTCGAAACGAAACTCTTTATTCATTTAGTTTGAACTTCATTACACTTGTTGGCTTGATCATTACATGATGTCCATATATTAACATGATTTTGATGTCCAAACAATCAGATTGCAGACAATGTAAAGCCAAATCCTTTTGTGATTAATGTTTTGACAAAGCTTACCCGGGTAATTCCCACATGGAAAATCATCCCAACTCAAGATCTTGTTGATATTGCCTTCAGAGACCCTGAAGTAAGAAAAGAGGTATAACACACAATCTATCTTTTCCTTTTCCCTCAAATAAATTTTTTTATTTTTTCACCAAAGTAAAATTAATCATATTATTCTTTTCTTTTTATGGCAGGTTCGATCCAACCCTTATTGCTACAAAGGGCGCCCTCGCCTACAAACTGCTTACCAACTACTGACTGTCAGCTTGGATCTCGAAAAAAGACTTCAAGAGGTTAACAACACTTCTCAACTTGTCAAATTTTCTTTTATTTAAGGTTTATTATATTAGTACGAAGAAATATAGTATATTTATTTTTTTGGTATTTAACATGCATCCTTTATATTGTCTAGTTAACCAACTCTTACTTATGCTTCATCTTACATTAATCAGGTTTCATTACCTTTCCTTGTTGTCCATGGTGAAGATGACAAAGTGACTGATCCATCAGTGAGCAAGCTTTTACAAGAAACGGCTTCCAGCTCCGACAAGACCATCAAGTTGTACCCCGGAATGTGGCACTCCCTCACTTATGGGGAGTTTCCGGAGAATATAGACACTGTGTTTTCAGACATTATCGAATGGTTAGACGAGAAAGTAGACTCGGGAAATGCAAGACTAGAGAGCCAACTCAAAATCAGAAATGATGCTTTTCACAAAGCGAGCTCCAGCAAGACAATACTTGTAGACTAATAAAAGTGCAGTGACATTCAAAGTGTATGTAGTGGTTTTATAGTAGTAGTAATACAGGTTATGTAAAAAGCCCTAGCGGCTGTTCCTGGTCATGATTCTTTTTTTCGTCAATATGAGTTGTATACAATACTCAGTATCACAAAATCATAGTCAGATGTTTGTTTTTCTTCTAGCTTGAACTAGACAGACAATCCATTTTGAACAAGAAATTATATAAATTCATTCTAGATGAGATGTTGTCCCAAATCATTGATTCCTTTTTCAATTCACATGGTGCAAAACCAACTCTTATGCAAGAAAAACAAAACAGAACAGAACAGAAGGATCAAAGTAAAGCATTACTCTCTACATGTATGCAAGGAAAACACCAGAAAAGCCAAAAGAATTCAAATAAATTAAAGACTGAGCTAGTGTCAGCATCAGGTTTTCATAGTTGGTCACTTGTTTTCTGTGTGGTCGTATTATTGGTTCATCAATGACAAAACTGGATCATATATCCTTCATTCCAGATGTAACAAAATTACTTGTGAATTAGTAATAATTTAATAGTCAATTGCAATTTCATAATGTTGCATCATTACATGCATAACACGAGTGCACTTGACAAGTTCAATACAATTTCATGGCCGGCCGGCTATGAAAAAACAACAAAAAGGAGATCACCAAGTCTTTGGATTTTGTGAAAATGACCATTTATTCAACGATAATGACTACCATCATAGTTGCGTAAGCTGAAATACATGTTTTAAATAATTGAGGGAAAAAATGAAAATTTCAACATATGACCTCTTGAATCAACATTTTATATTTCTTTTTATATGCATCAGAGCAAACCAACTCCTTCCTTTCACATGAATCTAATATATGACCAAAATGGGAAACCCAAAATAGATGTGGAGTCAAATTAGATTTTAAACCTTTTCCCAATAATATTGAAACACATAACATACTTTTTCATGAGGTAGGTTATATAAATTGCAGTCCATTATATATTTCTCTCTCAATAACTAGAACACTGTAGCATCCCTGTAGCATCAAAACTGAAAACCGATTAGCCAAGAAATTCAGGAAGCAAAAAGAACTTTAGAATACAACTTTCAGAAGCAGAAAGATTCCGGAGGCAAGACACAACATTTAGAATGCATCAAGATTTGCTTATAGTCTTGACAGTCAATGACAAGATTAATGTTTCTTATGATCCAACGGGAAGGAAGCGCGATTCTGGTTGTTTCAACAGGAACAAGGCAATGCTTAAGCAACCTGCAGTCCAGTTTCGCGCTGCTCAACCTCCATCAGTAGGCCACTTGAATATACCTCAAAGGTTTTATATATACATAAAATAAAATAAAAAAAAGCAATGTTCACATTTGCAAATGAAACAACAATGTAAGCATCACATTCTGCAAAGACATCCCCTCTTTCAGTGTCCAAACTGAACATGGAACACTGAAAGCTGCTACTAGCCAGTTTAATGATAGCAAAACACTATGTAGATATGTAGGTACTAGGTATCTGTAGAGACAAAAGGACATTGGAACCCAACTTGCCCTAAAAGCTTAAGCCAATAGGTCTTGGGCCCAACCTTGTATATTAAGCCTTCAACATCATGATATGGCCTATGGGACCATGTCAACTAACATGTTACCTTAACAAAGAGGTTCAACATTCCTTCCAGAGTCATATGAACTAGCTGTACAGCTAAACAAACAAGCCAGGCCTTAGTTAACAAGCAAAGCATAGCATAGCCATTGAGTTCTTCATATTTACAAAAAAATGGTTTCATGGCTCTCAGACCTAGCTAGGAATTGTGTTAAATGAATCAGAAAGATAATTAATTACCGCTATACCACCATAGTAACACTGGTACGAACAACACCCATTTTGACCTAAAATCATATACTTGAGATTGGCGAACTCTGTTCCAATCCAATAAAATGCATGCTTCATATTACAAAATTCTAATATAATTACTCTTCCTGACGCGACCTTAATTTGAATTGGAAAAAGGAGAGAAATAATATATCATAAGAAATCCTGTAAGTTGGTAAGAAGGAACATACGAGGGGATTTGCTGGTGACGAACCCTAGGATGTCCATGACGACATGGTATATCACCGAACGATCCAGATATTCGGCTGCCGTCACGATGTCCGTAAACTCCATCTCCGGTCTTCCTTCTCCTTACATTTCCGTCAAGTTTTTCAGATACAGAGAGTTCGATAAAACTAAAATCTGAGCTCAGAATTTGAGATGGACTATTAGGCGGGAAGTATCTGTTTTCAGAAAATAAATAATGCATTGATTTCTATTAATAAAGCATATACTTTAACAGTTCTATTAACATGTGCCCTAACTATACAGTTCAAAAAAATATTTTTTTGAATTGTGTGTATATTCTCTTGATTTGTGTATTTGCATCAAATTCAAAAGAATATGCACACAATTCAAAGAAATATTCTCTTAAACTATGTACTTAATATGTGTCCTAAAAACACATGTGAAGAAATTACTCGGTGATTTTGTCTTTCCATCACGGTTACATTTTGGGAACCGATATTTCTACATGTACTGTCCAAACCTAATTAATTTCTATCAACTTCAAACCTCTTTATTCAAATATAAATATTATTTAATTTCAAATTATAAACTTGGTAAGTTTAAAATTATTCTTAGTTTTGAGGTGAGAAAAAAAAAAAACTTGCTAAGTTTAAATTTGTCATTTTAAGGGATAAATTTTTGTTGTTTGGTGTAGCATAATTTAGTTGAAACATGTCTGTATCATAAACAAATTCTTATAATAAATACTATTTTAAACCCGTATTAATTTTCAACATAAACACAATTAATCGTTTTATACACAAATTTCAACACAACATGAATTTGTCTAAAACGACATGATTGTCACCCCTAGCATTTCTCATTCCTTTCTGAGAATCCACGACATCTCTCTACTGTGAAGAAAAGTAAAAACACAATATTCCTAGTCTAACAAGCATCATGCCACCGCCAACTATTTTTCAAATTGCAAGAAAATACATATTACTGGACAATTAGATTTATGCCTTCTAATTTAGAAAACCATAATAGCACAATATATAAGCTCTCAAGGAGTGATTTTGGAGAATCCAAAAAATCAGGTCCTCAGCTGATTATTGATATATATATATATATAGGGTATGTCTCTCTAGCGAAGCATAGGGAGCGAACTAAAAACGAACCGGCTATAACGACGGTTTTTTCCGTCACTATAGCATAGAAAACCGGTTTTTTATACTATAGCGACAGAAAAAACCATCGCTATAACCGATTCGTTTTTAGTTTAATCCCTATGATTCGCTGAAGAGACTGACCGTGTGTGTGTGTATATATATATATATATAATTTTTTTGAGTCGAACCAATTTAATTTAGTCCATAAGCTACTATATTTTTAATCAAAACACGAGTAATAATGAAAAACAAAGATGAAACAAAAAGGCACAAAGTAACATTGTAGTAGCCTCACCTCCAAGGTGGTCAATAATACTACAATTTGTCGAATTCTAACAAAGTAAAATGTCCAAGCCATAACTTCATTACAAACTGAAGCTACATCCTCCTCTTAACATCATATAAATCCTATTTTACATACAACCAAGCTCTTCAAACAAGAACAGAAAAAAATCCCAATATAATGCACAATCACTTCATCAAGACTAGGACTTCAAATCCTTCCAGTATTAGCAGGTATGAACTAATACACCATCACCTTTATACTCAGTAGATACTATATGCCATGTATTTGTTTTAGTAGATCCTGAAAGCAAAAGGATTGTGTGGCTCTTCCCCTCAGCAGTTTCTAACAGTAATTAGCACCGGTCCTCATCCAGAGGGTTCCTGAAAATGACCATCAAGTTAAAATCTGTTAGAAGCAAACTGCATAACAAATAATACTAATATTTATTAAAACCTTTAGTAGAATCACCTTAATACCAAAAATCATGGGCACGACAACATTTCAGATGTTATACACCATATCGCCTTAAAGCATTGCTTAAACTTGGCATTACGTTATATGCTTGATAAGATCTTCTCAATTCAATGATAGAACCAACCTGGACCCAAAACAATTAATGTGGCATCATTAGACAATCGCGTACAGGGTGTTAAAGTTGTGAGGATCACATTAGGAGCCTATTCAAGAAATGCTCAGGCACCAACTCAACACTTGCTTTTCTAATTAGATGAAAATCAACCTAACCAAAATCTCATGTAGAGCACAGGAAGAACTGATTGTATCGGATATGACTAAAAACCAAACTGCCATAAACATGTCAAGTAGTTCTTCATTCCGGGTAACAACAAAGCACCATAAGCTAAAAGGGAAGAGTTCACTCCAACATAAATAGAGCAAAAGAATAAGAATTCAAGATTGTGCAACCAAAATTTACCCAAGGAAAAAAAATAGATACCGTAGTGTTTGATTTAATTGACAAATATTATTTTGGATGCTTTATAATTTATATCTATGCTATTTTCACAACATTAATTTTCATGATACATTCTGTCACCAGGGGACAAACTAAAGGAGAACTTAGGAATAAGGATCATATAACTATACTGTTATCCGCATTGCACTTGTGGAACATTATGGGCTTATGGCACTAGAAACCAAGCTTTCACAGAATAGCATCAAGTAGAAAAGATATTACATTACACAATCGTCGTCTTCTATAATCAGTGTAGTCTAAATAGGTTCTTAAAGTACCCATTCATGACCAGAATCGGAAAAATTTTAGTTGGAAAAAGATGGCTTCAGCAAGAATAGTAAATCATAGTAGTGTGTTCCAATTGGTTCGAGTCATAAAAATATGGTGCAAAAGTGCAAGCCATAAAAGCATGGTATAAAGAGGTCATGCATTTGTTAATAAGCTCAAACAAAGAACCTAGACTACATTGGAGAAGCAGAACTGTCAAAGCATTCTTATATTGAAGGTCATCTATCCAGACATATCTCACTGCATCCAGAATATTAAAAAGAGCGAAAAAGAAAAGATCACCCAAGCGCAGGAAAGGCAACAGAAAGAAGAGAAAGGGAAAATAATAGCAACATAGCTGATGTATCTAAGATTCATTACACAGCACCTAAACTACAAAATTAGCTTGTGAGGTGACAGAGTGGGAAGACGTAAAAAAATTGTGACCAGTCATGAAACCAAACAAGATGGCAAAGAAATTTTTAAGTTCTGCTGCAGATTATAGAACAATCCCCCTTAAACCCATTTGTTAACTTGGGTAGACCACGCAAGGTGAAAACAGCACTGTGATGTTGCAAACATATAGTGTTGTGAATGCATTAAAATTGTCTATCTTCACTAGATAGAGAAAGAACTTTTTCCCTTGTGAAGTAGGTAATCTAAGTTTACCCAATGTAAAAACATAAGCACAAAATTTGAAAGTTAAAAGATCGTATAGAAAGGAGGCATCCACAAGTTTCAAAAAAAAAAAACTTAACCTTAAGAAAGCTACATGGGTGTAAGGACTAAGAGTAGGCTCGACAGTAATACACTTACAATGATTAATACTGATGTAAACCCTATTGAAAATCCCTCGTTGATACTCCGTAAATAATGATCAAGAATGCTAGATGTTGTGGCCAAAATACTTAACAGCAGACCACCTGCATGGTTTTCATAAAGAAAATAGGAGAGAGAGAGAAACATGGTTTTAGTTAATTGCATCAACGTTGTAACAAGTTTAATGAAATATATCGGGCAGACATACCCCAAAAACGAGTAGAAGCTTGGATCTTCGTTAAATATTCAATAGTGGCCTTTCCGGGTTTTATATTTGGTATTCTGGCACCCATCTTATTTAAGTAATCTGCAATCTCCTTTGGCATGTTGGCCTGTATAGAACACTAGTCAATACAAGTACTGAAAACAATTATAATGTTCTAACTTTAACATATACATACACCGCCTCTTTCCCAAATTAAGTGTCATCTTTCAAAACGATGCACGAGGCACAGACTTTAGACTTGCTGCACATTTAAATATCATATAATTTCACAAAACTTATCCCAAATTATCAATATTTATAAGATAACCAGAGGAAGATTTTTATCAGAAGAGAGAAATATACACGAGGGAGACCAAGGAGTCCTACCTAAGTGCAATAGAAACCAAAATACAGCCCCTAAAATAAGTGCAGCTCTCCAATTTCTAAACAAATATGAAATAGAAAGACCATAAAAGGCTCTCATGACCTACGCTCACAAAAAAGCTACGAAGAAAACTCTTAATCTCACAACAACAGCGAAGGCAAAAACTGTTCAGGAAAAATTACACTTTAGATGCAAAGAAATACATTTTAACAAATTATATTAAAAAATACATGTTAGAGTCACCTGTACGTCTTAAATATGTGTATATGAAATGGTTCCACAGATCTGGTTCACTGTTCTAGCTTTAGAAGCATTGCATACCTGCCTCTAACTTTGAAGCTGGATATGTAGGATGATAACTTTGTAGACAGTGAAACTGATTCTAAATTACATAAAAACATTGGGAGCAAGAAACTTGCAGGCTTACTTGTGCATCTCAATTCACCGCCTTGGATAATTGCATTGCCAGGTAAGATCATGTGCAATTACATAAATGAAATTATTGATGATATGCAGAAGCAAATCTCTTTCTTTATAAGATAAATAGAGAGAAAAAAAACAGAGCCTAGGCCTGCTTAATCACTGCCTAGTTAATCTCCGCCTAAGCCTGCTTAATTCCCGTCTAAGGCACTCGGCGGGTCCTCTACCGCCTAAATTTGTCTGGCGCCCAGGCTACTGCCTAGGCAAGAATCAGACCTTTACCGCATTGATTCAATAAAGACATTGAAGTTCTACAATACTTGAAATGAATTTGTTTAGCTATTTTTTTGGTAATTTCATGTAAAAATTTAAAAATTATATCTAGTATATGCATTGTATAGTATAACAAGTATATACAACAGAAAATAAAAAAATGAGACAGCAAAAGAAAATGCCAACTTCGTCTAGGAAAATGCTAGGTGCCGCCTAGGTGGCCTAGGCGCTAAGCGGGCACTTCCCTGCCTAGATCCGCCTAGCGATTGGTTCTTGATTTGATTGTGGACTAGACTAAGGCTAGTGGAATGTACTGGATAAGGTCTAACCCTACTTCCTATAGTGTCAATAACTTTTCACGGCTTTTGGGTTGGCTTGTGGTGAATATGACCCGCTGGTACTCTTGGGTAGTGGATTATTGTAGGCTCGGGTAGGACCTAGGTCATTTATAAGGGACAATGAAGGGAGGGTGACAATGAGTTTATTATTCTGCATTCACATCACACACATCCAGAAACAGAAAGTTATACAAGGCCTATAGACTAATGCATATCATTAATATAAACCAAATACTAAACTGAAGCCCTAAGCTTAGAAAGAATCTTTTGCGTACCAAATGTAGAACAACAAAAGAAAGGACGACTGTAATTGATTGTGAACAAAGAAAGAGAAAAACGTCCAAAAAGAGAAGGGACCTAAAAGATTTGACCACGAATGCCAGTTGGATGAAGGGGTGAACTTAAGAAGCAATGACAACTACTATTGAGATTACGAAAGCAGCATTGAAGCAACTTTATTATTATCCATATCCAAAAGGTACTTACTAATTTCTTATCCAAAGCATTTAAAATCTTAGTAATCAATATTAAACCTCAAAATTGAATCATTAATATCGATACAGATATAAAGAACATATCTACACATGAACAAGATAAATCAATTCCTTTTTCAATTTTTTCCTCGCATGTAACAGTCGAGGATCAAGATATATCAAGGAATATATTCAAGTAATGATAACAGAAAGAAGTAAGAAATACTCAATTTGCTACAGAGAGAATCAAGCAGCATATATATAGTTTTCAAAGAATAACAATCACAAGGTTAAGATATACTTACAATGTCAAATATATTGAACAGGAAAACAAAGAATGCGTAAATTGAATAGTAAACCCATGGCTTTGCTCCAAGAGATGTTCCAGGATTTAGTATCTGTTTCACATGTTCCCAAAAAGGTGAACCAAGAAGACTGCAAAGAATAATTTATTAGAAGGACGTAATGGTAATTCTTCACAAGATAATGATAAGTAAAGGGGAGGTCTTTTTCCAAAATTTATTTTACTAGTTACAAAAGGTTCCTTGTGGAAATAGCAATTCCCCAAGTATGGTTAATTTAGTTATGCATGCAGGGGGGAAAAGAGCCCAAATCACCATTGTATCAAGAAGGAAAATACCCAGTCTAAAGCATCTTTATGAGAAGAATCTCCCTTACCGAGCAGGAGATTAATTTATTAAATGCCATTAAATGAGACTGTCAAACCGGAACATGCATAATATATATTTTAATCAATGTTCGAAAAAGCACTCGAGGCGTACGCCTCGAGGCGCGCCTCGTAGCGAGGCTGAAGGAGGCCAAGGCGAGGCGGGCGCTATATTGGGCATTAAAGAAACCTACGCCATCTTTGGTTGAGGCGTCCGCCTCAAGGCGTTGCGCCTCAAGGCGCCGCGAGGCGTGAGCCTTAATTTGGTTTAAAAAAACCTAATAATACAGCAATTGAAGGCTTACGACTTACCTAAATCGCGAGACCTCAGACCTCACCTGCTTCGAGACACCACAAGTATTCTTCTTCTCCTTCGCTTCAGCCTACTTCGCCGACAACAGGTATTCTTCTTCTTCTTCTTTCGACTCGTCTGCGTCGTCGTCTCCTTCGTCTGTCGTCGTCATCTCCTTCGTCTGTCTTCTTTCTTTCTTCTTTCTTCGTCTGTCTTCTTTCCCTCCTTCGTCTGTCTTCACTCCTCTGTTTGCCGACAGTCTTCTTTTTTTATTTTCTGTTAAGCTTTTGTTTTTAGTTTATGTCTTAATTAATTCTTTTAATCAACTAAAATATATTAACTAAAACATATTAATTAATTCTTTTAATTAACTAAAACATATTATGATATATTTTAATTAACTAAAATATATTATGATATATTATCATTAACTAAAACATATTCTGATATATTTATATACATGGTTTGCCACTTGCAGACATAGTTTCATTCTTATATAGAATAACATGAATGACTTTTTGCCCCATTTATTTACATATTGGGTGATTCTTATTATTGTGAAAAAAGTTAAAACTAATAGAAGTAACCTCCAAGTACACCAAATTAAGTAAAAGTGACCATCTGATCATAACGTTGGTCGGAATAATGTATTTATATGATTTTAATATTTTTTTAATCTATTTAAAGTTAATTTAATTGTGTTTTTTATATAGAACAATACATTTAAATAGTATAAGCATGTATATACTACTTAAAATAAATAAAATTCATTACAAATTACCACAATACACATAAATAATTAATCTCATAATTTTTTGGGTCTTCAAATCGAGACTTCTGCCTCGCTCCGCCTTGAAGCTTACGCCTCGCCTCGTCCGGAGAAAAACGCCTCGTACCGCTTTTAGCTTTTTCGAACATTGATTTTAATATTATATGTTTATGTGTTTGGACTCTGGAAAATGACCTTTTAGAGTTCCCCTACGTGGCCTCCAAAATGAGGCTCTTAGTATCCTCATAAATTAGAAAGAGTATCTTTATACTCAACAAGAAGAGTAAATAGAAAAGGATTCACATGAAAATATTACAACTACCAGTGAATAACCTTGCAAGGATGCTGGGAAACGCCAAGAGATAGGTGGTGGTGAGTATAGGCTGCATTCCTGATGGATTAATATTGAATGGGATATATGGTTCCACCTCCGTAATCGGGGAGTCTTGTCTGTCCATTGAAACCCACAGATACAAGTCAATTTGGCATACCATATAACAAAGTTAGTACGGTTAAACTGAAAAAGTGATAGTTGATTTCAATTTGATGTCAACTTTTAATTAATGTTATAAACAAAAAATCCAAGCTTTTAAATCAATAAGATTCTCAGTATTTGAATGTGTAAATTGATAGTCCAATCTATTTACATATATACTCGGTACACATTTATGAATTATGATGATGCCCAGATCAATTATAAATTTCCACAAACCAGTTATGCCCTTTGGGTATGCACAAGTTGGGGAGTGAATTGCTGCTCAGAATTGAAGTCCAGCACCTTATTCCAAACTTTTGTCTTTGGAGGCAGTGAGGCACTATGGATTTAGAATGATAATTATATAATCAACTCATATAAATTCATTTCAATACCAATTTTTAGGCCTGCAGTCCTAAATTCCAATTCCAAAAAATGGAATTCATAAAACTTCTAATCAATAAAATAAACTTCATTCCATTTATGAGTGTTAAAACTGTAAAATAATTCTGATTTCACCATAGCTATCAGAGCCTTAATTTATACGAAAATGTAAAAGAGGGAGACAAAGTCACCTTGAAGTAGAAGCAAGTTTGAAACCGTAGTACTGTAGCTTGATTTTCCTACAACCTTCTGTTACAACAACCGCCCACATGGTGACTACTGTGAAAATGCCTAATACCGCAAGTATGTATGGCCACCAGCTCAGAGCACTTCCTGCAATAGGGGTACAAGCCCAAAAAATCACTTAGCAATGTATTAGGATGTATGACGAATATAAGCATGTTTCCTCACAACACTCTAGAGGGTTGTATTTCGATTAAAAAGTTTGTTACTTAATCATTCAAATAGCAAAAATAGAACTAAAACCCTCAACCATGTATGCAAACCCTCAAGCATGAACGGAAAATAAGAGCTGCCACCCATAATTTGTTTCTTTTTATACAAGAATTTATTCAATTTTTCAAGGCACATGACTAAACGAATTTCAATTACATATATATTATAATTAAAGTGAGTGCAATGACTAGCATCACTACCCAAACCATTCTGCTCCTAGACTCCTGACTTATTTGTTCGAAACTTGTAATAAATAAAATCAAGATGCCCACTGACAATATATGAGAGAAAAAAAATATGATCCAAACAACTTGGACTGAGAACAATAAAACAAGTAGACAAATAAATAGCTTCTAGAATTTGAAGTGCTTTTTAGTCTGTCACACACCTGAGAGCTGAGATAACATCTTGTATAATGTATCAGTGTAACCCGTCAAAATTCCGACACAAATAATCAGAGATGATCCTTGGCCTGAACAACAAATCAAGAAAGATGAAGAACACTACACCAGATATGACAAGAAAAATACACAAATTTTCATATATGTGTATATATATATATATATATATATATATACACTCTATCCATAATGTATTTAACTTTTGATAAATAAAAATAAAATCAAAACGGCTTCAAAAAGGCGAACCATCCCAATACAAGTAAAGCAATAAACTGTCTATTATTATTATTATTATTATTATTATTGTTGTTGTTGTTGTTGTTATTGTTATTGTTATTGTTATTATTATTATTATTATTATTATTATTATTATTATTATTATTATTATTATAACTACCTACACTCCACAAAAAAGATTCCAATTGACTTTCTGAAGTTATTTTGTGACATTTATGAATTCAAAATTGATATGAATTCATTTGAATTTAATGAATACAATCATGAATATAAACAATCTGAAACGGACAACTAATACAAAACATGTTGTTATAAAAACTTGAATAAATTCACATCAATTTTAAATTCTAGGATTTGCCTTTTCAAATTAAGTTCCGAATTAGTGGATGCTACCAAAGGAAATGGCGATGCCCATACGCAAAAAAGAATAGACTCATAGAATAGCAGAGGCAAATAGAGCTTCTGTGCATTTTTGTTAATTCATGAACATGATCTATACATCTCGAATGGAAAAGAATGAAAAGAAAAGGAAAGAATCGGAATTGATCGATATATTTCTCGAAACAAACGAAAAGGAAACAAAAGATGAAACAAAAAACATAGGATCAACTAAGCCCTCTTGGAGACTTTCTTAAGAATAAGAAAGAGGAACATCATGTAAATACCATGAAATAAGGTTTGATCCAAGATACTATAAATATTCCATTCCAAAAATGGAAAGTTCGAATTGACTTCTTGAAGTCAAAATGGGACACTTTTTGCAAGCGGCAAAATACTATAATCCTAGAGCAAAAAACTTTACTCCAATTTATCATTCTTATTCAAACTTTCATGAATGAGATTGAAACTAAGTTTTGAACGTCGTCATATGGTCCTTAAACCTCCTAAATCTTTACAAAAAGAAAAGTTCTTTAATTTGCAAGTTATCACCTTGGAGTTGACCTAAAGAGGTCGACTCCATCATACGCACTTAATATTGAACAAAAGAAAAAAGCAGTAACACTAGACTAAGTGGAGAACAGAGATATATGTGCTAGGTAGATCTTCTAATTGAAATTGCATGCAATGCATTTGAAAATTTAAAAATGAAAGTCGAAACAATATATATATATGTATACACACAAACACATGCACACACAGACACACATATTCTCTATATCCAGTATAAAATCTAAAAAAACATAATATTACTACTTTTATGCAGCTACAATTCTCATCTGATTTCAAAAAAATTATTCATGTATAAATCTAGGGTTTTCTACTTTCCTTTCCTTTCATCTCTCTCTGTCTTGGTACCTTTCTTACTCATGATGAAACTAAAGTGACACAGTGAAATGATGGTAAAGAAATAAAGAAATAAAAACAACGTATTCAATCTTGAAGGTCCTTTAGTCCACAAGAATTTGATAAAACTGTTGAGCAGTTGTATCAGTTGTATTTCAGATATAATAATGATACTTTGTTTAAAATAATAACCCTAGTATACTATCTAACCAAAAAAAAAATTTATACAATAAACTTAAAAAATTAAGCCCAAAACATAAAACAGGCCCAAAAAATAAGCAAAGCTATTGGGCCAACCTAAATAATAATAAAATTAACATAAAGATATTGACATTCCAAAAAGTCTAGAACAAAATAAAAACATGATCTTCCTTGATACTTCGCTTAGCGTCATAAAGGCATCTATGAATTTTCATGCCAATAGCATACTAAAAAATAAAAAGAATATACAACAATGTCGGTTAAAATTTCAAAGGAATAAAGCATGAAAATAATTGTTATGATAAAGAAAACCTAGGAAACCAGAAAGGGTGTGAATAAGAAGTCAACAAGCGATGAGGAAAAATACTACAGAATTACAATCACTTATAAACGAAAAAAAAGGGCCATATACTACCGAATGTGTCAAAAGTTAAAGAGTAATACCGAAACCAGAGTCTGATATTTTGTCACAAATCCAATTCATAGTCATTGCGCCACAAACCAATAGAAATGTTGTCACCATCACATGTTTTACCCTGAATACAGCATACATGGAAACAATGCAAATACTTTAGACAGAAATTAGTCGGAGCAATGACTTTAGCAACAATATGACCAACTTCAGTAAAATTGGAAGAAAAAAATTAATAACGTTAAATGAACCAATCATGATGATAACTTATCCAAAAATAAACAGGATGATAACTTTCCAAAAAAAAAAATTGGATGACAAATCAAGATTTTAAGCCTCAATGCGCATGAAAAGATGTTATTAGAAGAAATAGTTTTACAAATGTTTCAAAGTTGCATAATTTGAAATTGAAAACATAATTTCACATAAAAGAGCATCTACTTTAAATTCAATGGTTATGATTTTTTTGCTTATATACATAATGGTTTGACATATAAAATACTAGTGCGAACAATTCCTTGTGTGAAGAGGATAGACTAAGTACATTGAGGAGAGTAAAGTTAGGTACCAAAAGTGAGAACACCCACTTACGGTACAAGAAGTAGAAGAGAAAGAAATTATAAAGCACTATTGTATGTAGTATGTACCGAAGAATTGAAAAGTCATGAAAAATTCAAGCATATTGATATGATACCAGACATTTTTTTGTTAAGTAGGAAATCTTACAAAATTGATATACAATAATATCAGTATTGACATATAGTAAAACCAAGCTCTCCAACTTGATCAAATAAAGGATATAAAAAATCCTCCTATTTCTTCATTGTGAAGCAAGCATTGGTACATAGACTAAACCTAAGTGAGCTCCACAAGCCATATCTACTTCATGGAATTTAAGAAACATCACTGAATTTTGGTAGTCCAAACTCCAAAATTACCTGTACGTTGCTGCATAGATGGAATAAGGTAGTGAATAGCAAGCAAGAACCAAAGCCTCCATTATTGCAAAGCCTAGCGAGATCCACCATCTAAAATAGACCAAGAAATTTCTAGAGAATGTAAGAATCCATGTTGAATGACCATAGCAATAATCGAATTGATGCAAAACTGTAAATCAAGGATTTGTCTCACTGCTTGAGATGAATAGCTACACACACATATAACTCTTAATCTTCTCATGGCCATCTAAGCCTTCTTTCCGCAGCTTTACTAATGAAGGAACAAGATGACAAAGTACCTGAACATAAGATTTCTGATATTTAACATTTTGTTGAAAGAAATTTCAGATTCAAAAGAAGAAAAATATAACACAGGAAGACTATCTAGGTCAAACATAATATGGAAACGTGAAAATTTTTAACAGACCATGCTTCAGATTAGTATCCTTTTTCTGAGTGGGAAGGATTTATATTAAAGAAAATTAAGACACCCAAAGATGTCACGATACAAATTATACGTTCATATATTGCATGAGTAAGAATGTTATATATAAATCTGACTTGCACAACAAAATTTAAAAACCCGTTATGAGAGAGCGATACTTTTATCTGTTTAATATAATGTGAGCACATTTCTGAAAGACCTACCAACTAATAAGCTAAAAGAAGGAAAAAGAAAATATTAATTTCTTCTTTACACAGTTATTTTAATTCACTTTAATGCTTCGCAGCTAGTTTTAGAAAGAATTTTCTGGAATATTATTTCAACAAGACACACAGACGCGAATTCACGATGCTACAAGACTTGCATAAAAAACATGAAATGAAACCAAAGACGTGTCACTAGGTGTGCCACTGTAAATTTTCAAATTAGTGGATCAGCAACATTCAATTGAGGCTAAGAAAGCAGCAAACCTGCATTAGGATTGATGCTGCTATTTGAGGACTAATTCCAAGTTGAAAAAGGGAAAGCTTAAGTTCCGGCGCGAAATCACCAAGTTCATCTGCCAAAAAAAGATGAATTTTTTATTGATTAAAGTAAAAGAAAAAAAATCCTACAAAACATCCTTCTCTAACAAAAATTGCAAGGATCCACTATAACAGCAAACAACCACTATCAATGTTATATGTTATCAGTCATATATTATAATTTCTTCCATATCCCTTGTGAACCATCCGGAGTAATGATTAATGTCATATTTAAAAGAAGCAATTACTATAAGCTTTATCCCTGATTCTACAAGCCAAGAGTTGATGATGTCCACCATGTATGACATTTGATGTATGACGAATTCAATGAAAAAAATAATTGTAATAATTTCTTTCATCTCTCAAGCTCCTACATTTTGTCTACCTCTTACATTCCCTCTTCCAAAATACAAGCGACCAACTAAATTCCAATACATTTGACATTATGTCAAAAAAGAATGACTCCCCTAAAAACTCAAGAAAAATAGGTTTTCTAAGACGAGACACAGAAAGCTGATGAGAAGTAACTAAAGCTTTTACCTTTTATTATTTGATCGCTGTATTTTCTCCCTTTTAAATATCCTGAACTTTATAATACAATAGATTTTACATCATTTGAGCAATTAACCTCTTTCAAGAAGGTCAACAAACAGATCTTTTTAACCGATATAAATTGCTTAGAATAAATTTTAAATAAGTAAATAACTGAAATTTTATCTCACATCTATACTTTGGTCGCCCGCAAATGAATTGGGCTTCTTCATAGAAGAGTTCAAGCAGTAATGCCTTAACTTTTAATCTAGACTCTTACTCTTAGGTCATGAATAATCCGTCAAATGTGGGAAAGAACTGATGCAATTCCAAATTCTTTAGTTTCTTACTTGACTTTAATAGTTTAATGTCACCAGAAGGCAAAATATTACAGCAGCTAACAATATAAGCAAGTAAACAGTTAAGCTACATTTCACAACCTTTGTAAGATTGACTAGAGAAACACCGAGTTGCAATAAGTATAAGAAGCTTTTAAAGAATTATCAGTAAACTTTTATCTTCTAAGTTCCAATAATCAACAAAGGGTATTAGGAATGAAAGTCAATTTTTGGGTGCTGATATTTACTTTATATGCTACAAAAAAATAGAACTCAAATAAATATAAATATATAGTATTTTGTAAGGAGAAATCGGATAAATATATTAACATACCAACAGATCCCGAGACAAAACTAAGGTAGTCCTCTGGAATCAACCTTCTATCAAAACCCGGTAAAGGAACAAAATATCCAACACGACTAATCACAAGTAAAAAAGCAGTCACAAATAACCTTCGGCGTATCTCACTCTTGAAAAAATACTCAGCTGCACCATTCAGGAGTGAACCCAGGCGCACAAAGTTCAAAAATCTGTTTTTAAATGTTTTAGGTCTGGACTGCAAGGTTTCAAAGTTTTGGTCATCACTTACTCCATTACCATCATTTGGCACAAAAACTTCCTGAGTTAAAGATTCTGTAGATGTTGCCTTCACACTCCTATAGTCACCTCTGCGCTGATCCTGTAAATAGAGAGAGATATTCCCATTTTCTTTTGAGTGATAAGGCCTGTTTGGCAGCACAAAATGCCTTCTGCTGAACTCTGACGAACTTTTCTCGAGTGACCTGTGAGTTTTAGCATATAGTGGACGATAACACCGGAGAATGGGTGTAGTCTTCCCACCTGTAAGTTAGAGAAGTTACAACTTTAGCCAAAATACATTTGCATCTGTACTATAAGAAAGATTTTAGGAAAAAACAGATCAAAACCATTACTCCACCAGAAGACTCTAAACAGCAAGTCAACATTACTCCATAATGGAAATAACATTCGGTATAAAAACCATCTCCGAGTTAGAATTAAAAAAGTATCCAAAACAGCACACCAGAAAAACAAAATGTTTGTTAAGACTATTCACATACAAGGATATGGAAGCCCTAGCGTAAACTGAAAACCTAAACATAACACTAAAACTTAATACTATTCATAATACCAATATCAATTAAAGTCTCAGGCCCTATAACCTCAACCCAGACAAACAAACAAACATAAAATTTGCTATCCAGAATATATTTACCGAGCTTATGTTTATCACCGAAGTATTTTAACACAATTGAACTTGAGAGAACAGATATTGAAGCAATAATACTCGTTTTTTGGTAACCAGGCCGATAAATTTGAACCTTTAGGTGCTTTTCTAGTTTAACGTTTATACTCTTGTGATTACTCATAAAGCAGAAATAAAGTATACCTTGATTACAGACGTGTTTTGTGACAAAGACTTGGGGACAGAAATGGCGAGAGCTAAGAAGAGTCGCTTCCATGCCGAAACCTAACAGTATCAGATAACTAAGGTAGGAACCAGATTTAGGTGTTGATGTGGTAAGATGGCAGCGGGGCGAGGCGGCGATGAGGATTTGTTGATTTGGAACTTCTAGGTTTATTCCAAGAAAATTGTCGAATGTCAGCCAAATTTAGCAGTATTATGTACGATAATCTCTGAGGCTGAGACCGCTGCTCTGTACACATTGGAATATTATATCAAATGAAAGGAAGGGGATTATATAACAAGAGGAATTTAAACCACTCCTCTCGCATTCCCCCACGCCACCCCACCCGCATCCCCGCACTCCTCTCCACAAAACCCCAACCCACCCCCCAACCCGGACCCCGAAAACCTCAACCCCAACGCCATTAAATTAAGCCCGTATTACCTAGGTTTTTATTATGCCATATTCTTTTTCGAAATACTTTTTATTGTTTAAACGAATGAATTTGAAAAGATTTTAATTTTGAAATAAACTATCTAGTATGTTACATTGAATATAACCCCATTTAGATATGGTAAACAGTCCGGGCCAAAACGACCCAAGTTTTAGTGGACTGAAAAAGTAAAATTCAAAACTCATTTTTTGACAGGTACGTTAGTTTGGCCCACGGGCCTAGGCCGATTTTATCAGGTCGTTGTTATGAGTCGGGCTAAACACGTCCAGATTTTCATAGGCTAAAAAAACGAAGCGCAAAACCCATTTTTTTTACGTACGGGCTAGCCAGGCCCGCAGGTCTGAACCGATTTTGTCAGGTCTAACCCATTGAAATTAAATAGTTTATACTTTAAACTTATTTTTAAAATTTAATTAAAAATATGTATATCTCTATTAATAAAGCTTCACCATGAGCCACATGCGCATTTGAAATAATTACGTCACAACCTCATGCATTTGATATAATCTGTGTCACAACTTTTATTTATTTTCTCGTCTCCGCTGCAAGTTTAGGAATATTATTATTTTATTTTAGGCTGACTTATTTTTAAATGACTTATAAGTTAAAATTTAAAATGACTTATAAGTTATTTTAAGTGGTGACTTATAAATAAAAATGTATGACACCTTTTTAATATATAAGTCAAAAATTAAGGTAAAATAAAATGTAAAGATTTACAGCTAACATGACTTATAAGTTAAAGGATAATACTATACCAAGAATACCAATGAAAATGTTTAAAACATTCAATTATAGGTTCTGCCCCCTATTTTTTTTTTTTATTAATACTGTGTGCACAACTTTTTGTCTATAATTGAAGTCCCTATCATTATATTAAAAACTAAAATAAGATATAAAGACTACTAAAATAAAGACAAAAGAGTCTTTACAATTGGTTAAACTTACTTATTTTAAAATGACTTATAAGGCACTTTTAAATAAGCTAAAATTTGTTACTTATCAATAATAACTTATAAGTCCAAAAATAAGTTGTTCCCAAACACCACCTGCATATAATGGTAACTGAGGCATTCTTGAATACTTGACCCATACAAGTGCACAACTCTACCCCCTCTAACATGAGATCAAAGGATAATAACTACTATGCCAAGAGTATCAATGAAAATGTTTAAAACATTCAATTATAGAGAAAAAAGTGATCAAATAGATTCTTTAAGACTAGAATTACATATTAAGAAAATGCAGGAAAAAATTTACTTGGCTGTACTCTAACAGGAGAGAGAATTCTACAGAGTAACATAATCTTCAGAATTGCACAGCATAATGTAACTACAACAACAAAGTATCCAAAGACTGAAAGAAATACATATTAGAGGTCTAGAGATGTCGCTTTCTGCATCTTCATGGGCACCATCACTTTACCAAGAGAATGGGGGCATGCATTCTTCCATTCTCGATATGAGAACTCTCACTCAATTACACAAATCAATGAACGATATAGCATGCTTCACCTTGTACTCGACAGCTAAAATCCGTGAAATCAGCAAATCTGTGTGTTGAGACAAGGGACATAACTTTGTCCTACACATGAAAACCCAAACTCAGACAAGTTTAGTGGAGCATTATTATATGAACTAGAGTGTTTGTTCGGGGTGGAGGAGGACGGAGAGAGGGCGTACATCACCCACCAATGAACATAAGTTGGAACGAAAAGGATAGTGTATCAAAACATCAACAAAGTGCAAATTAACGACGGATGGGTAAAAATCACCATTGTAATGCAGGATTCACAAATAATAATCCACATGCAGAAAAAGATCGGAACAAGGTGCAATTCTGTAAATAAGCACACCTAGAGGGGGGTGAATAGGTGTTTAAGCTAAAAGTGATAAACGATGAAAACTTTTTGAAATTTTCTGCAACAGGTTTAATTCAGACAGCTACGCCTGTCTGCTTTTGCTTATGTTCTTCGTTTATTATTAGACATGTCTGTTTTAGTGTCTGGATTAGTATATCTTCAAACAAATAAAGCGAAATATATAGAAATTAAATAAACAGAAAGAAAAAGTACATAACAATAAATAACACCAAGATTTTTACGTGGTTCAGCCCCTATCCTCTAGTCTAGTAACCTAATCCACGTCCAATACCAACTCGTATTGGAGACTTTTTATTAATTAAAAGACCCAATTAAGTATAATAAAAATGACTCCCTGTTCGAAAGCTTTCACCCGCAATGGACACCTCTGCCCCCTTTGCACCTCTGCAATCTTTGCACCTCTGCAATCATGAAAGTTTTGTTCGAACAGACCTGTCCACTACTGGATAAGTCAAGTTACACGATACTTGAACTCAGATTATAAGGATTTTGATTACAATGATTTCCAGCTAACAAAGAATAGAAAGATAATACAATGGTTTGCTGGAATACAAATTGGAAGCTTTTGATAAAATAGAATGTCTCTGTATAAAGTCTGATATATACATCCAGTAGTAAGCGTGTCTACCTGCTATAGCCAACAAAAGATATATATGTATATTGTAAAGTAGCGGCTCTTTTAGCCTCTGATAAGTAACAACAGATATAAGATATGAAGTTAGCATAAATATCTCTATCACAGTTGGAAGATCAAATAATTTCAGCAATATCGGAGACCCAACATATTTTGTATATTAAATATCAATTATATAGAATCCTAGTCAAATTAGACTAGCTGAAATAAAGGACCATAGAATGTACCTGATAGAGTCTTGATCAATACAAAGTCTCAGCGTATCAAAGTCAGTACCTTAAAAGACTCATTTTCAAAATAGAATACTTCTTTTCAAAAAAAAATATCAATACAACATATATAAACTACTAAGAAATTCTGCATAATTAATAAACCAAATTGAGCAAGCTATAAGACTCTTTTTCAAAAAAATATTACTCAGAATAATAACACAAGTCTTATTCAGCAAACCCAAATTAGAAAGATAATATTCAATGGACCATTATTTCAAGTTGGGCCAATACTGTCATATACAAGCATATTTAAAACAGCCCAAACAATTAAAAACATAAGTCCATTAAATAATACAAATCCAATAATATTTGTCATCATTAAAATATAAACCAACATTCTCTCCCTTTTTGATGATGACAAAATATTATCCCATTTATATGCTCCTCCTAAATTTATGCATATAAGATAGCCATAACAGATAGGAAAACAAATAATGAAGCCAGATATGACATCCAATAGATCACAAATAGATAAGCCAAATATGATATCCAACAGATAACATATCCCAAACTATCATTCGAATTATAACAGAAAACATCCAAATATGATATTCAATTTATATATCCCAAAATAATCAGTAACCAACAAATCAATAGGCATCATAACATATCATAAACCTGTTATCCCAAAAGCCTGAAATCCTTATCCCTTATATCCAAAAACTTCTCCCCCTTTGGCATCATCAAAAAGAAAGGAATTAGTTATGCAGCTCTATCATTGGCAGATTCAAAGATAACTTCATTAAGCTTCTTGTCGAACTCTTGAAGTTTAACCACATAGTCATTGTGATGATAGACCAAAACTTCCATCCGTTCGAAAACAGTATCAACTTTTTCTCTCAACTTTGTGACTTGATTGGAAACTGACTGAATTGCAGAGTCAAAATGAGATCCCATATCTTGTATTAGTTGATAAAGAGCAGTAAATTGAGCAGAAAATTGAGGAATGGAAGGGGGAACAAAAACAGGTGGTTCTGGGAGATCAAACTGAGGAGCAGAAGAAACGTTTGTATTAGGATTTGAAGTACAAGGAACAGAACCCGGAGGGGGAAACTTCTCAACATCCCAAGATAAAATTCCAGCAAAATTAATTTTGATTGAAGCAAGACATTCATCAATGTTATCAGACAATTGCACAACTTCTTCATTGACAAAAGAAATCCCAAAGTGTGCAAGAATTTTTGTTATGAAACCCCCATAAGGAAAGCACTTGGTTTTGTTTGTCAAACAACTGTCCATATGCTTGATCATAAGCAAAGCAAAATTGAATTTAGTACCAGAGATGATCAAGGTAGAAAGAATCAAATCTTGGTAAGTCATGTTGGACCTACCCCTATTCCTAGGTACTAAATTAGCTCGAATGATTTTGTGAATAACATTGTTCAAAGTTGTTTCAACAACAATAAGCAATCCAATAAATTCAGAGTTGTTTCACAATTCTTAACTGTTCAAGAACAGTCAGATTTTCAAACTCTAAAGGACCTTTGAGTGTAAAGGGGCAAAACCCAGAGAAAGAAATATTAAGAAGAGAACCCAATATAGCAGAATCAATGACCAGGGTTTTGTTTTGAACAAAAGTTTTTATTACATCATCCTAGACAGACATATTCTCAAAAAATTGTTTAATTAAAACTGGAAATGCAGATTGGGGAGGAAACAACATAGTAGAGATATTAACACTTACAAATAAAGATGTGACCCCAATTTGTTGAAATAGAGATCAACAAGTTTTTCAAAAGCAATAGTTTTATTCATCATAAGATTCTTGAATTGCAGAAAATATCTAGAAGATCTAAACATTAAAGAAGTACCATTTGAGTGAGGAAGAGATGAAATCAGTGGGTCAAAGAAATGAGAATCGGAGATGGGGATGGGCTCAGTCAATTTCCCCTTTGATCGTGAAGAACCCTTCCTCTTCATGGGTTGTTTCGAAGATACCCAAAACAGTCGAGGCTCGTTTAATGTGCCGATTCGTGCACCTAGTAGCTCGTGAGAAGTTGCCATGGGTGTCCTTATCGCTCTGAACCGCTGCCCTTCCGGTGTTGAACACATGCCCTCCACGAGTTTTAGCCATAGGAATCTCCTTGAAAACCCTAGTTTGTGAGAGAGAAGAAGGAATATGGAGAGAGAGAATAACAGAAGAAAGAAATTGAAATAGGGATAAAACCCTCGGTCTCAGGTAACAAAGAGAGAGCAGAGAGACATGTGGAAGATGAAAAGTTAGAATGAAAGACACCTGAACGGGTCAAACTAAAAGTACTCAGAGTTGTATTCCCGCTCAAACACTAAACGTATTAAATCTCAATAGTCCCCTTTTTGTAATAAAATGCTCAAGGTACCTTTATTGAATTTAGATCAGGAAACGAATAGGCAAATATATATATATATATATATATATATATTCAAATATGGCATTTAAACATGTGATCTCAATAAATGATTTAAGGAAACTAAAAAGTACCACATAGTGCAAAATAAATTTGTATAATGAATATATATATATATATATATATTATTTGTTTTTTTATTTTTTTTAATTAATTATTATTATTATTATTATTATCGAACTATTTAAAAAATAAATTAAGCACAGATAGGTGAATCAAATGTAATATATTAAGACAGGGGGAGTATGTTGATCATAAAAGTTGATCAATGGTCTTTTAGTCTGACCCGTTCAGGTGTCTTTCATTCTAACAACTTTTCATCTTCCACATCTCTCTGCTCTTTCTTTGTTACCTAAGACCAAGGGTTTTATCCCTATTTCAATTTCTTTCTTCTATTATTCTCTCTCTCCATATTCCTTCTTCCCTCTCACAAACTAGGGTTTTCAAGGAGATTCCTACGGCTAAAACTCGTGAAGGGCATGTGTTCAACACCAGAAGGGCAGCGGTTCGGAGCGAGAAGGACACCCATGGCAACTCCTCATGAGCTACTAGGCGCACAAATCGGCACATTAAACGAGCCTCGACTGTTTTTGGGTATCTTCGAAACAACCCATGAAGCGGAAGGGTTCTTCACGATCAAAGAGGAAATCGACTGAACTCATCTCCATCTTCGATTCCCCTTTCTCTGACCCACTGGTTTCATCTCTTCCTCACTCACATAGTACTCTAATCTTTAGCTCTTCTAGATATTCTCTGCGATTCCAAAATCTTATGATGAATAAAACTATTGCTTTTGGAAAACCTGTTGATCAAGCTCTATTTCAAAAAATTGGGGTCACATCTTTATTTGAAAGTGTTAATCTCTCTGCTATGTTGTTTCCTCCCCAATCTGTATATCCAGTTTTAATTAAACAATTTTTTGGTAATATGTCCGTCCAGGATGATGTAGTAAAAAATTTTGTTCAAAACAAAACCCTGGTCATTGATTCTGCTATATTGGGTTATGTTCTTAATATTCCTTGCTCTGGTTTTTGTCACATTAACTCAAAGGTCCTTTAGAGCTTGAAAATCTGACTGTTCTTGAACAGTTAAGAATTGTGAAAGAGTATTCTTCTGCTAAATTTATTGGATTGCCTACTGTTGTTGAAACAACTCCTCTGAACAATGTTATTCACAAAATCATTTGAGCTAATTTAGTACCTAAGAATGGGGGTAGGTCCAACATGACTTACCAAGATTTGACTCTTTCTACCTTGATCATCTCTGGTACTAAATTTGCTTATGATCAAGCATATGGACAGTTGTTTGACAAACAAAACCAAGTGCTTTCCTTATGGGGGTTTCATAACAAAAATTCTTGCACACTTTGGGATTTCTTTTGTCAATGAAGAAGTTGTGCAATTGTCTGATAACATTGATGAATATGTCTTGCTGCAATCAAAATTGAAAGTTAATTATGCTGGAATTTTATCTTGGGATGTTGAGAAGTTTTCCCCTCCGGGTTTTGTGCCTTCTACTTCAAATCCTAATACAAACTCTTCTTCTGCTCCTCAGTTTGATCTCCCAGAACCACTTGTTGTTCCCCTTCCATTCCTCAACTTTCTGCTCAATTTACTGCTCTTTATCAACTAATACAAGATATGGGATCTCGTTTTGACTCTGCAATTCAGTCAGTTTCCAATCAAGTCACAGAGTTGAGAGAAAAAGCTGATACTGTTTCCGGAAGGATGGAAGTTTTGGTCTATCATCACAATGACTATGTGGTTAAACTTCAAGAGTTCGACAAGAAGCTTAATGAAGTTATCTTTGAATCTGCCAATGATGGAGCTGCATAACTACTTCCTTTCTTTTTGATGATGCCAAAGGGGGAGAAGTTTTTGGATATAAGGGATAAGGATTTCAGGTTTTTGAGATAACAGGTTTATGATATGTTATGATGCCTATTGATTTGTTGGTTATTGGTTACTGATTATTTTGGGATATATAAATTGAATATCATATTTGGATGTTTTCTGTTATAATTCGAATGATAGTTTGAGATATGTTATCTGTTGGATATCATATTTGGCTTATCTATTTGTGATCTATTGGATAGTCATATCTGGCTTCATTATTTGTTTTCCTATCTGTTATGGCTATCTTATATGCATAAATTTAGGAGGAGCATATAAATGGGATAATATTTTGTCATCATCAAAAAAGGAGAGAATGTTGGTTTATATTTTAATGATGACAAATATTATTGGATTTGTATTATTTAATGGACTTATGTTTTTAATTGTTTGGGCTGTTTTAAATATGATTGTATAACAGTATTGGCCCAACTTGAAATAATGATCCATTGAATATTATCTTTCTAATTTGGGTTTGCTGAATAAGACTTGTGTTATTATTCTGAGTAATATTTTTTTGAAAAAGAGTCTTATAGCTTGCCCAATTTGGTTTATTAGTTATGCAGAATTTCTTGGTAGTTTATATATGTTGTATTGATATTTTCTTTTGAAAAGGAGTATTCTATTTTGAAAAGGAGTTTTTTAAGGTACTGACTTTGATACGCTGAGACTTTGTATTAATCAAGACTCTATCAGGTACATTCTATGGTCCTTTATTTCAGCTAGTCTAATTTGACTAAGATTCTATATAATTGATATTTAATATACAAAATATGTTGGGTCTCCAATATTGCTGAAATCATGTGATCTTCCAACTGTGATAGAGATATTTATGTTAACTTCATATATTATACCTGTTGTTACTTATCAGAGGCTAAAAGAGCCGTTACTTTACAATATACATATATAGCTCTTGTTGGTTATAACGGGGAGAGACGCTTACTACTGGAAGTATAGATCAGACTTTATACAGAGACATTCTATTTTATCAAAAGCTTCCAATTGTATTCCAACAAACCATTGTATTATCTTTCTATTCTTTGTTAGCAGGAAATCATTGTAATCAAAATCCTTGTAATCTGAGTTCAAGCATCGTGTAGCTTGACTGGTCCAGTAGTGGGCAGGTCTGTTCGAACAAAACTTTTAAGGTTGCGGAGGTGCAAAGGTTGCAGAGATGCAAAGGGGACAGAGGTGCCCATTGCGGGTGAAAACTTACGAACAAGGAGTCATTTTTATTGTACTTAATTGGGTCTTTTAATTAATAAAAAGAGTCTCCAATACTAATTGGTATTGGACGTAAATTAGGCTATTAGACTAGAGGATAGGGGCTGAACTACGTAAAAATCTTGGTGTCATTTACTGTTCTGCACTTCTCCTTTCTGTTTGTTTAATTTCTGAAAATTTTGATTTATTCGTTTGAAGATATACTAATCCAGACACTAAAGCAGACGACAGATCTAGCTGTCTGATAATAATAAACGAAGAACATAAGCTAAAGCAGACACTAAAGCAGACAGGCGTAGCTGTCTGAATTAAACCTGTTACAGAAAATTTCTAAAATATTTTATCGTTTATCACTTTTAGCTTAAACACCTATTCACTCCCCCTCTAAGTGTACTTATTTACAGAATTACATTTGGTATATAAAATGTTACTCAGAATAATAACACAAGTCTTATTCAGCAAACCCAAATTACAAAAATAATATCCAATGGACCATTATTTCAAGTTGGGTCAATACTGTCATATACAAGCAATGTTCGAAAAAGCGCTCGAGGCGGTAAGAAGCTGAAGCGAGGCTTGCACTAAACAGGGGTCGTCCGAGACTTGCGCCAATTTCGAGTGAGGCGTTCCGCCTCAAGGCATTACGCCTCAAGGCGACACGAGGCGTGGGCTTGAATTTGGCATTAAAAAAATCCTAAATCTAATATCAGAGCAATTCGAAAACTTACCCAACTATTTCGTTCCATTCGGCTGCTTCGTGCCCTTCGACTGCGAGACTGTTTCGGCTGCTTACCAAGTATTTCTCCTCTTCTTTTTCTTCTTCTTCCTCTTCTTCTTTCTTCCTCCTTTCTGTCGTCGGCGTCTTTCTTCGTTGTCGTCCTTCTTTCGTCTGTGTCGTCCGTGACTGTTTATTTGTTAAGTTTATTTATTGTTATTTATTTTGTTTTTATTTGTTAATTCTTTTAATTAACTAAAACATATTCTGTTCATGGACCAACTAAAACATATTTTGATCATTGATTCATTTCTTTTTATATTTTTCTTCAGGTGCTTCCAATATGTTTTTGTTTCCTGTACTTGAGAGAATCTTGATCACTTGATCTATTGCTCTGTTTGTGTTTTCATTAATTTCTTTTTGAACAAAGATAGCATATGATAATTCAATTTGGTAATCTGATTGCTAATTCAACTTGAGAGAATCTGATTATATTCACTTCTAATTTGGTAATCTGATTTCATATGATAATTCAATTTTTAAAAATATAGTTGATCTAAATATTGTCATATGATTGCTAATCTGCTTGCATATAAAAACTTGAACAATATTAAATTCTATCAATGTTAACATGAGTACATGACTAGTGTTGTCCATAATTTTGTTATCAAAATGTAATAACAATTTTTTTTATTACAATGAATTGTTATTTATGCCTTTTATGACCTTAATTATAATGATGAATTATTTTATAGTTTTATTAGTATTTTTTCATAATTTTTTGAGGACTTTTAGGTCTTCAAATTGAGGCTTCCGCCTCGCTCCGCCTTGAAGCTTACGCCTCGCCTCATCCGGAGAAAAACGCCTCGAACCGCTTTTAGCTTTTTCGAACATTGTATACAAACATATTTAAAACAGCCCAAACAATTAAAAACATAAGTCCATTAAATAATACAAATCCAATAATATTTGTCATCATTAAAATATAAACCAACACAAGGTAATGTTTAAGTTGATACTTGATGGTAATGTTTAAGTTGATACTTGATGGTAATGGGTCTGCGCACCTTTGATCTACGCATTCTCAGACAATTTTATTGCGAATTTCTTCAAGTTTTTTCAGGATCTCTCCTGGAGTTCTATCCAATTCATCTGCAATTTTCCGCTGCAAATCCAAGGGCAATGTTGGGAACTGCTCACACAGATCACCATCAACCACATCCTACAAACCCATTCCAACATTTTGTTCTTATCCTAACATCGTGAATTGAACAAAAGCATATTGCATCGCAGTTATACATCGAAAGAAAGATTTTGCAATTTTATTAGTTCAAACTGCAAAAACTCATTCACAAAAATAAATGTAATAGCAGCAGCATCTACAACTGATTAAACACCAACTCACAATTAGTAACTAGAGCCTTTCTTGTCACAAATGTGATTTGCTTAATAAACAATCAAAGGTACTATTGAGGAGGTTGATCGTTTCAATGACTAATAATATCAAAATAGACTGCCTATTGTATAATATAACTGATTCTCCCCTAAGAAAAAACTAAGAAATTAAATAAGTTCAATAAATTGAAAATTTGTTGTGCTCTTGGTGGACTTCATCCACACACAGAGTAAGGAACTACAATGCATGAGCATAGTACTTCTGCTGAATTCAAACTTTTAAACTACTTAACACAAAGAAGAAAAAGTCTCCTTCATGTTCAAATAAATCATAATACCGTCCATAAAATTAAGAAACAAGATAAACTCTATGCCATTTAACACCATTATTTTGAGCTCGGTGGATTCTACTCATCCACACACACACACACACACACACACACAGAGGGTGTGAGGAAGGAGCTATAGTACATGAGCCAAGCACCTCTTCCTGAAAGAGCCGAGCAATTTTTAAACTACAAAACACCAGAATGCAAAACTGAGTCCGTCTCCCTCCATAATAAACCTCAGAGATCTTGTTGGCAATCCAATAAAATAAAACTAGTGCAGAAGTAAAATATGATGCAAATGTTGGTTAATGGACTGAATATTTTCTTCTGTATGCACTAATTAAAGGATGCATAAATGCACATTATAGGGCACAAAGGTACACGAGGCTTACCTTAACAGGAAAATAGGCAGATCTGTATGCCATGTGGTCTCTTCCGCATAAAGGTGGGTGTTCCTGCCTCATATGCATCTCCAAATGATTGAAAAAGTCAACATCATCCCTAGAATTGAATGCAAGCAATGCACCTAAGCTGCCCATCACAGTTCCATAAATGATAGACTCCTGGCCTCCAGGAATAAGAGATGCTTTCTGCAAGCTTGTTATAGCATCACCAACATGAAACTGCACTATTTCTTCTACTTTGTTCGGGGCTCCATTCAGCTTCCCCTGCTCCCATTTGATCTTTCCACCAGTTGGATCTTCTTCAATCTCATCAGAAACATCCTGTTGTAGCCGCACAAAATAGATATTCCCAAACTTGTCTCCACCTGCCATGGTATCAAAATCTATATGGTACGCTGCAGTAAGCCATCTTGGCACAGAATCATCAGCAAATATATAGAGCTGATTTTCATCACGCCTATACTTGCAATAGTGGAATGACTGTTAAAAAAATAATAAACACCATCAGTTAGAGTCAGTAGAGATATATATAAACCAAAAAAAGAAGAATTCAAGCTTCAATTGCAAGCAGAAGTAGTTTGTGAGCTGCAACTAATTGAGGGAAAAAACATGAATAAGAAATTAAGGAAATTTTTTATCTTTGCCTTTTTGAGGTTTTGAAGGTTATAAATTATAATAACAACTTACATCCTATCAAAATGAAACTGCCTTAAAACCCAGATAGGAAAGATTTATTTAAGCAAGTCATTCAGCTTAGGCCCTGTTTTGTGCATTCTTTTAATGTTGCTTTATTATGTATATATAATAAATTTACAGAGGAAAAACAAAGAAAAAGTCAGATATTAAACACAAATGCGGAAGTAAATAGAACTTTCTTTTTAAGAAGTTAAAAAGTAATCTAGAATGCATTAGTTAGAAAAGTTCAAAATGTAGATGATGAAGAATTATCAATAGAATAGAACTCATTTTACCAATGCAATTCCAACCAGCGCCTTAGGTTCACTGCATGAAGAATGCTTACATAGCTTTGCTGCATACTGAAGAATGGTTTAACAGGTATGCAATTTGTCGCAACCTAAAATTTGTTGTAGATATCTTTTGTTATATTGAAAGAAAGGGCAACTTAACATGTATAGTTTTTAAAGCAAAGTGTAGGGCACTTAGATGGATGAGAAGTGAAACATCTACATGAAGGAGACCAGCAAAGCAGTAAAGTAAATATTTCAGCAAATTTATGAAGCACTATACAAAGCCCTTGTATGTAATAATTGATGCCTCTATTTTCGCATGTGCATTCACATGGACCTAAGACATAATTTCATTTTTATTTTTTGTTTAGAAAAAATTGTCCTATAAGATAACAATTGATCCTCAAAATCAAATATCAAAATTCATTGTTAAAAATGACAATCAAATATATAATGAAAACTACATATTTTGTAAGAGAATATACCTCCTGAATGTCACCGACATAAATCCGATCACGATATGTGTGAATAGAGGTAATTGTGTTGGGGAATAATTTATTCTCACATTTTCTAAGCAATCTCCGTTTCCCCAAATCATACAATCTAAGCACAGGTCCTATTCCAGCAAGTAATCTTCCTTGGAACTGGGACAATGCAAGAGGGACACCATCAACTTGTGTCTTGTGCAAAAGTTCAATGGATCTCCCATCTTTTAGAAAGCGATAAATATGAATATATCCTGCTGAGAAAGATCTTTTGGGCCAAAATTGCAGGCCTTTTGCTGTACCAACAGCTAAAAGAGTTCCATACTCTTTATCGTGGAAGTTCACTGTGCATATACTGAAGGCAGCTTCATTATCCTGAAGCTCCAGCAGACAAGTTGTTTCTGTTGTCCTTGGGTCAAGGACTCTAATGCAAGAAACCCACTTATCTGACTCTGCTTTAGGATAACCATACTGCTCATCAGAGAGGGGATCATCCTTATCCTCATCATCACCACCATTTTCCGTCTCCATTTTTCCAGTTTCACCCATTCCAGCAGCCTCAAAGCACTCCTTTCTTGCAGCTTCACGCTCTTCTGCAGCAAATGCTCCCTGATCACTCTCAATTATTACTAAAAGTTTCTTTTTTGGTTGAAGCACAAACTTCCTTGGAGTGTACCTCAAAGGAATGGTAGTTTCATTAAATGTTTCTCCTAATCTCTCAATGGTAAACACCCTTAATGCATCTCCAGCAACAGCAACAACACCTTCGGCACACTGATCAGACGAAAATGAGGCTGCATATTCAAGAGTCTCATATGACAGGGGAGTAAGCAAAAAATGTCCTTGGTGGATATAACCAAGCCATGGTCTACTTGACAAACAAATCATGGCACGCCGTCCTCTCACTGCAACAGAGAAGAGCTTTGGGGCTCTCAGTCCTAAGAACCGGGAGCGAGCATCTGACAGCTGACCTGTAACCATGTCCACCACAGTTCTGAATAAAACCCCACTTTGTAAACCTGCATTAAGAAAAAGACTGGCAGGGTGGTCCGCACCATCCTCACCACCTACAGAGGCCTGAACTTCAAGAAAGAGGAGAGATTCTGGGGATGAAGACACACTTTGCAGGCTCAGAATCTGCATACAGTCATCAGGATCTAATGACAAGATACGAATAGTGTTGTCGTAGGATCCTACTGCAAGAAATCGAGATCTCTGTCTTCCCTCAGGTACAGGTGCAATGTCCAAACAAGCTACATCCCCGGACATTTCGTGTTTCTCAACCTCCATTAACTGGCCTGTCATATCCACCTCGAAGTATATAAGTTCCCCTCCACTCAGTGCAATTACCACCTGAAGCCTATTAGACCCAACCTTAACGATGGTTCTTTTTCCAGGGGTTCTCCATTCATTTATACGCCCATCTTCCCTTATATGCCTAATACCAGTTGGATGAACTTGCATGAGAGAATCATCGCCTATCAAAGATACAGCAAGAGAAGGGGTAGTATCAAGGAACCCACTATCACTAACTTCTTCAACTGTCTCACCAATAGAAAGGACAAGAGTAGCATTAGCAAATGAAACAACAATATAAGCATCAAATTCATCATTAACATTCTTTTTCACAGTCCAAACTGCGCTTGGAACACCAGGAAGCTGGGATACAGCCATTTCACTAATAGCCAAACCAGGTCTTAGTATTCGTAGCGAAGAACGAGGACCCCGCCCACAAAGTGAAAATATCTGAGGAGTTTCTTCCTCAAAGAGATTTGATACTTTCATGTCCATAATTGGCATCAAGCTCTCAACTTGGTCGATCCTAACCAGGTTCTTCAGCCCTCTGGGCTGAAAAAACACAGGCTGAAAACCTTCTTCTGTTTCCATTAATGTAGAAGACGAAGATTCCACATCAGGATCATCTCCAATGGCCTGGAACTGATACAAACCGTGATTCCCAAACTCTGATGCAGCAAAGAGAAACCCCGATTTCAGTACACACAACGAAGACGTAACCGGGATGGTATCAAAATACTTAATTTTCAACTCAGAAACACGTTCGTTATCATGTTCCAATGTGACCTTAAAGACATCCCCATACTCCGTTTGCAAGAGAAAGAAAAACATGGACTTTTGTTTGTGCATAGCAGCAGAAACTATAAGAACCCCACGTTCAGCTGGCAAATCTGCCCGTCTAGGAATCACAGCTCGCACATCCGGAAAACCCTGATTCTTATATATCACAAAATTTTCAGCGCAGACAAGTACACCACTAGGGCCATCCCCACCACCCGGCACCGTAACAAGCATATTAGCACCATTGTCAACCTGCTCCGACCACTTCCTCGAAACGTGGTTAAGCCCTAAATCTAATTCATAAAATGTAAGGTGTTTTTGTGCCTCACTTGCAGCCTGCCCAGTTGAATCCTGGTCAGCTTCGGAATAATCCAACTCAATTGCCGCAAATATTGGATTATCAAAACCACAATCAACCCCAGTGATAGAATACACAATTGTATGCGACTTATGTGCCTCTAAAGGCGACGAAATAGTTAACCTAGCAGAAGTATCTCTATTCAACACATAAACAAGCTTCTGCTTTTCACAAGCACCAATCATTACGGCACGACCTTTTGGGTCAATTGCCAAGTACTGACCCGGAACAATCCGGCGACAGCCTGATTTGCCAAAAGTTTCCTGGTGAATTTTATCAAACACATTTTTTTCTTTGTTGTATTCAAGGATTATTATTCGACCCGAATCAGAACCAACAACAATGTAATCTTTTTGAGCACCGGTTAAACGAAATTGAGCTAAAGAACGAATAGCACCAAATACTTCAACTGAGAGAATGGTTTGGATCTTACCATTATCGTCAGGGCGCAAGAGATCGAGGACTTTGCCGCGAGCAACCACGATTTCTTGGGATTTTCCGCCGGTGAAGCTGCCGTTAATGGCGCAGACTATGCCGGTGGCTTGTTGCAGAGTGAGATTGTAGAGATACATAGCTAAACCACTCCAAATAAATTTGGAAAAAAAACTAGGGTTTATATAGAAATACTTGGAAGAAATACTAAAACCCTAGAAATCAAAAATGGTAACAGGTAACATAAACTCTTCGTAAAGAGAGGGAAGGGTTTTAGCAAAAGAAATTCAGTGAAAAACCCGAAGTAACAGTAAACGAGCTCTTCAGAACCTACTGATTTGCATTTTGAGCGGATCTGAGAAGAAACTTCTTTTTCAAGTCAAAAAATTAGGCAAGTTATTAAGAAATTAGGGGATTTGTTTTACCAATTTAGATTTAAGGCTTGCTTAAAATTAATTTTGATTTTTTTAATTTCCAAAAACATGATATTTGAAAGTCTTATGTCATGATATTGTACTTTAGCCGGAATCCTTGTTTATAAATATAAAATATTCAATTTGTGAAGCTAAAACGTAAAATTTTGTTTTCATGATAGTGATAAATTAATAAATAAAATATTATTTATAGTTTAGAAACTTTAAAATTGACTTTTATTTTGATTGGGAGGGAGTATATATTTATAAGGTAATGATTCATTGCATGTATTTATTATGAATCCTTATAGGGCATACACCATCTATAACATTGAAAATAAAAAGAATGATTATGATTAGAAATTAAAAATCGACGTCTGCTACTATTAGTAGCGGATGGTTAAAAAAACTCGTATCATTGACTACTAATAGTAGCGGACGCTAATCAGAATGAGAGTTTGATTTTATTAACTAGAGTTTTAATTAATTAACCAAATTTAAGGTTTATTAATTAGGGTTAAGAGTTTATTAGTTAGGGTTTGTGATTTATTAATTAAAATTTAAGGTTTATAAACTAGACTTTATGGTTAGTTAATTAACTTATTTTTTAACTATTAAATCCTAAACCCAGTTAAAAAGAGTTAAATAAACCCTAAATCCTTGTTAATTATTTGAAACCGTAGCTAATAAAGTTAAACCCTTATTGTGATTAGCGTCTGCTACTTTTAGTAGCAGATGATTAGGAACAGTCATGATTAGAAACTAAAAATCGATGTCTACTAATATTTACTAATAGTAGCAGATATCAATTTTTAGTTTTTAATCATGACTGTTCTTTATTGTTTTCAATGGTATAGATGATGTATACCTTATAAAAATTCATAACAAATACATGTTATGGATCATTACTCGTATTTATAATCTATTGTTATATATAAACACTCAAAATTTGGTAAATTGTTAGTTTAGTAGTCCTTTTAGGGTCGCAATAATTTTCTTTGACCGCAATAAATTTCTTCCGACAAATATTATTACATTGTATTGTCGGTTACGATTAGATTAGAGTATATCTTGTGAGTACTAAATATGCACACATGATGAAATAAAAATTGATATATCTATTTATTATATTTAAATAATAAGGGGTTAGATATTGAATGACATAAAATTAAAACTATATTAATAATTACGGTTATAAGAATGTAACGTTAGTATAAATATATTATAATGATTATTAAATATTTATTGTGTAAAATTAAATGAGGCCATGATGAGTATTAAACAACATAAATTTATGAATTACATAATTTTAAAACATATAAAACTTGATTGTAGTATAAATATAATATTGTAATTTATATATTGATTTCAATATCTGCTCTTTTATTATAAGTTCTCATTTGTATAGTATATCCTTTTTGTTTGTTGGTTATACCTAACTTCTATTCCTCACTCTTTTACCACACTTTTGTTTCGTAGTTGTAACATCATATTGATAGTATGGTGCATGCAACAATTGGTCTTTTTAGTTGAGAATCGATGTTTTTCAATAACATATGTGTTTGTTATAAATATGAATAACAAATAAAAAAGAAAGAAAATCTTTGGTTTTATGGAATCTTTTTGCTTCGGTATTTCAATTTCTTGTTTGTTTTTGATTGACTTCTTGTTGCACGTAAACTCAATATGTATGTATTACAAATCAAAGTAGATAACTTTTAACATCTTTTGTATTGGTAGCTACGATAGTATATATATAAACTAATTGAAACATTAAAATTTTAACCCGTGTAATATGATATTGCACGGATGAGGAGGAACCGGGAACATAAAGAGTAGGGAGCGATATCAAAACACATATCAGGATAAACTGTGTTGTAAACTCACGTGGAAGTATATATTTTGTCATTTGAATTTCATGTCCTAATATTTTTTAATTGTTGTTGTAGTCTATCATTATATATAAAAAATATTGTTTGGGTTGCTTATATTCATGATTTTATGTTTTTGAATTATAGAGAGATGCGATTAACACGAGTATAACAATATGTGTTCGTATTTGTAATCGTTCCTTTTTTTTTTGTGTGTGAATTGCAGTTAATATTTTCGGTCTTTTTGTTATGATTTTGGATCTTTCCCTCATTGAGATATGCCAATATGATTATTTTAACAATTTTTTGCAAGGGTTGATGACGAGGGAGGAGATGTTCCAGGTGTTCGCTTAAAAAACTTCTTCTTTTTTTATTTTAATTATCTCAACGTGTGCATGAACAACGTTTTTTCTTGTTAACATGAGTGGGTATGCAATAATGTGGTAGGTTACATATGCATTTGCTTAATTATAGGAGTGTGCAACAGTAAAATATCATATCGGTATCGGTACCGAATCACCGGTATCCCGTATCGTAGACGCCGATTCGGAACCGGGATGGTACCGGTATATACCCACCAAGTACCGAAAATTTTCATATATATATTTTCAATATTTTTGAAATCAATTTACAAATAAATTAGTTAACCACTCTACTAAACTCCCAAATTCATCCAAATAGATAAACAACCTGCCATATTCTGAACAAAAATATCCAAAACCAAATCTGAAGAAGCAGACTTTGGAGAAGACGGTGAAAGAGTAAAAAAGTTCTAAATTTATTTTTAGTGATTTTACAAGATTATATAAAGTGACGGGTATTTTTATTCTTTTATACTAATGCACCACACTAAATGACTTAATTATCATTTATTTTATGTACTTGATTTCATCTTTTTGGAGACAAAAAAATTTGTACCATTAGTCATCTTTTTGTAGACGGAGAGGGTATGTATTATGAAAATTTATAAATTTTACAAATGAGACTATTTGTTTAGGATCAGAACTAACATTTTCATCTTTCAGAAAGGGAATTTTTACTGTTGTGCAAGTGAAGAGATGGACTTTCAAATATAGTGCAAAGGACATCTCATCAACTCCACTTTTTATGCAACAACTCCATCTCATCAGCTTCACTTTTGCATTATTCAAAACCTTTCAAAAATGAATGTATCATGCAACAACTACATTTCATCAGCCCCACTAGCTAGTTTTCATTGCACCATCTCAAACTATATATATATATATATATATATATATATATATATATATATATATATATAGGGGTTGCATCCACAGCAACCATTTTATCCCACTCCTTGTAGGAGCTTTTGACTCAATTTATCCCCATGTACAGTGAGCCCCATTATAACAATGATTCCCAAATCCCATATAAAGTGGTTGCTCCCAACAACCGGTTGCTGTGGATGCAACCCCATACATATATATATATATATATATATATATATATGCCCATACAGAGGACTCTTCTCTATCTATCCATTCACACAAGTCTCCTCTTCAATCCTACATTCTATTTTCACAAACTCAAAATGGCCAAGTCTAAGTTGTACACCTCTAACGTGCTAAAAACCACAATCTACCTCTTGTTGCTAGCCATCACCATTGGGTGCGCCAGCCCAGCTCGGATCCTCAACCAATTAGCAAACCCACAATCACCCCTCGTTGCCAATGAGCTGCCGCCTGAGGCATCAGATCCAACCGAAATTGATGACCCCGAAGTGGCGGCACCGGTGGTGGACCCTGCCACCTCGTTGCCAAGTGGCCAAATCCCAGCCACTGCTACCACGGCCACTGTTGCTGACGTAGCACCCCTACCTGGCCCTGCCATCCCATTACCAAGTGGGTCTGGAACAGTCATTCCACCAAGTCTCACTGTTGCACCAATAGCAACCCCTGCCACCGCATTGACAAGTGGTCCCGCGACAACCGCCGCCGCCGCTGCAAACGCTGAACCCCCACTGGCCTTCTTCATGCACGACATCCTAGGTGGGTCTCTCCCTTCGGGCAGAGTGGTCACGGGGCTTATAGCCAACTCCCAAGCCAATGGTCTCCCGTTCTCCAAAACCAATAGTCAAGTTTTCCCGATCAACGGCGGGATCCCACTTAACAACATAAATAACATAGTCAACAACGATAATGTCCCATTCCTAGCCGGCCTAAATAGCTCTCCAACCTCCACAGTTGCTCAAAACAATGGTAACAACAATGTAGTCACCGGTGGCAACAACCTACCCTTTGTCTCCGCTGGACAGCTTCCGGCCAGAATAACCCTCCAGCAGCTGATGTTCGGCACAATCACCGTGGTCGATAACGAGTTGACTCAAGGCCACGAGCTCGGATCCTCTGTACTAGGAAAAGGACAAGGATTTTACTTGTCAAGCTCTCTGGATGGTAGTAGCCACACAATAGCATTGACAACATTGTTCCACGGCGGCGATCACGACCACGTGGACGACACCATTAGCTTCTTTGGGGTCCACCGCACGGCCTCACCGGAGTCTCAGATTGCTGTGATTGGAGGGACCGGAAAGTATGAGCATGCAAAAGGGTATGCAATTATTGAGACTATTCATGTGGGGGATCAGCACACAACTGATGGTGTTGAAACAGTGATGCACTTCACTGTCTACCTCACTTACCCATAGATTTTATATATCTTCTTGGTGTTACTAGTTTTTTTTCTCTCTCTCTTTCAAGTTTCTGTATTTCATCTGATTTATTTTCAAATGTATTCTAATTGAATGGTCATTTATAAACAAATCTAGATTTACTTGTTTGCTCCAAGGTCCTTCTCTTTAGGCTTAATTTGTATGGAAATTGGAAGATGTGAGAGGTAAAGAAAATATAAATGTCGTAAACATTTATTAATGGAGCTTTATATATAGAGTCAAGAAGAACATGCAGACTGTAACACTGGTTGAAGAAGAAAAAAAACATAGAGGAAACTGAGGCATTAAGTTAAAGGTGGTTGGCTAATATATGATTGGGATTCAGATTATGGACCCAAAGGTGTAAAGCTATACATACATACATACATGCATGTATGGAAAAAGAGAACATATGCCATAGTCCTATAGATGAAGTCTAAATGATGTAGTATATATAAAAAAGAAAAGGGAGTATGTGGCATTGTCATAATCAAGCGTCCAAAATAATGTGGTAGTATATGGAAAAAAATAATTAGATGTCTAAAATATGAAAATACTGCAAAGACAAAAATGCTATGAATGGATGAGCATATGTAATACCAAGTCATATTCCCTTTTCTCTCTAGACTGTCTCTCATGGTATAGAGTAGGTGTTTGAGTTTTCATTTCTAGTCTTTTGGTTAAAACAAGTACTGCTTAATGAATTATTGCAGATGAATGGTTGGGGTAGGGGCAGGATCAACATGTGGGATAATTCTTTAATCCCAATTTTGTTTTAAGCAAAAAAAGGATTGAAGCAGCAAAGATATTTTAATTTTTTAAGATCAATTAAAATGTATAGCAGCTGTATTGATGATGTACTAGTTGATAACCCGTGCAGTGCACGGGTTAGTTAGAATAAGTTGAATAATTTGTCAAAAATGCGATCAAATGATATCTTTTATTTGAAATAAGTTCTTGTCATATAAATTTTTCAATACATTTTTGATTGATATCTCACTTACATTTGTAAATATATTGGTCTCAATTTTCTTCTCCACCTTGGGTTCTATTTAAGGTTATGCTGCTTCCTCTCTTCTTCCTATCTTCAAACCTATTGTCAAATCCATACAAACAGAGGCGGAAGGAGGGGGGGCGAGGGGGGTCATCTGACCCTGGTAGCTCTGGCCCTCCGGCTATGTTAGCAGGCAACAGTCTCTCCATAACCCTCCAAAGATCCGAGCTCCAGCAGTCCAGCGGTCCAGCCTCCATCTCCAATCTCCATGGCTGTCGGCAGATCTCGTCATCTCACTTCAAACAAAGAAGAAGATAAGCATTTTTTTTAACTTACTAAATGAAACGACATCGTTTCATTTAGTAAGTTAAAAAAAAATGAAATTCCAATTAGTTTTCACATAGCAGTCTAGCAGAACACTTCTTCAGACTTCAAGTTCCTTTTTATTTCCCCACCCCCGCCGCCTCTGCCCTCTACTCAGCCTCTGTCGAGTGCCGACTCACCCACGGCCCACCAGCAGCTCCTGCTGCTCCTCCGCTCCTCGCCGACGATCTCCTTTCCCCTCATTCGCCGCCTTGCTCCGGTAACGATAAGTAATTGTCAATTTAAATATTTAATTGAATATTTGATTTAGGGTTTTAAAAAATTAGGGATTTGTGGTTATTGTTGCCATTAGTTAAAATTGATACAAATAAGGAATTTTGTGCTTAATGTTGCCATTAAATTAGAGATTTAGAGTTTGTTATGTCATGAATTAGAGATTATGTATTATATCATGAAATTGATATTGTATATTTATGGTATAATGATGTTATATTTATGATTTGGTAAATGGTAATTGATTAGCAGTTGATGTTTTTATTTATTCAAGACTATTGATAAATACTTGATTAGGCGACCAAGAACGGTTGATTCTTCTAATAGTCAATTACCAAGTTCCTAAGCAAGTGGTGGTATAATAAAATCACGTGTGGAGTTCAATCCGAATGATATTGTTAGTGATCCGGGGTTACGTAAATCAATTGAAGACTTTGATATTGTGATTAGAGATCAAGTTCGAAGAGAGTATTTGACTAGAGGTCCATGTCAACCAATTGTCCATAATTATCCCCAAAAATTCTTTTCTAATGTGAAGAGAATCTTTCGGCCCACGTGGTTTAAAAATTTTGAGTGGTTGGCGTATACCATTTCAAATGATGCGACCTTTTGCTTTTGTTGCTATCTATTTAGCAATTCAAATAGAGTAGATGCTTTTACAAAAACAGGGTTCAACAATTGGAAAAAGGCAATGGAAAAATTTCAAGAACACGTGGGTGCTTCGAATAGTGCTCATAATGATGCTAGGATACGACTTCAAGGTTTTCAAAATCAAAGGCAGAGTGTGTCACATATACTACTAGCACACGGGCAAGAGATGGAGGTTGCTTATTGTACCCGTTTAACGGCGACTTTGGATGTTATATGCCTTCTTTTGAAGCAAGGTTGCCTTTTCGTGAACATGACGAGTCATCGACTTCATCAAATAAGGGAAATTTCCTTGAGTTTTTTGAGTGGTACAGGCTACGAAATGAAGAGGTAAGCAAGGTAGTTCATGAGAATGCTCCTATAAACAATCAAATGATTTCTCCAAAAATTCAAAAAGAACTAGCAAGTGCTTGTGCTGTGGAAACTACACTTGCCATCATCAATGATATTGGGGACAACATCTTTTCTATTATGGTTGATGAGTCTCGAGATGTTTCAATAAAGGAGCAAATGGGAGTTGTTTTGAGATATGTAAACGACCATGGAGATGTGATTGAAAGGTTTCTTGGTGTGGTACATATGCCTGACACTTCATCTATTTCTTTGAAGAATTCTATTGATGAATTATTTGCAAAACATAAATTGTCATTATCGAGATTGAGAGGTCAAGGATATGATGGGGATTCAAATATGCGAGGTGAGTTCAATGGATTGAAGGCTTTTAATTTAAAAGAAAATCCATATGCAAGGTATATCCATTGTTTTTCTCACCAACTCCAATTAGTTGTTGTTGTTGTTGCCAAGAGCAACCGTATTGTGAGTGATTGTTTTCAATATGTTACTATGATTGTGAATGTGGCTGGAGCATCATGTAAAAGGAAAGATAAACTTAGACAGCTTGAACATGATAGGATTGTAGAGTGTTTGGAAAAGGGAGAGATAGTTAGTGGTAAAGGAAAAAAAATCAAGAAATGAGTTTAAGACGGCCAGGAGATACTCGTTGGGGGTCACATTACATAACTATAACCCGTCTTATGTCTATGTTGACTTCCGTATTACAAGTGCTTGAACATGTGCATGATGATGGTGCTTCTGATGATAATAGCGGTATAGCCATAAGTTTGATTGATAAGATGGAGAATTATGAATTTGTATTTGTGATGCATTTGATGAAATATTTATTGGGAATCATAAATGATTTGTCACTTGCCTTACAACAAAAAGATCAAAACATTGTACATGCTGTGAGATTGATTGGGGTAATGAAAGCTCGACTACAAGATTTTAGGGAGGTGGAATGGGAGATTTTTTTAAAGGAAATCAATATTTTTTGCGAGAAGAACACGATCCCAATAATTAATATGGAAGACAACATGAGATCTCACGGTCGTAGCAGGCGCAATGGATAAACTATTACTAATTTTCATCATTATCGTGTTGATATTTTTTGTCAGGTATATATATAATCTCTATAAATCTTTTTTCAGTATTCTTATCCAATAATTTATCATTTTTTGTTGATTTTTCATTATTACAATGTAGGTTGTTCATTTAATTGTTCAAGAGATGAACAATCATTTTTCAGAAGCAAGCACAAAGTTACTTTTATGCATATCATGCCTTGATCCAAGTGATTCGTTCTCTAAATTTGACAAAAATAAGTTACTCCGTCTTGCTGAGCTTTATCCAGAAGATTTCTCATCGACTGGTCGCATGATACTTAGGGATCAACTTGTTAATTACATTTATGATATGCGATGCGATAATCAATTTTTTGGGATCGAAGGTTTTGGAAATCTTGCTAAGAAGTTGATTGAAACAAGAAGAAATATGACTTTTACATTGGTATATCGATTGATCGAGTTGGCTTTGGTTTTACCAGTTGCAATTGCTACTGTTGAAAGAGTATTCTCTGCGATGAAAATTGTCAACACTGACTTGCGTAATAAATGGGAGACGAGTGGATGAATGACAGTCTGGTAGTTTATATTGAGAAGGATATTTTTTCAACAATTGAAAACAAACAAATTTTGAGACGTTTTCAAACTATGCAGAGTCGCAGGATATAGTTGCCTCCTCTCAGTCGTATAGCCGAAAGCAGCAGTTCAAGCGTCAATAAATAATTTTTTTACTGATGTATTTTGATTCCCCTCAAATATTGTCCTGGTTCCGCCACTGCATAAAAAACACCAAACTCTAATCATCTCAACCCTCCATTTCCCTTTTAATTTTCAGTCATTTCAGTTGCATACTTACATATATTACCCCAAAATAAAAACACATCAAATCGCAAAAAAATAGCAATTAATATGGTGGCGAAAGAGCAAGAAATGACTGATAAATCAAGTAGCAAGAAAATAAAAAGGAAAAAAAAGGAATGGGGGATAGTTTTTGTTTTTAGCTCAGACATAATCTTGAAAAATAAATTCTGGTAGAAGTAATGGTAATGAAGTGGTAAGTAAGCCAATATCTTGCCTGAAACCAAAATTAGTCAAATTCATATACATTTTCAACCAAAAAAATTAGTCTAAATTGTTGGGCATTCAAATGGAAGCAAATAAAATTTAAAATTAGTTATGTAAGAACTGAGAAGAAGAATTAGTGGGCTAGTGAGTATCCAATTCATAAAAAAATTATAATGGCCAACGCACTAATATCAATTAACATTGTCCTACAAAGCTTACAGAATACTAAAATTGACAACTAACTTCTAAATATTGATACCTCTTCACACCATTAGCAAAAGCCATATCAAGTGAACTGAAATAACATTATAGAAGAGATATTGATGAAAATAAACATATGATACATGATTTAACAATCAAGTGAAAAAACATATTGAAACTTTGTTTTTAATACAAAGTACCAAACAAAAGATACATGGGTCTACAAATTTACTTTCGAGGAGATTGTTAAGCAGTAAGCTGATGATATCGTAGAGTTAAAAGGCTTAGGTGCTGTTTGTTTACCACTTATTGCTTCTTAATAGACTGCCTCTTATTCAGTAAGAGGCAGGTGGCTGTTTCTTTTTTTTTTACCTCTTAATGCCTCTAACCGGTTAAGCTACCAAATCAAGTCTAAATTATTAAGAGCCATGTCTGAATAAGCTTGACTATTTTTTAGACAAAAATACCCTCCTCAATATTATTATTCTCCTTTTCTATCCACGCCCTTTTCTCTTCTTCCTTTTCTCGATCGGAGATGAGCTTGGCTACCAGTGACTGCCAACCACTGCCACCCACCGGCGCCACCACCGCCTCGCCACCTCCTGCGCCACCACAGTCCACACAAAGAGCTTTCTGCTCACAATAATACAACTCAGATCGACATACTTCTTCTTCTTCTGCTCACCAGGACCCAATAACCAGCTCTGTTGGGTCTCATCCAACGACCGAAAAAGCGCCGCCCGATCAAAGTCCTGTAAATTCCTGCTCCGATCATCATCTATAGCTAAATCTGCAGCAATTTCCAGTGGCCCACCCCATGGATCTCTCCCATACATACTCATTTTTTTTAAGCACCAAAGCTTGTAGCTTTACCACCCAGAATCAAAACCCCCCAAGCATGCACTGCAAATTTGGGAAAAAATTGATTCAATTCAGTTTTTGTGCAGATCTAAACAGACCCACAAAAGCTTTTAGCTTTACTACCCAAAGATCAAAACCCACCAAGGACGGAGGAGGAGGGGGGCAGGAGCGGGGGCGGGGGAGGGGGAGGGGAGGGGCGGGGGAGGGGTGGGGCAGGGGTGGGAGAAGGGTGGAGCAGGGGCGGGGAAGGTGAGGGAGGAGGGAGGAGGTGGGACGGGGATGGGGGAGGAGGGGGTGGGGCGGGGGAGGAGGAGGAGGGATGAGGGAGTGGGGTGAGAGAGAAGGGAGGAGGGAGGAGAGGTGAGGTGGGGTGGGGTGGGGTGGGGCGGGGCGGGGAGGAGGGAAAAGAAGAGCTTTATTTTTTTTTCAAGGATTAAAATAGTAAAAACACGTTATTCAGACATTTTGGAAAAAGTAATTATCAAACAATATTTTTTCATTTAGATACAATTCTATTCAGATGCTCTATATTATTCAGAGTCTAAACTGTTCAGGTCTTAACAATCAATTTTATCAAACACAACCTTACTCTATGTTATTTATCAAATCGTTGAGCAAAAGGACGATAATAAGAGCGCTTGGACATCAACTCCAGAGAAAGCGAGTGAAAAGAGAAAGTAACTACTCTATAATTATAAATAGCAGTTATGATGGGACGTGAGCTCAATAGTCGCTCAATACGTGTCTCACTAAGCCAAATTAGGAGGGAGTGTCATACAAACTCTTCATAATTCTCATCCAATAAATCTATACATACATTCATTCTACTCCCTCCTTGCCGAAACGCAGGGACTAAGTCGTTTTGGATAAAAAAAAATTCTTTGAAATTCTTTGTTCCCTTCTCTTACAAACCCAAAGTCTACTAGTCTTCTCTCTCTTCAACACTATCAGCAACACAATCATCGCCTCCTAGCCCCAGGGTTTTCGATCGATCATTTTCTCTGTCTTCATGATTTCACTACGTTGAAGCTTCTCGCAGATTAGTACGTAATTTCTATATATCTATGTCAGTCAATTTTGAATTTGTTGTTTTCAATCACTTCTGGTAACTGGGTATGCATTAATTTATGGATTGGGATATCAACTACTGAAATGGCACGCCATCGATTGATGTGATTACTTGCATAATTTATTTGCACAATGAGGTTAAATTAATGAGGAGTGATCTTAAATTGGGCTAAAGATTAGCACAGTTGGAAGAAGTAGCAATTAGGCTAGAGATTAGCATGGTTAATTTCATATAGGGCTGTGAGATTTCTTGACGGAGAGAAAATGGGTTTTACCAGAGGGGTTTGTTCAAAGGGTAGGAGACAGAGGATTGGTTGTGGAGGGGTGGGCTCCACAGGCAAGATTTTTAGGACATTCAAGCACCGGTGGGTTTGTGAGCCATTGTGGGTGGAGTTCTATTACGGACAGAGAGTATAACGGTTGGGGTTCCAGTAAGTGTCATGGCTAGGCATCTTGATCAGCCTTTGAATGCTAAGCTGGCGTCAGAGGTTGGTGTAGGCATGGAGGTTGTGGGAGATGAAAATGGGAAGTATAAGAGAGGAGATTGCAGAGGTAATAAGAAAAGTCGTGGTGGAGAAAAATGGGGAGGTTATTAGGAGGGAGGCGATGATTGTGACGCTGACAGTGTTGAAGAGGGAGAAGGCTGGTAGACTTTTGGTTTGAAGGAGAAAGGAGCAAAGAATTTAAAAAATATATATATATTCAAAACGACTTTAGTCCCAGCGCTTCAGCAAGGAGGGAGTAGAATGGATGTGTGTATAGATTTACTCATTTTCATCTAACCTTTACTATTCATTTCAATCTCATCAAATCTTCTAATTTTCAAATTCTCTCTCTCTTTCTAACTCTCAAGCCCTAACTTTTCAAAGAGCTTCCAATCTCAGACAATCTTTTGTTCCTTTTTAGTTTAAATCTTATCAACGAAGATGGAAAGTTATCAAGTAATCTTTAGCAACCAATTTTGCTTCGAGAAGTTTGGCAAAGCAGAAGAACAGTTCATAGATGTTTTAGTTTTAGTACAAGGGGCTAGTTTCCAAGAGATTCTGGATTCCAACACTAAGATCTACACCAAAATGGTAGAAAAATTCTACCTTAATGCGGTCTGTGCAGAAGGGGTCCTTACTACAAAGGTGAAGGGTCTCACCTTGAAGATTGATGTGATGAAGTTGAGCCATTACTTGGAGTTCGTCAATGAGGGTATTACCTCCTTTGACGACGTCGTATGAAATCTGGGCTAGATTTGATAGGTTACAAAAAGAACCCACAACTAAAGTGAATGAAGAAGAAATAATTCCCTCATAATTATGATTTCCTTGCAGACATCGTCGACAAATGCATTTTGTGCAAAGACTCTGCCGATGACTCTGTGAGCGAGCTCCAACTTAAGATAATGACTACTATAGTCATGAAGATGAAGATAAATTTTGGCGCCATCTTCATGGACTGGATCGTAAAGTGGATCAATGATGCTAAGAAGAAGAATTTTGCCGACAAACCAGTGCCAAAAATGTATTATGGGCGGTTCATTAGCATTGTACTGGGGAAGATAATGAAGAGGTTGATTGGGGACCAAGAGGGTGAAGCCTTGAATGTTAACAAGAAGATAACCCCAAAGCTCTTCGAAAACTAGAAGAAAAACCCAATTGAAATCCTCCGATCTAAGCAGTCAGAGGGCAGTGAGAAGACCTTCAGTGAGGTGCAGAAGCCTGCAAAGACCAAGTTGAAAAGAAAGGTCGTCGATGCAATAAAAGAAGAAGGTGAAGAAGAACGAAGCTAGAGATTTGAGGTGGAAAACAAAAGTTAGTGTCGACTCAGAGGCAACTCCTAGATACTCTCTGGATGAGCCTAATGCTCCTGAGACGAGAGATGTTTCAGAAACTCTTTCTTAGTTGGTGAAGAAGAAGGGATGGAAGGGCAAGCGCCTAAGGATGTTTTCTGTAAAGCCTACTCCTAAATCCACCAAAGCAGTTGCAGAGACGGCTAGGACGGTCTTAGTGTCTTAGCCAAGAGACGAAAATTAAATGATGGCTGAGACGGCCGTCGAGATCGAGCCCAGTGTAAATGATGAGACGATTGTGATGGCTGATGCGCCGGAGCCACAAGAAATTGAAGAAGAAATGGTTGTGAATGTAACAAATTATGAGCCAAAAAGGAAGAAGAAGTTGATAAATATGTGAAGTTGAGAAAAAGAATAAAAAGAAACCCCCAGAGGTAGCCCAATCACCTCAAGCTATCTTTGAGGGGAAGGAGCAAGCCCAGTACTCAAGCTCTTTCTATGATTCTCTCGTGTTTATAAGAAGAGAAGTAAGCCCGCCAATCATAAAGCCTGAAGATCCATCTTCTGAGGGGGAGCAACCAGTTGCATCTCAAAGACCCCCCCTAATCTCGTCAAGATCAGGGGCATGGAGAATGCACATTGTTCTGGAAGCAGAGGAGAATCCAAATGCCAGATTCCCTGACAAGTTCATAAGAATGAGGGCTGGAGGAATGCGAGCTTTGTGCATGGGTGATGAAATCTACAACTGCTACTCCAACATAGAGATAGACAGAAGGACCACTATCTTTGACTACAATAGTGACCAACTACTCTATTTTATGCCAATAATAGCTTTTGTGAGAGCAGTAACGTAAGGATATAGGAGCTTCATTTCATGGAATTATTCCGAGTTTTCCAATCTCAAACTCGTCTCTCAAAATTTCCCAAGAGTTCTCTTTTTCGCAACAAAGACCATCCGCAATGACCCATCTTCTTCTTCTAGTGTATATAATAAGGTAATTTGTATTTCAAATTCTTTATTCTTTAATACACTACCTCTTCCTTATTATGAAGAGATCGTAGAGTCCCCCTCTGCGATTTCTAAGCAATCTTCTTTTTAATTTATTCATCCCCGATCGTGAAGTCCCAAAACCCCACGATCGTTGTACAAATCATTCCCGATCGTAGAGTCTACAATTAATGTATATAAAACTAACTCTCTGATCATAGTCCCAACACCATACGATCAATGTACATAATACTCCATCTCCTGTATAGATACACTCAAATATTCATTCATCTATTACTTCTCCTGTACTTTCAGATATACCCTCTTCATCTAAAAACTATACAGATATACCTTCCTCTTCAAACCCTCCAAGCCTTGATCTCGTTGTTGCTCACTCCGTGCTTAATGTTTCAAACCAGGGATATAAGGATGGATCTGAAGCTTTGCTAAAGCAAATCCTGGAAAAGGGTCTCAGTTGTGCAGTCCAAAGTTCAAATGAAGAGAATGTTCGACATCATTTATGTTGAGTGTGTCGAAGTCATTAAAGAAACGGGCACTGTGATTCAAAAAGGGTTAGCTTGTATTGTTGAAATTGCATCTAAAACCCCTGGGGAGATATCAAAGGAGGTCAGAAAGAAATTGATTGATGTGATTCACATTGTCTTTGACAATCTCAAGAAAAGGGATCATATCTTCTTTAAGGAGATAACAGATCACAAATTCGTTGTTCTCTTTCTTAAGAAAACAAATGCAAAATCTACAAAGCTTTTCACTGACAAAGTGTTTGAACTAAGCTCATCGTTAATAGAGTTCAAGGGCATGGTAATATTGCAACAAATGGATCATACAAATAATGCACTTGCTCGTACAGATAATGCAATTGCTCTTTTGCATCAGCAGAGAGATCAGGCTGAGGCTAGGCAGCAGAGAGATCAAGCTGAGGCTAGGCAGCAAGAAGCACGAGATAACATTGTCATGTCCCGAAGCCAAATGGAAGAACTAGTAAACGTTGTCAGACAGCTCTCGGATGAAGTCCATGCTCTACGCAACAGGGATGCTAACAAAAGGGGGTGGGGGGAAACTAAGTCAGGGGGAGAGGTGACGTCAGCAACAATCATCAATTCCTCCTCCTTCCTCTAGAGCACCCACAACAATTCCTTTAGGCCAAGGTCAAGGTCCTCCTTCTTCAATACTAGGTCGTCGAGTTCAGTAACTTTAACTGGCTCATGACTCTCGTCTAGTAATCCTATGTTCGTTAATAAAAATCTTTAAGGGGTTCACATTGAAGGGGAAGAAAGGATTAATATGTCTGATCTTGGACCTAGGATTTTTATGGAAGAAATCCATACCAGAGAACTAGAAAGAAGAGAGGCATACTATAGAAGAAGAGAAGTTAAGTGTAGAGATCCGCCAAAGAGCAAGAGGGGGAGAAGGTAAAAAATAATAAGGTATATTCATTGCAAAAAAAAAGTCCTTCTGTTGTAAAATTATATACTTTGTAAAATTCTTTCATTCAATCAATAAGTTCATACGTTTGCTCTAGCAATACAGTTACTTACTGTATCTAAGTCACATTTACATTTCAAGTATCTAGCATCGTAGAATTGATGAATGCTATGAAACTACTAGTTTTGTCATCATCAAATAGGAGGAGATTGTTAGGATAATTGCATATTTTGATTTGATGATAATGTGATAATGTATACGTGTATCAGTAACTTTTGTAAAGTCCTTAAATGAGAATTTGATGTACAAGGACTTAGAATAGAAGATCAAACTTGTTAGGTTGATCTATTGGGTTGATCAAATGTGTAGATGATAGGACTGAATCGATCGTAGTGTTTAATTGAACGATCGTAAAGCTACTCTAAGAAGTTGTAAGGTTTATTGAAGACCGCAGAGTCAACAAAGATATCGTAGAACATTCATTTCAAGATCATAAAGTCTACTAGGAGTTCGTAAAGTAATAGTTATCCCAATATTAGTTGATTGAAAATCAATAATTCATTAATAATAATAGTACGTTTGTCGTTTTAATATTTTGTTGAGGAAATGAATTGATTAGTATATAATTTATTCTTTGAGTAATTTAATAACTAAGCCTAAGTGCTCTTATGGTCTAATGGTCAGGCTCAATACCCAAAAACTCCTAAAGCCCAGTGGTCACATTTATATTTTACCCCTTAGTATTGTATTCTACAGTAATATAATAAGTTAGAAGATCAATGAATGTTTTCAATATTTTCTGGAATGCTACATGTGCCCCTTATTTATAATGTTTGAATGTGTTATTTGGAAAGTTATAACTTTCCAAAATCAGGAAAAAAACTTCCATTAACCGCTGCAGGTTTAGTTATTGTTGCGGTTACAAACAGTTGTAAATTATAGATTGTAATTAACACCAACTACTGTTCCAGAAAATAACTACCATTGTTGTTGTATCTATTATTACAATAAAAATTTCACTGATTTATTACAATAATATATAGGTCATTTCTATGATAATAAATATTTTTTTTTCTTTTCAGCTTCATATATAAAATAAACTCACCCAAAATTTAATTAAAAATTTTGAAATTAACACAATTCCAAAAGATTGATGTAAACAAGTAAATGTTGTACACTATGTCAAATATTTCAATAATTGAGCCAGCTTTCAGGCCTGTAAGCATCAGGTCAACCAATCAACCAAGGTCCTAGGTTGGATTTTGTTATCAAGGCTGCAACATTACTCATTACATATTACCAGGGTTTACCAGGAACCCTATCCACCTTGGGATTTGTGAACTGAGAACTGTTACCTTAGAGTCCTTCTAGGGGACATTTTTTTAGTGGCATTCTAGCGACCATTTTATTTTTAATTTATTTTAGAGTACCTTCCCAAAAAATATATAGTAATTATTTCAACTGAATTTTTATAAAAAACAGTATTTTAGGTGTAATTTGGATACATACAAGAAACTAGAGTCTGTACAGTCTGTAAAACACTGTTTCTTGTATGTATCTAAATTATACCTAAAACACTTTTTTCTGTAAAAATTCCAGTTGAAATAAATAATATACATTTTTTGGGAGATACTCTAAAAAAAACCAAAATAAAATAAAAAAATCACTAGAATGTCACTAAAAAAAATGTCTCTCCTAGACTTATTGATTACGTTATCTGCATTATAAAGCCGCAGGGGCGGCTGACGCAAGCAAGACTTCCCCATACTTTTTTTCTTTCAATATTAGCCCCAAGTTTACGTTTCTTTAGATTTTACCCTCCAAATTTAGTAACATTTCTATTTTATCCTGAAAATTATGATGTTTACTTTTTGAAGTAAATATGAGTGCAATTTGCAAAAAAAAAATTAATAATAAATAATACCATGATGTTTACCCTTCTCACTAGGATTTGTCTAGGGAGACCCTTCGTTTTGTAAATTTGTTCCATTGTTTGTCATTAAGCTTATATTTAAAGAGTTGAGGTGGCTAAGCTGGAATTATTATCCCTCGTGGCGTTTACCATCCGACTTCTATCCAGAAAACTCGTTATCCTTGACATGGAGAAGAGCAACATCAATATATTATGGCAGGGTATCAAAGGTATGATTAAACGGATCCGATTACGGTGAAGTTGTTACAACCTTGACCAACATGAAGTTATATAGCTTTTTAATGCATTACAAACGGATCCCAACCTCAATCAAAAAGAATTGCACTCCTAAGTACCGAAAGTGATACTGTTAGCAATTAGAACACAACAAAAGTGATAACAAAGAGAAATTGTACCAAAATGGAAGAAGAAACTATGTCTTTTACTTGCTAAGCATGTTGCAAGAAAATATATACAGGTATTATGAAAGGACAACCCCACAAAAATAATTTACATACAAATATCTTCTAAATCACCAAGATTCAGACAGAAGCAGCCACATATGAAGCCTTGGCAAAAATAAACAAGTGCTCTCTGCAAATAAAACTTGGAACAACTGAAGAAAATAACCTTGAGCAATATGTATGCCAATGCTGGCAAGCATAATAACCTTCAGCAGCACTTGTATAAGATGCACACCCTTCGGACCGATTAGCTCTCTCAACTCCTTCATCTTTTTGAGTTTTTCTCATTAGGCAAGTGCATATCAATATCATGGCCTCTCTTGAGGTAATCCTTTTTGTTAATTTCTAAAATGTAGAAATCATCAATGCTTTCAATATCTTTGATGTTGAAATCACCCTCGTTTTCAATCTCTGTGATGTCAAAATCATCATCGTTTTCTATTTGCGTGATATCACAACCACCATCGTTTTCTAATTGTGTGATATCACAACCATCATCGTTTTCAGTTTTCAGTTTCTCTGATGTCGAAATGATCATCATTTTCATTTTCTGCGATGTCGGAATCATCACTGCTCTCACTTTCAGAGATATTGAAATCATGAAATCCCTCAACATATTCAATAAGTTGTTCAAAGTTTGAATCGCTTAGCAGATGAATTCCACCCCTCTCCACATTTGCACCATTCTCTTCTTTGTTGAATGAAATCTCCACACTATCTCCAACTCTAAAGTCTGATGTTATACTAAACAACCATGAACAATGTTGACTCGGAGCAATCTTAATATGCGCATTGCATCAAATATTTTGGCATTCAAACGTATCGGCTGTAACCTAGAGAGATTTAAGCTAATACCTTCGATTTCTTGCGTTCCCTGAGCAAGAGAGTGAGATAGCATTCATTATACATCATAAATTAAAAATAGTTACAATGATAATGTTCAGTTAGCATAAATATTTTTGAAATTGTAAGAGAAATAGGAATGTTCCTTTTACCTTGTGGTTTATTAGGACATCGAGAACTTCCTTTTCAAGAAACAGTCGGATGCGCATTTCAGGTCATCTAACATATTCTTTACGAATAATTTCCTTACCCATGTCACGAAGATAATCATACATCCTTGAGCAATTTCCCTCATCAATTTTTAATAAACATTTGTTCATCAAATCGTTGATACCGTTTTCAAGGAAGAAACCACAAGCATTCCAAAATTTAATCGGATAATCTTTCTCCATTCCAATGAAAAAGCATGTAAGATCAATGAATATATCCTTTCTATCTTTGGGGAGTCCATCAAAGCTTATTTTAAGTTGATTCAAAATCTCCTCAAGAGCTAATGGAAGCCCTTTACAATATTTTATTATCTTTTTCGAAAGCAACTTGTATTCTTCTGTTGAATGACTTTTCGAAATGGTTGTTTTACCTATTCCACCCATACCATAGATCCTAGTTGTACATACATCATTTGATCCAATTCTTACTACCATATTTATGCAGTTAACACGAGAAACTATTCCGACTAGATTATCAGGAAGAATCAAGTATCTGCAATTTACTTTAGGAAGAACCTTTGTAACAATTTTTTGAATAAATCTTGATTCATTCCTGCAAAATACATTTAAACAATGAAAAAAAATTAACATACGTAATATGATATAGTAATTGGGAAATAATTATGTAGCAAGTAGCAACAGTGAGAGTTTAAGAAATGTACTTTCGATATACTCACTCCGCCCTAAATTAAATTCTCAGTTTTGACTTTTTAAAGTAAAATTGATCATTTTTAAAATTATTTTTTGCCAACTTATAGGTGTAGAGGAGTAGAAGGATCCTAACACAACTTTTATTCACATTGTCTTCGATTGTCAAAAAACATAGAAAATACATTTTAGCATTCTAATGTATGTGATCTTAATTCTCAAAGGGGCATCTGTCATAGGTGGAGCTGTTTTCATATTGTAAGGTAGTAAACTAAAATGTTCAGAATACTAGAGCATCTCCAGCAGGCTGGAGAAGCAACAATCCTACAATAAATATAGTCTAGGATTCATATTTCACTCTAGCAGCCGGACTAAATTTAATCCATGAGTTTTTTCAGGTGAAGATGATGGATTATATCAAAGAACTAGAATTTGGTGAATTATAATTTTAAATATATTTAAATGGGAGGTGGAAGGATGATTGGTGAACTATATTCATTAAATATAATATAATCTTTTAATATTATAGTCCACGGGATAGTCTATCTGTTGGAAGGATTGAAGACTAAAGAACATATGCTGACATCATATAAACTAAATATAGTCTATGGGATCGTCCACCTGCTAGAGATGCTCTTATCACCTGATTAATCTGACAAATGGTTTTCTCAGAAAATACTAAAATGAATTAATAACAAATTAAAAATGAACAGAAGCTAGAAACTTCCATCATCAAATTAGAGAATTTAGATAAAAGCTACTCTTTCATCCATAATCTTTTTATGTGGTGCTAGGTATAATTTTGCATGACAGATAATTGGCCATAGAATATGTAAAAATTGTTTTGTACTTTTAACATATAACTCCCTCTATAGCAAAATACAATGGAAGGTGATATTATATTTTGGAACGGAGCAAGTAAATTTTTTTTAATTATTAATTAGCATTTCAAAACAGAACTATATTCCCTTATTTTGCATCATTGACAAGGAATGTTCTTAGAAAAATAGAAGGGATCTTCTGTTCAGATTCCAAATAATCAATGATTATTATGTAAATAAAACGACTACATATTATTGAAGTTATTATATATTTTTTACAAGTAGACTTTGCTAATTTTGTGCAGCCTTTAACCTAGAATTTGGGTCCATAGACTAAGCGCTTAACTTAATTAAGAAGATTGATTAAGCTCTACAAGGACTACCCATTTACTTCATTTCTCAAAACGTGTCCCGAGATCCTGAGAGATCTGTAACTTCAGCTAATGCAGCACTCCACTTGTGTTAGATGTACGCATCGTTTTGAACGCGATAGTGATAGGATTGCTCCTTTTGATGCAGATCAAACTAGAACGAAATCATAGGACTCCTAATCATCTCTTTCTTTGACAATTTGATAGAACCAATGAAACAATAAAAATGTCTCCGTAAATAATGACTTGTGTGACATGTATGCATCGTTTTGAACGCAAATAGTAATGGAATTGCTCCTTTTGATACTAGTCAAACTAGAACGAAGTTATAAGACTCCAAATCACCACTATATTTGACAATTTGAGAGAACCAATGAAACAATAAAAAGTTCTCCCTAAATGAAGACTTGTATTAGATGTACACATCGTTTTGAATGCGATAGTGATAGGATTGCACATTTTGATGTTAATCAAACTAGAACAAAGTCATAGGACTCCTAATAACTTCTTTCTTTGACAATTTGATAGAACCAATGAAACAAGACGTACGCATCATTTTGAATGCAATAGTGATGGGATTGCTCCTTTTGACACTAATCAAACTCGAACGAAGTAATAGGACTCCTAATCACATCTTTCTTTGACAATTTGAGAGTAACCAATGAAACAATAAGAAGGTATCCCTAAATGAAGGCTTGTGTGAGATGTACGGATCGTTTTGAACGCAATAGTCATGGAATTCCTCCTTTTGATGCTAATCAAACTAGAACAAAGTAATAGGACTTGTAATCGCCTCTTTTTTTGACAATTTGAGAGAACCACTGAAACAATAAGATCTCCCTAAATCAAAACTTGTGTGAGATGTACGCATCGTTTTGAACACAATAGTGATAAAATTGTTCCTCTTGATGCTAATCAAACTAGAACAAAGTTATAGGACTCCTACTCACCACTTTCTTTGACAATTTGAGAGAACCAATGAAACAATAAAGTCTCAAGCATTGGTAGCGGACCCAGATTAAGTGATTAAGTCATTTTTTACCATGACCAATCATAACCCATGGACTTTTTCAATTACCTAAGTAACTCAACCCATGACTTTAACCTAACCCATGACCTTACTCATTTGAATGAGTAATGCTCGTGAGGGAGACGGAAATGATTTCGTAGTTGATTTTGCTTGAGCTATGACTAGAAACAGAGTAAAGAGTGGAGACTTTTTCATAGTGTTAGTTATTATGTTTTAGTGTATATAAAATTTTATTGTGCAATATACTTTTGAAATAAAATAAATAATGTATAAATTGCACATCGTTAACGACTTGTCACCATAAGGACGTTATGGCGGGCGCCTTATTGCCTAAGCGTCCTAGCGGTCAACTACCACCGTGTCCCGCCTTGGCGCCATGACAACTATGCTCATAAGTTATTTTAAGTTGTGACTTATAAGTAAACGTGTTCGGCATCAATTTGACTTATAGGTCGGAAATTAAGTTAAAACAAGTTCTGAAGGCGTTCGGCTGATAATGACTTATAAGTTAAAATCAAATGTAAAGATTACTAAAAAGATACATTTATTCAATATCATATCATAACAATCATCCACAATTTAATTAAATAAAACACTAATGAACTTCCACAACTTTGAAATCAGTAAAGGATAACACCTAAATTTTGTTGCAATAGTTAAGAATGCATTAAAAGCACTAACCGTTTCTCTTGATATACATTTTATTGTAATTTCTTCTCCATGGACTTCCACAACTTCCCCATCTACCCAAGCCACCTCAGAATCCTCCACCCAAAAATGAGACCCAACTACTATACTTGCTGAAACAGTCTGAACAAAAATTCAAGATGCATCAAACATTTACATCTAAGTGCATATCTGAAAATGATATCTTAGTAAAAGTATTCATCCATAATGTAGTAAATAGGCGTGGCATACATACTACAGGTTTGTTCAAATCTTATGATCGTCGTGAACCTTTACACAAGTCTGCTCATATAGTAGTAACAGAGAAGACATGATCCATAATTGTGTATAAACTAATAAGTGTTCATCAGCAATGCCTTGAAACATATACAATTCATAACATTGGAAAAAGAAAAACACTATTCAAGCTCATATTCCTCTTTCCTTTTAGGACATATAACTCGGAGAAATTCATCAAGTAATGTAAAAACAAAAATGAAACATATGTTCCACATTGCACACACAAAAATCTTCGGAAAATGCTTTCCCGTAATATTGGGTATGGTAAAATCAAACAACTATATTGAACACATGAACCTATTAAACCACATATAAACTTCACAAAACAAGATTCAGTTATCAATATAATGCAACAGCAAGAACAAGTTTCAGTCAGTTCCTTCCAATAACTAGAATAAAACCACATATACTTCATGCAATGAGTTAACTGAATTGGCAATAACTATAAATTCAAGTTCATAATGCATATAAATTTATGCTATAAAGATCATTTTGAACAAATTACAATGAGATTAAGCTGACAGAATCAAATATGTAAAAACCAAAATTTCAATAATGGCAAACATTAAGCTGAATGTACTTCAACACCAAAAGTGGGGGAAAATTAATCAGAAAATGATTGAAACAATATCATTTCTCAGAAATTGATCGGGTAAGGAGAAATCAAACCCTAATAATCTTCAGAAAATGCAAGGAATCATCAGAACCATTGATTCTTCGAATATCTTAACAACGTATACATGTAAACGCCCGTAATGTATATAATATGTATGTAAACGCCTAAATATTAGCTTAGCCCTGATTTCTGCAATTTTCTCTCTCCAAAACAAAGACATGAAACGAAATGGGAAGCATTGCAGAGGCTGGTCTATGAAACCTTTTCCTATTAGGATATGCTCACATATTCCTAATTAAGCACAACCCAATATACAACAATTCATTCAACCAATCAATCAAACATTTGAACCACATAAATTAACATTGGAATTCAATCGAAACCCACAAAGAAAAAACACATACCAAATATTCAAACATAACATATATATATATATAAATCAAATATTTAGTCTACGGTTTGGTACCTAACAGCAATCGAAGGAGTAGCAGGAGTTACCGTCGCGGACGGGAGGGGGACGGGAGGGGGAGAAGCCAAAAAATTAACGGATCGAGCACAGAGAGAGCAGAGCTTCAATTTTAGCCGAACTTTGTGTACGTTGGAAGAGCAGAGCTTTAATTTGGTCTAGGGTTTAGGGAGTAGCAGGAGTAACAGTCGCGGAGGGAAGGAGGGAAGGAGGGAGAAGCCAAGAAATTGACGGATCGAGCGCAGAGAGAGAGCAGAGCTTCGATCAGGCTTTTTAGGTTGGGAGGGGCAGAGACGAGTAATTTAGGAAAGAATAATGCTACTTAAACAAATTATTGTAGGAAATATTTTACAAACTGCTCATACTTCATCTCAATTTGTTATATGGGGTCGAAGATTACATATTTCATCTTAATTTTTTAAATAATATTAGAGATATAATTTATTTTATAATTATTTTTAATTTGTTGATGTGACATACTTTATCTCAGCATATTAACGAATAAATTACTTCAATATAGTCTTCGGCACCACATAAAAGCTAAGGTGGAGTATGCCACATTAACAAATTATAAAATAATTGTAGAATAAGTTATGTCTCTAGAATTATTCCAATTTTTTTATGTGGGACGAAGATTACATTGAAACAATTTGTTGATTAATATAGTGAGGTGGAGTATATCACATCAACGATTTATAAAATATTTATATAATAATTTGTGTCTTTAGCAAGATAGAAAAGGGGCAATATATACATTTGGTCAAACTAATTTATTAACAATAATTTATAAGTTATTTTTAAATAAGTTGTAAATTATTATTTATTTAATTTAACTTAAAAATTCACTTATAAATTAAAAAATATATCGTTGACACTTGTCAAACAGCTTAACAGTGACTTAACTTATAAGTTATTGCCGAACAGGGACCCTAGATTTGAGGTTCTAACAGCAAACAACATAGTTGATTTGAAAAGATAATTAATTCTTTTTCAATAATTGTAAATATTTATTTTCCCCATTTTCTCTGTTAGTTTCAACTTAGACTAGAATTCTTCAGCAAGATTGGATTTGCTTTCTACTGGCTTTGAAGGAGCTTTGCCTCGTGCCTCGTGCCTCGTGCCTCGTGCCTCGTGCCTCGTGCCTCGTGCCGTGATCCTATCTTTCCCCTTCTCTAAGAATCGGGTTAAAGAAGCTTTTCTTATCATCGGTAGATCTGCTAAAAAAAAACAGAGAACCCTTCATTAGTTTTCTCCATAAACTCTTTAAATTTTTTTGAATTTCAAATTTTGAATGAGATAGTAAATTACTGGAAACAATTGATTGAGGAGGCCGTTGATTAGGGACAACATTTGTTTAAGAGGAAATCAAATTGGAAATTGATATTTCTACAACACTTTTTTGATATTTCTACATGATCGTTATAGATATATAGCGACGGTAAAAATCGTCGTTATAGGATCAATAGCGACGATTTTCATATGAAAATATCATTTTCTGTTATGAATTCAGTTTACAATCAAATTAGAAGGTTGAACTATTTTTTTGACCAACTTATTGTGACTGGCTGAGTTTCCTTTGCTTGCTAACAGCATGATTTCCTTCGCTTTCTCGGCCGGAAAGTCATTGAACACGATATAACTTAACTGCCGTAGAATATGGTCATTGGTGTAGCTTGAGGCTACGGCATGGCCGAGATTTCGTTTTTGTACACGGCAACAAATTTTGTCATGTGTCAGCCACATCAAAAAGATTTTAACACTCGTTTGTTTAGGTGGTATGTTTGTGAAAAGGCGTAGTTGAGCTGAGTTTTATAACATCAAGAACACTTTTGGAAGAAAAAATAAGTTCATGGATTAACTGGGATTTTGGCCCAAACCTCAAGGCAATTAAGCATCTTTGTCCTATATATATTTATACAAAGTAAATCAAATTGGAATTTCTTAACATGTGCCCTAAAGGGCATATGCTAAGCACACAATTCAAGAGAATATTTATTTGAATTGTGTGTATATTCCCTTGAACTTGATGCAAATGCAGAAATTAAGAATGCACACAGTTCAAGAGAATATTCTCTTGAATTGTGTACTTATCATGTGCCCTTAAGACACATGTTAAGAGGACCCAATCAAATTAACTAGAACCATTAATTGGTAATTACTTAAAATTATTTGAGTTTATAATCATATTTTTTTAAAAGAAAAACTTGTCCAAAGTTGGACCATTTTTTTTGTCCAGTCCCAAATCATATACCTATAATAAAAGTGTTGTAAAGTGTCGTCTCCTGCTGCTGCTGCTGTTGGATGGTTCCTCTGGCTTCGAGCAACTATGAGTTTTTTTTTTTTTTTCTTTACAAAAAAAAAACTCTTAAAAAACTTTTAAAATTTATTACTGTTTTTCTACCATTACACAATATGTTTGGGTACCAGTGCTACTACTATTAAAGTTTTTCTTTCTACCAATGCATTTCTAATATTTTACTCCTTCAGATTTGATTAAAAAAAAAGATTAATATGGTGTTTGATAAAATTGAGTGTTAAGATCTGAACAGTTTAGATATCTGAATAATATAGAAGCTCTATCCTAGAATTGTGTCTAAATAAAAAATATTGTTTGATAATTAATTTTTTCAAAATATTTGAATAACAGTATTTTACCATTTTAACCCCTCTGAATAGTTTAAGCAAAATCTGTTTGATAATCAGAAAGGTTTGAATAGTATTTTAAATATATATTTATAATATTTTCTATTATGGGGAAATTGTATTCTTTTTCTATGAATTTTATATGAGAGTTTATATAAATTAAGTATTACGTTCTATGTTAAAATTTTCACCTTGAATTTCAGTTAAACAAAAACATTTTTTTTGGTGGAAAAAATCAAAACAAGAAGCGAAAAAAAAATAAACAATCCAAGCAAAAGTTGGCATTTTGTGAAGAAATCACCAGAACCCATCACGTGTATCATGTGACAGAAAAAGAGTCCAACAGAGCCTCCATTTCCACCACCAAAAAAAGAGCAATGCTACTATCACATAATTTGGATCACATAAAGCTCACATGCACACACATACATATTTTTTAGCCCTGCATGTCACGCAGGGTCCACAATATATATGTGTGTGTATATGAGTATTATGTGACCCAAAATTATGTGATAGTAGTATTATTTTTTTTGGGAGCAATGCTACTATCACATAATTTGGGTCACATCCGTTTCTCTCGCCCATACCCCGACGACCTGCCGAAACCTCCCTCCGATAAGGACGATGAAGATCCCAACAAGACTCCGACCATATTTGATGACGAATGGGGCGAGAAACCGACCTAGATCTTGAACCGTCCATGAAATTGTATTGGAGATAAAGGAAGGATTTTGTAATATTGTTGAGGTTATTTTTGTCCAAAAAAAACATAAACTCGCTTAGATGTGACTCGAAATGTTTTAGTATTATTGTTGCTCCGATCAACCACTCTTCTCCCTCACTGCTTCTTCACAAACATTTTTAATTTTCAAAAGAAATATAAGACAATTAAGTTTACTTTTTGAAGTTGCTTTTAAAAAGAGAGACAAAGTATGTATAAAAAAATTAGAGAGAAATTACACAAATATAAAAAATTTAATATATTAAGTAATTTATTTCTGGTCATAAGCTTGAAATTTAAAATATAGATTTACCTATATTGGAGTCATAACTATTTGGTTCCGACTCCCCTAACACATATTAAAAATAATAAATATAATTTTAGTTTTTAATGAAACTATAACCATATTTTGTAACTCATAACCTAACCAAATTCATTTTTTATCTAATCTAATTAATAAAAGTCAGTGAATGAAAATACTGGAATTTACGATATTCTTCTTCTTCTACTCTTCAAATCTTGATCTCTCTTCAGAGTCGCTTCATTGTTAATGACGTAAAGTGAATAACACCATTGTGACAAAATAGGAGTATAAAAAAAAATTAGATAATTATATTCATTACCACTAAACTAACTCCTCAATTTTTATTCAAATTTGTTGTTTACAGGTCAACATGCAAATCCTCTTCTTTTTGCTTGGATAAATAGTTTTTTTTTTTTTTTTTTTTTTGGCACAAAGACCTGCAATAAGAACAGGATAAATTTTCATTGATAAGTGAATCGATTTACAAAAACACTAAAGTCAAGGTGATACCTTCTCTCATTCCAAACTGAAACACAAAACTCGAGAACACGTATATTTCTAAAAAATAGATAAAAATATACAGACTTGTGCAACACGAGCAACGAAAAAGGAGGTCGTCGTGATAGACCCTACATCTAAATTTGAATAGATATGTCTTCACTGATTAATGTCAATCAAATCTCCTCCACGGAGAAATCACAAAAAAGAAAGCTCCGTAAAATGAGAAAATCTCAAACTAGGAGAAGAAATGCTTTATAGATTGAAATAAAATCCAAAATAGGAGAAATAAAACTCTATAAAATAAGAAAATAAGAATAATTAAACGGAAGAACGTAAAAAAAAACTTGAGGGAGGGTCTCCTTAGTGTAGATCAGAGTCTGAAAATGAATAAATAGTTATTCTTTTTACCTCATAGGGTCACTAAATTTTACATATATCAGTCATCACCCCAAGAAACTGCACGCCCATCAGCCACCACCCCAAACCTCCAAGATCTCAATCGGACTCCCTCCCTGTCTACCTTATTCCTAATTAATCCTGTACTCCTTCCAAATAGATAATACTAGTCCTCCACAATGTTAAAACAAACATACATACAAACCTGCATGCATGCATCTATCAAGTAACCCTTTATTCATTTTGTTCTTTGCTGGTTATCTTCTCTTCATAATTATCATCACCACTTGATTGCACAAGTATTTTGATATTGTAATTAGTCCTTGTAGATTGGTGCAATTAAGGCAATGGAAACTTGACCAAGGAAATTAAAGGAAGCTAGCTAGCTAGCTAAGAAGATGGCACCTTCAAATTGTTGTCTATCAGGAATGAGCGGATGAATTCCATTATTTTGGGCAAATGTTTTGATTTGTTCTGCAACTATATATCTTGTGGCTTATGGGAGGGATAGAAGTTTCTAGTCATGTTGTTTTGTTTGTTAGTTACTATTCTTGGGGTTGCTTTTTCTAGGGTTTTTCTCATCTAGTTGTAATAACCTTGTTGGGTTTATAATTAGAAGGAAAAAAAAAGATTTCCTAACCGGATTATACATTCGTGTATATATATAGATATCATATACAGAACGGATCTAAAACACTCCTCCTAAATAACACTCTCTTAAATAGCACTCCTTTATTAAAATTACGTCATTTTGGAGATTCTTTTAAAGATCAAATAATATTAAAATAGAGTAGTCCCACTTACTTTCCTTTTATTTAAAAAATGACACCCGCAGCCGTACTTGTTTTTTAAAAGAATATTCAAAACGACATAATTTTAATAAAGGAATGATACTATTTAAGAGGGAGTACTATTTAAGAGGAGTGTTTTAGATCCGTCCTCATATATATATATATAGAGGCCGGATCAAGTCCGGACTCCCGGACCTTCCTAAAATCCGGACCGACTGTACGGACCTGTTTTGTTATACGTATCCAAATCACGCCCAAAACACTGTATTATGAAAAAATTCTAGTTTCATGAAATATTATACATTTTTTATTAGTTGTTTTAAAAAAAAAAGTAAAAAAGAAAAGAAAAAAAAAGGTCCTGATTTTGCTCCGTCCGGGAGTCCGGACCTGATCAAATTTATATATATATATATATATATATATATATATATAAAAGTATGTAGTATTGTGCAGAAAACAATAACCGGATTCAATTCAGAAAGTAGGACATATGTACTCGTCTCTGTTAGTGAGCAATTAGTGCATAACTATTATTACACATAATTATTGGGCATCACCCTTTACGATCTCTAAACCATATACTAGAAAAGTACTACTTGATGATTGCGACTGAACAAAATATAATAGGCCGGCCCCCACTGCATTTAACTGTTATTAATGACAACAACAGCTACGTACGTATTCATGTCACATGTCAATCTCTCTACACAGCACCACCGCACCATAAGACAGCAACTGAGCTATAAATTTCACAGACCATACATGAACAAAGATTCCCACTGTCTATGCAAAAACTTCCCCCTCACCTGCATCTCCATTTTCACCCCCCGAATCTCCACGTTGTCAGTTCGCGATTTTCCATGTCACTGCAATGGCTGACATGGCACGCTTTTATTGGTAACAGCATGAATTTTATTAAAATAATGCTACTATCAAAAGTAATTCACATAAAGTTCACAAAAAGCCGGGTTACACCCCCTGATTTGTTGTTGACATGGCCCACTTGACTCAACAACAAATCAGAGAATGTCACCCGACTTTATGTGAGCTACTTTATGTGAAAGTAACATTACTCATTTTATTATCTCGGCCGGGACCACATGCATAGTACTCCATCAGTATATATATATATATAGGTATTTGTACATGTGTATGTACATTTAGTCATCAGAATCTTTGGACTGATCATGATCCGATATCATCTTCTGGATCATCTCTTGTGTCTCTGATTCAGACATTCGATCTGCTTTGCCATGAGATTGAGAGTATGCCACAAAGAATTCTTTGTTCACTTTTTCTAGCTCGTTCCACACTGCAAGCCAATTCAGTGTATTACACAAGGCAGAAACATTACATGCATGGGAGGAAATGTTTTCCTAACATTCTCATTCTGAGAAGAAGAGTCCATGCAAATTGATGTGATAATTACAAGTTGTTTTTCTTGTTTTTATAAATATTTTAGAGTTTGAATTTTTCTACTAATATTTGGCTTTAAGTAACAACAAGTGGAACTAAATATCAGCGGTCGAATCCATTTCATCTCCCACCAAACAGAGCCGCAGCCCCCCCAACCCCCCCCCCCCCCCCCCCCCCCCAAAAAAAAAAAATATTAATAATTAAAAGGAAAAAATAATTGTTTTATAAACTAATAGCCTTCTCTTTACATAAGATCCAAATAGGTAAAAGGAATTAAATATTAGAAGAAAAGGATACTTTACTCTATTCGTCCGAATTTAATTACCTTCATAACCTTGATGAAATATTCTGAAAAGAAAAAAAAAATCCTACAAATCATAATTTCCTATTTTACTATATAAATTAACTCCTCATCTTGATAGTATATATGCACATGTTCAAGTTTATATCCTATTTCAGATTATCAGAGGAAATTGTTTTGATGCCCTAATGGGGACTCTAATTGTGAGGAGGAGACCTCACTTCTTTCTATCAACAACAAAAGAGAGGTCACTTTTTTTGACCTAATAGGAGGAGTGGCTAGCGAGCTAAATCAGTTTATCACCCCGATCATATACAAAACACATGTTTTTATTTCATAAAACATACTGGTCCTGCAAGCTAGGTTTCTACATATTGTCTACACTGTGTTGCTAGACATTTATCCTACACTTCTTTTAAGGTGTCTTTAATTTCATGGGCATGGAATGATTTACTATTAAATTAATTAGAGACATGAGAGATAAAAAAGTAAGTGAGAGCTAGAACTCATAGCTCTTAACTAAGAACTACTAGGTTTCCACCACGCTTCGCAGTCCCGGCGCTCACGCAGGCTGACTTTTGCGCTAGACGAATCTAGCCCCGGGCGAACACTGCAATACCGACATGGGAGAGCCACACCTCAAAAGTTAGCTGTTAAGGTTGGAGAGCTCAAAGTTTATAAATACCCCACATCAAAGTCCTATACCATCGATGCATACCTTGCAATTAGGATCATAACAGTTCCTCACTCGTAGCGAGGAACCGCAGCTAAATACCTTTCTTAGCCTATTCTCAACATATACAAGGAGTCTAGTTTAGTACTGATCATGCCAGGGGAGATGAAAAGAAACTAACCAGTGGAAGTTATGACGGATTCGATTTGTGCATGTTTTGTAAGAACTTCCATGCACTCTTCTTTTGTCATGTGGAAGACCAAACACTTCTCTATCAGGTGCTGCACCTAAATCAATCAAGTCACCCCCAATGAACTAAGAGTCATAAGAAACACGATTCCATGCAGATCAAGAACTAGTAACAGGCAAAAGAAACATGAAAACCAAAATATATATATATTATGTATCATGATCAAAACATGAAGAGTATATACCATGTGAATGTATGAAGCAGAAGAATCCCCCATGATACTGTGTAGTGAAACAGACAAACAGCTGAGGATAGAATAGAATAGAATATAAGGGAGATATAGAGAGTGATCAATAAGTGTAATATGATAGGAGGAATAGATCATGACCTAAGGAGGTGCAAGAGATTAAGAGATTATAGTAGTAGTATTATATAGTATCAAAAGGAGAAGCAATTGTACGGTGGGGTAACAAGTCCCATGTGGGAGATAGATTATAATTGGTGGAGAGGAGATTAGAGGAGATTTGTGAATGACCATTCTTTTGTCTTGTAGGATTGCCATTTCGTACCCCCTCGCACGTGACTAATGGGTCCCACCAGTATAAAAATTATCCTCCATAATAGACAAAATCTACTAAACCCAAATGGCATCCTACTATGGTAGCTAAATTATCCTCTTTCACCAATTACAGCATGCCACGTGACCCTTATTGATCAGACTCTTATGAGTAAAAAGGGTATGCTAGTACTCACAAAAACTTTACTCGGGTGTTGCTGGAATATAAAAACTTCCCTTAGTGTGGTGCGTCACATTCTGATTTGTGATCAGCACCAACAGTAACAAAAATGCCATATTTTGCTTGGCTCCTTTTGGTTTTCCTCACTCTAGAATGTGCATCTCTCAAACATGCATGCAATCAGCTCACTGTCTTGTCCTGTATATGTTGTTTTCCATCTCTCATTCTCTAGAAAGGCCTGGCATTGTGGGGAATGCTATTATTACTATTTCCAGGATCTTACGTCTCCTACTTTGGAGTACTCCTCCCTGCTTCCATCCATTGAGATTTGAGTCAGCTCAAGATGTCTTTTAAGTTCTTTTGGCAAATTGATCACTTGCATTATCGAGATCACTAATCCATAGTTGTCATGGCGTCGCCTAGGCGACGCCTAGGCGTCCTGGCGTTGGAGAAGAGCAATGCAACGCCTTGGACGCCTAGCCGCCAAGGCTCACGCATTAGTAGCGGGCCCAAGTTAAGTGATAATTATTGGAGAGTAAAAAGCCATCTCTACAGACAAAAAACATAAAGATTTAACCTTTTAAGATGATGTTTCTAGCCAATGTATACAGATTTTCTTGTTTTTTGCCTCCAATTCTTGACAGTCTTGTCCTTTTTCTTCTTGTTGATCATCCCACAGAAATGATATTATCATATATCGAATATAATAGAGCAATCAGTTTCTCTCGCACAGTAGACCAACTAGCTATAAAATCTGCATCCAAACAAAATGAAATTTGTTTTTTTTTAAAAATTTCAGATATTACTTTCAGATACACTTCATCAAGTCATATAATCGACGTATCAACATAGTCTCTTCCTTCCCCACAATTCTCTTGAAAATGAAAAGGAAAAGAAAAAAAAGAATAAACAGCTCTGGCCTCACTTTTTTCCCCTATGGTCGGAAAATAATCATAAGCCTGGAGGGGAAAGTAACACAGTATATTGTTTACAATAATTGTCTTACTAATAGTTATGGTAATCTACTTGATAGCATAAGCACCCCGAGATGAATTAGAGGAACAGTGAAGCACATAATATAACTATTGTTTAAGCTCCCTGCCCGGTAAATACAAACTAATATGAGTAGTTCTGTAGTTGTATGACAATTTTGGTTCTGCATCCAAATTGGTATGCATTAACTAGACAAACAATTAGTACTGCCCTTCAGTACTTTTCAAGTTGTGAGACTGTGAGCCAATAATATTAGGCAGCAGTAGATCAAATAATACTTATATACTCCACCCTTTCTTCAAAAAGAGTCCAATTTACAAATTTTGTAAAATTTAAGAATAGAAGTTTCTTCCATGTTTATCCCAATGTTACCTGAAACGTGATACGTTTCAGTATTCAGTACGGGCTACGAATACGGGTACGTGGTAAGCTACATAGTTAGAAATTCGTTTAGAATCTAAATGTAATAACCTAAGTTTTATAGAAGATTTTTAGTTAAATCAACAAGTTGATTGTTTTGTAAATATGTTGGTACAAATGTAATGTTTGAGCATCCAATACTAAGTTATAATATTGATATTTGTGCAGTTATAGTTAAATAACAAAGTAATTTTTCGACAAGCTAAATTTAAGAATATTGGAACGTAAGAGTATCTTGTTTGGATACGCAAGTACCAATACGTGGTTCGCTAGGTCTATGAGAGTATCTGGTACCATGAAATTGTGGTGTTAAACTTGAGGATATTATGACATTTTATACAATCGTCAACGATAATAATAAAAACAGAAATCTTTTTGTGGAGATTTTTTTTTATTTTCTTTTCAAATGGGACTATTTTTGTATAACGGAAGAAGTACTAAAGATCGTCTCTCATTATCACCACTCATTTATATTTGCGGTATCAAACATTAAATTTGAGATCATAAGAAAATGAAATGCAGCATATAGATGCATAATTGCATATTATTCTCATGGTGACCACTGACCAGAACTAGCCATTCATTCATTAGCACGCTTGCCGACACAAATACACTTCTCCAAACCAAATGCTAAAGGGATATAAATGTCAATTATATTATGTAAAAGCAATGATACTTTGTTTTGGGTGATGACAAGATGGAGTGAAAGATGAGAAACAGAATCAAGTTATTTTTAGCAGTGAATGATTGATATTATTGAATTTTAAGCATTGTGCTTGTGGCTTTTAGCCTAAATATCTTGTTTGAATTCCCTTTCTTCCTTCCTCCACCCTTGTCCTACATCATTAACCCATCACAAAGTTGAAATACCTCTTGCATAACAGAAAGAAAAAATCATGTTGTCATCATAAACATCAAAATGCAACCGAAAAGCCTGAGACGGCCTTCTGGACTGGCTACTTCTGCATATTGGCCACCACACCTTATGCCACTTCTTTTCCTCTTTCTACATCAAGCGGCCGTATACTCTATAATAATTGCAGACTTTGTGCCTTTAATCAGGAGATATGGATGTCCTCTGTTCCTTTCTCAAGTGTTAGTCGACTACCCTGCAACTAATTAACTTCTTATGTTTGAATATTTTTTTAATGGTATCAAAATATATATACACGATCCGGATCTTAAGCTCATCCTTTGTCCAACGTACCTTGCTCACCCCCTTTTAGCGACGGACCGGTCCGTCACTATATATACAACCGTCGTCTTAGCTTTTGGCGACGGACAACATATAGACGACGGTTGTATATAGCAACTGGCCGAACTTTCGCCCGGTCCGTCGCTAAAGAGGGGTGAGGAAGCTATGTTGGATAAAGGTTGAGCTTAAGATCCGAATAGTATATACATAAGTAGTAGATAAACTACAAAAATCTATTTTCATTAACAGTATCACCATAAAGTACAAATGATTAGAATATTACAAAATGAATTATATAATTCTACCAACAATATCCTTAATTGCAAAAATGTTCTTTTAATTTTGCACAAAGCTCGCTGTCATCTTTATACCATACGTTAGCTTAAGAGATTTCTAATCATATTGTTTCTCACAGTACAAGTACACAAGTTCCACACCCATCTGCGGATCAAGCAGATGAATCACCTAATTGGATAAATTTCCTATACTTTTTGTCTCAAATGTTTTGATGTCCTTCCTAGCTTCTCAAGGATACCCTCTTATCGTGTCCATTACATCAACGTCTTGCTAATGAGGATCGACATAAATGCATGAATTCAGGTATAAATTATGGGTCTGGGAAGCTAGGGATGAGAAGAGCTGATTATTTAGTAGGCCGTCTAATTCTCAAGTCACTAATCTACTTGTGTTACTTTCGCTAAACCTAGGTAATTATTAAAGAAGAATTTCTTTCATTTTTTTTATTATGGAATTTCTTAACATGTGCCCTTAGGACATATGCTAAGCACACAGTTCAAGAAAATATATGCATATTCCTTTGAACTTGGTGAAATCAAAGGAATATGCACACAGTTCAAAGGAATATTCTTTTGAACGGTGTGCTTAGTATGTGCCCTAAGGGCACATGTCACATACAAAGCATAATTTGTCCGGAACCAAAGGCCGGCGAGGAGCAAATGCAGTAAAATTAGTAGACATGGCATAAATAGAGAGTTGGAAAGTGTTTTTTTACCTTTCCTACAAAAAAATCTCGACTCTCCCCAAATCTATCATTTTAACTCCATCATAATATGCAGCGTGCTGAAGGAAGCAAATCGCCTAAAAATAATTAAACCCCCAATTGGATAGTAAACCCAGCTGGATATTAAACCAGCCATTTCGAAATCCCATGTGCTTCTTTCTTTACACCCAGCCAGCCTGCAAAAGGAAATTGAACTTTATATAAACGAACTCCAAAACACGATGTTTCGTATGTAATTACTGAACCTGCAGCAAATGATTAAGAAATCAAGTGGAATTTTACATATGTGCGTGCAATCTTATGACTGAAAAAAAAAAAAAAAACCCAGCTCCAGTGCTTCCACCATCACAGAAACTACAAAAGGCCAATGCTCAGAATTCAAACACTAAAAAAATACCGAACTGTAAATAAGATCATCGTTATATATAACAAACAACAATTCATTATAAAGAAAAATGTAAGAAACTTGGAAAAAGAGATTCAAAAAAATGGTTTTGGATCGTCAGATCGTACTCCATATAACTCTTATCATCAAATCTTACCCTCATTTGATGATGATCCAGAAATCATATCATCAAATCTGAACCCGATCCTTAATTATATGTTATTGGAGTATATATAACTATATATACGAATTAGGGCTTTCAAGCTCAGTAGAACAATTTTGTCTTACTTTATTTTGATTTATTAGTAGACATAATTACATATCAACTTGGACTTGAGAATTAGTGGGCTATTGGGAGGCCCGCGCGAGCGAGTTCTGCAAAAGTAAGCAGCGTCAACGCTCTGCCAGCCTATAACCCCTCCATAAATTCATGCGCTCAATTTGTTTGAGTGGCGCGGCGATCGGCTCTCACCGGTCGCTTTGTTTTCCTTACTCATTAGTTTAAGGCAAATTTTACCTTCATACCTCCTTACTATTTATACCAGTAGCTTCTTACAACTGTTTCCCCAAATTCCCATGTGGGACTAAATAGAATTTTCACATTTTTATTTTAACATAAAATCATTAACTTTTAGCCTGCCTCACATTTCTATTCTCATGTTAACAAATGTGTAACTTTGACCTTTAAGAAATGGTTGATGCAAGTGAATAAGAACTTTGTTGAGAATATCTGGCTCATATATGGGCATCTGAAATTAAATCTGGACCCAAAAAAAATGTTATTCTCATGTTAAGAAATGTGGCCAAGAATTATTATTTCCCTTCTCATGTTAATGAAAAGAAATGTGTAATTTTGACCATTAAAAAATGGTTATTGCAAGTGAAAGTGAATAAGAAGTGTGTTGGGTATATGTAAAGCATCTGAAACAAGATCTTAACCTAAAAGATTAACATATTAGGTTTATGGTATAAAATTCCAATTTTTAATAAATAAATTTTAATTTTTTATAAATATTATTCTAAAAAGTAACGTGTTAAATTGATAAAAATGGCTAGTTGGCCGAAAGCGATTTGTCAGAAAAGTAAGAAAAAACTGTTGATGTGACAAGTCCCAAGTTAGAAAGTACACTCACTCAAAACTCCAGAAAGGCAACATCAGAGATATCAAAGTATTTGAACATTAAATGTTCCAACAGATACTTCTCAACGGGAAGATTTCAATCGGACTATAAAAGGAAAATCATTTGAAATAAGAAGATGATGATGATGGACAATTGAACGCCAAATACAAGAAGAGGTTCTTCATAGAAAAAGAACACAGTGATGAAAGATGAAAAACATAGAGTAAGCATCACTCTACGATTGAAGATATGTTCCAGGCTGCCAAGTACAAAATAAAAGTATATTGAACATAATCTTGGAACACCTCATCAAGTTGATGAGCACTTAGAAAATCCAGAGCCGCAAAGCCAAAGACAAAGAGCTACAGAGCCAGAGCCTAAGAGCCAAGAAAATGGAGGACATGGTAGTGCTGAATGATTAAGTATGAAGAAGTCATGCAGTTGATGCTGGTAACGTGAGAATGACATATCAGAAGGCAAATCTCGAGGACTGCTGGCTGCAATAACTGCTAGACGCTACTGCTGCAATAACTGCAGTTACAATGTAGTTGCAACCGCGAGGACTGCTGGCTGCTCATGTATACAAATCAATTGGCATCTTCCATTAACAAGACATCAAATCAATCTCTTGGTTAATTACATTGCTTTAAAGTTTAGATCATGTCTAAAAGCTGTGCATTTACATTATGCAATACAAATAATAGGGTTTGGAAGGTACATACATATACACTATACGGAATTGTTCAACATCTATTTTACAAATTAACTGAACCAGGACCTCTAGAAAAAAATATATGGGTAAAGAACACACAAGTTCTCTTCCTCTTTTATTTCATTTTTGCTCCACAAAGCTCGGCAGGATACACATCTTGAGAAGTCCATCAACTTCAAGGTTTCCTTGACAGCAACGGCTCCGAATTAGGGTCCAAAAAATGCCTATCACCCGACTCCATATCAGTGCTCTGTTTGAACACTCTCTGGAAAATGTTTGGCTTATAATCCAGTGCCATTTCTGGCGTCTTTGGCGATTCAAACAAGCTCTGCACGTGTTGAAGGCAAGTTTGAACAGCGTCATGCACTCGCACAAAGTACCACTCTTTACCAATCAGATCCACAACACCGGATCTTGTCAGGGTTAACAAAACGTCCCGGTTTGGGTTGGCAATGGCCATCTGCAGTAGAATCCCAATAATTGCAGTCATAGACTGGTTGTAAGTTATAATAAACTCCAATTCTTTAACTAGAAGGTAGTATTCACCTGGATGCCTCGTGACTTGTATTCTTGATGCAAGTCCTTCAAGGCTTGGATGGCACTGGAGTCTATATATGTAACAGCTGACGAAAGATAATAAACGATACAAGTGAGGCACACATAATAGAGTACGGAAAAAACTCTTACAAACATAACAACCAACTACTCTATAAACTTGAGCTACGCGAGAAGGTTTAACTCAAGTATAGTACATCCTCAACATCACTCTCATAAACTAGCAACTCTTTTCCACAAGAGGGCTTAGCATATATAAATATTAGTACTTATAGATTCTATGGTAGCACCTAGCTAGATCTGATTCCATGTAGTTAGGTTTAAGCTATTAGGAGGTGTAACTTCAAGTGTATAATGTCCTCAAAATTTTCTCAATCAGCAAAGATCACTGGACATGAGCTAAAACCGAGAGAAGTTAAGAAGTTTACTGATAGGAGTAACTTGCGCAAAATCAAGGGAGCTACCGAAATCGAACCTAAGATATTCTCATTTAAAACTCAATAAAAGAAATAACCTCAGCCAACAACATGCAGTTGTCACCAGAAACAGTATAGAGTATTTCAGAATTCAACATAGTACGTGTAATCTGTTTTTGTAATCCAACAGTAACAAAAATTACAACTCCTTAAGGGTTTTTTTCACTGCAGTACAAAAATGGGTAAAAGAGAACAAAAACTCAGACTGACACCGTTACATTTTAGGAAATGACAATTGCAAAAATGTAAATACGTTGCAATGCAGTGAAAACATGCATTCGACACAAATTAGAATTAGAGCTTAAGATTATGAATACATACGTGCCAACTCTATAATGACAAAATATACTCTTTCCATTTCTGGCCCTCGTCTTGTAGATCCGTCAATTTCAACTTCAAACTCTCGCAACCTGAAAGCAGAATGTAGATGATTTCAAGTACATTTATTAATTTAGAGAATCAGGAGCATCGATTCATTGAAAAATGAAATACAAATCAGAAGTCGATCCATTGAAAAGTGAAATACAATTCAGAAGTAAAAGAAGTCAGGTTTCCCTATATTCTGTCACTTTAAGCCACGCTAGTTGTTACCTGTCTTTTATGTAACTTATATTGGCAAAGTAAATGGGCGCATCGATTCGAACAATTACAATTCCACTGTATTTATATGCTTCTGGATACTGCTGAATGTTTCTGTAAACGGTGGTGCCTGGAAGGCGCCCCAAGACAGCTGTAGTAAAACAAGTTGGTCAACAAGTGGAAAAAAGCTTACAGCAGTATTATTTACAAAAGGAAGCACACAGGAATTCAGGCAGAATTGCACTCTATAATTACTATCCAAGCACCAAAATATATTTCATCGATCTGCCAAAAGAAGGAAGAAACTCCTAAAGATAAAGCAGTCTAAAGACTAGGTGAGAAATTCTCCAGAAGTTGAGATAGAGGACAAATGGAAAAAGGAAGTGACATAATGGAAAGGTATGTATGCCCTCTTTCCCAAAACAAGAGTCCAGTCTTGAAGAAACAAAGTTTCTTTACATTTTTTTTCCTGATAAAAAGACTTGAACACACAATCAATGACCCAAATCACAACTTACTTCAATGTTATGAGATTTGGTAAATTTATTTGAAAGTGAATTCTCCTTTTGGGAAGTCCTAAAATGTTAAATCAAACACTCATTTTGGGACAGGGGGAGGATAATTCAATCTTAAGTAAAGTATCCAATTTGCTAGTACATAATGAAACTGGGATAAGACCGACAATTGATGAAGAACTGAAGATGGAGAAAGTGAAGTATTAGGCAAGATTAATAAAACCAGCGGTGCAGCTAATTTATGGGAATTTTACAACAACTAATATGTATAGCCTGTTGAATTGTTAAAAACACAGCAAGTAATATGGTTTTATTGTGGTACAGTGGTGCAGTTAAGTATTTAGACAACCATTGTAATAAACGAATCACTCACCAAGATGTGGATTTGCTGATTCATGAATGACGAAAGCAAGCGAAACACCAACCTAGGAATTTAAAATCATGCAACAGTTAATAAGATAAACTTATCCACCGTTACAAAGAATTTTGGGCACTGTGAACAGATGCAGAATGCCATTGGATGCACAGGTAGTGGCAGAACTGGCAGAAGTTCAAATTAATTTTGCATGCTAAAATGCGAAGTCAAGATAAGAAACTCTGGCAAATCACTATACACAAGTGGAAGAACTTACAGGCAAAAAAATAGCAACTAGGAGAAGAATGAAAGAAGAAAGAGATTCATGTGCCTTTTAGTATCCTTGAGTAACTATCACTTATCAGATCATGAAAATAACGTAAAGTTGCCATTGGTGTTATGAAAATTCTAAATTCTAGCACTTCAAAGTAGAACAAGTTAATAAATTTATTGAATGCCTCACCCCAAAATCTGTAAATCTCAACCTCATTCAGCAACAAGGTTAGTAGACTAGCAAAGTAACTTAAAGTCATAGGATTGCTGTTTATAAGCAGGATTAGATAAACAGTCAGGAATTAAGAACATGGCTTCATAAGTTTATCAAACGAGGCTGGTAGTTTACACATGCAATTCATAGCTTGAAATCTTATATGTCATGACACATACAATATCCATTATTGAATTTGAACACAACCACAGAGATATAGCAGCATAATCTACTATATCACTGATGCAAGCAGGAAAAAAAACTAGTGGAAATTACAAGGGCTTATAAGTAAATCATTTTGGATTGTTATCTACCGGTACACTAATTTTAAGTTTTAATTAGGTTAGGGAACTACGTACCTAGTTAAGGGCATGATATACATTGTTGGCCTGTTCTCAAATGGTCCTGTAATCTATGACATCAAATGACAAGAAATAAACCAAAAATATAGCAGAAGATTGTAATAGGTGATGTTAACGGGCATAAGGAATTCAAAAGAACTATGCTTATGACCATTGCCTGAAGAAGTATTACATTGTCATTAGAACTAGTTTCTACTTTCGAGAACAACTATCGTGCCATGGTAATGCAACATGAGTTTGCAAGGTCAAACAAGACAGCTTTGCAGCTTCATGCACCCGCTTAGAAGATAAAAGTAGAACGCTGTATAGTCAAGTCCAAAGGACGACTTCAACTTTTGCTCAGCGGAAGTACAATGAACTAGTCTCTACGTTTTCTATGATATTTGATACAATGTACACCATGCCTAGGTCCTTACGTTATATTTCAGAACTGGATTAGGACAGAAGAGTTGATTTCCTTGGCATCAATTTGAACTTGAGATTTCTTCAGCTCAGAGTGCATGGGACTCAAAAAAGTTTCATAGAGTTCATGAAGACATTTTTCAGTACACTATCATATGCTTATACTTACCCCAACAAGAACACCAATCTCTATACCAAGGAACAAGGTTGTTAAACTAGTAATGGTCCATAGAAGAAAATCTTTCTTATCAACACTCCACAAGAATATAGCCTCGTCATAATCCACCTGGAAAAAAAACAGTCAATAACAGAAATTTAGTGTTTTGAGCGTACCAAGAGCATACCAATGTAAATTCTATACAAACTTAAATTTTCTGTTCACAATAAAGTGCAGTACTGGTACTACATCAATGATGAACGCTAAAGGATGTTCTTAAAAGAGAGAAATTTTTAGTAGTCGTATGATTTCAGGGAAATAATACAAGGAACTTGAAGGATTAAAATTTAAAAATAAGTATAAAAAATTGAAATCTGAGTCATTTCACTTGTTGTATTTGAGCGATTCAAAGATTTATGCTGCAATAGATTTTGAGTAATAAAAGGAGTGCTTGGCTAATGTTAGCATACTCAAGTTTTAAAACAACTTCCTTTGGAAGTCAGTAGATGAAAAATGTTTTTAAGCTACCATTAAAATCAATGTCAGTTAGTCATAGTTATCAGAATCGTACGTATCATACGATACGATTCGATACATAGACAATTCGATACATATCGCAGGGTGAATAAAAAATGATACTGTATCATACGATTCGGTTATGATATGATACGTATCTTACGATACGATACAATAGATGATACTTTTTAAAGCTAGCAAAGTTTTTATGTAGATCCAAAAGAGTAAAAGTAAAACTTTTGAGCCTTCTATTTTAAATGAAGAGAATTTTTAGCGTTAACATATTCCATATCGCTTAAAGAGTCTATAATCGCCTTTTACAGTTTCATATCTTCTTTTACAGAATGTTAATTTATTTTTCTCTCGTCACTTTCCACTGTAGAAACATAAAGATTACTAAAATAATATCTAATAAATTAATTTAGAATATTTTGGCTATTATTTAAATTTAAATTTAGTCTATAATAATATTTACATAACTACTTTAATACATAGTCAAGTTAATTTGATTGATTTGTCATATAAATTATGTGTTTTAAATGTTTAAATATATATTACTGCATTTTTCCTTTCGTTTCCGTATCGTACAATACGATTCACAATACGATACATGAAACACGATACGGCGATTCGATTCACGATTTGACAACTATGCAGTTAGTTTTACTCGTATAGCTACTTATGTATAGGGATTTAACTTCTTTATGGAAGCATGAGCAAGTTGAAACTATGAGTAGCCACTCTGCAAAAAAAAAACCCAAAGGTTAAGTCCATGAGAAATGCAATACCTTTTCAATCTTAAAGTAACCTTATTTCTAATGTCTTTTGTAAGTTCTTCTGCAAGTTGATTGTCGAGTAGCTACTTGTAAGGTACCTGCAGGTACTTCTCACCTAGTACCTAAGTTCGTTGTCACGAATAACCTCATTAACTAGCTTATATACAGGGCTCTAACTTCTGTTTTAGGTAGTAGTTGTAAGTAATTCAGCCTGTAGTGACCTAGTGCAGTAAGATACTACAAATCTCCTTGTGGTCTGACCACACAAGACCTTAAGGAAGAGTAATAACATTTCTGGTCTACAGTAGATCAAGACTTGTGATTCTTGTTGCTCAAATGAGGTTAGGATGCCCTGATTCTATATTTCTAATCCTTATTTTCATATTTTGTTAACTCAAACTTCTTGTGCTGCATCAAACAACTGATAAAGGATCCCCTGTACAACTACTAATGAATTGCAAGTTGTATGCTTGTATCATTATATACAATTATCGCCTTACGAACCAATGATTTCCAACTATGTGGCTTGATCTCCAACTCAGCCAGTATCGCATCATATCAAGGCATACACGATCTTTCTTGATCTAAGTTTATCATGATTCATATATCCAAAAGAACCAAAGCGGCATACCACTATACATCAAACAGCCAAATCTGCTACCATCTTACAGAATTCCATGTACATACATTAATGAGCTGGAATTAACCAAAGCACTGAATGCTACCATCTTTACGCACCCTACATGACCCGAAACTTACAGCTCCTGGTATTATTACAGAAAGAATACCTTAATAGAGTGATTGATCTTGCTCTACTGAGCTGCCTCAATTTCTCTCATTCTCAGCATATTCCATGCCGTTCAGCATCAAATAACCAGAGGATCCCATGTACTTGCATTAATGAATTACAAGTAATCAGACTATTTGTTTAGATATAATCTTTGCTAATTCAGTATGAACCTGACTCCATGAACCAATGTTCTCTACTTATGAGGATATAAACTTGTGAAGGTTCAGACAAGGCTCCAAATGGATGTACTAAAGATCTTAATATTTATTTACTTTAACTTTTTACAAGAAATAAATTATTTCATTACAGAGAAAATATTCGCAATAAGTTCTTAAATAGAGCATCATCCAACTTGCTTATACAACTAAAGGAGACCTATTTTGCTGAGGATTGATAGTGAGGAAGAAATACTCTCACAATGTTTCTGAATAAAGTTGCCAATATTTTCATGAAAAGTAAATTTGCACCTTCTGAATTATAGAATGACATTTATGGCAACCGAAGCAAGAAAATGAATTAACAGGTCAAGAATCATAATGTACTCACCAGCCCAATTACAGCAGAGACTACAATGGCAGCCAGAGCACACTGCAAAACAGATAAAACGCAACACCCAAAGGGAGCATCTTAAGCAAAGAGGTTTATGATGTTTGAAATTAACCTATAACTGCATAGGTACCATCTCAAATGATTTAAACTTTACGTCTTCATTGAAAATTAAAAAATAAATATTGGAACAAACAAGACAAGCTTGCGGTGGAACTTAGATTTTGAAATTATCTGGGCAATTAGACACTGCAGCATATGCTTACCAAAGCAGGCCAATAACAGCAGCCGTTGTGTTTTTAAAGAGAATAATTATGTGTCACCAGAGAACCATACCTGGGGTATGAATTCAAATATTGGAGTCATAAATAAAAGGGCACAGCACATTATGATCCCCATCACAATTCCAGATAAGCCAGTTTTTGCTCCGCTTTCATGATTTACAGCTGACCTAGAAAAGGAGCCTACATGACACATTCAAAGAATACCTGTTCTTTAAAAGCATTTCAAGTATTCAGCATAGAGGGTTCATGATGCACAGAGCATTATATATGAAGTCTGTCTGTGTTCAAGTACAAATTTTCAAAACATATACTTGCATGACCACAGACTCACCTGTTGTGGGGTATGCTGAAAAAAATGAACCAAAGATATTGGCCACACCAAGACCAAACAACTGGAGAATCCAAACAATAAATGTGTTAGTTTTTAAGTTTTCTGCTTTTGTGAATAGACTAAATAGAATTACCTGGAGAGATAACTAAAGGACTAAACAAAAGCACCAGATAGCTTTCAGTTTCTGATTCTCTATATTTAGCATATATATATAAATTATGCCACATAATATAGCTCCAGTAAATACAATATGTAGCATATATATAAATTATCTAATTTTTTATATGGAAAAAGACAAAATTGACTAGTGCTAAAGAATTTCCAATGATTAATATAAGAAGTTTAATGGAAATAAGACGTGAATTGATTACAAAGGCACATTCTACAGTATCTAGAATGCAGCAGCCACATAAGTTATTCAACTGAAGTTTCCTTCAGCAGATGAAACAGATATCGGACTACATATTGTAACAGTGGCACATTAGCAAAACTAAAAAATGACATTCTTTTATCTACTGAAAGCATCACATTCTCAACCCCTATCTTGTAATACTGTGTTCTCAATCATAATATTAAGTAGGGACTGCAGGAACATATAAATAACACAGAATTCAAGATTTCTACTTCACAGAAGTAATAGAAACAAGTGCACTTGTTAAATTGACACGTGGTTGAGATACACTGGAAGTTGTCATACTATAGTGTGAATGACTTTAAGGGCTGGATCTAAAATATCTTCAAATAACTTGAAACCACAGTGCAGATGACCATAAGCTCAGAGAAAAATTAGTGTCAAACACAAGCTGGGCCATTAGTAAAAATGCATGATGCCCACATAGCTCGCTAAGTTATGATAAATGATACTGCCCTCAATGGTTTGACTGGTGTCTTTATATCACCCAGTTATACTAATAACTGTTACCCATAAGAATACTTTCCATCTTTCCAGAAGATAACCTGTTACAAGTTCATGCTCGCTAACATACCTCTTGATTCGAATCCAATTCATAGCCATTCTTTGCTGCCAGGGCTTTGGCAATTCCAACAGATTCCTTAGGTCCAAGAATAAAGTGGTAGAATAGATCATTAGTATATATCCAAATTAAAACAGGTAGAACACTCTGAACTATTAATAAACTTATATTCTCTTACCAATATAGCAACACCAGTGATGAGCATTGCAGTCGGGATCAAAGACTTGGCATGCCCAAGTTCTTTAGGAATGGAAAATTTTGGGAGGCCCTGAGGTATATCTCCCACCTAAAACACACAAATCCAATGTTCCTTACAAGATATTCTTATAACTTAATTTAGTTTAATTCAGCTTTAATTTAATAATGATCCTCTTGTGCAAGTTTCTTCTGTACTGTCATTCCAATTCTACCAGATTTACCTGTTTTATCGTATCTCACTCATCACCAAAATGAAACAAAAGAAATATTTGGGCTCAGATACATAGTAAAATTGTTCGAATTCAGACTATAATAGCAAACGGAAAAATATATAGAATAACAGAACTAAAAGACAATATATATTGGGAGAATAGACACGGTGGCCTATGTTCCACCACACGAATTACTCAAAAGACTGCATCTTGTATTGCTGATTGATTAATTGAATATTGAATAGATGATACTTAGATATGCTTATAAAAGAGCTCTACGAGAAACTAAGCTTAGTTGAATAGGAATTAGGAAACAAGTGACCTAATTAAACTCCTAATCATAATACAAAACATAATATAAGGAAACAATAACTCCTAATTAATCCTTCCGTCCTCAAAAGGATGGCCTAAGCTACAATTTTTTTTGACCTCAAAAGGATGGCGCAAGTACATAAAGTAAAGGGTAAATATGTCATTTAGTGGGATCCACTAGTATACTAAAAAAAGGCTCATCACTTTATTTAATTTGGTGGGGTCACTAGGGATAAACTTGGTACTTTTTATACTCTATTTCCTCTATTTTACTTTTCTTAATTTGTGTGCAAAATGTATTTTGGCCGTCCTTTTGATGACGGAGGGAGTATACTAATAAACACAATATATGGAAACCTCGAATTACACTAAGAGTATATCTAACACATCCCTCGAGAATCATTACAAGATAAAAGACCCCTAATTATGAATGCGGAAACAACCAATAAAAGGATTAACTGCCAGCAAGTTCAGCTGGCATTCATAATATCCGTGTCATGACGTCACCCAAACCCTCAACTGCACCACCCACAAAAGTGTAAAATAACAAATTAACAGGAAAAGAAAAGGGCTGAACTATCTCCAACACACAATCAGAAAAACTCATTAACCTAACAAATTGCATTTTAATACTTGCGCTCCCAAACATTAGTAATGCAACTTTGGTGTATTTGCGTTCCAAAATTATTTTTTAGTTCTCTACCTCTAATTGCACAACTACCTTCAAACTTAATATCATATTCTCCAACATCCCATATTAAATTAGTCCTAGAACAATCAACTTGTACATGTAACTAAAAATCTTCTCTGAAATTTAGAGTTATTGAATTTCGATAGTAAGAGAACTCCCTATAAGCATCCATAGAAAGTTAACCCTACCGTAACACATTTAGCCTATGGAGTGTACCATGTTCCCTTGTTTGATCCACGAACCGAAACAATCCATGTTACAGGTAACATCGATAGAAAATAGCATAGGATTTGGGGTAGGACAAGCTCTTGGTACTGATTGACCAGTTCTCGATATTATACAGATTCATCGTTTGGATAAACAATAGCTAATTTCAAATAATTTGACATGCTAATTTGCACTAATGGCCATTTCCAGCAGTTCAAAGTGAGCTATTCATGTTATTCTCACCAAAGAAATGGAAGATGGATGAAATATTTTCACAAAGGCTGTACCCAGAACAACTGCTGTAAGGGGACCAGCTGCTCGCAGAAACCGCAAGTATTTCCTTGTCTTTCCCTGTTTTTGAACTTTCTAAATGATTAATAAAACTCTAATATGAATTGAGAAGAAAAGAGCACTTTGTGCATAAGAAAGCCCATAATGAGATCATACCAAGTGTTTCATGACCAAAAGAATTGCAAGAATAAGGGAGCCCATAACAAACGGAGGCCATGAGAACTACAAAAGAAAAACACTGCCCACAGGTTAAAAAATTAAGTACAACCCGAATGCCAAATAAGTAGATGCAAGCATATAAGTCTCATTCTAATAGACTATTAACAATGGACCATATAAGTGTTTAAGGAATTAAGTGCAAACCAAATGCCAAATAAGTAATGCAAGCATATAAGGGCCATTCTAGTAGCAATGGACCAAAATAAAAGGTGAAAGAGATGTCAGTATGTCACACCAAATCACTGGGAGTACAGCTTATGTTCATTTGCATAATAAATTGCAAGACCAAGTTTAATCTATATTATGTAACAATGACCTAGTAATGTATAGTACGTTAATGTTAGAAATAGTGGTTGATGCAGGACAAGTTTAGAAAAGATTCAAAATAAAGATTAGGGATAAAAGAAGAGGGATAAAGAACCTATCTACGCATGGAATCAGTAGAGAAACACACATAAAAAGCTCAAGGATTTGATCTCAAATGAATTAAATCATTAATGACTTGACTCTGAAAAATAGCTAAGATTACATTGATCTGAATGGAGTAGAGAAAACCCCAAGTCTTACAATAAAAGCAACCTAATTTTTATAAGAAACAGTCCTAATAATAATGTACTACTATAATTAAACTTCTACAGTAATCTACCTAATATAATTAGATTACAATTATTTTGAATCAACATAATAATATAATAAGAATAATTAATCTCCTCTTGTCACAATCCATACCGATGGTGATTGTGGGAGTGCATTTGATGAAACATTAGCTCCTCGAGAGATGTATACGCTTTCTTCCTAAGGAGCCACCCCATGATTATTTAGGTTTATGAAACATTATAAACAAGAATTATCAGGATCTCAGATTCAATCTCTCGGTTGTAAAACTTTGATAGCTTTTAGTTGAAGGTAAAAGCTTTTCCCAAAACCCCAGTATCACGGCTTTTGCATTGGGGTACAATAAGGCATGAGTTATTTATATATATACACACACACACACACACACACACACACACACACGTATGCATACACATTTGCATGAGTTTTCGCCCTCTAAAATTTTCTTTTTATTTTTCTTTCTCCTTTTGTTATTAAAACTACAAAAAGGCGTTACTCTTATTAAGTAGTTTACGGGGGTTCTTTGTGGAAAAAGGAAAAACAATGATGCCACCCCATCTTAATTCTAGGATTCTAAATACTCTTTATGTTTTATTAATTTGGTAAATAGCAACTACAGGTATGTACAAGGATGAGGGGACCAATTAGGTTATGCATGGAAATACTAGAATCAGCAGTCCACAGGTTGATAATTAAACAAATAGACATTACAAGCTACGAAACAACATGTAAGCACCACTCAAGCTAACAGAAACGCAAACCCCTGATAGTTATACCAAATAAATTAATAAAATGATAAGTCAAATTAATTATATGAGAAAATAAGGACATGTGAATAGATTACCAGTGATATTCAGGCATGCAAAGGCATACCTTGTCTGCTCCATTTATTATACTCTTGATCAATGGAATAATTTTACTACTTCGTGTAATATCATATCCCAAGAAATATTTTGCCTGAGATAGGGCAATCACAATGGCTGAAGAAGTAGTAAAGCCAGAAATCACAGAGTGGCTAATGAAACGGATAAGCCATCCAAGCCTGCAGTGGGAAAAGAATAGGTTTAGACAATCAGTACAAAAAAATAAAGATTAGACTTGAAGAATTAAAAAGGAAAATATTATGCTTGTTTGGGTTATTAAAACGTTGACATGATGCTGGATGGGTATATTTGACACCACCTTCCAGCCCTAAAAGAAACATAGATAGGCTACAAGCAATTTAGTAAGTTTGCAACCAATAAGCAAGTGTAATACTCCCACAAGTCCCGGTATGCATTTAATTAAACACAAAGCGCTGCAGGCCTGAACTAAGAGACAGACTAGACATATACTTCTCGGGAATGGTTCTTGACAGCAGTGATAAGTAAACGAAAACGTGATACATGCATGAAATTATAAATCTATTAGGGCCAGTTGATAGATGATTCAGCCTATCAAACTTTGGATACTACTTCTATCAATGTTCACAAGACTTTTTAAAATCTAAGGCTGATAGGGATTGAAGTTGAATGTCCTAAATGTGATTTATGCATTTCACTTGTTAAAAAGGTAGCTGGTGTAGAAGAAATACAAGGATTTGATCTTTGAAAGAATCAAAACCCACTTCACGAGACAGAAGAGTTAAAACCTGAACAGCAGCTAATAACTACACAAATTAGCTTAAGTACCTCAAGAGCCCCATTGTGCATTCCATAACCCCCACCATGAGTGCCAATAATATAGCAAGTTCTGTGTATAACTCATCAGACGAATCAACTAAACTTCCTAAGATATTAGAAACCAGTAGGGAAACCAATGCTACAGGACCAATTGCGAGCTGACGAGATGAGCCAAATATTGCATACATAAAAATAGGCACAAAACCGGAATCTGCAAAATCCAGCAGAATGTATAAGTTAGAGACTGTCGCAGGGATAAATACTTGAGGTAAAACACCAAAATCCGAATGACTTGTGTTTAAATCACTAGCGATGAGGATGCAGTGTTGCAGTGAACTTCCACGCACCACAATCCGTAAAATAGACAGTGAGCTTTAATGGCACTACAGGTATTAAATAATCAAGAAAGGTGGGCTGTATATTCATGTCCATAATTTGTGAGTTCAATTTCAAAAACTTAAAATTTTCCAAGGTATAGGAAACGTATCAGGCTACAATCAAATTTTCTGCATCTCATAAACTTCAGAATGTAGAAAATCTTCGGTTATCATCATTATTCCAAAAAGGCGAAATCTACTTTCAAGATCAAAGCTCCAGATTTGAATTATTACCCAAAAATGCCATTAACAAATTCTTCACTAATAAAAATCGTGGCGTGGAAGCAAATTGTATATTGATGAGAAATAAACTTACAGAGACCGTAGATTGGTTGAAGCCCAGCTAGCTTTGCATAAGACATTGACTGGTCACAAAACAAAAGAATCAAAAGAACTGATTGCAATATAAAACCAATATAATTAATTAACTACTATCAACATACAACCAACATAATGGTTATGACATGATCCGTCAATAAGGTAAAAATTAATAATAGTAATAATCCTTAAGAAATGTCACCTTCAAAACAGATGTTTAATTTGCTGTACACTAGACAGTATAAAGGGGTGGAGTGGGTATGAGATAGTGTAAACCACTAACTAAAGTTGGAGAAACAAGCCACCCAATCATTAAGAATAAAAAAATGCAAATTACATGGTAAAATTATGTAACAATGAAAGGGCCTATGGAACATAAAGAGCATCAAATAACACTGGAAACAAATCTATATCATACAAACATGAATTTCACCCACCAATACAGTTTGAACAAGTAATTCGTAATTATGTAAATACGAATTATAAACTAATTTCAGTTGGCTACCAGTTGGCACAATGTTTCATAGAATATCTAGGCAGGAAACAGGGGCAGAAAACAAAATGACAAAATCCATTAACTAAAATTAGAAACTAATCGAAAAGCATAACAGTCTAATCACTATTCAAATAAGAAAAAACCAATCCAAACACCTCAACAAGGCAATTTCATATCAAGAGCCAACGAACAACAAGTCCCGTACCAACCGCACCAATTAGAAATCAAAAGGTCCAAATTAGAATACATGCAAACTTTTAAGAAAATATACAAAAACAATCTAATCTGTTTGGACGAATTTAAGAGATAGACATACTTCCAAAACAAAAATTGCTCTGATTGCTTTGAGGAAAAAAGAAAATTTCTAATAACCGAACAGAATATAGTACCACTCTAATATTAATTCGTCTAGGTTCACTTAATTTGAGTTTCAGGAGAGAGAAAAAGAACCTGAGGGACGAGCATAATTCCGACGGTAACGCCGGCCATGAGATCCGCCTGTAAGTAATCCTCCCAGTTGTAGGTACGAATCCAACGGCAACAAGGAACGAATAGCTCAATCCAATCATTAAAGGTCATCCCCTTCAGCTTGGCTCGCCATTTGGATACCAGGGGGGAGAATTGCGACGAGGAGGAAGAAGAAGACGACGTCGTGGAGGGGTGGTCGAAGGGGATTACTTTGACGGAACGATGAGTCGGCATGGAGCCGGAAGGTTTGGCGGCGGCGGCGGCGGAGAGGTTGCGCAAGCTGGTTGAGGCGTAGGTTATCTCCATGCGCACCGGATGCGCATATTGTAACTTTGTAAAGATGTCTGGTCTTCTTTCTTCCTCTAAGACCAGCCATCAACACGAGAGAGAATAAAATAATAGGCCGAGAAGTGATTTGGTGGACCCCACCAAGTTGTAAGACTTTTACTTTCAATTTTGGCTACCTGGTGATTGGTTTAATCTCGTTACGTAACCCGTTATTTCTTCTAAGGTTAATAACACGTGTGTTGCATCAATTAATATCAAATTTATAAGTTCGCACTCAAATTATTTGGACTTATAATTTATTAGTACCTTCATTCTATAATAATTGTGTTTTTAGCTTTAAATACATGAATTAAAAAATATAATTAATACTATCATTTAAAAATTAAAATTTATATAAAATTTCATCACTACTCCTTTATGAGAAACTGAAAAGTATTACTCCCTCCGTTTCTAAAAGATTGTCGTTTTAGGAAATAATTTTTGTTCCAAAAAGATTGTAGTTTTGAGTTTATCAATACACATTAGCTATTTTTTTTTTCTACTTTACCCTTATTTAAAGCTTTCTCCTATTTAAAATTTTATTCCCTTCCTAATGATTCTTATTCAATTCAATGCTATAATCCAAGTTGTAATTGGTTGAATAAGAAGTGTAATTGGTTGAATTTAATAAGAAACATTGGGAAATGAATAATTGATTGAGACAATTAATAAGGGTAGTATAATATTTTTGCTAGGTATTAATTACATTCCTTAATCTGTGTGCATTAACCTTAAACAATAATCTTTTAGGAACAGAGGAAGTAATACAAGAGAGAAATTTTTTTGAGACAATGAGAAAAGTTAGGGGTGATATAGGAAAATAAATAATTTATTCTCCTAGAAAGTTGTAAACGACAAATAAATTAAAACAAATATTTTCTTCTAAAAAGACAGTTATTATGAAATGGAGATAATACATCAAATACTTAATTACATATAATATAGTCTTTAAATTCAGATTCCGATCAAAATTGGCTTGACCCGTCTATGAATTAAATCGAGTTTACAATGCTTTATATCATTTGACCGTACAAATATACGAATTAACTTACTTTTTTTTAAATAAAATCAATTAATAACATATGGTTAAAATACGGTATAACAAATATATATTCGCATTCTCTGTAAAGCTAACACTTTTCTTTGCCTTAGCTTGAACCCTAGAATTCCTCTTCTCCAAAATGCCATTTCTAATTTGAGACGGCACACCTGACTTTCCATTAATATGAGTTATAGGGTTTTTAAGCTCCACCACATCTTCATCATCTTCCTAAGAAACCCTAGAAAAACCCTTAATTTTTTTCACTCTCTTCCTCAATTCATCCAACAATTCTCTCTCCTCCCCTTTCAAAACCCTAGATTTTGTACTAGTCCCACCAAGTCTCACATTCTTCACTGCTCTGCTTGAAAGTTGATACCTTTTCATAGAAAGCTCATCAAGATACTCTATAAAACGGGTTAATTCTCAAACAAACCCAAATCAGATCTACGAGTTTGTGAGGCAAGCCCATGGCCTTATGAGAGAGAGCTCGCGAATCAGAGTTGGTATTGTTAGAATAAATGGATTTGAGAATGTTGAGAGTTGATTTGATGTATGTCAGGTCTTTTAGCTGACGAAGGGTCCGTGATCTGCGAATAAGGAAGGCTTTGAAGTGGGTTGTGATGGTACAGGTGGAGACAATCCGGAGAAAGAAAGAAGCAAAAGAATGGTGGCAAATGGAGGATTCAAGGGCGGAGATGCGGCAGAGGAGAAAAGAGACCATGGGCCGGGATTGTTTCTTCTTTTTGGTGGCGGTGTCTTTGGAAGAAAAAATTATAGGAATGGTGGGTTTGAAGGTTGAAAGGAGAATAAGAGGATAGTGGGACTAAAAAGGACTAGGGTGGATGGATTGACATTGGATGATGTGTGACGCCCCCAAATTCCAGGACCGTCACGGGGTCGCTCGAATTCGGTTCGTCACGTGCTCATGGTAATACATCACAATAATAATACGACTAAATATCGCATCGCACAGCGGAATAATACACGACTAATACCGAATAAATTATATTTAAATAATATAATTATTCACGTCCCAAGGTCTCGTAACTTAAACAGTGATTACATAGCTTAGACATATCTTAAGCATAAGTAACCTTAACTAGTACATAATATCATAAGTTCTTTATTACAATCATAAGCCCTACATAATTTAAGCTACTCGGTAGCCTTTTCCTTGCCTTTATCTGTGCCCGAAGGTCCGCACTGCTCGGCCTTAACTGAAATATTTTTAGGGAAATCAAGAATGAGCACAAATTGCCCAGCAAGTAATATACAATAAGGGTTTGTAATATAATTCTCAATTCTCGAAAGGGTATAGCAAGGTTTGATAGTTCAAGGATAACAAGAATATTAACAGTTTTCAATAACAGTCGCTAAGGACAGAATAATATCAATGTGATTCAGTAAATAAATCAATTCAAGATTTCAAGATAACTGAATACTGAGCAGTCACTAAGGACTATGAACTTCCACAAGAATTGACAGTAATAAACTGAAAATCCAACAAAAACAAGTACAACAGGTGATCAGCCTAAAGTACCATCGTTATGCATAACAATCAATCATACTCAAGTGCGCACGTCGGTTCTCCGACAGTTATATTTTGTTCTTCTCAGTCAAATACAAGATCCCGCACCAATCAATTAGTTTGGGTCGCTTTTCAACAATATAAGTCTAACCGAATCAAATGGCATAGATCTCAACAACTATAAATTCAATTTCAAGATTTAAAGTCTGAAGAATATAGTTCGACTTTTATCCTATTAATGAAGTATATGATTCATAATATCTGAATTTTAATCTCAAGAGTTTACTCGTACGACAATAATAACATAAGCCAATTGAATGTTCAATAAAGAGTAGAGTTAGGAACTTGCTTACAACGTTCCTTGAATAAAGTAAAACACGAAGGTCTAAGTTACTTGCACTTATAAATGAATGTAAGTAAGGAAACTTGCACTTTAAAAGAGTGTAAGTTAGAGAACTTGCCTTTAGCGTAGTTTATCCACGAAAAGCAAATCAACACTTTCGAATTCCTATCGTAATACAGTTACGTATATATATGATATCCATTAGTCATATAATTTAACTTCACATTATATCTTCGAATATACGATCAACATACAAGCTAAATTTTATCCTAGCTACACAATTATTTAGTATCTAATTTCTATTCTTAACTTCCTCTTTTCTCAAGTTCATCATATTCATACATCATTACTATCATGTGAGACTACCACAATTAGCAAACATACTCGCATATTATTAATATCACATAAGACCACAATTAATACTAAATATATTTTATTTTAACAAGTTATGACATTCTCATAAGTTAACCATCAAAATCGGGTTCAAATAACATCATATAATATCCCATAGCATATATACATGTTAAAGGATACTTTTATGTGTATACAACCTTTTCTCGTTCTAATCATACATGCAATAGATTCTAAGTCAACACTTTCAATAATTTAAAGTCATTCAAGGTCATGGAATTCACAAAGCCTATCATGCTTTGTTATACGAGGTGATCACATAACTTATTTTACGCATACTTGCAAGAATCTATATTATACACCTATAACTAGCACCGTTACAACTTAATTCATGTTTCACTTGTGCCTAACTAGTTCTCATGGCATCTAACATGCCATGTATATGTTTATGACATTTTAATGAGGTTATGAGCATTACCAAACATGTCCAAAATTTTCAGAATTTAGGCTTCGATATAACATGTCAAGATTTACGTTTCAAACTTACACTTTCACTTAGTAAAGTTCACAAATAAAGCCCACATGCTCATGTCATATTATGAAACATATATAAGCAAGTCAACATGCTTTTCATGCATTTCAAGGCCCTATAAACATGCTCGAAAAGTCAAAATGTATATATGGTCTTTACATGTCAATATCAACCTTCAAAACTTGTATTTTTGTTAGAAAGGTGCACTAGTTGGGTTCACATGTTCTTATTATATCACGATACATATATACTTAAGTCAATATGCATTCCATGTGTTTCTAGGTCATACAAACGTGTCTCAAAAGTCATAATACTATTGTGGTATTTATATATCCAAGTTCCTCTTTTCATAACTTTAAGTTTTCTTCGAAATACTCAACTAAAACGACTAGCATGGAATACTATAACCTATTAACCTTATTCCATATGTTAATGTGAGTTATAAGCATACTCTACTAGTACAACATGTTCAATACATCAGAAGATATAATAGAAATTATCAACAATTTCTGCAGTGGCGTGCGGCCGCGCCCAAATTGTACTAGGGAGACGCGCGGCCGCGCTTCTCCCGTTCCAGACCAGAAGATGTTCTGTTATTGCAAAGCTTCAGAATTTCTCATAATGTACTTAGCTAGCATGCTTGCCTACCATCACTTTACATTCCTGACACATAGATATACTTAACAACTTATGCCAGCACCTTATCACACACTAATTTCAGCAATATCATGCAATCTCTATGAATTGAAATTTAAATGGGTTTAGAGGTTATACCTCTTGAGCTCAAACTTGCACACAACTTGCTCTCAAATTCAGATTATGAACTCACAATAATCTCTCTATATCACTTAGCAATTAATTAATCAACATAGAAAATGAAGAGAGGCTTGGTATTTATAAGAGAATTCAATATCCATACAAAGCAATTGCCCCAAGGTTTGAAACAATGGGGGAAATGAAGAACTAGAGGATTGAGGGGAGTTGATGGAATAGTGTCCAACCACCACCTCAACCCACACCCCTTGTCATTATCACCCTCAATGCTGGCTAGGAAGAGAAATGATGAAGGAGTAGCTTAGACCATTGGCTATTCACGTGAGAGAATAGATGGGGAAATTTGGACACTCAATATGGGACAATGAAACTCAGCATTAGCATGTTGGGGGAAATGAAATACTATATACTATATACTTAGTACACATATATGCTTAGGTATAAGTTCACTTAGAAGTATACATGGATTTAGGATGTCACAACAACATTACATGGTAGCACATTGGGGTACATGTATATACACATCATATAGTACATTTTAATAATATCACATTATAAGTTAATTGAATGGTGACATACTACATTATCACAAATCTCATTATTATTATTTCAATTATGTACTTATTGAAATAATTATTGTTATTCCTTATTCACATGCTTTAATATACCATATAGTATATATATTACATGGTCTTACTAAAGTGTCACACTACATTTCATATCTAATAAGGAACTTTATTGTATGAATACCCACACATGCTAATATCACAAAAAAAGTAGCATTATAATACATGTTTACACCTCAAGTATCATAACACATAGTTTTACTATGTACAATCATATAGTATAGTTTAAATATACTTGCATGGTCACACATAAGTGTTTCTCTACACTATATACTATGGTTGTATTCCATATACTTTATAGATTTAAGTATTGCACATTTGCACATAATAATTAATATAATCTTATTATATTAATAACTTACTTATTTGCTTTATTATTCATAATGTCAAATAAATAAATTATTTATCTTATCAATTAATTAACAATAATATTAATTAATCCATTCCTCATCGATTATTAATAACACCTAATTAATAATTATAGGATTAATTATCACATTAACAAATATAATTCCCAGCATATTTATAACCAAGTGTTTTATTATTATTATTATTATATTTCTTGCAATAATAATAATCACATATTATTAATTAATCACCATTAATATTCTATAACAATTATTCTACGATGACAATTAATTAATGTTCTACGATTAACAATTAATATAGATTAATTGTTCGCTTAAATGAATATAATCATTCTTATATTACGTCACTGTGCCACACAAGGCTATCAACGAGTTTATCGCAAACTCCACATATTCTCAATTATTATAATTATTCAATTTTATATAATTGAATTAATTCATCTCATAACACAAAATTATTTATATACAAATAAATTCTCATTTCTATTAATATATTTATTTAATAATATTAAAAAATTCTCGGGTATTACATGATGAGTGGCTCTTGATAAACACATAATTCATATATTTTATTATTCCTAATTTTATCTTTTTAATTATATTAGTTTATTAAATTAATATGTTTTATTTAATTTTGTAAGATTTAATATTTTGTTGCAATAAAGTCAAAATCTTGGTGATCAATCAGTATTTAATGATCTTATTTATGTAAGAAAATATCTAAGAAAAATCCTACAACGAGAAGGAAAGAGGTGGAACAATCTTGGTACAAGTCAAATACAGCAAGAGAAAGAAAAGTATATCTAGAAGATATCTTTGATAAGTTGATTGTCACTAAGAAGTTGAAACATACATAGAAAATTAAATTACTTCTTCATTGTAGGTTCGTTGGATGATCGTTAATTAAAGGGAGTTTTCTTATTTATTTTTAATCTTCTTCTCTTCTTTATTTTAGTTAGTTTATTTTTTTTCATGTCTAGTTATTTTTTTATATATCTAGGATAAAGATAAAATTAAATAATTATTCATGATAATAGTTTTCATCTCTTCTATTATTTATGCTTTTGTGTTTAATTGATTTCGCCTTCATGTTTCTTTATTGAAATACTTTCACTTTATAGTTCTTATGTGATTTTAAATTAATTAAGAATTTTTGATAGATTATTTTTAATATATGAGTTTTTCATAATCCATGCTTACTCAAAGAAGTTTTAATGGGTTATAATTAATCCTTAAATTTTTATAGTCTATGTTTGCTCACGTTAATTGTAAAATTACTAAATTAAGGGGAAGTGAGATCAAAATCATAATTAAGTTATAAAAATAGAAGAGATTGAATTACTTATTATGTTTATTATTTAATAGATTCAGATTCCTAGATTGTTTTCTTATAATTAGTTAGTTTAATTGTAGTTGATCAATTCTCAATCTTTATTTCTAATTCGCCTAAAATAGATATTAATGATACAATAAAATTAATCTAGTTTATGTGGGTTCGACATGTACTTATCAGTTTTTCAATTTGATACTGTGCACTTGCAGTTGCATATTTTTTATCACATTAGCTCAGGTAGTGCGATAGGATAGAGGACATGACAACTGAAAAATTATGTAGATGCTCTATTTTTCAGATGAAGACATGCATATAAGTTTTTTTTAAGTCAAACTGTATTGTATACGGTTAAACTATATGCAATTCCTATATGGCTGGCAATTTAGGTATTCATGCTATTTTTGGCTGAAATCTGAATTTGGGGGATACATTGTATGCAATTAGGTACTTGATATAGTAAATTATAAGCCCAAATATTTGGGGTTCGACTTATGAATTTGGTGATACTTGATGTAACATAAGTGTTATTAGCCCTTTTTCTAAAGTTAGGCAGATGATATTATAATAATGTTAATGATATATATTGCGAATGTTTATCTCAATTCAATTATGTAGATAAATATTAGTGGTTATAATTTTTTTGAAAATATATGTAATAAGTGGACTTTCTATAATTCTTACCAATCTCATTGAAAAGTTTCATAATTATAATTCGGTCTAAATTTATCGAAATGCATAGCAGGATTCTTATAATAATGAGCACATGGCAGTTTTATTTTTTTTGACAATTTAATTTACCCTTGACCTTTGGTGAAAATGAAACTCTGTACAAACGAAACTCTCTTTCATCATCCAAGGGTAATACACCAATTCTCTATTTATTTTATGCATACCCATCGAGGGAGTTTAAATTTAGAATCTTCATACTATATTTCAAGTTCTCATTAATATTATTGTTGGGGCATGATTTCGTGGGCTTGGTTGATTTGGTGGGTGTTATCCTACGTGGCAAAATCTTCCTACGTGGCAGTATATTTTTTAGGAGACTTAACTTTTAAGGAATCTACAGTCCTGATTCTATTTAATTTCCTACTTTTACGGGAACAGTCCGGATTGATATCGGTTTCCCATCTTTAAAGATATTGAGTTTTAACCATACATGGTAACTGACGTAATAAGGAGTCATATTTCTACTCGGGGACGGGCTTGGGAGGTGGTGTGGGAAAGTTATAAATATGCGGCTATATCCTAATTCACAGTTAATGACACTTTGTCTAGCACTAGCACTAAAGTCTCCATTGTTAACATATTCTTCAGCTTGTACTTATGCTTACATTGGAGATGTCCCCCGATGGCCCCGACCGTCAGGCTCCTCAGTGTATTTGCTAGTTTCTGTGCAAGATTTAACTCATTGTTTAGTTATTGGACGAGCGGACGGATCTTTCCGTTAATATTGGTGCTAGAAAGAGGGTCATTTTAGTGTTGTTTTTCATAATCACATATTTAGTTTATTGAACTCATGACAAGTAGGAGTAAGGGGGAAACCGTTTTTGACCAGGAAAGATCTTCGGTCAACCCCGCGACCTAGGTTCGGGGATCAATTAAAGAAAGACTTGGTTCCAACAAAAACGTAGTGGACCAGGCGCAAGTTTAATCGGATTCCACCTAGGCGACGACTATTCTCCACCAGCCAAAGGACTTCCGATCCCCATAGTCATAGAACGAATAGTCGTTCTCTTGCACGCACCCTTACGGATCGGGACGGCTAGGACCAACGCGAGATGATTCAAACTCGAAAGATTCAGCAAACTAACGAGGCTATGAAAGCCTTACGCCTCGAACAAAAGGAGCTAGATGCACGTTTGTTGGAATTAGAAAAGGAAGAAGAGGTATCCTCGAGTCGGCACAGTCACCGGAGACCACGTGTAACACCCTAACATTTATGAATAAAAATTGAATTTCCTCTATATATTATTTTGAAATAGTAAGGGGTTGATTTGATAAATTTGATAAGTTATAGGTAATATGCTCAAATATTTCAAAATAAGCAAGTAGTTATAAAATATTCATTGTTGTCAAAGAATATTCGTTTGGTCGTGGAATGTTGTTGTTGTCGGGGAATATTCGTACGACGGCGCAGCCATTTGTGGGTCCCATAACAGAAAATTGTCGGATGAAGAAAACGACAAGTATTAGTTTTTTAAAAATAACGGCGTAGTTGTTACCATCAAAACTGTTAAAATACCCGGTAGTTAAAAAAAAGTAATACGCGTTGTTGCACAGTAGCACACGGTATTACACAGTAGTTTATATTATTGTTGTTTCAATAATTGTCACTGCACAATATTTTACATTATCAAATCAATAATTCATATTATTTGAATAATATTATTAGACAGCATTATTGACAATGTCTAAGAAAGTTCTGTCTAGGAAAGGGGTTTGGTCCCCTAATTGCTCGCCAGTAAGGAGAAATTCTTATCGGAAAGCCCCCTCTTTCTTGGGAACGACCTGGTTGTCATTATTGTGATTCTGTAATATTATTTGTGAATAATTAATTATTGATAAAAATGATAAGAAAATATTTATTCGATGTGGATATAAATGGGGGAATTTTTAGCAAAGAAGACAATTGTTGAAAATTGATATTTTATCTTTTCTGATAAATAATTTATTCGAATATGTTATTATAATATTACATTATAAGTGTATAATGTGATAATATAATAATATAATAATAGTGATATTTTTACAATAAATTCACTGTATATGAATAAAATGAGGAGGAATAGAGCAAATTGGGTCTGAATTATTTTTGTTAAAAATATGTGTGTGTGTGTGTGTAGGGATTTAACTAAGGTGGAGTTAGTGGACTCACCATGGGTTGTGTATTAGTAGAGAATTAACCCTATTTGGGTTAATTGGTGAGAAAAGGATAGGCATATATATGTCTAAATATGATGAGATTGGATCGTGGTTGGATGGTTGAGTAACTTAGGTTACTTGAGTGTAGAAAATTAACTCTACATGAGTTAATTGATGGGAGATATATATATATGTGTGTGTGGATGATGGGGAGAGTGAGAGAGAGAAGAGAGAGAATTAGTGGAAAATTATAGGAAATGATGAAAAGAAAGAAAAAGGTGATTGGTTGTGGAGGATTTTGAAAATAATGAATGTTCCGTATGTAAATTTGGGTCATTTTTCGTTCAGAATTTGAAAAAAATTTCTTCTACAAAGTTGTATAGAATTAAATTTCATATGAAATGGACATAGGGTTCGTATTTTTCTGATAAAATGGCTATTTATTATGCATTATTGAAGTTTCGGAATAAATGTTTTTTTATTAAAACATATGGTGCGCCCCGCTTGTCCTTTTGGCTTGTGAGTTATGCTGGAGAATTTTTGTAAAAAGTGGTGGGAGTGGTGAAATGTGGAATTCATCCGAATGAAATTCATCCGAAATTTATATAAATTCAGTTTTGGTGTTCTAAGTATTTTCCTATAAATAGGGTGCTTAGTTAGAATTGAAAATCACACCAGAATCAAAAGTTTATTTCTCTATAATATCGAGTGTATTTTTGTGAGTATTTAGATACTTTGAATGTTGATATATAGTGCAAGTTTTCTTCAGCGTTATATATGTTATTCCAGTCCGAAGTACTATTCTTTTGAGATAATGAATGTTATTTTTTTCGTAAATGATATTTTTCTTTCAATATCATTACACCGAAATATTGGTATGAATTTTATTATAAATTTTTTTCCTTTTTATGTCGAGGTTACTATTTATGTATACGGCACTATTCAGGTATACGATACTATTCACGAATACGGTACTATTCACGAAGTATAATTTTTTTACCTTTTTCATGTCAGGATTACTATTCACGTATACGACATTATTTACGTATACGACACTATTTACGAATACGTTACTATTCACAGAAAAATTAAAAAAAAAAATTCTTTGTCCAAGTTGTTTGTTATGGTTCCTATCTTTGATTGGATCCATGTTTTGAACTTCATTCTTGAATTTTGCTCCATAATTGATTATTATGGAGTATTCTTGAACTTGGATAAACTAATTTATGAATCCTTAATCTTAGTCCTTTATCTCACTGGATTCGTTATTAATATTATTTTTCATCATCTTCAGTCTTAAATGGTGATATAAACGAATATTTTTGGCCTGTAGTGCAAAGATGAATGGTTACTTAATGAATATCTTTGGCCTGTAGTGCAAAAATGAATGGTTATTTGATGAATATCTTTTGCCTGTAGTGCAAAGATGAATGTTTACCTGATGAATATCTTTGGCCCGTAGTGCAAAGATGGACAGGTGTTGAGATGAACATGACCACTGATGATACAAATGAATATCTTTGACCCGTAGTGCAAAGATAAATATTTGATTTGAGATATATATTGATTGACAGGGATAAAATATTGATGATGAACTTTTAAATCATAGAAAATGGTAGACATCATTTTCTACTTAACTCTTCTGATGAATTGTTATTTTCGCTGCAGTTGTTGATCTAAAACTTGTTGTCCATAATATTTTATCTGATTTGTTGAAGACTAACTATAATTTATTTTTTATTATCTTAATCATAATATTTTTTACTAGGCTAGTTGAGCTCGCCCTGTTATTCTATTGTCCTCTTCAGAAATGAGAATGTTGCAGGTACTAGTCGGAGAACAGAGTGATGGGTAGAGTTAGAGCAGTAGAAGTCCTCACTATTTTTGTAAAATAGTGTGATAATAATTGTAATAAATGAGGACTGAATTTGAGCGTTTATATTTCGTATTGCATACGATATGTATTGAAGCTCACAGCTTGTGTGGTCGTTTTTCTCACGACCGTTTGATATAAAGTTTGTATTTGGATTCTGTACCATGTATTTGGCGACCCAGAATGGGTTGGGTTAATTGAACCTATTCTGGGGGCATCACACCACGCAACATAGCTGGTCCAGGAAATATCGTTCGGACGGCTCTCGAGAAGGAAGGAGCAGGCGCAAATCACTCTCCCATGGAAGTATTGAAGAGAGGGCAAAATTTGGGCGACAACAGTGGATAGCCCCCCCATAGCACATGAGGGATCGACCCAGGTCATCCCTTTCGAAGGAGAAACCCGACCCCATTATGTAAAATCTTGCGAAATTGGAACAGACGAACGAGATACCGGTTGATCCCACGTCACCCTTTACTCCTGAGATTGATTGGGTTAGGGTCAAACCCACTGAAAAGATGTCACCCCCATGGAGAGTTGTGAATGCACCGAAGACCCTTATGATCATACTCATGCGTATGATCGTCTCGTGCGGTACGATAATTCTGATGCATCCAAGTGTCAAATGTTCATCACGAAATTGAAAAAGAAGGCCCGATTACGGATGTCATCACAACCACCGAACTCTATCGGATCATGGAAGGAGTTTTGTGACGAGTTTTATGACCGGTTCGGAAGCAACAAGAGAAGTGGAAAGTCTACAACTTCACTCATGCAGGTTAAACAACAATAGAGCGAAAGCTTAAGCCAATATGTAATGAGGTTCAGAGAGTCGGTTGGAACGGTGACAGATCCTAACTCCCCTCAGGACCCCGAATTCTTTCACTACGGGGCTGGATGTCATCAGATCGAAAAAATTGATGAATGGCATAATGTTTAATTCGCCGAAGGATTTGTCCAAGGCGTATGATAGGGCAGGGAATTTCATCGCTATTGAGGAAGCTATGGGGAACGTGAAGCCTCAGATACATACTACAGATATACATAGAGATCGGGAAAGGAGATACAATCCCAGGGATCAAGTACTTAGTCGAGGTTAAAGATCGACTCAATTACATCAGCTCTTATTCTTTTCAGGGAGTGAATCGTTCTGACAATATTATAGCTGATGTCTTGTTTAAGTTGACAATAATAGAGACAACTTCATTTGGAAGGTCAGTATATTTAGAAGTTCTTGATGCTCCAAGCATTCAAAGGACAGAGGTCTTGGTATTGGAAAGGTCGGATTGTTGGCTTAATCCATACTTGGACTACCTTAGTGATGAGATTTTGGCATCGGATCGAATGTTGGCAAAGAAAATAAAGTATAGGAGTTCATATTTTGTCTTGATAGATGGGGATCTGTATCAGAGAGCTTTTTTTTCTCCGTTATTGAAGTGTTTAGTGTCATCCGAAGCAGCTTATGTCCTTCGAGAGATACACAAAGGGATATTTGGTGATCACGTGGGGGCCAAGGCGTTGGTTTACAAGGTGTTAAGGTAAGGATATTATTGGCCGACTATGTGTTAGGAAACTAAGGATTATATGAGGAATTATCCCAAATGTCAATTAAACAGTTATATTCTGCATCAACCATCCGAGGAATTATCTTCGATTCTGTCTCCAATCCCATTTTTAGTTTTGGGGATCCACATCTTGGTTCCATTGCTAAAAGGCTAAGGGTCAGGTGAGTTTTATGGTGGTTGCAATAGATTATATGACTAAGTGGGTGGAGACTAAACCTCTTCGGTTAATCATTGAACATGAGTGTTTAAAGTTCTTTAAAGAGTCAACTGTGTTTCAATTCGGTATCCCCAGGGTTCTAGGTATCGGATAATGGGTGTCAGTTTGTTGGAACAAAGTTTGAACAATTCTTGATGGATTTGAATATTCAACATCGAACTACATCAGTGGTGCATTCTCAGTCTAACAGTTATTAGTTCCTTATTGTCATCCCTTAATTATTCCTGATCATCCAAAAGCTTATGCTTTTGCTCGGAGAGGTCAGAGCATTTTCACTTTTATTTTTCACCTCGAGTATGATCTCTTTGGTTCGGCGTTGGGATGCATTATGTTGACTCCGTTCCTCCATCAGGGAGGACTTCAACACTTCCACCTCACTTTGGAGGCAGTTGATGCTGGCCTCGAGCTCTTTTCTCTTATTTAGATCTTCATTTTTTCTTTTTAGCAACCGACCAAAGGTTGTAATGGACTGAATCATATAAACGTAAAGAATGGGTTAAATATTCTACTTAAGTTTTGGATACGAGAATTTATAAAGGGATGTGAGGGTTACTTACTCGGCCTTGGTAGACGGCAGTGGCCAGGATCAAATCTTCCAGGTCAAGGTCTTTATATAATTTGGCGTCATCGTCAAAGACGAAGGCGCCAAAGCTGTGATATGGAAAGCCCTCGGGTAAATTCTCGGGCCATACGGAGGACGATAGCTTTTGTTGGGGTGATGTTGAAGAGGAGAGGACTTCATTAGTGATGGTTAAAAAAGGGGTCGGATTTCGTTCGGTTCGAGCTTTTTTCGATGGAGGTTTAGTAGGAGTTTCCTCATTCTGGGGTTCAGACGAGGTCAGTTGGGTTGTTTCAGTTTTAGTGGCTGTGGGGATATTGTCGGGTTCGATGGCTTGGGTTAGTGTGGGTGAGAGAGTTGGGAGTCAGGGAGGAATTTTGGTTGATATCTTCACCAACCAGTGTTTCTTCACTCTCAGTAACGACATCTTATTGCTAGTGGTCATTGCTATGATGTTTTTCTATGTTGGTGAAGACATCAGGATGTTAATTATGGGTTTTATAGCGATAAGTGGTTCTGGTTGTTGGGTCGGGATGGTTTGAGTATCGATGTCAGTCGAAGGGGTTGTCGTGGTGTCAGGATCGAGAACATAGTGGGTGTCGGGTTCAGGGATGGCGTTGGTTGTAGGTTCAGAGATGGTGTTATTTGGGGATAGTTGGGAGATGGGTTTTGTGATTATTTTCTGTTTGAAGATTGTTACTGCAAGTAAAAAAGAAAAAGAGAAGGGGAAATAAGTAATAGGTATACGCTTATTAAAGATTAAATATGGATATAGATTAACATTTTGAAACTTACATTTGTGCTTGTAGAGCCAAAATGGGTCGGACAACAACTTAATTGGTCAGTCGCTCTTTGGTATTTTGTGATATAATTCCCTAAAATCTTCCATATGATCTTTCTTGAAGTTGTCAACCTTGACGATGGGCGTTTCAGGGTCAGCCTAGTTCGGGAGAAGTCTGAGGTACAACCTTTGATAAAGATCCATTGTGAATGCCACCCCTTGTGGCTTGAGGGGGTGTTCATCCAAATACAGTTGTTGGGTTGTTTGTTTAGTTGTCGGAGGCTCGACTATTTAGATCGACCAATGTTGAATAGGGCGAAGAAAAAATCCAACCTTGGTCTGACTCCGCATTTATTGTAGAAGGCTATGAAGCAGATGAGATGGATATATAAGTTCGACACTAGTTGTACAAACCCGATACCCACAAAGCTAAGAAATGAAGAGATAAATTCATGTAATTGGAATCGGACCCCGTACTTTAAGGCCTAGATCGTGACGGCTATCCATTCTCCCTGTGGCCGCCAGTACATCTTCTCTGATAGGTTCGGAGCCTGGATATTGTAGGTGTTTGGAATTTGATATTTTTTACTGATGTTGGGCAGTTGGTAGGCTTGTACAACTGATCAGGTATTGATATGTGTATAGTTCTTTTCGATGAGTAGTAATTTTGGATTCTCATTTCGGTTATCTCAGCAGGGGCTAGTACCAGAGAAGGGGTGTTTGATGATGAGGGTGTGGATGTTTATGAGAGAGCAGCAGTACTAGTAGTAGTAACGGTGGAGGATGGTTGTTGGGGTTCTGTGTTTTGAATGATGGTGGTGTTAGGGGCGTTTTCGGTAGAAGGTTGTGTGACCATGGTAGCGCGGGGGGGGGGGGGGGGTGAATCGTAGTTGCGAGTAGAGAAGTAGTGATAGCAGTGGGGGTATATTCAGCAAGAGGGTGAGCGACAGAGATGAAGGCTTGGGCAGTTTTGTCTCATGGCATGGTTGATCGGGAAATATTTAGGTCTGGGGTGATGTGACTGGAGAAGAAGATCGTTGCAGGAAGGAGTTACAGAGGATGATTTAGCTTTGAGATAACTTTTAAAATCTAGAAATGGAGTTGTGACGATTGAATTTTAGGATGAGACTTTTGAAATGACTGGCTAACTCTGCACGTTCCTCAAATTACGATTGGGTAATTATGATGGTTGGCCCCGATTAAGCTTGTGGGGGTGTGTTTTGGCTTTAATTTCCATACCGGCATTAATTGCACGTTTTATAATCTCTTACTATAAGCCAGTTATAACAAGAGAGTGGAGGGGCAATGTTAGGGTATGATTTCGTGGGCCCGATTGATTTGGTGGGTATTATCCTACATGACGGTATATTTTTTATAAGACTTGACTTTTAATAAATATAGAGTCCTGATTCTATTTAATTTATACTTTTATGGGAACAATCCGGATTGATTTTGACTTCACATCTTTAAGGAGATTTAAGTTTTAACTATATATGGTAACTGACGTAATAAAGAGTCATATTCCTACTCGGGGACGGGCTTGGGAGGTGGTGTAAGAAAGCTATAAATAACACAGTTATACCCTATCACAGGTAATGACACTTTGTCTAGCACTAGCATTAAAATATTCTCAACATTCATCCATCTAAAAAAAGTTGAAGAACAAGATGAATATAAAGGAGAGAAGAAAGAGAAAAAAGAAAATAATTACTTAGATTCATCCATCTAAAAAGTTTACTATTATTACTTATGGAATATAGTAAATTTACTATATTCATCCATCAAATAATGGTCACTTTAATAATTATTTTTAGATGGAATATAACGAGATGAATAAAAGTGAGTAAATTTAAATGCAGTAAATTTAAAGAAAATAATTTCTTTAAATTTACTCACTTTTATTCATCTCGTTATATTCCAAAATACCATTAAACTTATTTAGATGATTTTTTTATAAAAATAATTATTATTTTACAATATTATAACATTTTATCCAATTAATCAGATTTTTAAACATTTTAAAAAGCAAGGAGAGGCTTTATGTTATTTTTAGAATTCAATTTTCTGAGATTCATAAAATTTTATATGAATACTAATTAAAAATGAATTTAAACAAACCAACTATTAATCAGCCGACAAGCTCTATTTTTGGTAATACACTAATAAGTCTATAAAATGAATCAAACAGTTCGGTATCGATTCGTATTTATTCGACTAAAAATTCGATTTCAGCTTGACTCAAAATATAAATAAATTTTAAAATTCGATAAATTGCTCGAACATCTTCAAATTATAATTTTTTATTGATACTCGGATTATATTTGCTCGAAAAATTTAAACTGTTCGGGCTCGATTCGAGATTGTGTTCGATTCGGTAGTTAAACGAGACTCAATCAAACCTTATTTCATATTTTATAAATTTTGAAAATCAAATTTAAATAACTCAATACTAGACTCGACCAGGTACGATTGATTTATATTCATAAGACTAATAGTATTCCTACACGTTACACGTTAAGTTGTGGGTCAAACGATTTGGTCATCTGATCTCAAAAGGTGGGGACAGTTCACTGCTATACGCACGGAGAGAGAATACACGGAGATGTCACAAGGAATAAACCAAGGAAATTCACTGGAAATTAATATTTCTACATAGTTTTTTTGATATTTTTATATAAAAATTCTATTGCGACAGTTTTTCGCGCCGTTATATATTTATAACGATATTTTTTATATAAAAATATCAAAAAATTATGTAAAAATATCAATTTTCAAAACTCATATTATCAGTCACACATAAAGGGACTCATTAATTATTCATATGAAAACAATTATATAAAAATATTAATTTTGTTTTCAAGTAAAAATATCAATTTCTTAAATTAAAAGAACATATCTATATACCCCCTCTTCCTCTAAATATACTCCCTTTTTCCCAAATTACCAAATTGGATACATATTTATAAAATGATAGAACTTTAAAAAATTATTTTTAAAATATTCATTAAAAATATAACAGTATTAGCATGATGATACTCAATTATGATAAAAATAATGATTTGTTAAGAATTTTATGTCATTTTATACTCAAAAAAATATAAATATATCTTTAATTTTATGTTATCTCGATTTCAAAATTAGAGATACAATTTGACTTTTGAGCTCTAATGACTGCATATTTAATTTTGAAATTGGTATGACTAATAAAAGTTTAGAATGAAATAAATTTTGTAATTAATAGTTTTTGTTATATATATACAATTATAATTATTATATGAACTAAAATTAAATAAATTCATATATATATATATATATATATATATATATATATATATATGAGACACAATCACATAATAACATACCAAAGGTTATAGTTTGGTGGTACTACCTCTCTTTTTATTTTGTATAGTTATAAATTTAAGTTTATCTGATAGTAAAGACAACACAAGAGCTGCAAAAAAAAAAGTGTCCCTAAGTTTTCCATAGTGTCTCTTATGCCACAATGATTGAAATGTAGTAGTATAAGTAGCTCAAAATGGTTTAACAAGTAATAATGTTTTAAAAAAGTTACTAAATTCAAAGTGATAGTTTAATGGTAGTCTTTCCTTTTTAATGTGCAACAAGTTCAAGTTTCTCCACAAGAAAGTTAAGAACTACTGCTCCCTTCGTCCCACAATATATAACGTTTTAGAATTATGCATAAGAATTAAAAAAAATAATTGTATAATATTAATTGTTTATAATATCCTTTACCATATACTTATCTCATACTCTCTCATTTGTAACATTTTTCAATGAAGGATAATTTTGGAAGCATTCTGATTTATTCTCCTAAATTATATAAAACGTCAAATAATTTGAGAAAAATGAAATCATCTAAAACGTCATATATTATGAAACGGAGGGAGTGTTGGTTGTGCTTCAAAATTCTTAGTTTTGGCAAAGTCCCACATTGCCTATTTTGAAAACATTTCTTGTGTATAATAGTACATTTTGGTATGAACTTAGTAACTTGATTGAGAAAAAAGGGATAAACTCGCACACATGAGGATGACTAAATAATTGGGCTGGTCTAAACTTGAACCTTGAACTGCCAATCAAAAAACCTTAATGTAGTGTGTGTGTGCTATGGAACTCATTATTTTTTAGGACAATAGTTTTGTTACGGCCGACTTTAGTGCGTGTGTGCCATGGAGCTCATTACTTTTTAGGACAGTAATTTTGTTACGCCTCGACCTCGGTTTCCAGATAAATTATTTCAATTTAATATTTTATTCGTCTCGTTAATACTGCTATTTTTCCAATTGGGAGTACTACATAGCAAAGATAAATTTCTTTCAAATTCTCCCAAATTCAAAGAAAATTACCCAAATAGCTAAAAAAAATTGCTCTAAACCAGCACTACTTGAAAACTTATTTGAGACTATATATATAATATAGGCATTTTGGGTCTATATTGCATAATCATTACAATCAGCCACTAAAATCTTAAGTATCTCAATAAGTTTTCAATCTACTGTAATGTCTCATTAGCTAAATCTTATCATCATTGCATATTATCACAAATCTCAATGAGTACTAGAAACAAACAAACATCTGAATAAATTGTTGGATCATAATTGTTCTCTCCCACATAGACCTTACACTGTTCAATTATGACTGATTTTTCTTTTCCTGTTGAATCCATCTGTATAGAAAAAGAAAGAACAAAATATCTCGAATGATATGAGAACAATTACCCTGTATGGTTACACTAAGTTCCAATAAATTTGTTGTTTGTAATTCCAACATTATAGTAGATCTTTTTGTAACAGATGACCCTTCAAATGATTTGGGTAAGTAAGCAACAAGGTGAATCTGCAATTTATCTTGTAAAATTAGATTACACAACTTTACATCTCTAGGACAACTCAATACTCTAAATGATTAAGACTATGTTTTCTTTGGGCCCCAACTCATAAAAGAGTAAGAGGAACAACTTGAGTAGGAACTCTATTTAGGATGCCCAAAATTATTTTAAAGGTTTCATCTTAAATAAAAATAATAATAAGTTGTCGATACTTGAAGGAAATAAGGGTAATATGTGGCGTTTTGTAAGTTTGGCTTATCCGTGAGACCCACAACTTTATTTAATTTCTTATGTGCAACTCTTCTGTGGGACCCACGGGTCATTCAAGAGCCATTTTCCTCTTCACATTGTCAACAGTTACTTTCGCCACCAATAGAACTTGCCTATTGGCATTGCCAAGAGTCACTTGCCCCTTCGCAAATGTAGACACTCGAAATTTCACTTTTGTCGTACTAACCCTGCAGGAGGGTAAAAGCGTCATTTTACTTCGAAGACAACCCCGAAGTAGGGCAAAAGATCCCGGTCATCTCGGAGACAACCCCGGGAATAGTGAAGAGGACCAATGAAGTCCGAACATACCGCAACCCGATCGAAGATCGACGAGCTGAGACAGTGATCATCGGAAACCACCTCAGCAAACCTCGAACGACGTACCATCGAGAGATAAGCCTGCAGACTGATATCTGGACCTGGAAGGTATCTCGGCTACGAGTATGAACTTCCCGAACCCTAGTTCGGTCAGACTCGATCTTATCTCGCTGCGTTTGTCAAAAACGGTTCGAAAGATCAAACGGCGGACGTCAGCTTCTGCCAAATCAAGACCGAAGGAGCAATAACCAAGCCGGGGGGTCCCACTTGGGTAGCCTTGACCATGTATCCGGCTGGCCGCATACATGTATGCGGCTACCCGGGACAGATTATAAACCCCCATCTTAGTTCATTTAGAAAGAGAGAGACATGTTTAAAGAGAGAAAGAGTTTCTAGAGAGAAGGAGGCTTGGGTGGAACTCTTCTTCACATATTTGAAGCTCAATCATCCCACTTAATACATACTTGAAGCCGTCTTAGTGTTCTTACTTCTTTCCGGGAGTCAAAACGCTTGTTCACGCGTCCCCAAGGTGAAATAACGCACTTTTAGCTTTGGTTTCTTTGTAAACTATGTTCAAATGATAGATTAATGAAGTATCTTGTTTGAATCTAGCTATACTTGTTGTATTTTAAGCATATCGTGTAATAGTTGGTAGTTTTTACATTTTTACCTGTTATTTTGTGCTTGATACGTTGTATATAGTCTTCGGAAGCTAGATATACCTCAATCTAAGCCTAATCTAGCACCCGAGAGGTTATTAAGCATGAAGCTTTAACCCGTGAGCTATAACGGCTTAGATCCGTGGTATATCTATGGATTTATCATTTTTTAATCGTCCCGGTTAACCTGTATAGCCCTAAATATATATTTAAAGGTAAAAGGGGGCCGAATCGGCGTGAACGGTGATTTCGAGCGATGAAATCACTTAGTATCAAAGCCGTGGACGTTATGTATACGTAATATTGTATAAATCATGTGAGCCTAGGAATTTCGGTGTTGAGATCCCCGAATGGATCCGACTTGATTCCCACGATGGACCGGTTTTTACGTTGTAAATGCTTTAAATACCGTAAATATCGATGTACATGTAATATTTGGATCTTGAAAACGAACTTGAGGGGTTAGTCTCGAGAGCTCGGATTCAAGATCCCGTGATAGTAAAAACTTTCATTACGGGAGCTCGGTTCATCGAGATGGCTTTTTTGCCCGATGATGATCAGAACTTTCTTAACGCTTTAGCATACATATCATCAAAATGATTTCTCAAAGAAAAAACCACAAAGAGCTTTTGATGAAATAAATCGATTCAGGGTAGATCACGTAATTAACGTAAAGAATAAAAGAAAGTTTGGAAGTTCTCGATTCTTAGTCGGGCAAAGGATTTGAAAACCTTACTTTCTAAAACCTCATTTCAATTCAGATATCTTGCTAAAAATAAACTTTTGATTAAATCAAATCCTTCGTACCTAGGCGCAAAAGAGGTACAGCACTACTTTCAAGTCACCAAAAAGACTTCAAAACCTACTAATAAAGCTTTCAAAATCAAAAACACACACACACACACACACACACATTTTTTGCATAAAAAATCAATAAGATGCGGTACCGTGCTTGCACGGGAGTCGGGGGGTGCCTAACACCTTCCCCCCGCTTAACCTAGCCCCCGGATTCCACGAATCTTGGGTTTCAAGACCAAATCAAAGAGTCACGCATTGGACCATCTTGCGAAAAACTATTAAAACCCGGATGAGTTGGTACATCCATTTCCAAAATACCAACTGGCGACTCTGTCTCAATCGATCCAATCAATAAAATCAATCTTTCAAAATCGTCGACACATATATCAGTACCGCTTTCCTACAAAATTCACCCTTTAAAACTGAACCCCAAAGACAAAGCAAAAACGAAAGGAAAAAGAATAAAATAGATAAATCGGGGCACTCCTCTCTCGTCCCACGGACAAGAGACGAGGGCAAACAACTCCAAAAGAGAAAAAGAGACCTCTTCCTTCAACAAAAGGGAGACCGAGGACTTGATTTTTCGCCCGGCATCGACAGCAAATAGTCACTTGCCTCTTCACATTGTCACGAGTCACTTTCGCTAATAGTACTCGTCTCTTCGCATTGTCAAACGTCACTTGCCCATTCAAAAATAATCATTTGTCTATTCATATTATCAAGAGTTTTTTTCGCTAATAGTACTTGTCTCTTCAATATTACCAAGAGTCTCTTTACCTCTTCGCAAATAATAGTTGCATCTTCAATATTGCTAAGAGTCACTTTCACCAATAGTAGTTGTCTCTTCAATATTACCAAAAGTCATTTTGACCATTTGTTAAGGCCAAGGGCCACTTTATGTTCTTCTATAAATAGAAGCAAGTATTTTTCATATTTTACTTAAAAATGATAAGAGAAAGTTATAAAGAGAAAATAAGAAAGAAAGAAGAGGAATATTCGAGAAGCAAACACACACCAACAACACAAAGTTCTGCTACTACACTATTACAATATCTAGTCTCTTATTAATGTAAGGGATGTCATTTCTTTCATATTCGTAAGGAATGTCATATTCTTTTATACTCGTATAGAGTTATCATTTCTTTCATACCCATAGAGGGTTATCATTTTCTTTCATACTCCATATTATGGTAAGAGGTTATTATTCGTTTCTATCGCTTTATCATTAAACAGTGAAAATTTTTGGAATTAGTAGAATATTCTTAATAGTTTGTGTTTCATCTAATATCTTTCCACCTGAATCTTCCTATTGCGTTTTACACGTTATAGTTGACTTGTTAACCTTATTTATTCTATTCTTGAACCCTAATCGAATTTTTGGATATCATGTTGACAATTTGGATATTTTTGAACTCTTAACATATTAAATTACAGATCTCTAATGTTTATCTTGATCTTATTGTTCTTATTATTTATATTCATCATTTATATCATTGTTATAATCCTCAGACTTAAATTATGGTGAAACGCAAGGATGAACTGTTGATTGACATGATTATGACCATTGGTGTTACAAATGAATATCTTTGGTCCGTAGTGCAAAGATAAACTGTTGATTTGTATGATTATGAACAAAACTGTTGATTAGTGTTACATAGATAAAATATTGATGGTGAAATTTTAAATTGGAGAATATAGTAGTCATTATGGTCTACTTGACTCTTCTAATGGATTGCTTGGTCCGCTGCAGTTATCATTGAAAACTTATATTATCTTTAAATCTATGATATATTACTGTTGAAGGTTAAAGATGATTTATTATTCATTATATTAATCTTGGTATTCTTTACTTGACTATTTGAGCTCACCTTTTTTTTTGTTTCATTGTTCTTCTCAGGAAATGAGAGTATAGCTGGGATTAGCCAAGGAATAGAGTAATGGTCCGAGATAGTTACTATAATAGTTTTTACTATGTTGTAAAATAGTGTGATAATAATTATATTGAGAACTTAATTTAAGTGTTAATACTGTCTTACTATATGCGGTACAAAATTTGTATTGAAAACTCACAGTATATGTGTTGTCACATTTTGCACGACAGTATAATAGTTATAGATTAAAAAAATTGTATTTGATAATATGTATTTTTGGCGACTCAAATTGGGTTGTGTGGACCCTCTTTTGGGGGCATCACATTAATTACAAACAACTCATTCTTATTGTACCCTTTCCCCACAAATACCCTATTTTTTGTCATTACAATTTTATCCGACTCGAAGATAACTTTTATTCCCACCTTGCCTAACAAAGACATTGACACAAGGTTCCGACGGAAGTTTGGCATATGAAGCACGTCTGTCAATAAGATGATTTTTTTGGAGGTAAGCCTAATAAAGACTTTTCATTTTCCTAAAACATGTGCAGGAGTAGAATCTCCCATTTAAACTTGTTCCTTTCTTTCTCCAAATGGTGTATATAAGAAAAATGCATTTTTAATGCCACAAATGTGCTTGGTTGCACTAGAGTCTACCACCCAATTATTGTCATATGGCAACATGTTAACATTAGAAAACCGCAACAATAACATCCGCCTCAACAAAATTTGCATTTGGTGGGGGCAGGTTAGTAGTTCCTCCTCCTCTGTCTGCATTGCACAACATGATGTCCAGGGTTACCACAAACAAAACAATTACCTTCTTTTGATTTTTCTGATTTTGGTTTTACAAGAACAAAATCAACCTTTGTAATATCCAAGACTAATAAAATCTTAATTTGTCATCTCTTAAAATTAGAACCAGAAAAGGACTCAATTTTTGTGACATCGTGAATGCCTTAGTAGCGGTTAACATAGCAGAATTCATGTTTATCCTTAAGATTGTAATAAAATAATTGGAAAACTACTATGAAAATTAAAACAGAGTTTAAAATATATCACCCAATTGAATTGAGGCGTGCGTAGAACACTGTCCTTAAGGATAATTTCAGCCCCTCCGATATTATATATCACCGATGCAAAAGGTCGTAGCACCCTTCAGGATTCAATAATTTCGTCTTCTCTAATGTGCACTCAAATAGAGAAGGTGACATGAATAGCCTATTATTTTTTCTTGAGTTTTAGAATAGATGATTCAAGGAAAAGATTGTAGCGCAATATATATATATATATATATATATATATATATGGGCTATATATATACACAACTGTGTATTACACAGTCGCCTATGACGACGATTTTTTGGGCTATAACGACTGTTCACCCGTCGTCATAGACCAGAATAGCTATAGCGACGGGTGAACCATCGCTATAGCTAAAAAAACTGTCGCCATAGGCGACTGTGTATATACATTTTTCCCTATATATATGTATATATTTATTATTATTATTATTGTTGATATTGTTATTGTTATTGTTGTTGTTATTGTTATTGTTATTATTGTTGTTGTTGTTGTTATTATTATTATTATATGAAATAGAAGACATGCATGTTGATATATCTCTCTTTTATAAGAATAGAAGTTTATCTATTTCTATTCTATCATGCATGGCTAAGTATTAGTTATATATCATAAAGGTTTTGTAACGGCTAGAAACTTAAAGGTTTTGTAACTGCTAGAAAATCAATTACTGAATTACTAAAAATCAATCTCATTGATTTTGTGAAGGAAATCAATTTTGTAACTCAAACAATATGAAATTTAATCTTAACAATAAAAAGCACACTAACTAACTTGACTTTGAAATTCCTTTTAAATTATATAATAAAAAATAAAAAATAAAAATCAAACAACTATAACTTTAAGCAACTAGTCCAACTTATGACCAACATTACATTAAGCAGGTATCCATATTAAATAACATATAATCTATAAATACATATATCCATAAATCAAGATTATATATGATATTAATTGGTCATATATATAGATCGGAAAACAAAATATAATAACCAACTCGAGCATCTCAACGTTACATGAATGTACTGTCCCGGATAATTTATCAATCACATTTATATTATTAATTGACTCGATCAAATAAATCCATCCTCAAGTGACTTGGCCCAATCACTTTCATACCTTAATAAAATAAATCATTATTATTATGATTTATGATGTACTGAATTAGCATGCAAATTAGCATACACGCATGCATACATGCAAATCTGGCCAAGTATAAAAAAAAAATTAAAAGTGAAAACATGCAGCAGACTGAATTTCTTTGTTAAAGGATGGCCCATGCCATGCAAATTTTAAACTTTAAAACATGGATCAGATTATCATGAAGTTAAACTTCACGGTAAGTTAGTCAATTGACCAATACTGTGCTGACACAAAAAGATTATCTCTCAGTCTGCGTGTCGACACTATATTAGTCAATTTACGGGGCTATAGTCCGGCCCAATTTTTTTTATACTAGATAATTATGTAGCCCAAAGTAAAAAAGTTGGAATAGTGTTGGCCAGCCCAACACAAATGTATAATTTTGATATTATAACATCCTTCGTCTGCCCTAACCCAAATATACAATTTTAATATTATAATATTTTTAACCCGTCTTAATTATTATTCGGAGTTACTTGTTTATAATAATCCTGATTAGTTATGACTTACTCATCACAAGTCTAAAAAGTTACTTAAATAACTCACACTAGTCTATCCATATTAGACTTTTGATTTGAATGGAGAGAATTTATATTTTCACATAAAAAATTAATATTTTCATAGGATCACTCTCATATGAATTGTGAGTGGGCCTCATTTTCATAGAAGAGAAACTCGCGTGAAACTATCACTTTTCAGTCGGTCTGATCAGGCTGTTCTTCAATTGGCTCAGTCGTCATCAGGTTCTCCGGCCGGTTCCTCCTCTGCACCGTCATCAGGTTCTGCTTCAATTGGCTCATCATCAAATCCTCCGTCCAGCTCGATCGGCCATTTTCACAACCCTCTGCACTCGATCTCTCCCTCTTCTACCCAATCTGGAAACTCCTTAATTCGTAACTGAAATAGACATAAACCATACCCATTTTCACTTCTCTCATTATTTATTTATTTATTTTCTTAAAAAAAAACAAATCACCAAAACATCATTAATAAAATGAATCTTGCTTTGAATTATTTAATTAGGAATAAATAAATAAATTACAAATGAGTCTTATTGTGAAACAGGAGGGGAATAATCAACAACTACATGAGTTTCATTTTTTGTAGAGCATATATCATCTATACTATTGAAAACAAGAAAAAATGATAAGAATTTAAAACGAAAAATCGAACGCTAAGGGTTTGACTTGACCAATAAATAGGATTTGGCTAAACTAATAAATGTTTAAGGTTTAGCTAATTTAATAAATGTTTAGGATTTGATTAATCATAATAAGAATTTGGGTTGACTTTTAGGGTTTATTAACTAAGATTTATTATTTATTAACTAGGATTTAATATTTATTAACTAGAATTTATGATTTATTAATCAGGGTTTAAAGTTTATTAACCAAAAATAAATCATAAACTCAGGTTAATAAATCTTAAACCCTAGCTAATAAACCCTGAACATTTATTGATCAAGACTTATTCTAATTAGCTAAACTCTACACATTTATTAGTAAAGTCAAACTCTTATTCTGATTAGCGTCCGCTACTATTAGTAGTGGATGTTAAGTGTTTTTTTATTGTCCGCTATGTCGATTTTTAATTTCTAGCTAATTATAGTTGTTCTTTTTTATTTTAAATAATATAGATAGTGTATGTTTTATAAGAATTTATATCAAATACATGCTATGCTATAGATAATTCTTTATATATATTTGCTAAATACCTTTGACAAATATTTATTTGCTTTTTCATGAATTATTTTATAATGTCCCTCTTTCTCTTTGTTTTAGTGGAGAGTTATAATAAGGAGAAGGCTCACTGTTTTTTTGCCAGCTTACTTGTAAGTTTATTTATTCGCCTTTCCACTTTATGTGAAACTTATTTGTGAATTTATTTCTTAATTTTTTAATTTTTGATATTATAATAGTGATGATTTACTTGATTATAAAATTATATTATAGTTTCAAAAAAAAAATTGAGGCTTCAAAAAGGAAAAGGAAAAAGAAGAAGAGAAGACTCACTTTTCCTTTTTCTGTTCAAATTAAAGTGAAAACAAAAGGAGTCGGACGAGAATTATGTCGGACTTTCCTACCCAACTCCCAAATCACAAAAGAAGAAATTAATTTCTAGCCCATTAGCAAGGAGAATGAATCTAATGTTTCATGACTTCATTTTCCTTCTTCTATACATTTAGAACACAAAGAAAAAGAAATATATATATATATAAAATAAAAATAAAACTCTCTTAGAGATAACAGAACTAATAGTATAGGTAGTATGTATATTGGAAAGTAGAAACATACGACTAGCTCAGTACCAAAACCATGGCTAACCCCTGCATATGAACCATGGCTAAGCCCTGCATATGAACCATGGCTACGCTATAACAATTGACATTCATTCATTAATTTCCGTAGTATAACAGAAAACTTAAAAACTTTGGAACAAAAGATACAAGAGTTTGAATAGACTAAGTCACTCGTTTCTTCGAGTTAAAGATGCGCCAATGCATGCTCAGGTTTGTGACTGTACTCGTAATCGAGATGAACAAATGCGCGTTCTATCTCGGGCAACTGCTCAAGCTTCTCCTGCAAGGATTCTCCAATGTCATGAGCTTCCTGCAAGGGCATGTCAGCTGGCAGAACAATGTCGACCTCGACAAAGTAATGAGATCCAAATGTGTAGGCCCGAACGGTGTCGATGTGCTTTATGGCTTTGTGGTGGTTCCAACAGAGGTACGTGAGCTTTTGTAAGTATTCTGGCGAAGCCGATCTTCCAACTAGGGAGTTCACATTCTCCAAGACTGTTAGCGACCACGTACGGATGGTGTACAAGGCCAGCTGCAGTTAGCAGAAGCCTAGGGTTTAGGTACGTGTTCAGATCTATAAAATTACAATGCAAAAGAGAGACGATACTCTGCAACACATTTTCCATAACCATAACCATAACATGAAGATAACTGTTTTGGAATCCACTGAAAATTTTCAATTAATGCCAGTTTTCAAGTGAAATACAGTGTTAACAGTTGAAAGTACTTCCCCAAACATACTTGCGGGGAAAAAATAGATGGCGATTGATTATTTGCCACTAACACAAGAACCTTGTTGTCGATCCTGAATTTCACATTGAATCATTAACACGTGGATCCTGAACAGGCATTATTAACTTGGGAAAGAAACTATGCATATAAAATATCATTGTCAATGCAAGTAACATTACAAACACAGCACATGCACACGCACACGCGCACGCACACACAGTCACACACACACACACACACACACAGATAAATGGGAAGAGGAGATGACTTACAATAATAGCTCCAACAGGATCCATCCAGTCACTAATATAATTAGCGAGTAGTACAGCAACTAGGCCAATGATGTTGGTGATAACATCAAAAAAGTGATCTTGGGCATAAGCTTTGACAATCTCATTGGTAAATGAGCGACAATATACACACAGCACAAGTTTTACCAATGTCACAGAGAGCATGATGCCAACAACCCATCGTTCTTGCTCCTTGCTCAAGCTGAAGCCATCATCCTGGAAAGTTTCATTATGGCTATTTTTATAGAAAATAAATAATTTAACTCTCTATACATTTTTAAATTTAGCATATGAAATGATAACACACTTTCTTTTCTTCTTTTAGGGGATAAGTGGGCTTAAGACAAACATGAAATTTGCCATGGAAATGAAACATAGATGCTAAATCTAAGGTGAAGTGTTCACTTACATCAGATGCTAATGTGCGCACCGACTCCAAGATTATCTGCAGTCCCAGAGTTGCCATGACCGAGGCAAAAACAAGGATTCCCTGCATATCATTTTTAAAGTTTAGGATTTGCTTGTCCGCTAGGTGAATTGAAGTTCCTATATACAACTGAGCACTAGCAAAAACTATAATTTGAATTTTCCTGGACTTAACATTTCTTATGTAAGGGCATCGAGCAATAAATCATGTTTAATTAGGTGCAGAATTCATGATTCAATTGGAAAATAAATAATATGTACAACACATTACAAATATAATTATTTGGAGTTCACTGAACATCATAACATGGAGATCAATTACAAATGAACAAAAAGGAAAAGAATACTGTTTAAGATTAATCCTCCATCAATTTATAAAGCCCCCACGTGTCAATGTTGAGAAGAATGCAAGAGTCAATTCGGTTGTCCCCTAAATCCGAATGGAACCATCTACATTTAGTAGCGTATTTTGATATGTAAACTCCATTTTTGAATAGACTCATTTAGAAAAAGACATTTAAAACAAGGAATCATGCCATTCCATGAAAATCTAAAGATGACCACCCAGAAACAAAATGGCTTAATCTATTACAATTCTTAGTGAGTGCAATCAAGGGAAAAGTTTACATACGATAATACCATACAAAAGTAAATGGTTCCTTAAGAATTTGAGGGTGTAAAAAATGTACTCCCTCTGTCCCATAAAAAATGACCAGTATATAAGTGCTTGGGCTTGTAATCACAGTGCAAAGCCTCACGGAGGCTTCCTTCTTTTAGTCGTAGTACTCCCACTCATATGGGATCCCTTATCTTCAGGGCAGCTAGAATGATGGCAGTAATCACCATAGAACCAAGCTGGGTGAGTGAAGAGTGAAAGAGAGTGGGCATTGAGCCCTACTATGGAGGGTGGCTTGAAAATATCACGGTATAGACCCTCTTGTAACTTGTAAGGGCCTGGGGGTTGCCCCCCAAACTTTAGAATTGTCAAATCAGCAAAAATTGTCAAACTACAAACATACCACCAACTAAGTGAAAACTACATAGTTTGACTAAACCTATATATAAGATATTTACTATGGAGCTGTTTGATGAGAGCTTAATAGCTCTGAATGGTCCCATATTGATTCGGTCAGCAATTAAGACTGTTTGTTTGAGTAAATGTTGATCTGAATGTTTCTCCTAGCTTCTGACCGAGTAAGATAGATTTATCTAGCTAATTCGTTCAGCTACTTGACTGAATGACATTTTACTTGCATATCCCTACCAGATCTGTCATCATCTACTGCCTTACAAAATCACCAACAAGTTTACTATTGTTAACACCACCGTCACTTGTCACAAATTAATATTAAAAAAGACACCATCCACCACCACACCACCACCGTCAGATTAGAAAAATAAAAGAACAAAAAAAATCATCCACCACCACTCATCACCATGCACCGCCGCCTCACAAAACCAAACCACCGCAACATCACAAAAATCAAATCACCACCAAGTTACAAAATTAACAACCTGCACAACGCCTAGACCAAAAAAAATTAGAAGGAAGAAGGAAAAGAAGGCTAGAGAGAGGGAAGAGATAAGAAAAGATAACGAAGATATAAGGAAATCTGGAAATGGTTAGGTGAGAGGGAACTGGTTTCTTTTGGATGTCATGTCATCATTAGATACAATTATTATTATTATTATTATTATTATTATTATTATTATGTTTTTCTGCTTTTTTTTTATTTGCCAATTTCTAAAAATATTCAATTCAGTATGATTAAAATTTTAAAAAAAAATATTCAATTCAATTTGTTTGAATTATTAAAATATTACATAATTAATATTGTATTAAACTTATTGTTTAGTACGTTCATACTTATATACGCTCAACATAGTTCAGAAGGGTAAAATAGTAAAAAATATTATTCAGATGTTTCATACAAATTAATTATCAAACAACTTTTGTCATTCTGATTCAGATTCAGCTCATTCAGATTCAGATTCAGATTTATTCAGTTTTTATCAAACAGCCCCTATGTCTAGTAAATATTAATTCTCGAATATATAAGAAGTCTTCAATCTACCCTGCCTCTGGGAGCATGAATAAATCCAGCTACTTAAGCAAACAAATGTGAGGGAATGGCATATGCAATCAAATTAGTATTAGATAAAATTTCACCCAAAAAAAGTTACTGCAAAAGTTTCTTCGATCTCTTTACCTATTAAAATCAGTACCATAAAACGCAGTTCGTTTGACAAGGCAAGGCTACATGTGATGCTAAGTAGGTTATAAAATGAACTGCATGCAAGTAAAATTCATTTTGAGAAACAGATGGTGTACTTTGAAAAGTAAGCTTGTCCAGAAGTATTACTAACCAATGGCTGCATACGTTTCTTTCCAATAGGATATTGATAGGGATTGCGTGACTGCATGGAGAATGCCGTAAACCAGAGGATAAATCCTGACAGAAGATCAAGAAGCGAGTCCAATGTTGAAGCAATAATGGCCAATGAACCACTCCTGACCGATGCGTAAACTTTAGCAGCAAAAAGGATCATATTAGCAAAATTAGATATTCTAATGGCAGTTGTCTCACTTCGGGCCAAACTTTCCCTCTCTTCCTGCACCCAAAAGAATTAACATCCAAATTTTAGTCCTTTTCCTGTTTCTACTTCTTTACAATCGGCAAAGTACTCTAGTTTGATTCTACAGAGAACATAATGCATGAAGACTGTAAAACAAACCTTTGACATTCCTGGTATAAAACCACGCTCTGCTAATGCATCCATTTCATTGAAGCCCTCCAACATTTCTACCTGCTGTTGATAATACTCCGCCACATTATCTTCTGGACCTAGAAACATAAAACAAAATGATTGATATGTAATTCAAGCAATCTCTATACAACTGATACATTAAATTAAGCTTTTACGGATGCACCTCAACACTCCTAAATGTTGTATCAAGAATGTAATACCTTTATATAAAAAGACTGACCTACACAGAAAAGCTTGCAGATATAGCAGTAAATGTGTAAATAGTTACTCAAGCATTCATACTGCCATGTCCAAGCTAATCTAGTGTCAGATGTATAGACATCAATTCAAGATGCACACAATACTAACTTATTGAAATACTCAGCAACATAATGGAGCATGAAATTTGATGGCCACACCCTGTCCACTTGATTGAAACATGAAAATGATGCAATTAAATAAATCTTTTTGGGGTAATCTCCAAGTAAATCAAGAAATTTTCTTGCTCAATGAAGAAGCTCATCACTTTACGATATGTCTTCTGAAAAGAAAATTCACAAACAACCCCAAGCCATATTCATAAATTCACAAACAAACCAAAGTCATATCCATTGTTTACAGTAATATAAGGATTCTCTCGTTCATCGAGCAGGACATGAATGAGAAAGGAAACGGAAAGGGCAGTGGGCCACATGATCTAAACATTGTGTCAGTAGCTTCCTTTAGTTACATGATTGAGGTGTTTTAAAATGTAGTCCAATTTTTCTGTACAAGATAAATGATCCCATAAAATGCACAAGTTCTATGTTTAAAGCAATGTTCTAAAAGGCACTAGGCAGGGAGGCGGGCGGCCAGGAGGGCCGGAGCCCTAGGAGGGCCTAGGCGGAGACTAGGCGAGATTTTTTATTTTAAGCCAATTTTAATATTTTATCTTACATTTATCCAAACAAAACAATAATATAAAGCAAAACAATCTATAATAAAGATAATAAAGGCCTTTATTTAAAGTTCAAACACATATCCATATTGTCAATGTCAAAATTCAAACACAAACATGCAATTGTTCAAAGTTCAAACATATCTTTAACATATTAGTTTTATTCATAAACAAGATTGCTATTAAATAATAAAATTTAAAATTTCAAGAATTTATTTCAATATTAAAACTTAAGAAACTAAATATAAATTTAAGAATTATATTGAATTAAACTAAATATTACAAATGTATCATCATTTATATAATTTAAAGTTGATACAAGTTCAAAAAATTACAACTATAATAAAATTATCCATTTTAACTTGCTCTTGTTCACTTCTTGTTGTGATTTGATATGCTACAAACTGCATTATGAATATGATAAATCATTAGAAAAATAAATATATCAAGATCTGATTTGAGTAGTTATTAAAATAACAAAAAACTTCTCCGCTTAGGTCCCGCCTAATTTCCTGGAGGGATTTTTTTGCCGCCTTAGGCTTAGGCAAGGCGCCAGGGGAACCTAGTGCCTAGGCGAGGCGCCAGGAAGGGGCCCTAGCGCCTAGGCGGGGCGCCATGGGGGGCCTAGCGCCTAGGCGGACCTATGCGGGAATTTTTAGAACACTGGTTTAAAGTATTCTTATTGGAAACTACCATGTGTAAATTCATTATGGAATTAGAGCATCTTGTATTAAGTTAACCTGCTGATGCTTGCTATGGTCCCTCAATTATTACTCCAGCGGCTATCTCAAAAGATTTTTATTTAGGGTTGTTCAAACTTCATCTTGACAAAATATAATGAGAGAGAAATCCATTAAAATGCCTTTGATTGGCAATGGTAGTTTCCCATATTTTTAAAGGTTCCTACGAACACGGACTATGCTCTATTTACATATTTTGTGGTAAGCTCACAAAACAAAACCAAATCATGAAAAATCATGAATCCAGAGCTCCTTGCCACAACCCATCTTGCTGATCCCAAATATATTCTTCACGTATAATATACACACAACAACCCATATTGATACAAGGTCTACTGTATAATCTGTTCAAGAAGTGTTCCTTCAAATTATCAGCCAAAGCACACCAGCCAAAAGATAGAACCCACAAAAGACGAAACATTAGTTAATCACTAATTCAAATCACACCAAACAAGTGAATCATTCAAAATTTTTGGAATTAACTAATACAATTACTTGTCATCTACTTATAGACAGAATTGATGAACAAAATATATTTTTATAAGAAAATTCCAATACATCCTTAAAATAGAACTATCCCTAAACTAACAAAAAAACAAAGATGTATAAAACAAAGTGATTTTGAAATAATCATTTCAACAAGAAGAATAACTTGACTTAATTTAGTCAACACAGAATATATTAGTTGCTAATTAGGATAATAAAAAAAGACTGAACAAATTGAAGAATCAAACCAAAGACAACGACCTAACCAGACCGACTTCGTATAGGTTAAAGTAGAGAGTAGAGAAAGAATATTGAGGGGGAAATCACCTAAAACCCCGAGACAATCCTGGAGGCCACGAGGAGGCTTCTCCTTGTGCTCAGTAGATAACTGAAATCCGTCAAAGTTCAACCGCCACGAGTGCTCTCCATTATTACTGATCTCCATCAGTAGAAATTCCTCCTCGCCGCCACCATGATCACCGCCAATTCCCACCGGTTCCACCATTTACAGTTCCTCCGAAGTAATTGTAGAGAGAGAGAAAAAAACCCTAGCTAGAGAGAGTACGGAGCACAAAATGTCAAAATCAGTACTGATACAGTTCATATACAATCCATTATACATATAGGTAGGTAGAAAGTGTAAATTTAATCGAAAACAAAGTGCATTTCGGGTATAGAATCACAAGAGAGATTTTGTTGTGGTTGCGGAAGGCGGAATTTTTTGAACCAGGTAAAAAATGGTCGCACCCATCCACTTGAAAATCTTTTACTACGCGCTGATAGTTACACGCGCTGACGATGTCCACGCGTCGTGTTTTTGTGGTGAAGATCGCTCGTCCAAAAAAGTGGGACGCGCTCAGTGGAAATGATATGGCTAGCGAATAGCGATAGTGACAGTTACGTAAGCGGAGGTGTAGGTTAAGAGATGGGCTATTGTATCTTTGAGGACACGTGTGTGAATTTGTTGACGTTGATTCTGTGAGAAGATTATGATCCGCCGACGCAATTGTTTTTTGGGTCCCACCCTCTTCTTTTTTATGGGAACAAGCTATCCGGATTCGGTGTTATTATTGCGGAGAGCAATGCTATTATAACATAAAAACTATCACATATCTCTTACATACATACACATATATACTGCAGGTTCTCGTCTGATATGCGAAACTCGTAATATGTATATGTATATATGAGAGTTATGTGATATAATTTATGTGATAATAACATTATTTTATTGCGGAGCGCAGACATAATAATTGAATATGAAAATTTAATCAATTTTTTTACGGCGATCGGCGTGTATCGACCGGTTTTGCAACCCGTGTAATTTTTTTTATGACTCCTAAAGAATTAATGTGATTTATTGGAACTGAATTTTTTACAAAATTCAGTAATTTAGGTGTCATTTGAATACGTGTAAAAAATAGAGTTGTACAGACTGTACAATCCTGTTTTTTATATGTATTCAAATGACACCTAAATCACTAAATTTTATAAAAATTTCAGTTCCAATAAATCACATTAATTATTCAAATTAAATATGAGTGTTTTATAATTTTATTTATTTGTACTTTTACTCATTAGTGCATAGAATTTTTCATTATTGCGTCCATTTGTTACGTAATCTCTTTTTTTCCATTTATGTGAATTTTTTTGTGTGTGTGTGATGCTTGTTTCTATTTATATGAAATTTTTATTGAAAATTTGAATTTTCGTCTACATTAATTTATTGATATTATGATTGTGATTGTGTACTTAATTACAAAATTTTATTTTACTTATACTATATGTCTACATCGAAGTTGTTAAACAGAAACTCATAAATTTGTGCTAAATATGAAACAATATATATTATTATTTTGTTAATGAAACTTTTTTATAAAATAAAAGGAGCATGAATCTAACATCCTATTCAAAATTTAAACATTGTGCTTAAAATATTGTTTTTAAGATCTAATGGTATAAATAATAAAAACTTTTAATGCCTCAAATTAACTAATTTTCTTGATTTTAGAGAAATGTCTCTTACATTGAGTTTTACTTAGAATTGATATACCCTTTTATTATTACAAGTTGTCATCTAAACGGTTGAATCTTAAGCTATTTAATTATTTATATTTAATCCTTATACTAGTTGAAATGAGTTATTCCATACTCTAACCCTCCCCCAAAGAATAAAATTCATAAATTTGAGAGAAATAAGAATTGTTCAATCTATTCCAATCGCAACCAACTATAATTTTTGTCATTCCACATGAATAAGTCATTCAATTTCGACGTCCATTACTCCAATTCAAACGTAACATTAATTTGTTAGTACATCGATGGACATCATTGTACAATACATGATCCTACCATCCACTTAAGGCGATGAGAAGGACGACAGAAAGGAGTTTAAATTTTAGAGTCTTTCTAGGAGGACATTGTTGTAGTGAAATTCTAGCGATTTTTTTTTAGTAACTTCCAAAAAATGTATAGTATTTATTCCAACTAAATTTTTTACAGAAAACAGTGTTTCTGTACAGTCTGTACAGACCCTGTTTCTTGTATGTATTCAAATTACACCTAAAACACTGTTTTCTGTAAAAATTTCAGTTAGATTAAATACTATACATTTTTTGAGAGTTACTAAAAAAAACAAAAGTCGCTAGTATGTCACTACAACAATGTCCATCTAGATTTATTGTAAATTTTATGTCTTTAACTACTATTTTGCTTTATATATTATTGTGAAGTGTTATTTATTAATTTTCTTATAGTTACTTTTGTACATAAATAAAAATGACATGTAAACCATACATGGAATGGAACTCCCACCAGTAAAAAAAATGAGGTGCAAATCTCATTTCAAGCTACTATTAGATTATTACTAGTGCAACTCATTGACCACATCAACACATTCATTACCTAATAAAAGCTAGTAGAAAAACAAGGAGAAATAAACGGGTTAACAATACCAAAAGTACTTAAATTTAAACCAACCAAAATATTAATATCATCCTTTAAATAGTTCTCACCCGTTTAAACCTCATCACCACCCATAATTTTACCCCAATAGGAAGGACTATAGACTAGGGCAACCACAAACCAAAAAAAGAACCTTCAATATCGTTATGTATCTATATATATAATTCTTGTCACTTTCTTTTCATTTTTACTTTTTCATACAGAAAGAAAAAGCTCGTGTTTACATAAACTTTCGAAGATGGGCTTTCGCTCGACTCTCATCCTCCTCTTCATAGTGGCATTTGCAGTTGTCACGGTGGTCGAGTCGTCCTCGTCCTCGTCTATTACGCCCCACGACGACGATTCATTATCCGGAATCAAAAGTAACTCGACCGGCAATTCGCATGGCGTTGGTACATGCAACGGTTTGATCAGCGATTGCATCGACGATGCGGAAGAGATGCTGATGGACTCTGAAGCCAGCCGAAGAGTGCTGGCTATTAGGCCTCGTTCCCTAAGCTACGAATTTCTTAGCAAGAACAAAGTGCCATGCAACCGCCGTGGAGCCTCCTACTACAACTGCAGAAAATCCGGAAGAGCCAATCCCTACAGACGTGGTTGCACCTGTCGCGACACGTTGCGCCCGCCGGACTTCTTAACCGACGAGTATATATATATATATATAATAAAAATGAAATTTATATATAATTCCCCCACGTACACGTACGTGTACTTGTTGAGAAGAATGCAAGAGTCAATTTGGTTGTCCCCTAATGCGAATGGAACCATCTACATTTAGTACCTTATCTTGATATGTAAACTCCAATTTTAAATAGACACATCTAATAGAAAATTAAAGGACATCTAAGACAATATTGAATCATGCCATTCCACCAAAATCTAAAGATGACCGACCACCTAGAAACAAAATGGCTTAATTAATATATTTCAATTCTTGGCGAGTGCATTCAAAAGATAAGTTTACATATGATAATACCATACAAAAGTAAATGAATGGTTTTCTTGAAAATTGAAAGGGCAAAAGATTAATGTACTCCCTCCATCCCATAAAAAAATGTCCACTATATAATATATGGTCTTTTTGGTTATATAACATTGGAATGAGAAATTAATGGAATGGAATGGAATGGGCATTTTTATTCCTATATGTTTGGTCAGAACAAGAAGATACGTGATTAATCTTCTAAACATATGAATAGACATTCCATTGGAATGCTCATTCTCTCCCCTTTTAACTAAGGAAACTGATATTTTCACATGTTGTTATAGATCCTATAACAATGATTTTTACCGTCGCTATACATCTATAACGACACTTTTCATGTGAAAATATCAAAAAGTCATGTGGAGATACCAAACATAAGAATGGGTATTCCATTCTCCACAAACCAAACAGGCCATAAGTGCTTGGGCTTGCAATCACAGTGCAAAGCCTCACGGAGGCTAGCTTCCTTCTTTTTGGGGAATTAGTCGTAGTAGTCCCCCCTCATATGGAATTCTCTACGGGGCAGCTAGAATGATGGCAATATATAATTCCCCAGAACCAAGCCTACTTAATTACCCTTGCCAATCACCACAAGGCAGTCCTATAGCGAGAGGCATTGTCAAGCTCCTAGCCCGCTTGGTTGAGGGTGCATATAGCTCATTTGACCATGTGGCATTGCTATGAATGTTTTTCCCCCTAATGTATACTCCATCCCTTCTTAAATATAAGTCGTTTTAATGTTGTGCATAAGTATTAAAGAAATGATTGTATAACATTAAATATAATATCAATTGTCTATATTGTTCTTGAATTGGAAGAAGAGAGCGTCATTTATTGGACAAAAAATAAAGAGAAAGCCAAAGTTATATTTAATACTTGGGGTAATATTAGAAACTAAGGGGGTGTTTGATAAAAATTGAATGAATCTGAATCTGAATTTGAATGAAAAAAGTTGTTTGATAATTAACATGTCTGAAACATCTGAATGACATAATTTTATTATTTTACCCCTCTGAAAAAATTCAAAGTTGTTGTAAATTTATTTAATATTACTTAATTTAATAGTTAATTTTTTTTACTTTATTCAGCTACTCATTCAGCTATTCAGCTAAAACAATTGACTTAGTCATTCAGCTCAATCATCTGACCGATTCAGCCATTCAGACGTTTTTTTTCCAAAACAAACACACTTAATGGATGACCGATTCAGCCATTCAGATGTATTCAGTCATAAACAAACAGCCCCTAAACAATTAATGTTTATTTAAAATTCTCAAACGACTTATATTAAGATACAAAAAAACTCCTCTAAGACGACTTATATTAAGGGACAACTTTTATATATATATAAAAATTAAAAGCTGTCATGTAATTACAAATTTTTATATTAAAAGTTGTCAAAGAATTCAATCGTTCGTGATTTAATAAGATTTTATACTCATAATTATCAAATAAGCCTACTCAAGCCCAAGTTCAATTTTTGGGAGTCATAAATTTCGGACTTATATTTGGTCATTAATCATGATATTACGCTATGAAAATATTAACAAACATTCCGCCAAGTGCAAACTACGTAGTTTGACTGAACCTAAGATATTTACTGTGTCAAGTAAATATTAATTCTCTAATATATAAGAAGTCTTCAATCTACCCTGCCTCTGGGAGCATGAATAAATCCAGCTACTTAAGCAAACAAATGTGAGGGAATATAATGGCATATGCAATCTGATTAAGAGTAGATAAAATTTCACCCAAAAAAAGTTACCCCAAAAGTTTCTCTTTACCTATTAAAATCGGATTAATCGATGAAGTTGACACCAATTTTCAGCTTATTATTTGATTTATTTTCCAATATACCTCTTTTAATTTGCGTCAGGTCCAATCTGAAGAGATTAGACCCAAGCAAATTGTCAAATAAATGAATCGAGTCGAGCGGAGTATTGAGTTGTTCATATTTAGTTCACAAAATTTATCGAGTATAAAATAAGGTTTGATTGAGTCTCGTTTAGCTACCAAGTCGAGCACAATCTCGAATTGAGTCCAAACAGTTTGAACTTTTCGAACGAATATGATCTGACTATCAATAGAAAATTATAATTTTAGGAGGTTCGAGTAATTTATCGAACTTTAAAATTTGCTCATATTTAAATTATTTATATTTCGAATCGAGCTCGAATTGAATTTTTAGTCAATCGAGTACAAATCGAAGCCGAACTATTTACTCATTTTGCAGCCTTTTTGCCAAAGCCTTGATATGCTAAAAATATATAATATGTTGAGCAATCTGCTCACCCTCCTATGCTGGTGAATACTGAAAACTGTCATTATCATTATTTATATGTTACTTGATATTTGCTATTTTTATTATTTTGTGGGTGATTTTATTATATTTCAGTTACAAAAAATCTAAAATCATTCATGGTAATTAATTGCAGGCCCTGAGCTTGCGTCAACAGCTCAAGCTACTTAGGTTAGATCTTGAACCGTATATAGGGGTTGGTTCATTTCTAGCCTAATTCCGGTAACTGTTGCCCAAAAACTTTTAGAACACCAGTGGAAGTGTGGGTAATTAAATTATGTGTGGGGTAATTTGAGCTAAACATGGACAATTTTAATTGGGTGGCATGGAACATGTGGACAATGTTTTAAAACCCGGATCGGACCGGCGGTCAGACCTGTAAAAATCGGAACCGGTCCGCTTATCGGTCCGGTTTGGCACAGTGACCCAGTTTTGGTCAAAATATGGGTTGATCCGTTGACCATCGGTCCAACCGGTAAATCCGATTAATTGACTCGGATTTTAATTAATTTATTTATTTACCAAAAAAAAATTAATATTAAAATTAACCATTTTTATTAATATTTTAACTCATCTTTATTATTTTTTAATTCATGAAAAACGAGATTTTTTAAAAATTTATTAATTACTAATAATATATATTTTTATATATTAATGATGTTACTGAGTCAATAACGGTTCGACCACTAGTTGAACCAGTGATCCATTTACTCGGTACCGGTCTGGTTCTAAGAACCTTACATGTGGACCGTTGGGTTTGTACATGAATGATATATGCTCTGATACCATATTAAAACATCCAACTCAAAATTAATTAGCAGTGAGTGAAGTAGCCTCTCAAGTTATATATTGAGTCTCCAGATCTTAGTTGCTCGGTGTGAAACTTTATATCTCAACATAATATAAATTTGTTGTCATAGATAGTAAGATTATAGATTTTAAATCTACACCTAATGAAAAAAATCTATATTATTTTCTTATTTTCAATTACAAAATTAGGTTGCATGAATCTAATTTAAGATTAACATAAAACTAAATAAAATATGAATATAATGGTAGGAAATTGGTAGTTGCAAGAGAATGTTTTAAAACTGCCCAACGCATTGTGTGTACCACATTAAATAAGAATGGGTCTCACCTTAATTTATCATATCTTATCATATAAACTTTTACATTAACCGTAATTCAACATTGTTATAAATTTGTCGACATATATATCATTTTTCATGTCATGTATATCATTTTTTATGTTGACATGTATTGCACACGCATTGTGTGTACTGGTTAGACCACTATGTTATATGACAAGTGAATCAGTATGAAATAAATCTTTGAATATCAGTTCAAGTTCATATTTTACAAATGAGTCCTTCTTGGGCGACAGGTCCTAGCGGCCGGTGATTGCGATCGAGCCCCTTTTCTTTTCTTTTTTCTGTTTTTAGCTTCCTAAATCTTAAACTTTAAACCCTAAACACTAAATCTTAAACCCTAAATGCTAAAATCCTAAAACATTAAATCCTAAAGTTTTTACATGTATCCAAATTACATAATTCTGTAAAAATTTGGTACATTATTTTCTTTTGATTCCCTAAACCCTAAACTTTATTTTTTATATGTATCCAAATTACAAATATACAGTCTGTGCAATTATATTTTTTTACACGTATCCAAATTAATAATTTGAGTTAAAATAAATATTATTAATTTTGGGGGTTAAAAAAAAAGAGGGGGGCGGTCGTCAGATCGGTCAGTAAAACCAGTCGCCCTAGAATTTTTGTTTACAAATTACACAATTGGATAATTCCTACTAGTTGTAATCAAACCAAAAGAATCTCTACTTCCTATTAGATCTGAGTTCAAAATAATGTTTTACAAATTACACAATTTCATAATTTGTATTAGAGGTAATCAAATCAAAACAAATGACAAATTAAAGTAAGCAAACGAAAACCACCAGCACGTCTTATTATAATTAAGTTTTTCATTTCTCATCTTCTCCCCCTTTGTAATATTTATTATTCTTACAAGAATTTGTCACAAAAGAGGTGGTTGGAGAATAGTAATTACAAATTAACAAATTAAATGTATAAAATGAAATTATGTCAAAAATAAAATAATAAACATGTAGTTAGTTTACTCCAATATCTTAATGTAACATTCCAGTCCCACATCGAAATATATTGAAAAAAATTGTTTGTATATAAGGAATTAAATTACTATCAATAGTATTTTCAGTCATGATCTTTTGAATGAGTATGTGGATGGGTAACATAATTAGCTCGAAAATAAAAGTATAGGAATAATAGATGTGTTTTATAGCCTAGACAAACCGAATGTATGTGATCCGGCTTAACATTCAATTAGCATGAAGTTTTATACGCATTGAAAGAGTGGTAGGGACAAAATATATGATATTGATTTTAAAAAACAAGTAAAAGAAAGGAAAATCATCAAATCAGCCAAATATAAGAAAATTTTAAAGCTATTTAAATTTATTATGATTATATATAAATTGGTGTTATTAGTTAGATAATATAGTTTTGAAAGAAATCAATTACCTTAACAAAATATTTTTTTACTAATATTACTCTACTACTAAGTATAAATATACTATAATCACCGACCCTACCGTTCTATTATAAATTTTAAAATAATTATTAGTACTCTATCTAATAAAATCATTATTAGTACTCTATATTTTAATTATACAACAACATCTCATGCTATGCGTATGTAAATGCTAATATACATATGGGTTAATTATACTTCTGTTATATGAAATATCATTAAATTCATAATTCGGCCTCTAGAGAATTTGAGTTTATAATTTACTACATTAAATATCTATTTTGATACAATTTAGCCCCATATTTTCAAATATGGCCAAAATTGACCGGAATACCCGACCCGCCCAAGAATTCGATCGAGTTTTGTGTATTTAATATCAGTTGACCGTATAAATATACGGTTTGACTTAACTTAAAAAATGGCTATTTACAGTTCTGTTACATCAAGTAGGGGTGAGTATGGTGCGGTATGATGCGGTTTGAAGCCCAAATCGCACACGAAATCGTTTAGGTACGGTTTGACAAATCTAAAATCGCACATAAAATCACTTATGATTAGTGCGGTGCGATTTTGAACCGTGCGTTGAGGTTTCATTTGGTGCGGCTTCGGTTCCAAAACCAATTGAAACAACAAAAAATTATGTAATTTAAATTTAGCATCACACAATATTAAATATCACTTTGATAACACACACAACCTTACTTATAATGTTTTGTCTAAACAAAAGCTAAATAGAACCAAACTTAAACCGTAAATTCCGTTTTATATAATGTAGGGTGTGACTAATTAATGTTGAACATAAAATAATAAAATTATTATTTAATGAGTCTTGTGTTTATTATCATATCTCACGTATCTATTTGTATTTATTTAATATCGATTAAATTTGTTATGATATATAACACTATTTATATAAAGAAAAATAAATAATACATAAGTTTAACCTTTTTAGTTTAGGATAATAATATTAAAAAAATATAAAATATATATGTATATGAGCTGGTATGTATCTATATAAATATAGTGGTGGATAATAGTAAATAAAGTTTATTGGTGAACTTGTTCTTGTAAACTATTATTGTTATTATAATGATGATGATGGTAAGCTTAATCATATTCCCATTAAAATTTATAAATCACTCTGGACAATTTGATTTTTTTTTATTTTGTTGGCGTATGGTACGGTTCCGATTTTATGCATGCGATTTTGGCAAGTAACCAAAACCAAACCATAAATTCAATTTTTCAACCCATCTAAAATCAACACATACGCCGGAATCGTTGGTGCAGTTTCAGAGGCAATTTGGTTATTTGCTCAGCTCTAACATCAAGTAGGGCTGAGCAAGGAATCAAATTGCCTCTAAAACGCACAAGAAATTATACCAATTAAAACAGCGCCAACGGTTTCGGCGCAGTTTTAAGTAGGTTGAAAAATCGAATTTATGATTTGGTTTGGTTACATGCCAAAATCGCATGCATAAAACCTAAACCTCACCACACGCCAACAAAATAAAAAAAACTCAGTTGTCTAGAATGATTTATAAATTTTAATGGGAATATAATTGATCTTACCATCATCATCATTATAATAACAATAATAATTTACAATAAGAAGTCCACCAACGAACTGTATTTAGTAAAATCCACCACTATATTTATATAGATGCATACGAGCTCATATACATATATATTTTCTATTTTTCTAATATTATTATTTACGAATTTAAGTAAATAAGTAAATTAGGTCTCATTTATTAAAAATGGATTAGTTACTTATTTATATTTAGGTGTACAATAAGTAATTAAGGTATACATATAACATCGCCCTTTAAAAATATACATAAAATAAAATATTTTTTAATATTTATAAATTTTACAAAAAAACCCTTTTTATGCAAGATACACATAAAATAAAATATATTTTTAATATTTATAAATTTTACAAAAAAACTCTTTTTACGGAATAGCGAGAGACATTTGGTTTTAAAAGAAAAAGAAAAATATCAAACTGTAAAAACAGAATTTGTACGGTAGTCAAGCGCTGACGTGTCCTCCTCACTAATTCAATCACTCCCACTGCAACCTCAAGTCCACTCTAATACTCTATCAACTCTCTCTCTCCTCAGCTCTTCTACTGAAACAAAAATGTCGATCAGTTTCTCAAATTCAAACCCTAATTCGATCCTCACTCTCATCTCCTTCCTCCTCTCTTTTCTTGTCTTTGTTAATTCTCGAACATTACGTTTCAACTCAACATCTCAACTCCACAGTGACGAGTCTCCGGTGTATCTATGGCCGTTGCCGTCAGAATTCACTTTCGGCAACGAAACCCTCTCGATCGATCCCGATCTCTCGCTTGCCGTCGGCGGCAACGGCGGTGGCTCCGTCATTGTTAAAGAGGCGTTCGAGAGATACAGAGGAATTATATTTAAGCATACCTCCTCTAACTTATCTGTATTTGGGGGAAGAAGTAGAATTCTGTATGATATTAGCAAGCTTACTATTATTGTTCATTCTGATGATCAGGAGGTGCAATTTCTTTTTCTTTTTCTTTTCGGTTTGATGATTTTGATGGTTAATTTGAGGGTTTTTGAGTGATTTATTTGATTTTTTTTGTATATTTTCAGCTTCGACTTGGTGTAGATGAGACCTATTCTTTGTTAGTGGGGAAAAGTAATGGACTTTCCATTGTTGGCCAGGTCACAATTGAGGTAGATTCAGACTAATTTATCTTTTTTATTTTAAAAATATAGTACATTTAACTGAATGTAAATTGGCTGTTTAAGAAAATGAATTTTCTAATAGTACTGCTTCTGATTTTTATGATATGCAGTAACTGGTTTGACCTTGTAGTTATCTGATCATGTTCAACCATTTATTTTTTCATGATATTCTCTGTATGCTTTACCATTTAGTTAATGTTGGGATTGACTCGTATTTTTGCGGGTTCCAGTAATGGCCACTACGACAGGGTAGTCGGGGTCTTGCTCCCCGGTGAGCGAGCGACTGCCTAGCTCGCTAGTGAGCTGACGGGGGTTGCAAAGGGCAGCATCCCTGGAAGTCAATTGGGCTTAGGAATTTATTAGTAGTTCGGTCTTGAGTTTTACTAATGTATTGGGTTTCATGGGTTTAAACCCATGTTATAACAGTTAGGGTTTTCTAGTTACTATAAAATATTTTTTGGTGCGAGCGTGTAAGGTATCTTACATCAGACAAGCAGGAGTAACCAAATCGGTGAACTTGGATATATCGTGTGTTCTTATTTTTTCGTTCTTTGTATAATATATATGTGACTGTGTTATTATTCGTTCTTAAATTCTAACACTTAGCGTTCTTAAATTTGTCTTATATTGCTTGGATAGTTGAACCAATTATTTCAAGCTCAGTTTATAATGCTTTAGTGTTTCCGTGCAACAGTTTCTTGAATGTTCTGTTGCTGGACGCACTCATATAGTCATATGAACTATCTGTTTGATATTTTTTATTTATTGTTTAAATACTTTTGCTAATGTTGCCGTACTTGTTTACTGCAGGCAAATTCTGTTTATGGTGCATTGCGTGGATTGGAGGTTTGTATGAGTTATGATACATTTATGGAAATTTAAATATACATGTATAGATATCTGTGTTATGTTTCTCTTTCTTTTTTGTATAAATAAGTGCATCTGTGGGATAACCATAAATCAACATTTGAGTAAGCTAGCTTTGTTGCATGTGATTTTGTGTTCACATGTTGACGTGCACTAGTAGGTCAAGTACACGAGCAAGTAATATATATGTAAAAACGGAGTCCAGAATAGGCCCTGGGGAGGGTGGACCTATTTTTGTTCCCTGGCACCATGGTCCATGATACATGTGCTTCGTCTTTAAGACATGTACAACAAGAAAATTCTGGTAGCTGAGGACATCATCCAACTTTCACCTTGATATGTAAACTTTCTTTCAGTTTGTTCTATTATATGGATGCAAACTTGCCTTTCTTGTTATCTGGAATATTTAAGAGGTTGTTGAAGAATTCTGTCTTTTCACTTTATTTATATCCATAGTCGAGCTTACCATGAATTGAAAGAAAGCATTTTTCTTATCGAAGCATTGTCTTTTTAAAATTTTTGCTTTGAGTTTACCCTAACTTAGATGTAAAAGTCAAGAATCAAGAGGATGTGGTTGAGATCTGCAGCTGGTTTCTAAGTATCCATTTGCCATAGAAGTTAGCTCCAACATAATTATTTCAACATGGGGACTGTTCTTTGATGAGTCATGTATAACTTTAAATCGGCTTGTGATAGTAATTGACTACTGTTCTGCATCCGAGTCTTACACATAAGATATGTCAGTCTAATGAACGTATCTTTATTCTTACATCATGGAATTATTGATTAGTGTACACGTGTTTGACACACTTGAGAGTTCCTAAATGGCTAAGCTGATAAATTTGAGTTTGTTTCCTCATATCATTTTCTTTTCTTTTGATTCTATTTTGCAGACATTCAGTCAATTGTGTGCTTTTGATTATGGAACTAAAACTGTTCAAGTATCCAAGGCGCCGTGGTTCATCTTAGACAAACCAAAGTTTGTGTATCGTGGGCTTATGCTTGGTAGGCAATAATTCTTCCATTGATTGGAAAATTAAATTCGATAATTTTGTTATAACTTTGGATTGAAATGTTATTGATAGCTATGTCATATTTTGCAGATACTTCAAGGCATTATTTACCAATTGATGTAATTAAGCATGTTATCGAATCCATGTCATATGCTAAACTGGTAAGATATGTTACTTTTTCTGTGTTTTCTGGATTATTATTTTCAGTTAAAACTGTGAAAGTGCCCGTGTGATTATTCAAATCCTCCATTTCACTTATGAATTCACATGTAATTTAATGTTAAGAATTGCTTTCAGTAGAATGTCCTTCATTGGCACATCATAGATGAGGAGTCATTTCCTCTTGAAGTACCTACATATCCAAATTTGTGGAAAGGGGCATATTCAAAGTGGGAGCGCTACACTGTTGAGGACGCTTATGAAATAGTGAAGTAAGATCTCTGTTTATTACTCAAGCCTTACATTACTTATGAGGTTGAAAAGCTTCTCAGGTTAAACTCTTTTTTTCGAATATAGTCACCTTATATTATTTATAAGATGAGTACATTTTCGTTTGTAAGTAAATCCAGTTTTTTATTTATTTTTATTTTTATTATTTAAAAAAGCTAAAATGGTTTTAGTGTTAAACTCATCAAATCCAATAAATTGTGCTGTTTCCGTAACGGTTGCAGTTTTTATATGTTAAATTAATGTCCCTGCTACTAAAGGAATACTTTTAACTGACATAAATATGTAGTATAACCAGAAGACAAATTGATGCTTCTTTTTCCCTGAAAATTATGTTTAGTCCATACTTATAGTTTTGGTGTTAGTTTTGCACTTCAATGGTTCTTCCCCCCCCTTTCTTCCATATGCAATATACTAATAATGTACTACTGATCAAACAAATATGCTAATCGTGTATTTCCTGTTTCATGTCCTCTTGATATGTTATTACGTGAAGCTTTGCCAAAGCAAGAGGTACGTTATAACTTCGGAATTTGGTCCAAGTTTTTTTTATAACCAATTGTCAAAAGATTTGTTATAGGACCTAACAAGGCACTGAAATTCTAAACCTCACAATGTTCATACCCTTTTAACAAAATTGGTATTGAAAGAACATGTTGTGGCTTGCAGAAAAAGCTTTCTGTTCTTTTTTTCTCAATAGTAATAAGATTGTGCTTTTCTGAAGATCTGTACAAGTTTTGCTATCCTTCGAGTTTCGGGTTGCAATTTGCAACTTTTTGTATTGACAATATCATCATTTACCACAGGTATAAATGTAATGGCAGAAATAGATGTTCCTGGTCATGCAGAATCATGGTAAAACACTCTTAGACTGCAAGTTTAAACTTTCTATATTACAAGGTTATTTGTTATTCTGGCTTATCCCCATCCTCGTATTTGAATGTTTAATATATATTTTTTATTGGGATGTAAATGTACGTTTCAGAACTAACTCTTTGAGAAACCTTTTCCAATCTATGAATTTCTTTTCCCATGTATAATATGCATACTATGTCTGTGTATATACCTTTGGGGTGAGGGGGATGACATTAGATTATTTTCTTTGCTCACAAGTTGATAACCATATACATAGACATGCTCACTTCCCATTGAGTACTCTGGAAATTCATGCTGTGCTTTCGAGAAACTTAACCATGCATAAATGATGTTTTGGTATAATTGAAAAATATTTGTGCAGATAACCGCTATGGCTGTGTATTTGTTGCATATACTTCACATTCAATATTGTCCTTAGTTTTCTGAAATTGGAACCCCCTGGTCTTCATTTTCCTGCTGCAAATATAAATTTTGAGAAGTTTTTGAAGATATAATTATCCCAATTATTTATAATGCCAAATATTAAGTAAATTGAGCTGCATATGAATGCCTCTACTAAAAGTGTCAACAAGATTGTTCAGGTGCATACACAAATTAAATCTAGTGCAATTTGACAGGTTGACTGAATCCTATAGTTAGGTTCATTGTTTGGTGCAATGGGATTGAAGGTCATTATTCAAGTAACAAATTTCAATCTTTGATATGCTTTCTGTGCAGGGGCGCCGGATATCCCTATCTTTGGCCTTCTCCTACTTGTAGAGAACCCCTGGACGTTTCCAAAAACTCTACTTTTGATGTTGTTTCTGGCATTTTGACAGGTTAAAGTTCATTAATATGGTTCACTGTCTGGTTAGAGTTTTGGTTTCATTTACTTTTTCCAGATATTAACGTCTACCTCCATGTGTTGTCATAGCTTCTTTGAATTATTTATGCCTCCATAAAGTTTTTCATGTGACATTCTCTTCAAGTAAATCCACCATGTTGTTAAGGGCTTCAATTTTGTGTTCAAGTTACCAGCTGCTTATCTAGCTCACTTTCATGGTCCATAGATAAAACAATGGACTAATGTATGAATATCATATGCATACATGCCGGTGGTTTTTGAAATAATTACAAAATATTAAGAAAATAAAGGAATATGTTTAAAGCCAAAATTGAAATCTTAAAAGAGAACAGTACTGGGCATGCCATAACAGTAATATTTGGAAGGCAGTGTTCTGCTGTATAGAATTAATACCTGGAGTATTTAACAGTAATTGCTTGCTGACATTGAGGCAAAGTATAGATGCACGTCCTTAAGGCCATGCTGCTCGATTACTCATATTTTGTGGTGAGAACATGATATTGGTTAACTGTGTTATCATTGTTTAGGTCTACAACTCATTTTAGCATGCCAACATGCTTACAAAACATGATCTTTTTCCTAAAAATAACTTGCCAAGTACATAGGTGTCAGATGGTTATAACAGCTTCAAGCCCTCAAATTTTCAGTCATTTTTTTGAAGTTATAGTCTAGAGTAACTCTAATTATTACTTGTGAAGCATATTAATGTTTTAATCCATAAATGTTAGACTGAAAGAGCCATTGTTTACAAAAGCTCCTATATTTTTAAGTAATTGGTACTGAAATGCTCTTTCTTCTTCTCCTCTAAATTTTCTTATGTTAATTTTTTATTTGCATAGTTGTCAGAATCTTACGATACACGATACGTATCGGACGATGCGTATCGGACGATACAATACGTAGACAATTTGATACGTATTGTATGGTGAATTTAAAATGACACCGTATCCTACGATTCAATTACGATCCGATACGATTCTTATGAAACGATATAATGCACAATACTTTTTAAAGTTAGTAGCAGACTTGAAAAAGTTTTTATGTACAACTAAAAGAGTAAAAACAAAACTTTTAAGCCTTCTATCATTTCAAATGAGGTTTTTAGTATAAACATATTCTACATCACTTGATGAGCCTTTATAGAGTTTTATATCTTTTTTAGAATGCCGCTCTATTTTTTTCACGTCACTTGCTATAAACAGATACATAAATCTCCACTTATTAGTCTGATTTATTCTCTTTTGTTTTATAGATAAAAGGTGAATATGAATTTTTTGTTTTCTGTTGTTACTCTATAAAGATTACTAAAATAATATCTAATAAATCAAGTATTTTGGCTACTATCTAACTGTAAAATTTATTTTTAGTCTGTAAGAATATTTACTTGACTACTTTTATATATAGTCAAGCTAATATGCTTGGTTGTTCAATAAATTGTGTTTTATATGTTTAAATATATATTACCTAATTTTTCATTTCATTTTCGTATCGTACGATACGATTCACAATACAATACATGAAACACGATATGGGGGTTTTCGATACACGATACGATTCACGATTTGACAACTATGTTTATTTGTAGATATGAGAAAAATTTTCCCGTTCGAGCTCTTTCACTTAGGTGGGGATGAAGTTCATACAGGTTGGCACCACTTCTTTCATACGGAGGAATAACTTCTTCAATTTAAGTCTTTCTTCTTCATTCTAATTTACTCATTCTTAAAAAGGAAAGACAATATAATAGTGATTGTAAACCTAGAATGGACTATAACTAATACAAAGACATAAACTTGCATTTTCCTTGGAAAATAATATGAATCATTCAAAAAATTAAATATGAATTCATAGCATATTAGTGCTGCTATTTCAATATTTTATATCTTTTTGCATTTCTTACTGTCATGCTTCTCTTGCTATAACTTTAACCAGACCTTTCGTAGCATGATTTATTAGAAGCTTATAAATGTTTTTCTCTTCATTAGCTAAAAGAATCATGTTAAAGGAAAGAGCTTTATTGCAGTAGATTACATTACCACTGATATGTCTTTCACGATACGGCAGGGTCATTGATTTCTGCTATTACTGCAACTCGTTTATGAATTCCAATCAATATTAATTACCTTATTTCTTTCTTTTAAGACCAAAGTAAATGACACTGCAAAGAGGTATTCCTGATTGAAGTTTATCATTCAAAGAGAAAATAGACAAGGTTGTTTGACTTGAAAGTTTTTCTTTGACAAAATATATTAATGTATTGAATGTATAATGATCTTGAACACCACTTAATACTATTATCTGCTTGAGCTTTCATCATATTTTCAGTTCATAGCTTTCACAAGAAATGGTCATCTCTGACATTTCTGTCATTCTAAATGTTTCAGATAAACAACAGCTATATCATCAGATATACAACTGAATCGATCATGACAAAGCATTTGTAAAACAAACAGCTTGTAAATGTTAATAATATATTCACACTTAGTTTCTGAATGTTGTTATTTTAATTTAAATACTTGAGAGTCCCTCTTTTTCATGGGATAATACTACAAGCTTACAACTCTCAGTTAACTTTGTATCCTACTTATGATTTATATTGTTTCAAATTGGTCTACTAATTTTCAGATTGTTGGATCTCTACACCACACGTGAAGCAATGGTACACCCTTTTTACCTTTTGCAGTGAATCACACTCCATACTTGCATAAAAGATTTTATTTTGTATATACAGGTGATTGTTGAACTTAGCAATCAGAAGAGGGCTACTTCTATTTGGTTTAGGACATGGTAAAACTTTCCTATAAAACTTTTTGTTTTTTCTTGCCCTTCCTTTTGGTTAGGATGAAAAGATCCCGAGGAAGGCAGGAAGCCTTCTGACATCTGTTTCTGGAATGGCTAGGCAAACATTGTAACTTGAGCACTCTTGTTCATATATGAAATTATATGGGATTGACCTCTGATGTATAGGAAACTGTTATGATATTAGGAGAGCCCATCTCCATAAGCTAGCTGTTAAGAAGAGAGCTCAAGACATCAACCCAAAGTTTTCCATACAACCGATGTGGGACTAGACCCTATAAGCTAGTAATGGGATCATAACAGGCCACCGCGCTTCCATACCGACGCCCACAACTGTGCTTCACTCTAGCCACACTTCCCTGTCGTATACCTACTAGTTTGTTCATCTAGCATCTAGGTAGCCTTTTCCATTACAAGGGATCCACTTGAGCAATACAGGCCTGCCATACACCTACCAGTAATTTAATCTAGCCTCTGGATAGCCCTTTCCATTTAGAAGGTAGTCCACGATTTGCATTGAGCTGATACCACTTGTTATGAACTTATGATCTTAGGAGAGCCAAAAGTTGGGTTTCAGGGAGGGAGAGTTCAAGACTATATCAACTCACAACAAGTTTCCAATATAACTGATGTGGGACTAGCCCCATAAGGTAGTTATCGGATCATAACAGAAACTTACTTACGAAATGAGGAAGAAATTGGGGCTCTTCTCTTAATTCTTTGATGTCAGTTTGGGTATCAAGGTGTTTACTATATTTCATTGGTATGTTTCTTTGGAAGTTTGTCAGCATACTGTACGGTTATAGCCCAAAATCACACAAAATTGGGCATGAAAGGTGTCATGACTCAGAAGGCCCTTCAAACTGAACCCGACCAAGCAAATGGGGCATACCACGAGGACTCATCATTCCAGTACGTCCAGCTTCCGCTACCCAAGCATTGCATCCCTTGGAATCTGTCCTAGCTTCGTGCTACAGCCACGGGCAGTAAGAAATTGTTAGTGGGAATGAGTATTTGGTTTGGTGATTGAAGTTGAGGGTTTTGCTGCGGTGTGATCTCTAGAATTGGCATGGTCTTTGGTCTTCCTATGCCTAAGAGAGCTGTGTGGTCTTGCAGGACTAATGTTGGCTGCCCACAATATACTTAGACAGTTACCATTCAGGGGTTCCAACATTAAGATATGTATGTGCATGCCTGCAGAAAAAGATGGTAGCCACTTCAGCTAAAGTATTATATTCATGTGAGGAGTTAATGTTGTCCTCAGTATCTATATCTGTAATTAGAGAAATGCCATTGAGAAATGCCATTCAGCATGCAACTACAATGTTGGTGCGAAGAGCTCTCCATAAATACTTTCCGATCAAGTACTCGGAACTTTTTTGTTCTGCGTGACTGCTGATCTCTAGCATCAGCTGAAACATCCATTTTTTCTTCCTTTTTTATAGTTCCCCCCTATAATTAATAGTCCTACTGGGTCTCAACCTTGTGTTAGGTACTTATCTAACACACAGTCCTACAGTTTGATTTGTACTTTTGCTTCAACCAATAATATTATCCCATGAAAGAATAAAAAAGCAAAAAATTGCTTTCCTGATATGTGATATGTTTCAGTTTCGGTATTTTTCTCAAACTTTTTCGAAGTAATAAATTGTAACCATATAGGGATGGATTCCCAATGGTTTTGAAGAATATGACAACAATATTTCTTTTTAGCCGCTGTTGCCAGGGTTTTATGGATTACCTACGTTAAAAACTTAAACAGCTGTGAGGTTCTTCTATACATTCTCTTTCAACTTGAGTTTCATAATGAGCCCCATTCACCTTCAGGAAGACGGACTTGAAGTCTGTATGCTCCTAATTATGTTGGAATTTTCTCTCTTAAAGTTTAATTGATGATAATATGGAGGAAAGTAAATTCTTTTTTTCTTTTGTAGAGGAGGGGCTCTTTGCAATTTGAAATAAAAAATGAAATTATTAGCTCACTCTCTGCTTCTACAAATATCAATCAATTTTATAATGAAAACTGAAGAATAGATTACTTTTTAAACAATGTAGTAAATTCTCTTATCATGGTCTGTATCTGGGGAAATTGTGACCATCTGTTATTCAATGTCTTTGTGAGCATAGTATCTTTAGCTCTTGAACTGTAAAACTTTTTACTACTTCCAGTTGACTACAGTCTGTACCCTATCATGACTTTTGAGGCTTTGACTGAGATCAAAATTGCTATTTATATTTAGACATTCTATATGCAGGCTTCAAGAGCACAACATGACTGCTAAAGAAGCATATCAATATTTTGTACTCCGAGCTCAAGAAATAGCAATATCAAAAGATTGGTCCCCTGTCAACTGGTATGCGTTAATTTATACCAAAATAATATTCATTCTTGGGATCAGATTGGCGTGCTTTATATTACCTGTAAAACAGACTTCCCAGGAAATTCTGTTTTCTCTTATCCCGGATTCTGACTTGTAAAGATTCTAGAAAAAATTTAAAATCAGATTGTGCATAGCGGAATTTAAAATTGAGGTTATATTATAATAAATGCAGTTATCATTTGATAACAATTTACTCTTTTCAAAGTTAATGGTAAACAAAGGATATCTTGTGGGCATGCACTTCTGAACGTGTTGTTTTGTACATTTGAACTTTCTCAATATTTTATTATGTACATATGACAATGTGACATAAGGGTTTTTCTCATCTTAGGGAAGAAACCTTCAACACATTCGCAGATAAACTGAATCCTCGGACTGTGGTACATAACTGGTGAGTTTTAATAGGATGTCTGCCTGCAGTTTTGGTATGGTATTGAGTCAGATGGTATGGGTCAATCATGAATAATTCTATTGTTACCTCAGGTTGGGCTCTGGTGTTTGTCCAAAGGCTACTGCAAAAGGCTTTAGATGCATATATAGCAATCAAGGTGTTTGGTATCTTGACCACTTGGATATTCCTTGGGATGGATTTTATAATGCTGATCCACTGGAAGGAATAAGTGATGTTTCTGAGCAAGCACTTGTTCTTGGTGGAGAAGTATGCATGTGGAGTGAGACAGTAGATGCCTCCAATGTTCAGCAAACAATATGGCCTAGAGCTGCAGCCGCTGCAGGTATGCCTATGGTAACTGGTGGAGCAAGCTTATATTTTGAGATTATAGTTCCTAAACAGTTGTATTTCAATATTTTAAGGAAAACTAGTCTCTCTCACAGTTTTTTGTACATCATAAATATCGGTGGGCTTGGGCCAGGGGGTTGAAGGGGTGGATCACTTGTGAAATTGAAATAGGTACATCTTTGTCAAAAATTGAGCTTACAGAATAATTGTCAAGGGTTCAAAAATGTCCATTTCTTAGGGTTTCATCTTCTTTAGAATATGTTACCACGGCAAGAAATGGATCTCTTTTATAGTACTTGAATCGTCAGGAATGTAATTAGTGAATTAGTATCCTCCCTAAAATCTTAGTTTATTCTTTTTTATGATATGGATTTGTTACTGTTAACTATGAGGTGTAATAATATACCAAAGCACGGAGAAGAAGAGAGAGAGAGAAATTGTACTCGTGTGGGTACACAAAACCCGTGCTTGTGCTTGTGTTATAAGACCTAATAGTATGTGGGCGGAATTGAATGGGATCTTTCTGGTCCACCCTCAGGAAAGTTGTTGATGCAAATCAATCTTACGGTGACAAATAAAAGATTTAGATGGCCATTTATCTCGAACATTAACTCTTCCATTAGCCGGTACCAATCCATGTGACAACTTACTAAACATGATTCCTTTTTTTGCGAACTGCCAGTTAATTCTTGCTAGAGATCATCTTCTTTTCTTTTTTTCTTCCTGCATCCTAGTTTCCTTCATATAGAATACTTTTTAATTTACAGTTTCACTTCAGGGCAGGTTGTCTTCATACCTATCCCATAGATTATGATTGTTCACATGGTCCCTCTTATGCTGATGTTCTCTATATTACATGATACTCCCTACGTCTCATTAAGATTGTAAAATGGTAATGTTAGGATAAGTAAAAAATTAAAGTGACAATAATCTGGGACATCTAAAAAAAGAAAGGGTCTAAATGAGACGGAGGGAGTGCATAAATTGAAAAAATAAATGTAATGTTCTTTGTATAATTTGATATATAAATTAGAATAATTATATACTTACATTATAAATATTGGTGTTGCACACCCTTTATTTATTTAGATGTTGAGGCAAAGCAAGGCAAGCCCCATGAAAGTATAGGCTGGCTCCCAGCTCCAGATTCACATAGCAACTTTTATGTTAAAATTCTCTGTATAGTATACATAAATTAGAAATATTTTGTTTTTCTCTTTGCCAAGTTGAACTTTTTATCTGACATTTGTAGCAAGATGTTTGAAACCTTATTGAGTTGAGTTCATTAACGGTTTTATATTACCTTCACAACAGTAGAGATATGACTGCATGTTACTCGGTATTCATCACTTTCCTTTAGTGTTTTCCATCTCTTATAGGTCCTTCCTTTATAGCTTATTTATAGCGCTGCTGCTGCTCTTTTCTATTTTACTTTTATTCTAGATATAGAATATGCATGCATGATTTTGCATTAGAATCCTTTTCTTCTGTATGCTTTCACTCATGCTTGTTTACTCCTCTTCATTTCACTCCAGAGCGTTTGTGGAGCAACACAGCTAAGGTCACATATTCGGGAAATACTACATCGACTGTATTATCCAGGTATGAATACTTCAGGTGCCTGTTAACTAGGCGAGGTGTTCAAGCTGCTCCAGCTACAAATTACTATGCCCGACGTGCTCCTACTGGTCCGGGGTCTTGCTACGAGCAATAATCCATCATCTGTTGCGCTGTTCAAGTACATCTGAAGTTTGTCAATATAAATTACGCGATGTTCAAGATTTCCATCTCATGCTTGGTGTATTTTGGTTGAAAGCCCAGGCCCGCCGCATCTTTCTGCAAATAATTACACACGGTAAAATCTGTACTCAGTTGATCCCTCCTAGCATCCATCCGGAAAGGGGACTAAATTGGGCACCACCCTGCTGGAAACTACAACCTCAAAATGTCGCCTTTTTCTGTCGTCGTCGTTGTTGTTGTTTGTAAGAATGAAGACTTTTTTTTTTCGTGCGAATTTAAATGTTTCTGAGCAGTTCTATTTAAGAACAAGTTGCATTATCATAAATTATGGTGTTTTTTTGAAGAGTGGTTGGTCAATTGACCAATACAGTATCGACACGCAGTCGGGAGGTGATCACTCTCTGCGTGTCATTGGTCAATTGACCAACTTACCATGAAGTTAACTTCATGGTAACTGGATCCGGTTTTTTGGTAACTTTACGTAATTCAGTAATTATTGTGCAAGGTTCTTTTAGTGAATCCTGCATTTTGACACCTCTAGAAACCTTGAAGAATGACAATAATAACCTGAGCACTTTTGTTCAATTTATTGGCCTAATTTGTCAAATATTCCACAGAAAAGATAAGAAATCAAAGTCATTATAATTCAATTATTAAGTTTTTTGTAGCTAGAATTCAAGATATTGACATTGACTTGACTGAACTGATTTATGAAGTAAGCAATCTTTAGATTGTCTCCCACTGATATTAGAAACTGAGACCATAAATTAATTATAATTTTATTTTTCTTGATGAAAACAACTTGAAATAGTCACTAATAATAATAATATCAATCATTGCATTGAGGCTGGAAATCCATTGACTATTTGACCACACTTATTTTGCTTACTTGTGTTTCTAGAAACAATAGGAAATCATGGGTTGATGTATGAAATGTCTTTATTCAATTTCAAACAAGAAGTTTGAATAAAATTACCAAAGAAAAATTTCTCTCCAAAAAAATCAATATTTTCCGCGACGATTAGTCATTTTGAATTGAGGAGTCCGTTTGTAAGAGGGCATCTATTTTGTCTAATTAGTTTGCACAAGCTGATTTTTTTTCAAAAGATTTAATTTTTACATCAGATTTTTAGTTAGAACTTGTCCCAAAATATAAAGCTATACTCTAAAATCAATTATCAAAATATAGAAATTTATTCGACCCATTTAGGGACAATTACATATAATAGTACATTTTACTAAAATATTACACAAAAAGTGCACAAACAAAATGATTACAAAAAGAGTGCATATGCAATATTTAATTACAAAAGGAGTGCAATCTTATCCCTTTTATTTAGTTGACTGATTTAATGAGTTATTGATAATGGCCCATGATTGTAGGGATTTAAATCTTCTCTCTCTTATCAACCTCCATATTCTTATCTAACAAATCAATGGAGTAACCGCCTTCTTCTTCCTCTTCGGTCGTCGCCTTCTTCCTCTTCTTCCGCCGTCGCAACCTTCTTCCTCACCTTCGTCCCCCGCCACTGCTCCACCGGCAGCCGCCCCACCCCCGCCACCGCCACTACTCCTCCCGCCCCCGTCCCCGTCCCCGTCCCCGCCCCACATCCTCTCCTTCCCCTTCCTCCGCCTCCCTTCTCCCCCCCCCCCCGCCCACGCCCCACCCCCTCCCTCCTCCTACCACCGCCATCCCCACCCCCTCCCCTCTTTCTCCTCCTCCCCCAAATCGATCCAAGGTGGCCGTCGGTGGAGGCCCCGCCACTGGCCGCGGTGGAGGCCCCTCCACCACCCGTTGCTTTCCCTCCACCATCGGTCCATTCTCCAACTCCACCGGTAACCAAACCTCATACGTTGGTAACCAAACAGTCATACCAAGGTAACCAGGTATGACTGCGTTGGTTACCTTAGTATGAAGGTAACCAATTCAGTTTTATTAGGTTATCAATTTTATTTTGAATGTGATGCAGTTGGTAACCAAACTTCATGCAGTTGGTTATCAATTTTTCATACCAAAGTAACCAACCCTTCATTCCAAGATAACCGAATCTTAATTTTGAATGTAATGCAGTTGGTAGCCAAACCTTCATGCAGTTGGTTGCCAAACTTTCATACCAAGGTAAGCAATTCATATTGCAGGTGTGGAGGTAGATTGGTTACCTTGATATAAAGGTTTGGTTACCTTGGTATAAACGTTTGGTTACCTTGGTACGAAGGTTTGGTTATCAACATTACATTACACATCACTATCTTATCTATCTCTTTTCTATGCAGTGTTTTTATTTTTTTTTTGACATAAAATTGGGTCTCACCGGCGAAGGGGAAAAGGAAGATAACCGGCGAAAGGGAGGAAGAAGATGACATTGCCAAATTTTGAATATTTGAATTTGAATTTATTTTTGTTGTTAGATCCAAGATATTTGAATTATTAATTATGGTAGTTATTTCTCCTTGATTTTAGGTTTTCTTATTATTATGAATTGAATCCTATACTAATTTCCTAAATTAAGGAATCCTAATTGCACTAATATTGTAAATAAATATGAAAAGTGTATTAATTGTGTAAATATTTTATGAGGACACTATTGCTGTAATTAATTTTTAAATGTTGTATATTATTGTAAAGGACCCAACAATTTAATCCTCCCTTGTGATTAAGCCATACTATAAAATCAAATACAACTAATATATCTAGCAAAAGAAGCCCGGGCCTGCGGGACAGCCCGACCAATCCGCAAAAAAATGGGCTATGAGCTTCATTATTACAGTCCACATAAAATTGAATTATTTTGACCTGACCCATTTTTTACCCGCCCGAAGATGGCACAACCCGCGAGTCGGGCTAAACTAATCAACATTGATTTTATCAATTTGTTTATTTTATCATCGATATTTTTATTAGTTTATCATTTTATAAAATAAAATTACGTCGTTTTAAATTGATTTTTGATTGCGGTAACCGCAGGTTCCATAATAACGCTTTTCTCATCATATAATTTTATTATTTTGATTTTTTTTTCCATTTGTTTGTATAGTTGTGTTTGATTATTTGAAAAAGTTATACATGACTTTTATGTTTAACCTCTTCAATCAAATTGATACGACTTTACAAAAAAATATAAATCAAAATTGATATGAGAACAAAAAAAATCTAATAAAACAGAGTTGCAAAGAACTTGAGAAACACAAAAATTAAAGAAAATGAAAATAAAAAATAAAATAATGATGTCGACTATTTAATTACGAGTTATATATTTTAATGATATATTCGGTCGCAAAACACTCTAAAAAATGAGATGCAAAGAGATTATATTTATTAGCAGGGGAACTTTCACATGACTTCACAAATTGAAGAGAGAGAGAGAGAGAGAGAGAGAGAGAGAGAGGGTTTCCCCATATACAAATCTCCAGACTCTCGGCTCCTTCTACCTGGCTGTACAGACAGCAAAATACAGAATGGGAGAAATAGGTCTGTCTATTGCTCCCCCAATCTCTTTCCTGTCCTGCTTTTTCTCCCAGTTTTTATGTAAGTGTAAATCTGGCATCTCTCTCTTCCATTTTTACAGGTTTTTTTTCCTGGTTCAATTTGGATATATATATATATATATATATAGAAATAACCCTAGGAAAATATATTATATGGTTTTCTTTTACTCAATTGTTGTTGGGTTGGTCTATATTTTATCGCGAGATCCTAGCTTTGCTCCTTGTGCGTTTATGCCTAGTCTTTTATGTTATATACCCAGTCTCGATTTACAGCGGTGATTTAATGTTTTTGCTCTAATTATTCTAATGATTACGGCTGATTAATTATTCCATTCACAGATGAAATTTAGGCACTGAATACCAGGATATATATCTCTTCACTGGGTTCTTCAAGTTAGATATGGTTTCTGGTTCTTAGCAATTATTGGGTGAAATATTCAGTTCAGTAGAGGAATTATAGATTTTTAAGGGTGACTGTGGTTATTTCATCCGTTGGGGTTCTCAATTTCCAATGTTGGGGAAGGAGGATGCCGCTGCTGATGGTGATGGCAGTGGTGGTTCTAAAGGGCCTTGCCCGGTTCCTGCCCCCAGGAAAACCTTTTGGCGGTCAGCTTCATGGTCCACCTCGCGCACCATGCTGCCTCCCCTTAACCCTGACAGTGACAAAGATTGTCTAGATCCGAATGGTAATAACAATAGGAGGAGGTTTCACGCCCCATTAACCCCTAGATCCCAAGCAAATTCTAAGGCTCGGTTGCTTTTGGCGCCATTGCCGCCTCTGGCGATTTCTCGGAGAAGTTTGGATGAGTGGCCAAAAGCTGGGTCTGATGATGTTGGGGAGTGGCCACTTCCTTGCACTCCTGGTGGGAGAGATTTGAACAATGGTGGGGAGAGATTGAAACTTGATTTGTCGTCAATTCAAAGCAATCCGGATAAGAATTGTGGGCTTGTGAAAAGAGAAAAGATTGCATTCTTTGATAAGGAGTGTTCAAAGGTTGCGGATCACATTTATCTTGGTGGTGACGTAGTAGCAAGAGACAGGGGCATACTCAAACAGCATGGGATTACGCACATTCTTAATTGTGTGGGTTTTGTGTGCCCTGAATATTTCAAAGCAGATTTTGTATATCGAACCTTGTGGTTACAGGACAGCCCCTCAGAAGATATCACTAGCATATTGTATGATGTTTTTGATTACTTTGAAGACGTGAGGGAACAGCAGGGAAGAGTTTTTGTTCATTGTTGTCAAGGGGTGTCTCGGTCAACTTCTTTGGTGATTGCTTATCGTATGTGGAGAGAAGGGCAAAGTTTTGATGATGCATTTCAGTACGTGAAGGCAGCTAGAGGTATTGCTGATCCAAATATGGGTTTTGCGTGTCAGTTGTTACAGTGCCAGAAAAGAGTGCACGCTTTTCCTCTTAGCCCCGGTTCATTATTGAGGATGTACAGAATTGCTTCTCACTCCCCATACGATCCACTGCATCTTGTGCCGAAAATGTTAAATTCTCCCTCTCCAGCTGCTCTGGATTCTAGAGGTGCATTTATCATACACATACCTTCTGCCATATATCTTTGGATTGGTAAGAAATGTGATACTATCATGGAAAGAGATGCAAGAGGAGCTGTTTGCCAGATTGTTCGGTATGAGAGATTGCAGGGGCCTATCGTAGCAATAAAGGAAGGGGAAGAACCTTCATATTTTTGGGATGCTTTTTCCAATCTTTTACCTTTGATGGATAAATCTAGCAATGGAGTAAATGTTGTTGAGTCGTCAATGAAGATTTTCCCAGGTGAGAGAGAAGTGAAGTCATACAATGTTGACATAGAAATTTTCCAAAAAGCAACTGTTGGGGGGTTTGTGCCTCCGTTCGCATCATCCGACACTGAACATGAAACACACCTTCCTGTAAGAGAAAGCAATTGGAGTGTGCTAAGACGTAAGTTTGCTTCTGGCAGCATGAAAGAGTTTGCCTCAGCTCCTAAGTTGGCTCTCTCCAGAGTCTACCCAGATTATGTGATCAAGCCAATAGCTTCCAATTTGAATTCATTGTCATCTCCATCGTCGGCGCCATCTCCATCGTCAATATCATCCTTGTCATCCTCATCTTCTTCATCTTCTTCACCTCCTTATCTCTCGCCAGATTCCTTAACTTCTGATTCAAGCATCAGCTTTAAGTACTTTTCAGATTCCCCCGTGGCGTCTCCTTCAACAGCATCATGTAGTCATTCAGTATCTTCAAATGTACCCTCTTTCTCCAATTTATCCCTTCAGTCCTGCAAACTTTCTCCACAATACATATCTAAAAGTGCTGACTTTATTGATGTCAATTTTAATGCACGACATTGTTCTCAGGCAGTCTCCTCGCCATCCAAAAAATCTCCACTTTCTATTGCAGAGCGCAGAGGTAGCATGGCGAAGTGTCTCAAGCTGCCAATGCTGATTGATGATTCTAGGGAAAAAGATGCCCCTCTAAGTGATGTTGCTGGTGAATTTGATGGTGTCAGGATGAAAAACAATAATTGTTCATCATATGAACATAATGTAGAAAGTTTTTTAGAGCCCAAGGGAGGAGGAGGTTCAATTTTAGAGCCTATGCTTCAAGGAACTTCAGGGAGAGTAAATATTTTCAATTCATGCAGGGGAGCTGCATTTGACAAGATACCTGGTAAATCCATTGGGAACTGAATTTTTGGAAGGGAAGAGCTCAACTGACTTCACTGGAATGGTGGAGAGCGATTCATCTTGTCCTAAGCTAAATCCACTGGTAATATGTAGGTGGCCAAGTTTGGAGAAGATTGTGACATTTGGTGCAGGTGATTTGGACTCCAAAGATATTTTCATTTTTGTTGCTCCATCGTCAGGTTTAGGCAATATAGAGGATAGGGTTCTATATTTTTGGGTAGGAAAATATATCGGTCATGGTAAAAGCAAGATGCTATCAGGGGGAACACAGGAGATTAGTGAGCTAGAAGAGATTAACTGGAATCAAGTTAGTTCTGATGTTCTCACTCAAATGGGCCTGCCCGAGGACACCGGCATTAAGGTACATAAAATGCTCCAACATCTTTGTAATTATGCATTTTAAAAGAATTGTTCTGTGGTATTACAGGTTCCTCTATCTTATGGTTTGAAATCTTCTAATTGATGTGCTGATTTTTCACTGAGCTGCAATCTACAAACTTCACTATATCACTTATGGCTAACTATTCTTTTCATACATGATTCTGGGTAAAAAAAATTAGTTTCCAAGTCAGCATTGTGTGTGTATTTGTTACATATACAGAGTACAGTAATTAAGATGAAGTTATATAAAACATGAAAGTGAAGGTTACTACTAGCTATTATTGGAACAAAATATGTGCTCTATATTGTCTATGAAGCATGGATACTCTATTTTGGGCTCCGTATGGCGTCCGATACGCGTATCGGATACGGATACGCTCCGGATACGTATCGGATATGGATTTAGAGTATCCGTAATTTAAATTTAATTTTTATTAATCGAATACGTTTTGGATACGCTCCGATACGTTACGGATACGTTGTGAATACGCTCCGATACGTTACGGATACGTTGTGAATAGCTCCGATACGTTACGGATACGTTTTGGATACGCTCCGATACGTTTTGGATACATCTTTCTCTCTCTCGTCTCTCTCTCTCTCGCGTCAGTCATACAGTATGACTCATACTCATATATATATACACATAATCTTCTCATTTTAGGTTTTTTAAGTGTTATTGTTTATTGTTTTGTAAAAAATAGACCCATTTTGCTCTTATTGATGGCTGGTAGTTGGGAGTTCGCACTTGGGCAATATTTTGGATGGATAAGGCCCAATCTTTTGACTTTTGATGTTAATTGCTCTTTTGTTTTTGAAATGGTGAACTTGTGTAATGAAATTTTAGGAATTAAATATATAATATTTTTATTTTATATTCAACGTATCGTATCCAAGTTTTTTGAAAAATCACGTATCCGCGTATCCGTATCGTATCCGTATCTCGTACCCGTATCCGTGCTTCATAGTATATTGTCATTGTGGTTCCTCTATAAATATGTGAAGTTATTATCATGCTCCCCATCCCTTGTATGCAGAGTGTTATTAATCCTCACCACCTTGTAATCTAACTAAAATGTCTAGCAAGTTTAAACAGTGATTTTTACGATTTACTGGTCGTCTGCCTGAAGCCTCACCATGTTATCAGTACAACTTAATATTTTTTGCTTGGACTGTTATAGCAGGCAGTTTGACTAATTTATGAACTTAATAGTTATTTGCAGAAAAAGTTTGGTGAAAAGTTATTTGCAGAAAATGATCTATATGGAACCAAGTTTGTGGAATGAATAAATGATGATAGTTAGGTCAATAATTTTACCATATATTATTTAGATAAAATTTACATGCTTTCCTGGTTAGAAGAATTTCTCTGGTTTTCCTCGATATGATGGTTACAACAGAACCTGGAATGACAGCACTATGGCATCATTGGTAGATAATTGCTGAGATAGATAATGAAGTTATCATCTTCTGAGTGACAGTCATTCTTTTAGCTTCACTTTCGTCCTCTACAGCTGGAGCTTTTGTGGTCTCACAGTTTCAGATCTTCATAGGGAATATTGGGCCCTCTCTTTGTATCGTCTCTATTCCTTTAATGAAATTTCTACTGTCAAAATAAGGGGGTTCCTGATCTTCAGAGTACAGAAGCATTGAAGAACTTTCAGTTTTCGTTATTTCCTTCATCTGCAATCTCTCTGTTTGTGTCCAAACTCCAAAATAACTTGTTTTCTCAATTAATTTGTTTTGCGGGCAATATATTTGACGAATTCTTCCCCAGATATAGTAGAAGTGATTGAGAGTCTGAGGAGAAGCAAATGATAATGTGTGACATGCGAGTGAATCTATGAAGTGTGTTACATATGTACTTCGACATTTTTGTATTTTGTACTTTGACTTTACTTTAAAAAGGAATCAGGTATTTGTTATTACTTTGATGATAAATCTTTTATTTTAAACACATAATAAGCTCGTTTTAGCTTTACTTATATTTCGGTGCTATGTTGATTTATGAGAATTCGTACTGGGTTTATTTCTTGTTTGCAATTGATTCATCTTGTGCATGAGTCACTGGTTCTTTGTTGGGTATCCTGGGAACTGGGAAGTACGATGTATTCACTTGATTTGTGCTTCTCTTTTCTATTGGGGGCGTACTGACTGTTCATGTTCAATGATGGATGTGACCAGATTGTGAAGGAAGGCGAAGAACCTGAGGAGTTCCTTGCTTTATTGGGTCCTTTGTAAATTGTAACCGAAAATGCAGTTGACGAATCTTCTGCAGTCTCAATAACATTCATCTGCCCATTCTTCATCTTTACATATTCTGCTATTGCAACTTTGCCCGGCACTTCAAGGAGCTTTACCTGACAAAATGTATGAAGGTATTGAATTATACACTCGTACTCTCAATTATGGAATTCTAGTGTATGGAATTTCATCATATTATACCCCAGCGATTAGCCATTTTACTGGTTGATGAATCATATGATTAATTTATGATTTTTTGTTGTTCTTTCTGCAAAATATTAACCCAAAATCTTTAGAACATAGCATATTTTTTGTTGTCAAGTCACGAGTGAATTATATATGCTCCCCACCTTGGACATGATGTTCCTGTTTATCCAAGGAAATAGCTGAACTTAGATACTACTTATTAAGCCCAGTGTTGGCAATTACAAAATAATCAAATGTCACAAATAAAGGAAAATGACCACCCACTGATAGAAGTTAGTCAGTTACTACCTCTTCCTATTAAGAAATTACTCTATATACTGTCCTGCCTCTACTGGTAGAGAAGAATATGAGATATTGGTTTTTCAAGACCAGTATTACTTAGAATTATGACTTTTCAGAAACTGAAATGTCTTCTATTTCTTCTTTACATTCACCACCTCTTTGTGCAGTTTTATTCCTAGTTTGCACCAACAATAAAGAAAATTTGACACAACATATATGAGATTTGACAAACTCCCCTAGGTGGCTAATTTTTTCGCAAGTTACATATTAGATCTGCCAGTCACCTGTAATATTGAGAAAAGTAATGGATTTGCCAATGGAAATTGGTTTTTTTCTTAACATTTCCGAGTAGAGTATTAACAATATAATTTGGCCTCAGGTTGCTTGCATGCATTACCTTTTTTGATTCTTTCCACTTTGTTAAGGATGCAGAGATGGTTATATTCTGTTGTTAACTTGTTATTGGCTGTCAATTTAGCTCGATCCTTCCCCTTAAAAAAAAATGAAATGATAAAAATAAAATAAATTTTCTTATATTTCGTTTTGCATATGCTTTGTTGCAGGAAGCTTTGTAAGTTCTCAGTGGTGATTACTGAATAACCTGGTGTACATTGCGACTCTCTTTTAACCTCGTGCATTTGTCTTACTAACAGAACGTAAATTGTACATATTTCTTTTACTATGTATGACTAGAAACAGATTTCACAGGCTATTCGGATTCACCCCTACACGTCTGCGCACGCTTAATTGTATATGATTCATGGGTAGAAATCAATTATTCACTGCTAATTACATACAACTCCCCCTAAATACAGTCGGCTGGATATGGGGGAGTCTTGGATATGCGTATTTTCATCACTGCAGGCAGAAGAGAGATTGTTGGGAATTAATTTTGGTTGGGATGTGCTGAAAGGTCCTGCAGGCACTGCATATATTGCTTATGACGCGACACGCGCCCATACGATTCACGCGCCCTGGCGCGCTAGCGCACGCTGACGCAACTCACGCACCTCACCTTCATTTGGCACTGTAAACCATGCAAACCAAAACCAGTGAATCATGCATCAGTTGGCAGGCTAATCTTTTATCGGGAAGCCATTATTTTTCTTAGGAATTTTTTAACATGTGCTCTAAGGGCACATGCTAAGCACACAGTTCAAAAGAATATTTTCTTGAATTCTGTGTATATTCCCTTGAACTTGGTGTAAATACAGAAATCAAGAGAATATGTACATAATTCAAGAGAATATTCTTTTGAATCGTGTGCTTAGCATGTGCGCTTAGGGCATATATTAAGAAAACTCTTTTCTTATATGCGTATATATATATATATATATAATTTCCCTATCGCAAAACACTCGTACTCTTAAATATAGAACTAGTACACGTGTCATGCGAGATGCGTGTGTTGAAAAAATTATCCACAAAAAATTTGAAGTTGTAAATAAAGAAACATTAATAACAAATTAAACAAACTGAAAATATTAAAAAACGAAAATGCTTTTGGTGGTGGTGGGGCTAGTTAGTTAAATTAATGGGTTTGATTAATTTTTAGGGCTGAAGAACGATTTCATGATTTAACAAATTTTGAGGGTTGAAGAATGACTAAACTTAATTGTTTAATTTTTTGAGAACTAAAAGAACGACCTACTTTGTTGAATTTTGAGGGGTGAAGAATGTGTGGATTTGGCTTTGTAATTAATCTTTTATAAAAAAATTTGGATAGTAGTAATTAATTATTTAATTAATCTTTTCGTTTTTAATAGAAAATATATATAACAACACTTCATTGCAAGACTGTATTTACAAACACGACATTCGAGTGAGTTAACTCAAATGAGTTTATCTTTCAATTTCTATTTCATTAAATCACTTCATCTTTCAATACCAAATTCTTTTCTTCTCTTTCCTTTTTTTATTAGATAACAAAATTTCAAAATTCTAAAGTACTTCAACTTCATCAACACATACATTCACTGTTTTTTCATTGTAATATAGTATATATATATATATATATATATATATATGTGTGTGTGACCTGAAAGTATAAAGTATTAAAAAAAATGGCTCGGGGGCGCTGCCCCCGAACCTCCGCCAAATTATTTATAACTTAGTAATAGTTTCGCCCCCACTAGCAAAGATTTCTGGTTTCGCCGCTGTGTGCAATTAAGTTCACTAGTTAAAGGAACTATAAAGGCCCTTATTTCTAATTCCTAAGGTAAAATTAATTCCTAAAATTGAATTATAACAGAATATATAAAACATTAAGAAACTAAACTCTTAAGCCTCTTACTTTGATCAGAGGAGTATCACGGTATCTATGAGCCTAATATGCCCAACTTTAGTCTAGCAAAATTTTGTGGTCTAAAATCTAGGCCACAACTCACAAGCCCATATACAAAAAAGAAAAAATAATGTAGTTAAAATAAGTGTTGCTCTTTTCCAATTATCAATAAAATTATAAAATGGTTTCATTACTAATTATATACTTCTATTCGGATTAGCATTTCCTGCAAATTTTGTATTACAAATTTTATTTTCTCATAATCATAACTAAATAAATCTACACTTCATTCAAATGTTTATCTTAATAATTAATCGATCAAAAGAAACTGCAATATATAATTCAACAATTTATTATTTAAATAACATTTAATAATTTAATAACTCTAATTATTTTCTCAAAATCTTAATTAAATATTTACCTTATATATATTTAATTAATTATCTTAATCAACATAATAAATCCTTCATTCCTTCTTGTTCATGCTGCTCGTACTTTGTGAGCTTCTATTTTTTAGAGCAACAAAATACAGGCCAATGCCTATAACAAATTAAAGTTGATTTCAATTACTTTACCGTGTAAAAGGTCCTACCCCCACGCGATAGCTCTTATTCCTTAAGAAAGCTTTCAATTATAGAGTCTTTATATGCAGACTTTTGAGATGAACAATACAAAAAGAAAAAGGGGATGATGGTCCAATAGAATTAAGACTTAACATTTAAGAGAACTTAACTCTTAAGTATTTATGTAAAATAATGCTACTATCACATAATAATGCTCACATAAAGCTCACATACTGCAGGGTGACACTCATGAATTTGTTGTTAACATGATTCACTTAACTCAACAACAAATCACCATACAGTATGTGAGCATTATTATGTGATATAGCATAATTGAAGTTTGCTCATTCTCAACACACTGCATGAACTCTTAAATGGCCAGCGGTAAACGAAGTTTAATTAGCTATCATCGTGAAGCCAAAAGACACAAAATAATTAATAACTTGACTTTTTGCTCATATTAAAAATGAGAATAAAATGATAAAATTGTCCATATTTAATTTCTAATCATAGTTACTAATGATATTCTATAAATATGCATAAAGAATTGAAATATTACAATTAATATTAAGTGTATTAATGGCAAATTATTATAAAAAATAGATTATTTAATGTAAATAGACATTTAATATAAGCATGCAAAATACTCCATCATCAATATTTACATGTCCTATAAATATACATGTAAAACCAATACACCAAAAAAAAAACCCAACAAAATGGCTGCACAATCCCAAGTGAGCATGAAGCTTCTTATCGACAAGAAGAACAACAAGGTCCTATTCGCAGAGGCAAGCAAAGAAGTGGTTGATTTTCTGTTCAACATCCTCTCTTTGCCTGTGGGTACTATTGTTAGGCTTCTAACCAAACAAGGAATGGTGGGGTGCCTCTCAAATCTTTACCAGAGCATCGAAACACTAAGCAATGACTACATTCAACCAAACCAAAACAAAGACTCTCTTTTGAAGCCAAAGGCACCTACACAAGTTCCTCTTTTGTCCCTAAATGATAAGCCAAATGTGAAAAAGTATTTTAAGTGTCAAAATTATAATTGTTCACAGATCACTGATTGTTCTGGAACTGCTTGTCCTAATTGCGGGGGACGTATGACGAGTGAGGTGACTTTTGTGGGTGGCGCCGCCGGGCAGAAGGTAGGGGCTGGTGGAGAAGGTGGGTTTGTGAAGGGGGTGGTGACTTATATGGTGATGGATGATTTGGTGGTGCAGCCTATGTCTACCATATCCAGCATTACTTTGCTTAACAAGTTCAATATCAAAGAAGTAGCTTCTCTTGAGGAAAGGGTTGTCAATTTGGACATGGATAAGGTACATATGCATATGTTTGATACTTGCTATATCTTGCGTTGATTCAATTTTTCTTAGAATTAATTGATCAAGCTGATCCACATGACTCCATGATGTTGCAAATTGGTATAGTTTTTAGTCTATCGGAATATATTATATCAGTTATTATTGTATATAGTTGGAATATATATTTATATTCGATAAATTTATGTTAGGTATATCGATGTTATGTATATAAAGTGTATGTTTTGCACAAGTTAAGCCATGCATGTCTCTATGTATAAAAACAATATATTATATTATGCAAGTAACTCAATACCTTTTAGTATAATTTTTCTACATTTCCAAGGCACGAAAAATAGTTGTAATAGTATAGCAACCAGTTGCATTTGTTGTGTATGTACTATATATACGTTTACATATATATATATATATATGGAAAAAATGTATGCACACAGCTGTGTAATACACAGTCGGTGTCGGTTATGACGACGGTTTTTTGGGCTATAGTGACAGTTTTATCCATCGCTATAGCTATTCTGGATTACGGCGACGGGTGAACCGTCGTCATAGTCATATCCCGACTGTGTAATACACAACTGTGTATGTACATATAGCCATATATATATTTCAATTTTCTTTAGACTTGTATGATTAATGTCTAATTATTTCAAATTTGGGTTTAATTTATGATCTGTGAACTTTGTGATTAGGGTGTGAAGCTGTTGAAAGCATCTCTGGAGTCGAAGTCGGTCCTGACCAATGTCTTTCTCGGCAGTAGGGTGGCTTAATTCTGATCTCTGCTGTATCTTTTTTGGGTTATTGTTATGTTTTGAATTGAAGTAAAACATGATCAAGTGTGGTTTTTGTTGGAAGCCATGTTTATCAACTAATAAATTAATTATGGCCTTCATTTCTTAATTTTATGCCTTTTCTTTTAAATTGTTTTGCTCGTCTCTTAATAATTGTGACAAGCCTTGGTTTACCATTCGTGGTAAAGAGTGTTTACTGTCAAGGGTGGGTGAAAAAAAATTTTCATGAACGTTCACTGCATACATTTTTTTTAAAAATTAAACCATATATTAAGATAACTGTATATGTCATAAAATCACGTAGCTAATTGAATAATAAACAAAATCATCATTAATTCACTATAACATTAATAAAATTTTGATAACGAACGTACGTCCAAGACATAATAACATACCTAGTTAAATTGCACTTTTCGCTCTTGAATAGAAGTAAATTCTGTAATTATTGAGTCTGCATCATAGTTCTCAGTCAACTGATCCTTTTTGATGTGGACAATCATGTTATCAGCTAAGAAGTCATTCTCCTTCTTGTTGCGCAACATTATTTTGATACGTTTCATAGCTGAAAATGATCTTTCTGTAGTTGCTGTGAAAACCGGCAAAGGCAAAACAAGACGAATTAACGTATAAATCATTTGATATGTCGTTGATTTTTTTGTTTCAAATAATCATTGGCATAACTCAGCAAGAGTAGTAACATTCTTGAGCACATTATCATGAGGTACATCAAACTCATAAATTGTCAACTCGCTTCTCAAGCGATGCAACTCTTGTTTAGAGAAATCTTGAGGATAAAACTCCTCTGCAATGGGAATATATTGATATATAATTTCAATTCAACTAGCAATAGGAATCAATGAATCATGATATCTTATTGAATTCAAATTAAATTAATCAATTTCACTTAAGACCATCAATCAATTCATACCTGGTCACTGAAGAGAGAAGAGCAGCCGCTTTAGAAAGGTAACGGGTAAAGAAAAAAGAAGAGGAAACGTTGACCTAATTCTCTATAAAAAGCAAGCCCAATTATTAACTGAATTACTTAATAAAAAGAAATAGTTTATATTTGATAAAAATATAAATGAACTAGAACAACATATGAGCTAACTGCTAAGTATTTAAATTTGGGGTGAGCTTACTGGGCTAATTTTTAATTTGGGGTGGGCTGTAACCCACCGTAACCCGTGTGTAGCTACGCCCTTGTTTACTATGCAATTAAGTTCACTAGTTAAAGTCTACCCTTGGACAAAAATTCACTCCTCACAATTAATAAGCTTTCGTTTGATGAATTTTAATTTAGGGCTGAAGAACGATTTCATGATTTAACAAACTTTGAGGGTTGAAGAATGACTAAGCTTGTCTAATTTTTGAGAACTAAAGAATGACCGACTTTGTTGAATTTTGAGGGGTGAATAATGCGTGAATTTGGCTTTGTAATTAATCTTTTATAAAAAAAAATATGTACAGTAGTAGTAGTAATGAATTATTTAATTATGCTTTCGTTTTTTATTAGAGAATATATATATAACACTTCATTCCAAGACTTGACACTTCTGTACTTCAATCCCTATATATTTACAAACAGGACATTCAATTAAGTCGTTATTTTGACTTAAATGCTTTCATTTTCTATTTCATTTACTTCATCTTTCAATACCAATTTTTTTTCTTCCTTTGTCTTTTTCTTATTAGATAAAAAATTCCAAAATTCTAAAGCCTTTAAACTTCATCAACATATACATTCACAGTTTTAATAGTATACTACTCCCTCCGTCCCATAATAAGTGAGGTGATTTTATTTGTCCCAAATTATTTGATGTTTTAGAAAATATAGGAGCATTAATTACAATATTTCCAAAATTACCCCTCATTACTTCTACTTCAATACCCAGATGCTTTTAACTTTCTCTCTCTCCTTATTAACACAAAGGGTATTATAGACAAATGATACTATATTTAATGCTATACAATCATTTCCTTAATGGTTGTGCCCAACTCTAAAACATCACTTATTATAGGACGGAGGAAGTATTAGATTAACTTGTTGGTGAATTAGTGTCTCGCACTAATTCACCTGCAAGTTAAGCTAATAGTATTAAGTTTAAGGATCTTCTTAACATGTTCCCTAAGGGCACATGTTAAACACACAGTTCAAGAAAATATTCTCTTGAATTGTGTGCATATTCTTTTGATTTTTGCATTCGCATCAAGTTCAAGGAAATATGCACACAATTCAAAAAAATATTCTCTTGAACTGTGTGCTTAGCATGTGACCTAAGGGCACATGTTAAGAAATTTCTAAGTTTAAAGGTTAAATATGAACAAATTAATATGGAGTATTTACTATTATGGAAATACACGTATGAATGCATGAATTAATGTCATAGGTTATTGATTTTTCCATCTGCAATAACAAAAATGTAAAATAATTTCTTAATAAAACTAAAGATGATAGGAGTTCCTTTTTTTTCTTTTTTTTAACCAACCAAATACAATTTTTTCACATTAAACTTTATAGTTAAGAGAGAATTTATTTTTCTATTATTTTTTGATAATCTAGTTTAACTGTCTATTTTTAGTGACATGGCTATTAAATTAATTTTTTTCCCAATAAAAAATGATGCCATGTCATGCCTCCGATTCCAAACCCTGGCCCCCGAAAATTTAAAATAATGCTACTGTCACATAAATAATCACACATAATACTCATATACACACACATTCATACTGCGGGCTCCAAATATCAGGCGGGGGCCACAGTATGCATGATTGTATGTGAGCATTATGCCCAGACTACCTCTGATTCGATGGAGGGATGGACTCTTTTTATTGATTTGAATTGCCAATCATGGTGGTTTTAGGCCAGATGATCATTCCCCTACTCTTTTTTTTATTATTTATTTATTTAATGGCAACTATAAGAATCGGTGATTTTGACAGAGACTTTGTTTACGAGATTTGAAGCCAGTGGTATTTTGATAGTAGCAGTGATTTGCCATTGATGATGGCCTCTCTTTTTTTTCTTTTTAGGTTTCATTTTCTTTCACTAAAACAAATTTGTGGATTGGTTTTCATATATTATTATTTATGCCATGTAATTGTATCTTAATTTTTTTAAATTTTCACATCATGTCCATATCATTTAGAATAACAGTCAACTAACAGATAATAAAATTTGAAGTGTAAACATGATTTCTCTCTCTTTGAGTTTTAACGTATAATGACTGACAATATATAGTGACGGACCAAATCTATAACGACGGACCGAATTGTCGTCCCGATCCAGTAGGCAATGTATCCGAACCGTATATATATATATATACATAGAAATGGGTGAAGGCAACATGTGTTTCTTTTGTCCTTCTAAATTCTCTATGGTTATCAGCCGAGTAATCCTTAATTTTGCTCATTCCCAACACACTACATGAACTACTCTTAAATGGCCAGCGGTAAACGAAGTTTAATTAGCTATCACCGTGAAGCCAAAAGACACAAAATAATTAATATTCATAACATTTTTATGATGATTGATTTTTTTGCGCATATTAAGAAAGATCATAAAATAATAAAATTGTTTACTACATTTAAACTTTCATCATAATTTTCTGCACACATGACTAGTAATGTTCCATAAATATGCATAGAAAATTGAAATATATATGACAATTAATATTAAGAGTATTATAGACAAATTAATTATTATAAAAAAATACTAAGAATTTTTATCATGGGAGGGAGGGAGGGAGGGAGGGAGTATAAGCATGCAAAATATACTCCATCATCAATATTTACATGCCCTATAAATACATGCAATATATACCATTCCTACTCAAACACGTACAAATTGCACAAGCAAACCAATACACCAAAAAAAACCCCAACAAAATGGAAGCAGAATCCCAAGTGATGAGCATGAAGCTTCTTGTTGACAAGAAAAACAACAAAGTCCTATTCGCAGAAGCAAGCAAAGAAGTGGTTGATTTTCTGTTCAACATCCTATCTTTGCCTGTGGGTGCTATTGTTAGGCTTCTAACCAAACAAGGAATGGTGGGGTGCCTCTCAAATCTTTACCAGAGCATCGAAACATTAAGCAATGACTACATCCAACCAAACCTAAACAAAGACTGTGTTTTGAAGCCAAAGGCACCTACAAAAGTTCCCCTTTTGTCCCTAAATGATGTTCCAAATGTGAAAAAGTATTACAGGTGTCAAAATAATTATAGACATACTTATGTGACTGATTGTTCTGGAACTGTTTGTCCTAGTTGCCAGGGAGGTATGACGGCTGAGGTGACTTTTCTGGGCGGCGCCGCCGTGCAGATGGAGGGGTCGGCTGGTGGAGAAGGTGGGTTTGTGAAGGGGGTGGTGACTTATATGGTGATGGATGATTTGGTGGTGCAGCCTATGTCTACTATTTCCAGTATTACATTGCTTAATAAGTTCAATGTGAAAGAAATTGGTTCTCTTGAGGAAAAGGTTGTTAATTTGGACATGGATAAGGTATATATATATATACGTTTAATATATAATCTTTGCAAATTAATTTGTTAATGTTGTTTAATTATTTATGTGTCTACTGCATTATGATTAGGGTGTGAAGCTGCTGAAAGAATCATTGCAGTCCAAATCGGTCCTGACCAATGTCTTCCTCAGCAATAAGATGGCTTAAAGTTCAATCAATCAATCTGCTATATCTTTTGTCTCATTGTCTGGCTTATTAGATATTATGTTTTTGGAGTAAAATGATCGGCACACTGTGATTTTTGTTGAAGACATGTTGTTTATCACAACTATCATCTTATGGCTTTCTTGCTGTTTTCTTAATTTGATGCCTTTTCTTCTAGAAATTTATATAGTCTCATAATATAATGTTTATTCTATTTTTATATTAATTTGCTAGTATAAGAGCATCTTTAACTGTCTCTTTAACCACTTTGGGATACTCAAATAGGTGAATCACATTATAAAATTATCTTCAACCGCCTCTCCAACCTTAGTCATCAAATCTGCAACATTCTCTCTCTTCAGAACTGGTAAGTTAATCTTGCCTCTTCCAGAGCCCGTCCTGAGTTTTCTGAGGCCCAGGACAAATTTTCTCAAGTGTGCCCCTTTATACAAATTATACAAAAAAATAAATAAATTATCAACTAATTAATTTTATTGAAATTATAAGAATTTACAAAAGATAAGGAAGAACACTTTGGGGCCTCATTAAAACCTTCTTTGGAAAAAACTCAATGGGACAAAACCTCAAACAAAGGAAAAAGAGTACCACGGATTGTAAACATTGCATTAAAAAACGAAGAACAAGAACAAGAATCACAGTCAAGTTTTCTGTTGAATCAAATAATAATTAAGAAAAAGTTAACAAATATATATATTACAATTTATAAAATTTATACATCTAGATTCTATATGTATCTTTAAAAAAAATTACCTTCAAAGAAAGACACTGGTCTAACTGGTAGATGATTTATTTTCCAACTCTGTTAGAGAAGAGGAGAATCACCAGGAAAAAAATTGCTTGCGTTGTGTTATGAATTGAGAGGGTCGAAGGATTTTTCTTTCTTTTTGTAGCTAAGAGTATGTTTTGATTCCCCATATTTATTGATTTGTTTTATATTATATTTTATAATTAATATGGAACTTCCTTGTACATTTCTTCTTGAGATTGAGTATATAAAGACTGATTGGATTGATTGGCTTCCTTTTTCATTAACAGGTACATGTGGCAACTTCTTCTTTTTTATTTTTTATTTTTTTATACAAATATATACATAAGCTTATAAAAAAATATGGGCCCCCCTCAGCTATGGGCCTCGAGCTGTAGCCCTTGTAGCCCTGGGCCAAGGCCGACTCTACCCTCTTCAAAAAAATATTTATTTTGCTTGATGGATTTGATGTACAGCTCATTTTAAAAAATAAATGTTATTAACTATTATTTTAAGTCAAATACTGCATTAATTGAATTGAAGAGACTTTTTTTTGCTACTACGGTTTGAGATGCTCTAAGTGAACCTAAAACAATCTCAATTTTAGAAAATCTTTGTTTTTTCTCATCCTACATTTTAGAATGGCAATACTGAAAAATTAAATGAGATTGAAAATATAAAACAACATCCTAATCAAAGAGTATAGTTAATATATTCAAATTTGGCTATAAAGTTTATTTGTTTTCGTAAATACATTTTGATTTTTTAAAGTCAGTCAGTAAAATATTTAAATGCAATATGGATTTGACTCTATTTTATGTTTTGAAAACAAAAACAATTAGTAGTAATTTTTCAGTTAGTTTATATCAATTATATTTGTTTATACCAAAATTTAAATCTTCATATTGGATTACAATTTTTTAAATTTACAAATTAACAAAGAAAAAGTTAAATATTATTTCTAATTTTATACAACTATACAAGGGATAATGCGATTTAATAAACTAGAAACAACACCAAAGAGATGATAGCCTAGTGGTAAAGACTTCTCTTTATTGTGTTTATTATGTAAATTTATAGATTAGAGTCTACCCTAGGCAAAAATTCAGTACTTTCTCCACACAATTAAGGCCCTTATTTTTAGTCCCTAAAGTCATGTTTGTTTGCAAGAATTATAATCTTAAAATTATATTTTCATGGACTATAATCTCAAAATTATTAATCCTAAGGTTAATTATATAATTCTAGTCACATCTTTGTTTTGAATGGGATAACTTAAAATAGATAAATCAACTTTTGCGGTATAACTGCTGGTGGTGGCAGATGAAGAAGAAGTCACCAAAAAGTTTCTTCTCTTTACCATCTTAGGTTTATTAGATAAAAATAAATTGGGGGCATGAGTTGTAATTTAAAATTTATTATATTGAAAGTTGAGGATAATATGAGAATTATAAAAATATTACTTATTCCAATTTCTTTTCCGTCCAAATCAGACCAATTTTGGATTGAAAACTTTGACAGAAAAAGTGGCCCAAGTTTTCTATCCATTTCTTTTCTTTTCTTTTCCGTTTATTAAAAAACTCAGAAACATAGGAATTGAAAAAAAAAATTAAATTTTTCGTCCATTTCTTTTCTTTTCTGTTCATTTTAAAACTCAGAAACAGAGTGAAATCATGTGTGGATTTTGTGCCTACGTGGCTCCAACATGGAGCTGATGTGGATGATGACATGGGAATGTGAGGCTATGCATATTAGGATAGAGAAAATACTATACTACAAATAAATTGGGGTCAAATGTAATATGCCACCTGTGGTTTAGTGATAATTGCAACTCGCAACATGTGGTCTACAAATCACCAAATTACCACTTATGATTTACATAAAGTTGCAACGCGCATCAGAGTTATAAGGGTGGAAAATTTCACATTTGAGGACTTTGCAAAAATCGTTCAGATTGCGACAATTATTTGTAGGACTATTTTGATAGTTTTTTTGGTTTTATTTGATGAAAAATCCCACCCTATGTTGGTTGAAATTACTCCTGGATTAAATTCCATTGATTTTTTTTATCCAAACTGTTCCGCACTGACTTATAAGTTGGTCACTATTCGTCTGTTTAAGAATGCCTTATTTTTCTATTTTTAAGTTAAAAAAAATAAATATTTGTAACTTATTTTTATCAAATGTAATGTCTATTTTACCCCTCTTTTATTTTGATCATTTTTTATTAATGTCCTTTTTAGTAATCTTTACATTTGATTTTAACTTATAAGTCATAATAAGCCAAATTGTGACACCCCCAAAATAGGTTCAATACACAACCCACCTATTCTGAGTCGCCAATTAATACATGGTACAGAATTCAAATACAAATCTTTTATATTCAATTGTCGTACACAATACGACCACACATAAAGTGTGAGTTTTAATACGAATACAGTACCCACACTCCTTATCAATGATACTTTACATGAAGGTACAGTCAATAACTGTTTTAGGAATTAAAATCTTAAGAAAATACTCAAGGAAACCTTCGTACATGGGAGACCATGCTTCTAAGTTATAATAGATATCATAGGACTTGAGAATTAACCTTGGTTGACCCAATAGACCCCAAAGAAGAACGAGAAGATTACTGTCTTGTTCATTCTAATGGTGGGTATTCTCTTGCTATAAAATTATCTCAATTGTCTCAAACTGAGAATTGTATTCCAACCATATTCCAAGATTATATAGGTAGTGCATATAAATATAATCAGCAAGTAGATGTGCATAACCATGTCTTATAATAACATGAAGTTATATGTGGTTAGACATCTTATATGATAGTGGCAACACACCCTTCCAAAGCCGGGTTTACCTCACCTAAGTCGGGTCACCAAAATCAACTGTTAAATGACGTATAAAATACGACACACACATTTTAATTTCTCAATACAATTATATATTATCATGTTGTTTTATAATGTATTGAGAAACTTCAACGGCCACCGACCATTACTCTATTCCCTTGTTATCCCCGCTCGACCCAGCTACACTCTTATTACCTGAAAGAAATTGTGAAGTAAAAGGGTGAGCACAAATAGCCCAATAAAGAATATTATGACTAAAGATAATTAAATTATCAATAGCCTTCATCAGTAATGAATCAAATCTTTAGAACATATGGTAGATGATAAAAGTTTTCAACCATAGTTGCAGCGGAACAAGCAATCCATTAGAAGAATTAATATAGACCATAATGTCTATTATCTTCTCCATGTTAAAAGTTCACTAGCAATATTTCATCCCTGTAACATCAATTAACAATTCCACTCCACAATTATGAAAATAGTTCATGATCATAATCATGTTGATAAATTTCTCTTCGCACCCAGGACGAAGATAATTTTCATCACCTGTCTTTACCTGAAACACCAAAGATCATGGTTATACCAAATCACAGTTCCTGTTCATAATCATGTTAATCAATTCATCTTTGCACTACGGACCAAAGATATTCAACAATTAATCATTCATCTTTGCACTACAGGCCAAAGATATTCATCAATATCTCATCTTTGCACTACAGGTTAAAGATATTCATCAATAGTTCATATTTGCACTACAGGCCAAAGATATTCATAAATCAACAGCTCATCTTTGCACTACAGGCCAAAGATATTCAAATCCCAAAAAAATATCTAATCATTTCAGAATTTATAGAAACAACATTTATAACCATGTTGATCAATTCACCTTTGCACTTAAGCTAAAGATATTCAATTGTAAACTCAATGGTCATGATCATACCAGTCAACAATTCATCTTTGCACTACTGGCCAAAGAGAACCCATAGTCATGGTCATACCAATAATCTACCCATCTTAACACTCAAGTCAAAGAGAACTTCCATCACCATGATTATAAAAATGTTATATATGACAATAAGAACAATATGATCAAAACATGGATCTAATTTCAAGAGTAAGATTCATAAATCAAATATAATTTGAACAGAAAAAAAATATTTTCTTTACCGTGAATAGTAACTCATGAATAGTAACTCGTGAATAGTAATTCCGACATGAGAATGTAAAATTTTTATAATAAAGTTCAGATCAATATTCCGGTGAAATGATATTTGATGAAACGTAAAACTAAAGGAATTTCTAATAATTTCATAAATTATATAAGCAATACTTATCATAGTAAGTTTAAGTTTAGGAATTTGAAATGAAATATTATTACTTACATACTATAGAGTATGGAAGAAAATAATATTCCTTACGAATATTGAATGAAAACAAAATTCTTTACGAGAAAAAATAATATCATTTACAAGAAAAATAATATCACTTACAAATACGAAACCAATAATATCCCTTATAAGTATAAAATCACATCATTTACCAAAAAATTCTTTATCAAAATATCATTTACGCAAAATAATATCATTTACGAAAATAATATCATTTACAAAAATAACTTCCTTTACGAAAAATAACCTCCTTTACGAAACACAATAACATCCCTTACGAGAACAATACCATCTTTTACCAAAATATCATTTACGAAAATAATATCATTTACGAAAAATAACCTCCTTTACGAAATATAATAACATCCCTTACGAGAACAATATCATCTTTTACCAAAATATCCTTTACCAAAATATCTTTTACGAAAATAATATCATTTACGAAAAATAACCTCCTTTACGAAACATAATAACATCCATTATGAGAACAATATCATCTTTTACCAAAATATCCTTTACCAAAATATCTTTTACGAAAAATAACCTCTTTTACGAAACATAATAACATCCCTTACCTCAAAAGAATACTCGATCTGACTGGAATATCGAATATTATGATGAGAAAAACTTACACTATTATCAACACTCAAAATATCTAAATACTTACAAGAAATACGCTCGATATTATAGAGAGAAAATTTTCTGATTCTAGTGTGATTTGTATTTCTAACGAAGCACCCTATTTATAGAAAAATGCCAGAACACCAATGTTGACTAAAAATATTCGTTGCCTTCCATTTTTGACAAAAGCAAATAAAGGACATCAGCACCATTATGTTGAAAAAAAATCCTCCAGCAAAAAAAAAACAACACAAAAGGACACTGGGGACACCCAAAATGTTTTAAATTTAAACAATATTCAGAAACTTCAATAATTCATAATAAATAGCTCATTTATCAGAAAAATACGAACCTTATGTCCATTTTATATGAAATTTAATTCTCTACAACTTTGTAGAAGAAATATTTTTCAAATTCCGAACAAAAAATTATCCAAATTTACATACAGATGAAATCTTGCAGCATTCCATCCTTGAAAATCCCTTCTTCAGCACACATGTTTTGAAAATTCTCAGCCACTTAAAATGACATTTCAAAGACCTCTACCAACCAAATATTTATATATATAATATATATTAAAATATTTATAATTATTAAAAAGAATTCCTAATTTTATTTTCTCATCTTCCACCTCATTTTATTTTTATGCCACAAAATTATTATAATTATATTACCACTTAAAATTATAAATTATATTATTATATTATCACATTATAATATTATAATAATATATTTGAATGAATTATTTTATCGGAGAAGATAAAATGCCAACTTTCAACAAATGTCTCTTACTAAAAATTCTTTCCTTTATATCATAATTGAATAAATATTTACTTCTCATATTTATCAATAATCAATTATTATTCACAATTAATATTATAGAATTACAATATTGACAATCTGGTCGTTCCCAAGAAAGAGGGGGCTTTCCAATAAGAATTTCTCTTCATTGGCGCGCAATTATATAACCTAACCACTTTTCTCGACAAAACCTTCTAAACATTGTCAATAATGCTATCTAATAATATCATTCCAATAATATGAGTGACAATTATTAATTTAATATTGTGAAATATTGTGTAGTAGTTACTGTGACAATTATTGAATCAATAATATACAATTATCAATGTAGCAATTATTGAATCAATAATATAAAATACTGAACAGTAATTACTGTAACAATTATTGAATGAGTGACTTCTTACGTAAAAATCAATATTTAGAAATTACTGTGCAATACCGTGTGCTACTGTGCAACAACGCGTATTATTATATTTTTAACCACCGGATATTTCAACAGTTTAACGGTAAAAGTTTTGTCATTATTTTTAAAAATGTTATTTCTGTCGCTTTCTATATCCGACAGTTATTCCGTTGTGGGGTCCACCAATGACTGTGCCGTCGTACGAATATTCTCTAACAAAAAAAATATTCCCCGACCAAACGAATATTTTCCGACACAATGAATATTTTATGCCAACTTGCTTACTTTGTAAAATTTGCACATATCATCCTTAACTTTAACCTTTTATCAATTTAACCATTTACTGAATAGAATAATAATGATAAGAAAATTTGAATACTTTTATTTCATAAAATTCGGGGTCTTACACGAATACATTCATAACTTGTTTTAACTTAATTTTTGACTTATAAGTTAAATTGATGTCGAATACTTTTACTTATAAGTCATAACTTAAAATAACTTATAAGTCAACTCATATTTTTACTTCATGTATTTATTGATGGTGGTGAGTGATTATGTCTCAAAGGTGATAGGGAGAATGTAATTGTGGAGGGGGGGTGTAGACATAAATTGAGACAGTTTGGTAAGTTTTGGTAAAGAAGATGATAAATGTATTAAAACCTTTTATGTTTGATCTTTAAAGTAAGGAGGGAAAAATCGGGTATTTCTTTAACTCCACAAGTACATTTTAAACTTTTTTTTAACAGAAATCATCGATTTTAATAGATTGATTTTTTTTTTCTAATAAAAGCACTCGTTTGTAACCCTTTTGAGTTGAGGAACTTATTTGTAAGTCGTGTCCCAGTATAAGCACTAAAAATTGATTTAACTCTAAAAATAATTTTATGTTATATTTATTTTGTCTATAATTATTTAAAAATTTAGATAAAACTTATCGTATTAAATAATTGCCCTTTCAAATCATTTTATTTTTATGAGACTTGGTCTAATTTTTAAAATAAACATGGGCTAAGGTAAAATGTATTCCTAACTCTTCAACCTTAGGGTTTATTCGGAGATGACTTATTTTAAAATGACTTATAAGTTAAAATTTAAAATGATTTATAAGTTATATTAAGTGGTCTTATAAATAAAAGTGTTTGACACTTTTTTGATTTATAAGTTAAAATAAAATGTGAAGGTGATTGACTAAAATGACTTATAAGTTAAAATAAGATGTAAACATTATTAAAATAAGGACATAACAGATTTTACATTTAGTCAAATTTACTTATTTTAAGAAGACTTATAAGTCATTTTTTAATAAGTTAAAATTTGTTACTTATCAAAAATGATTTATAAGTTAAAAATAAGTCAACCCCAATTACTTTAACATTAAAAAAGAACTTATAAGTTGGTTTGTCTAAGTTGATGCGGATATGATCATAGGAGTATCATAGGAGCCTAATATGCCCAACTTCAATATAAAATATTGTGGGCTAAAGTCTGGGAGCCCATATTCAAAGATAATAAGGCCATTTTAGTAATCACAAACACTGAGGCAGAGTTTTATATCTGTCCATGTATCTAATTTGAAAACCCTACTCAAGCAGCCGCAGAACTTCGTCTCTCTCTTCGCAGGTTCATCTTCTCTCCCATTTCAATTTATATTGAGGGTTTCAAATCGATCTACTAATTGTTTGATGAATTTTTAAATATCTTCTGAAGTATATTAATTTGTACGAAAATCAGATTTCTGCAGTTTGTTTTCTAAATTTTTATGTTTTATTTTTCTTTTGTTTTTTGAATTCACATAGTTTCTTCATTTTTCTGATTTCGATTCGTCTTATTGTTATTTTTACTGTCTCATTTAGGTTGGGTTTCTTTTAGCTGATATCAGCAATGGCTCCTGCTAAAGGTAATACTTTATTTATATGAGCAACATACAGTAAATATAGTTTATTTTTTTCATAATAGTGTTTTTATCTGCGAAGATATCATTCCTGTAAGTTATTTAATCTCCAATTAAGCTCTTTCTCTTGTTTGTGTTATTATTGTATATATGCCCACTGTAATAATTGTGTTTTTAAATATGACTTTCTTTTATATAACTGTAACCATCTGTTGTGGTTGAATTCTTAAGTTTAATCCTTGGATCCATAAACCTGAACCCAACGTTTTCAAATGGATTTCCTGTTTCTTTTTTACTTCAGCATGGTATTGCTAATAATAGTACACAGTTCATTGTTTATAGCATAAAATAAGCTGGTAATGTACTATTTGGTGCAGGTTGCTTGTACAAATAATTTATAATCAGATTCTAGCTGAAAACATGCATATTTTATGCTTTTCTCAGATGGGTCTTTTAGATAGAAATGCATTGCTCAGCTGGTGATTATTTGATTATAGATTGTGCAACTGTTTAGCAAATATTCTGAACTTTCAAAAATACCCCCAAACATTTTTACTACAAATTGTGACATCTTGCTTTGTGATAATAATATGTAGCTCTACCAAATGGGTCTAAAGACTGTCAAAATGGTAAGACCGTGAAAGAGTAATTCTTTTAGCAGACTATATTGGAAATTCCTATTAAATTACATATTCACTATGTGGAATGGAGTCACTCTTTCAATGCTAATAGCTTAAGAACTTAACAATGTATGACTTGCCCTATTGTTAAGAACTTGAGTTTGTAGTTGATTGATATGTCGATTTTGATACTTTACCTGTCGACAACATTAGGCAAAGAAAGTAGGAGTAACTATCTGCAATTCTTTTGATCTTGGCAAAACACAATATTTTTAGCACTTTATTACTTGAATAGGGCATTTGTTTAAATATTTGGCATCATTTGTGCGGCTTTACCCAATTTCAAAGTAACTAGTGATTTTCTGTTACTTTTGTTCCTTTTCAAACAGTTTCATTTTTTCTAATTTCTTAGGTGGTGGTTTGAAGATGTTTTTTGATAATGATATTTAATTTAAAGTTTGTACTCTTGTTGAACTTATCTTTACAGTTGACAATGCAAAAAAGAGTGATCCAAAGGCTCAGGCCTTGAAGGCTGCCAAGGCTGTCAAGGGTTCATCAACATTCAAGAAGAAAGCTAATAAGATCAGAACAAAAGTTACCTTTCATCGGCCCAAGACATTGATGAAGGAAAGGAAGCCAAAGTATCCTAGGATTAGTGCACCTCCAAGAAACAAGTTGGACCATTACCAAATACTCAAATATCCACTGACAACGGAGTCTGCAATGAAGAAGATTGAAGATAATAACACTCTGGTTTTCATTGTTGACATCCGTGCTGACAAGAAAAAGATTAAGGATGCAGTTAAAAAGATGTATGACATTCAGACCAAGAAAGTGAACACTTTGATCAGGTATCATATATGAATACTTGTTTGTGTCTTTTCAATAGATTATTTACTTATCAAGAAGGATCATCTTTTTTATTCACTTAACAACAATTCTCTAGATAAAAAATTGCTTCTATAATATTTGTTGGACTGGATGTATTGCCTGAACAACAACTGTTATTTGGAGCAAGCATTCAAACTATTTCACTACATGCTTAAAAGCTGTACAAAAACTGACTGCAATCATTTTTGTATGGTGTATATTTGAATCAGATTTGCTTATATTTTTTTTGGGACAGTACACTTGAAATTATATCTAGTAAAGATTCTAATATAAAACCTTCGATCATGATGTTGGTTCTTTTCTTTGTATTAGAACATTCATGGTCATCATCACACAATCAGTTTAGACAACTTGCTGAATTGTTTCTCTGTTTGTTTCTATAGAATAATCTTTGAATTGCGTGTTCTTTTTTCTGGTTCAGGCCTGATGGAACCAAGAAAGCTTATGTTCGGTTGACTCCCGACCATGATGCATTGGATGTGGCAAACAAGATCGGAATAATCTAAGTGATATGATTTCATCTACGAGGAAATTCATTTCTTTTGTAATGAATTTTTTTTTTGTTTTGTTGCTCTTTGATAGTGTTTAAATTTTAATGTAGTACTTTAAATGTGTTGAAGCTCTTCTTGCTATTCAGCACAGATAATGCTATACAATTTAGAATGCCGCCTTGATCAAGTTGTGTACCTTTGACTATAGTGTACCTTGATCTTTAGTTTGTATTTTATTTTATTTTCCTTCTATTCTTACTATTGGTTTCTACTGTTATGATAGCAACAGCTAAATCTGTCAACTGTTGTTAAGACATGGAAAGAAGAGGAAGGAGTTTAACCCTTTGTGATTAATGATCAAAAGAGTGGAGTATACAAGTGTAGTTTGCAGAAATGACAAGTTTAGTCTTGACTTCATTTTTCAATCTATAAATTTAACTTAAATATATGTTGGCTCTCATAAAATTTGTTGTCCATTGCCACATTAGATGATTTGCTTTGGTTAATACTATTTTGCACTATGGGAATAAAGCTTAGAACCATAACCTGGTTGATTTTGCTTTTATTATGATATGAAGGGCATTGTGCAATTGTAATCAGCAATTTGCTGCAAGAACATGTTTACTAAAAGTAGTATACCTACTTCCCAAAATGGATGTCATATTTTTATGATTTTTGGACCGACGCCAAAGGCCATAAGAAGAATGGACATTCATTCTGGGATGGAAGGACTCCTGAATGCTTCGGCACTTTTGTGGGCACTGTCATGTGGATGTTTCCTCAAGGATGGAGGAAAATTAGCTGTTTTGCAGATTCATCTACCCCTCTTCTGCTGTTAGCCAATTCTAGTCCTTAGTCTGGTATCAATAGATTGATTAAGGACATTGTTTTGGTTGATTCTTGGTTTGATGTTTGTCAGATTTTGTAGTCTCTTTAAGTTATTTTAGACACTTGATGGAGAACAAATTGTACCATGTTGGAGTATATTTTTCTCACAAGAGAGTGTGTGTGTGTGTGTGCGTGTGTGTGCAGTGGCGGAGCCAGGATGGACCAAAGGGGGGGGGGGCGGACACCGGCGAGAGGGGGGCGGCGGTGGGAATGGTGTGGGGAAGGAGTTATAATATACACTGAAAATTTTCCGGCCAGGGAGGGCGGCCGCCCACCCGTGCCCCCCCTTGGCTCCGCCACTGTGTGTGTGTGTGTATATATATATATATCTCACTTTCTCTTGGCTCCTTTTTAGGCTTTTTCCATCAAGTAGCAAGAGTTGAAGAAACAGGAGGGGATGTTGGATACACTTTTGGTGATGAAAAAAGGTATCAGTTGATCTGGTATTTATGACTACTGGGCTCTACCTGATGATTTAAGTGTTTGTAACTTTGGTGCGTTTGAAATTTGAAATGCGCTTAAATACACTGTAATATTTTTGACACATTACGAATGAGCCCTCCAAAGGTCGTATTTGCGAGTTAAATATATGTTTGATACAAATTGTTTGTAGGCAAATTAATATTTTCAAGTGTTTTTGAACACTTGAAAAATGCACTATATATATTGTGACAAAAACACGTCAACTATTGTTGCCAATAGACGCAATGATATAATTTACAAATTAATATAAATATATAAATAATTAATTAATGTATCTACTATCAATAAAAATGGACATATTTTTGTCATAATTTAAATCTTTTTCCTAATAAATAACCCAAAAAAAGAACCAAAAAATCATAACAGATCAAATGAACCGGCACACAATAGTTGTTCCCGGGAGTGGTTAGTATAAAGTTAACTTTGATCAATTGACTAATATAGTGTTGACACATATATCGAGAGATGTTCTCTCTATGCATATGAATATTGTATTGATCAACTGATCAATTTATAATAAAATTAATTTCATAGTAACCGGATCCGTTATCCCCAAAGTTAGCCTTGTCTTCAAATAATAACAACCCAAGTCAAACCACTCCAACTCCCTCTCTTCACTCGCCATCTGCTCATACTTCCCCCAAAATTACCAAATCACCCTCAAAATTCTCAACTGTACACCACTTTCCCCATTAACGGTAACGGTAACTTCTCGTGATTTAAGGCGGACAACCGAAAAAAAAACACCTGGACCGTCTGATCTGTCGTTGTCGTATATATTATACTCCGAGTCAGAGTCAGCTCACTTTTCGCTCCGCCTTCTTTGACTGAGTCAGTTATATCTATTATCCGAGTCACGATGATAACTAATAATATCCCTTTATCCAAAAAGAAGGAAGAATCGTAAAAGAGAGAAAAAGGGAGGGGAGGGAGAGAAAATTATTGTAGTCTGAATTATTATTTGCCGATTGGTCTGAATTTTGTTCCAAATTTAGCGGATTTTTCTCCCAATTTTTGGCCGTTGATGATGATTCAGTATTAGGGTTTTTGAGGGAGACTGCGGTTTTGCGAGGGCTTTGGGGATTTCGCTCCCGAAATGATGACATCCAGGGGTTTGTTCGGGTGGTCACCGCCCCACATACAGCCGTTAACGCCGGTGTCCGAGGTGTCGGAGCCGCCGGAGTCTCCGTCGCCGTACTTGGACAACAGCACGGATGCGGTGCCTGTTGAAATGGAGGAGGAAATGGAGGATACCGAGGACATCGAGCCGCCGCCAGCTGCAGTGCCGTTTTCGGGGCTATTTGCTTGCGCGGACAGGTTGGATTGGGTTTTAATGGCGATTGGATCGGTGGCTGCGGCGGCTCATGGTACTGCTCTGGTTTTGTACTTGCATTACTTCGCCAAGATTATTCATTTACTGGGGCATAAATCGGATGTACCGGATGAGTTATTTCATAGGTTTACAGAGGTAGTGTAAAAACCCTAGCTTTAAATTATATATTTAGAACCTGCAGTGTATGTAATCCACATGCTCTTGTTTGTTTGCTTTTTGGTGAGTGCTGTTTTTTATTGCATTTATACTAGGAAGATAGAAACTTGATTACAGTAGAAGCTCTTTAGGTGTTTTTTAAAAGATTGCGGAGAGTTTTTCTTTAATTTTTTTTTTAGTTTTCTGGGACAACTATATAGAGATAGATACTTTTAAATTATGGACAACTGAGTGTATAATTGGTGCAATTCTAGAGTTTATTGGCCTGGAAGTAGATTGCAATGAGTGGTGGATTCAATTTATGATTGTACATTACTAGTATGAAGTTTGTGGTGATCAATGTTCAATATTTTGACCTTTTGGTCTGCGCATATCTCTTCAATTGAGACATTATAGATGGTTGTGGAGATAGAAGAGTGTTTTGGTTCTCTCTGCAAGGCAATGCGACTTTGGTTTATACTACTGTTCCGAAATAAGTTCCAAAATATAACATCAAGTTTGAGTTTACAAAGTCTATTTGAGAATAATTCAAAATTAATGTGATTCATTTAATGTTTGAAAGTAATAAATATTGTAAATAGTAGTATTTTTTTTAAATAGTTTACAATTTTTCATAATTGTATTGTTTAAAACTTACTAATTCATATCAAATTTTGAATATGAAAGTATCTCATATTGACTTCAAAAAGTTAAAATGGATCCTATATTTTGGACAGAGAAAGTATTTACGTGACAGGTGCCTAACCATTCTGTATAACTTTGGGCCTTGAGCTGAGATCCTGAGAAAATGCAGATGTGAAAGTATAGGACTTGGAACAGTTGGAAGTTTTTGTCTAGTAGACATTGTGTTTGAGAGTTGTCCTCTTCAATGGGAATCAACTTCATAAATGCAAGTATATAGGTTTAGCTTTATTTTTATGTCAACCTCATATCTACATGGGTGCGTCACATAAACTTTACGTGTGTGAGTAGATCGATGAACTAGTGTAATAAGCAACTGCAGATTTGAGTTGGTGGACTAACATTGAAGAATAATTCACCTATTCAAAATGATTTTAAAACACACTTTTCTTTAAGCTATCTGATGTAATTTAAAGAGTAATGCAATGTGTACTAAATATCTACTAATTTTGTTGTCCCAAATCTAATGCATATTTGTAGCTCGACCAATTTCACCAATAACTGGTAATGCAGCCCATCAATGCAGTGTTCTAAAAATCGTTAGCGGACCTAGACAATGGAGGCAACACCTAGCTCCTAGGCTTTCTAGGCGGCTTAATTTATTTATTTTTCTATTATATATACTTGTTATACTATACAAAACATATGGTAGATGTATTATTTTTTAAATCTTACATGAAAAATTACCAAAAAAAACAATCTTTTAAGGCTTAATATATTCATTACAAGTATTGTAAAGCTTCAAAGCCTTTAGTAAATTGATGCGATAGAGGCGCCGCCAAATCAAGTACCCGCCTAGCGCCTAGGTGGAGATTAAGTGGACCTAGGCGAAGATTTTTAGAACACTGAATCAATGTAATATTGACATACCATTTTGGACCTAGCTTTTATCTAAATTATAATTCAAGTACTTTGGCAAAATTAATACTCTGTTTAACTTGGAATTATTTTAATGTATAAGGTTATTTATATTATCATACAATTAATCGATAACGGCAAGATATTAATGTTATCCAGAAGTTATTGATGTTATCAAACATGTCTTACATGACCTTTTTTTTGTCAATCAGGAAAGTGACATACACGTGATGTCATAGGAAAACAACTGTGAATTGCTTATAGTAAAAGAAAAGAAAGGAGAACCTTAATCAAGATAATAAATCTTCTGGGAACCATCATAGGGACCAGCTAATGCAGGATCTTCACGATGTAAGAGTTTAAGGTGATAACTAGCTCCCCCCCCCCCAACCCAAGCCCCAGTCAGGAAAGTGACATTCACGTGTTGTCATAGGAAAACAACTGTGAATTGCTTATAGTAAAAGAAAAGAAAGGAGAACCTTAATCAAGATAATAAATCTTCTGAGAATCATCATAGGGACCAGCTAATGCAGGATCTTCACGATGTAAGAGTTTAAGGTCATAACTAGCCCCCAGCCCCAGTTAGGAAAGTGACATACACGTGTTGTCATAGGAAAACAACTGCGAATTGATTATAGTAAAAGAAAAGAAAGATAATAAATCTTCTAAGAACCATCATAGGGACCAGCTAATGCAGGATCTTCACGATGTAAGAGTTTAAGGTGATAACTAACCCCCTCTCTCCCCCCCCCCCCCCCGGTCGCGGGGGGAGGGGGGGCTGAGATAATTGCATTGGGTCATGTAGTACCACTGTTAACCTATATTAAAGACTTCGCAGGTAGAGTCCTGTGCTTCTGTGGAAACATTACTTGATGCATCTGTAAATGCAAAGTCAAACTGTTTGAACACGGGTAATTGGTGACCGAGTGAGGGTCACAATCCACAATGTTTGCTGAATGGGCTTAGAGAACCAAATAGCTACCTATTTATCAATTGGGCGAGCAGTTGGAGCTGCTATAAACATGTCATACTTTCTCACGTAAGAATGAATAGCAAGTAGTTGATTGGAAGAACAGTAAATATAAGAAATTATAAATCCAGTTTAAGTTCGATTAATAACTAAACCAAATTGGTAATTATAAAGGAGTCGTAGTTTGTGTTGGTGAGTTGTCAAAGTTTAAAAGTTGCCTCTTCTAGCAAAAATATCCGGGCAACTGCAATTGTTGATTACTAAACAAGCAAAGTGGTAGTTATAGAGGTGTCGTAGTTTGTAATGAGTTTCCCAAAGTTAAATAGCAGAGTTCCTCACTTCTTGTAGGCTTGTAGCAGCTCAAAACAGTTGCAACTACTTATTGTCTACCTTGAACAAAAAGGCTCCCTACTCGGTAGAATTAGTCATATTGTTTTTCCTTTGTTACTTGATTTATAGGTTTATAAAGAATCAACACTCTAATGGTAAAATAGGTACTCATTGGCAAAGACTTCGACTGAGTTCAAATACCACAGGGCTTTTATTAATTATTAGCAAGTTTTTCCTTGAAATTTCTTTTGGATGTATTGTATACCTGGAACCTTTCAAGATAGAGACTTGCATTCTCTTCTATATAAGGAAAATGAATTTTGTTTGTTAACCTTTGTGTGCGTGTCTTAAGTGGAACATGGAAGTGGTTTACGTTTTGGTTGACTATGTACTTCCTTTAGCTCGATTATGCAATTGGTATCGAGGAACTGGGCATTTAATTTTGTGGGATGAAGTAAAACTGATTTAAGTACCTTCAGTTGACAAGGAAGTCATTATTCTTTTCCTAATCTGTTATTACCCTGAGCATGTTCGTTTGCTAACCCACTCTCCTCCGTTCTCGTTAACAAAGAGGTTAGATGGAAAGATATGCACAATGTCTTGTACCTTTCCCTTTGAATTTATAGATTTGAAGAGAATCAAATCTGGCATATGAGACATCTAAAAATACTAGTTTATTTTTGCACTTGTATGATATCCTTTCATTTAGTTAGCAAAAAAATAAATATAATATTAGAATTCTATTGTTTCTACTTGAAGCAGTTTCTAATTTGTGACACAGTTGGGATCATAAATTAATTTTTGATTAACTAAGTTTGTTGATCTATGCAGCTTGCTTTATCCATTGTTTATATTGCTGGGGGAGTTTTTGCTGCTGGTTGGATTGGTAAAGGCAAATACATTTTTAATAGAGTATTGTCACTTTATTTTTCAATTAATCAGTGTTGCTCTTTGCAAGCTATCGATATGACTTGGTGCTGACTAATTTGTGTTGTAGAGGTGTCATGTTGGATTCTCACTGGAGAACGTCAGACTGCTGTGATCAGGTCACGATATGTTGAAGTGTTACTTAATCAAGACATGAGTTTTTTCGATACCTATGGGAACAATGGAGATATTGTGAGCCAAGTATTAAGTGATGTATTACTCATCCAGTCTGCTCTTAGTGAAAAAGTAAGTACAACTCAAATATGTTGATCCCCTGGCTTATAATTGCTTCCGACTTTATTGATTGATTTTCTCCTTAACGTTTGTTGCATCTGTTAATCTGTCTTTTGATACAACAGGTTGGAAATTATATCCATAACATGGCTACCTTCTTCAGTGGTCTTGTGATTGGGTTTATCAACTGTTGGCAGATAGCCCTGATAACTTTAGCCACTGGCCCATTCATTGTTGCCGCAGGAGGAATATCAAATATTTTTTTGCATAGACTTGCAGAGAATATTCAAGATGCATATGCTGAAGCAGCAAGCATTGCTGAACAGGTTAACCGTCTATGTTATATAATTTTTGCTCTTTTCATTTAAATGTTATGAGAGTATTAACATACATTCACATGAATCTATCTGGAAATTGTACTATATTAAAATAATGATTTGGAATGCCAAAGTTGTAGGTATTTGGTTTAATTGCTGCATTTGTAATTGGGTATGGAAATTGTACTATATTAAAATAATGATTTGGAATGCCAAAGTTGTAGGTATTTGGTTTAATTGCTGCATTTGTAATTGGGTAGTCTTTCCACAGAAGCTTCTGGTTCTATTATTGCTTCAATATAAAGAATAATAAATTCCACGTTAGGGCTTTTGGAACTACTATTAGGACAGTAGTTAAATTAACAAGATATTTAGCACAAAAAAAGAAGAAGAAAGAACTAATATCAGGAATTCATAACGCTGTTGACATATTTCATCTTTGGTTTCTGTGAACCTCTTTGATCACTTGATATTTGCTCTTAATTGTTTGGTAGTTTAACTGGACAGTCTTCCCCAAAGCTTTTGTAGGAATATGTATCCTTGATTCAGACTAAAAAAAATAACAATTTTTTTGGGGTGTTTTGTTTGGAGTTTGTCCAACTCCCCAGCCTCCCCAGACGTGTTGAAAGTTACTAAAGTTTGTCTCGTAACTTGAAAGTTTACTCTTCTGACTATAATAGACAATCGGTTATACTATTTAATTACTTTTGAGCTTGAGGATTGCCACTGTTCAAGTGATTCAGCGTTCAAGTTCCCTTATTTATTCTCTTTTATTTTATTTTTTCACTCATGGGAAATGTCTTGTCTTTGTGCGTTTACTGTGTTCAATATATATGCGTGTGCATACAGAGCAACATATGAAAGGTGACACACTTGCACGCTCACTCAATTATATATTTCTGTGTATATATTAATTTCTTTGGTGTATCATTTCCTGTAGAGAAAAGAGAGTTACAACTATTATATCCATGTGATTAATTATTTTCTGAACCGAAATGGCATGATATGACCATTAGTAAATTTGTGATGGCTGATAACAGCATTTCTAAATTTGTTATGGTAAATAACAAAAACTATCCTTATACTAAAAAAAAATAGAAAAAAGAAGAAAATACTTTTACGTTTCCTGTGTGAGATATGATATCGTAATTTTGATTTTCATGTCAGTTAGTTTCTAGATAGTTGTTAACATGAAATTTCTTCATTGCGAGTGTTTACAAGAAAAAAAATCCCTTTTTATTTGCAGGCTGTCTCGTACATTAGAACCTTGTATGCATTTACAAATGAAACATTAGCAAAATATTCGTATGCAACTTCTCTACAAGCTACCCTGAGATATGGAATATTGATAAGTCTTGTGCAAGGGCTTGGACTAGGATTCACATATGGGCTTGCTATTTGTTCTTGTGCCTTGCAACTTTGGGTTGGAAGGTTTTTGATTACGCATGGAAAAGCTCATGGTGGTGAAATTATAACAGCCCTTTTTGCTGTAATTTTAAGCGGCCTGTAAGAATTTTCTTCTAGCTTGTTTTCCTACCTCTTTTTGACATTTTTTTCCTTATCCGTGAGTGATCTTGTTTCCATAGTGGGCTGAATCAAGCGGCGACAAACTTCTATTCATTTGAGCAAGGTAGAATTGCTGCTTATAGACTCTTTGAAATGATCAGCCGCTCATCCTCCACAGTCAATCATGATGGAAACATCCTTGTCTCTGTACAAGGAAACATAGAGTTTCGAAATGTTTATTTCAGTTATTTGTCTCGTCCTGAGATTCCGATCTTGAGTGGGTTTTACCTCACTGTTCCTGCTAAAAAAGCTGTTGCGTTAGTTGGCAGAAATGGCTCGGGTAAAAGCAGTATTATACCGCTTATGGAACGGTTTTATGATCCAACATTAGGTACTGTCTTCCTTCACTTGGAGTATTGTCAGTCATGTGTTTTAGTAAGTGAGTATCAACTGATTGCTGTTTGCATATGTAAATGATCTATTGATTTTGTGGTGTAGGAGAAGTACTATTGGATGGGGAAAACATCAAGAACCTGAAACTGGAATGGCTGAGAAGCCAGATTGGTTTAGTCACTCAGGAACCTGCCTTGCTTAGTTTGAGTATTAGAGACAATATTGCATATGGGCGGGATGCTACCTTCAATCAGATCGAAGAAGCCGCTAAAATAGCGCATGCACATACATTTATCAGCTCACATGAGAGAGGATATGAGACACAGGTAAGATTTGAACAGCAAGCTTCTACCTCTACATTTGTTTGTTTATTCTCTTTTTCTTTCTTTTTTGCTGGCCTTTTCTGCACATCTAGGGTGTTGTGCATTTCAGGTAGGTAGGGCTGGTTTGGCATTGACAGAAGAACAGAAAATTAAACTTTCAGTCGCTAGGGCTGTACTTTCAAATCCATCTATTCTTCTGCTTGATGAGGTTACTGGAGGACTTGATTTTGAAGCTGAAAGATCTGTTCAGGAGGCTTTAGATCTCCTCATGTTAGGCCGATCAACTATAATAATAGCTCGACGGCTTAGTTTGATAAAGAATGCTGATTACATTGCTGTGATGGAGGAAGGTCAACTAGTTGAAATGGGAACCCATGATGAATTAATAGCCTTGGATGGCTTGTATGCGGAGCTTTTAAAATGTGAAGAAGCAGTGAAACTGCCAAGGAGGTATAATAGTTAAGCATTCCTTTTTTTCCCCTTCCCCCGGCTAAGCACAGCTCTCTGGTACTATCAAATCTCTGCAGTTTACATGAGCGTTAATTTGGATAAATAATTTAGTTTTCGTATTCGTTGTTTACTTTTGTACTTTCAGGATGCCTAAGAGAAACTACAAGGAGACTTCAGTTTTCCAAATTGAGAAAGATTCTTCAGCAAGTCAGAGCTTTCAAGAACCATCATCTCCCAAAATGGCCAAATCACCATCTCTTCAGAGAGTTTCTGCTATTCATGCATTTCAGCCGCCAGATGGTACTGTCAGCTCACAAGAATCACCAAGAACTCAAAGCCCTCCCCCAGAGCAAATGGTTGAAAATGGCGTGCCATTGGATACGACAGATAAGGAGCCGTCGATAAGGAGACAGGATAGTTTTGAAATGAGACTACCAGACTTGCCAAAGATTGATGTTCATTCGGCTCATGGACAAACATCCAGTGCTTCTGATCCTGAATCCCCTGTTTCACCACTCTTGACATCCGATCCGCAAAATGAGCGCTCCCATTCGCAAACTTTTAGTCGACCACTTAGCGAATACGATGAAATGCCAATGAAAGTAGCTAAGGATTCAAAACATCGAAAAGCACCATCTTTTTGGAGGCTTGTAGAACTTAGCTTTGCAGAATGGCTTTATGCTGTTTTAGGAAGCACTGGGGCAGCTATCTTTGGTTCTTTCAATCCTCTTCTTGCGTATGTTATTGCACTTATAGTGACGGCATACTATAGAAAAGACAAACATAACTTACGGGAGGAAGTAGACAAGTGGTGCTTAATAATTGCCTGCATGGGTATTGTAACAGTGGTCGCCAATTTTCTGCAGCACTTTTACTTTGGTATAATGGGCGAGAAAATGACTGAACGAGTTAGGAGAATGATGTTTTCAGGTACGTGATTCCCTTTTAAAATTATTTATCCTTGGCAGATTTGTGTTTATCCTTATTATGAATGCATAAGCTTCATTGTGCTCTTACATATTATGAGATGTGTATTCTACCATGCTATAGATGCATATGATGGCTTCTTTGGAATCTAATTCCTTCATCTATTACAGCAATGCTTCGCAATGAAGTGGGATGGTTCGATGAAGAGGAGAATAGTGCTGATACATTGTCCATGCGCCTAGCAAATGATGCTACATTTGTAAGAGCTGCTTTTAGCAACCGGCTTTCTATATTCATACAAGATAGTACAGCCGTTGTTGTGGCCATTCTTATTGGGATGATACTTCAATGGAGATTGGCACTTGTTGCTTTGGGTACACTGCCTATTTTAACTGTTTCGGCTATTGCACAGGTTTGCTCAAAATCTCAATATTTTCGATATGCCATAACTTTCTATTTTTACGAAGTTTTTAATTCCTCCCAATTGTTTGTTGATTCAATATTAAAACCTATTAAGCATGAAATCCGGATGACTATCCTGCCAATCAGGCTTAATAAGGCTCACCCAAAATTAGACAAACTGTTCTTATTCATTTTTGCAAATTTCGAAGTTTCATGATATTTCTCAATTGTTATGACAACCTGAATTTCCCTGTTGGCATCTGAGAGTTGGCAAATATAGTGGTCAACTATTGTTCCTATGGTATCACTATTTCTGTCTTGTTTTACGTGGACGTTCTTCTGTGTAGTCATCAATATGAGAATCATTTCTCATTGATTTATAGGATTTTAGGAATTTGAAAGTCTACCTTTCCACTGTACTTTTCAGTCTTAATTGACAATAGTAAATGAAGTTTCAATCTACATAAACTTTGAGATAGTTTTATTATCATTGCATATTGCCAAGTCTCCAAGGGGTCTCTCTTTATTTTTTATGTTTTCTTTTTTGGCTACTTTAGATGTGTATCAAAGAAAGACCAACTACGGCAATGGACATGGCCCAATGATGTGATTGCTATAATACCAAGAACAACAAACAAAAGGACTTCATGTTGCCAAGTTTTTTTCTGGTCAAGTTCAAAGTGGGCATGAACGTCTAAGATCATAGTAGGTTATAAAAATGGATAATTGAGATTAATTTGGGCTAAATTTCAAAGAGGTAAGCGCCTCATGCTCCTCTACTCAGTGTGCCTCAGCTGCGTCTCACCTCAGGCCAGGCGAGGCCGAAAACTGTGCTCGTCGCCTTTAACATATATGCCTCAAGTCAATATAACCTCATCACTTGGGATATACAAGGAATTTCATTAAATGCTTCTTACTTCGTTAAATTTATCAGTGAGTGGGAATTAGACTTTAATATGCAGACTTGGTCATGTTTTTTTGGTATATCTGACCTGGATTTCTCCTGATTTATTAAATTTCTGGAAGTCTGATATATTTTGTTTTTTATGTATAAATTTCATTCTTAAATCAATTTCCTCGTACTATTTCCAAAGTTGACTTGGAGTTTTACTATGTGCCTAAATCTTTGGATCATAAATCCTGACCACCTCTCAATCTCAATTTTGCAGAAATTGTGGCTTGCTGGATTCTCAAAAGGCATACAAGAGATGCACAGGAAGGCATCATTGGTTCTTGAAGATGCAGTTAGAAATATTTACACTGTTGTGGCATTCTGTGCCGGAAACAAGGTAATGGAGCTTTACAGGATGCAATTACGCAAAATCTTCAAACAGAGCTTCCTTCATGGAATGGCTATTGGTTTTGCTTTCGGCTTATCCCAGTTTCTTCTTTTTGCCTGCAACGCTCTTCTTCTCTGGTATACTGCAATCTCTGTTAAAAAGAACTACATGAGTCTTCCAACAGCTCTCAAGGAGTACATGGTGTTTTCTTTTGCTACATTTGCTCTTGTGGAGCCATTTGGCTTGGCTCCATATATACTAAAAAGAAGGAAGTCTTTGATTTCTGTATTTGAAATCATTGACCGAGTTCCTAAGATTGACCCAGATGATAATTCAGCTTTGAAACCTCCAAATGTTTATGGAAGCCTTGAGTTAAAAAATGTTGATTTTTCTTATCCAACTCAGGCAAGAGGTGCTGGTATTGAGCAATTTTAGTCTCAAAGTGAATGGCGGGCAAACAGTTGCAGTAGTTGGAGTTTCAGGGTCTGGAAAGAGCACTATACTTTCTTTAATTGAGAGATTTTACGATCCAGTTACTGGTCAGGTTTTTTTGGATGGCAGAGATTTAAAAGTATACAATGTAAGATGGTTGAGGAACCACCTGGGTGTTGTTCAACAAGAACCAATAATATTCTCCACAACAATTAGGGAAAATATCATATATGCAAGGCACAATGCGAGTGAAGCTGAGATGAAAGAAGCAGCAAGAATTGCAAATGCTCACCATTTCATTAGCAGTTTGCCTCATGGTTATGACACACATGTTGGAATGAGAGGTGTAGATCTGACCCCAGGACAGAAACAAAGAATTGCAATTGCTCGTGTTGTGTTGAAGAATGCTCCCATTCTATTATTGGACGAGGCAAGCTCTTCCATAGAGTCCGAGTCGAGTCGAGTGGTTCAAGAGGCTCTTGATACATTAGTCATGGGGAACAAAACAACCATTCTCATAGCCCACAGAGCAGCTATGATGAGACATGTTGACAACATTGTCGTACTTAATGGAGGACAAATCGTTGAGGAAGGGAGCCATGATATGTTGATTGCAAAGAATGGATTGTATGTCCGTTTAATGCAACCTCACTTTGGGAAGGGATTACGTAAGCATAGACTTGTTTAAGTGGACTTCACATTTGTAAAGTACATTCTCTGGTCGACCGCCCATCGCTATTTTTGTCCATTGACCAAACTGCTGATAATGATGGCACCTGCAATTTCCGAAATGATTTATTGGGTCTTGCAGATTTGGCAACATGAATGAGAACGACCAATTGTTGGTTTTTAAGTTTTAACATTGTGGGTTTTGGTGATGTTCATGGCAATTGACAATAACACGGTGGTGGCCAGGAGCGGGGTACCTTGTGCAAAACTTGTAGAGTTTCGGGAGCCTATGGAATGGGCGTGGGCTTTCGAGTTTGATGCGTATTCTTTTGGAGACGAGCATTATAGGTTAGAATCGCGCTGTCTAGATTTTATATTGATTTGATAATTATAGTATACGAGTTGGTTGTAGTTTTCTTACGAGGTTGGTGGTTATGTTCTATTTCCGCAGTGTGTTTGCGTGTCTGTTCATTGAGCTCCCTTTGCTCTTTGCCTCTGCGTTCTCTTCGCAACTTCCCCTGCTGCACGCACAGCTCTCTTCCAATGGTGAGAACTAAATGAAGCTGCCAAAGAGGAGCAAATGAAAGACTTTGTTGTGCTTTTTTGTATATAAAGAGACTAGATATGTGTAGGCCGGCTGTTCAATTTTTCTCGTGCATACATCCCTTTTGTGCAATACAGATCTTTTCATTTTTGGTTATGTGATCTCTCCATTGTAAATGATGATAGAAGCAAATTTGTACAAATTCTTAAGTTGAACAGGAAATATATAATTTGAAGTGACCTTTTTCTTTATCCTTTCAGGGGAAAATACTGAAAAAATTAGATAAAGTCGAGTACAATGGTTATATACTTGATTGATAATGTTTCTTGCCAATCAAAATGATAACAGAGCAGATTGTTCCCATCCTGAGTAATCCATATCCTGCATTAGGGGCAGAAGCTTATCTCTTAACATTGCATAAACCTGCTTAAACTCAGGATGAGACTTGTCCCCCACCAAAAATACATGACTCTGGCCCTTCACATCTATCTGACTAAAACCTGGCAATTTCTTTACTTTCCTCTCCTTCATTTTCTTCCTTATCAGAGCAGACTCAGCCCATTTCCCACACGCTGCATAAACATTAGACAAGACCACATACCCTCCTGACTTGGTTGGTTCAAGCTCAATTAACTCTTCTCCTATGTAATTTGCCAATTCAACATCCCCATGCAATTTGCAAGCACCAAGCAATGCCCCTAAAACTGCGCCATCTCGTTCATGTAGAGGCATCTCACAAACAACCCTCGTAGCCTGCTCAATTTCTCCAGCTCGACCTAGGATGTCAACAAGGCAGGAATAGTGTGCAGCCTTTGGCTGCAACCCATAAGCATATACCATCGAGTCGAAAAGTTTTTGACCTTTCTTGACAAGTCCAGCATGACTACAAGCTGATAAGACTCCCACAAAAGTGATGTCATCCGGCTTGGTTCCTGATCGTAGCATCCGTGCAAATGCTTGTAAAGCATGGTAACCAAATCCATGAATAGAATAGCATAGTATCATTGCAGTCCATGACACAACATCCTTTGCATCAAGATCTTCAAAAGCCAGCCGAGCAGAGCTAACATCCCCAGTTCTTGAATACATTGTAACAAGAGAATTCATAAGAGAAGTCGATTGCACAAATCCAAGTCGTATAACAAGTGCATGAGCTTGTAACAACTCCAAAGTGCTCTCTTCACATGATGTCTAAACAGAAGTGAGAGTAGTCTCGTTTGGCCTAATATTGAAGCAGTAAAACATGCGGATTAGGAGCTTGAAAGTTTCTCCCTCTAGCCCATGTTTTGCATACCCATCAATCAGCACATTCCAAGTCACAATATTCCTCTCTGACATCAAATCGAAAAGCTCACTTGCCTCGACCATGAGACCCTCATCAGAGTAGGCTGTGATCATAGCATTCCATGCAGCTATATCCTTCTTCGGCATCTGATCAAAATACTCTCTTGCATGTTTGGTTGACCCATTTCGTGCCAGACCCGTAACCATAATAGTCCAAGAAACAGCATTCCTAGAAGGCATTGAACTAAATAGTTGAATAGCTTCATCAACTCTCTTATCTTCTAAACAACCTTGAATCATTGTACTCCAAGAATACAAATTACGCTGTGGCATCTCATGAAAGAGCTTACAAGCCTCATCAGTTTGACAATTATCAACATACGCCTTAACCATAGCTGTCCAAGAAACCACATTTCTTTCCGGCATTTGGTCAAAAACTGCCCTAGCCTGATCAATCAACCCGTTGTTAGCATAACCCAACACCATCGTAGTCCAAGACACCACATTTTTAACTGGCATTCGATCAAACAGCAGACGTGCAACATCAACTCTTCCAATCCCAAAATACCCAGAAATCAAACTTGTCCAGGAGAACACATTCCTGTCTTTCATTTGATCAAACACTGTTTGAGCCTCATCCATTCGTCCCGCCTTGGCATACCCATTGATCATTGCAGATTCAGCCACTAAGCCTCTCTCAGGCATTGCATAAAACAGCAATTCCGCTCTGGGGAGGTCATTGTGTTTAAGGTAAACTGTTATCATTGAAGTATAAGAAAATACATCTCTGTGAGGCATTTCATCAAACAGTTTCTTCGCTTGGTCAACTTTCCCAAGACGACCAAGCTGCCTTATTTTCACATTAAAGTCATAAATAGTATTGTCGGAAAGATCAAATGAGCTTCCATTGTTAGGATTTGGAGCGCGCCTAGAAATGGGAATTGGGAATTTTTGGGGATAAAAATCTGGTTTTTGGGTGCAAATTGTATAGGGTCTAAAAGCTGAGAGGTTTGAAAGACGATGACAGAAACTGTACAAGTATGAGCATCTGGTCTTCACTGAGACAATGCGAAGCTTCAGTAATTTATTGGTTGTGATCATGGTTTTGCATAATTTGTCTAAACCCAAAACATTTTAAAATTTTTGTTTTAGAATAATATTGAAATCTATCTAACAAAATACAAATGAATTTAAATTTCCCCGCTCACTCAATAAATCATCAGGCCGTCCAAAGTTTAGAATAAATCCCGTTCATGACACAGCTATATTTGAATGACCATGAGCATTTGTTAAATGGCCTAATGGCAAAATTGTTCACCCAAGTTTGGCCCAAAATTATTTTGTACTTCAAAGTTTAGTTTTGAGAATCGTCAATCAATACCTCTAAATATACAAAAATTATGTTTAGACCGGTTCGGCCAATTTCTTACCTGAGATGCTAGAGATATAGAGCATGGAGCGGCGGCATTTGCTGATGGTAAGGACATGTAGTTGGTTGCCACAACCTGATGCAGATCATTTCCTAAAGGGAATTTGATGCGGGTAAAGAGAGATATATCCTTTAAGAGAAAGGTTGATTAAACTTGATTTGAAGGTCTGGATTAGGAATTTGCTGGTCTGGGCACTCCATTCTTCTTATCATTTTGTTCAGTTAGTTTTGATGTTTATCTAATTTTAATGTTAATTAAATTTTAATATAAATTTAGGTTTCATGTTAATTTAATAAACGATATTTATTTATATACGTACGGATAAAATAAGTTGCTACAAGGCCAATAAAAATTCCACATAAATTTAGACATCTAAACACTCTAGAACACTGTGCAACCATATATGCACTAGATAATAAAAAAAATAGAAAGATTGTTTGATTATATTTTTTTTATATTACGTTTGGATTGAAGAAATTGAATGAGTGAATGAATAGAATAGACGATGGAATGAAATGGAGAGTGGAATAATTCATTTCATTCTAACTGAAATGAGTTATTCCATACCCCCAAGTAATTAAATTCATAAATTTGGGTGGAATGAGAATGGTTAACTCCATTCCTAGACAGAGTCGTCAATTAGTAAATATTTAAATGGATGTATCAACTCATCAAGATTTTTAAGTTTTAATAATCGAGATGGCCCATCGTGTGACTGTAAAATTGGTCTGCAACCAAGATTCATAAAGTTCAAGGGCTTACTTAAACGAGAGAAATGTGTTAGGCACCCTCCGACTTCCATGAAATACGGTTACTGCTTTTCTAATATTTTCCTTACAAGATTAAATGAATTGTCTTAAAAAACATAAAGTAACTTAGAGGGCATCTCCTAAGGTCAAGTCATGGAATCTAGGGTGTCGTCTCTTAGAATCGTTAAAGTCTTAGTAGCTACATTATCTTGGAAGCTACTTTGAGCTTCTTTTAACCTATGCACGAAAAATTTAATTTGAAGGAAAAGTTTTCTTTTAGCGTTCATTTGACAGGAACAGTTTGGTGTAGTTTAGGGAAAACATTGTTTTACAAACCATTCGTCAAATAGGAATCGATGCTCTCTGTAACTTTTCATTTTAGCCTAAAATTAATCTAATAACCTATATTGATTCAATTTTAAAAGAATTTTGCAATTTCATTTGAAAATTATTTTCGTATGTCGAAAGATAAAATCACGCATCGAAAATAGAGTTGGAGCTACCTGTGCGCATGTAAGCCATCTAAATAACTCGAAGTACCTCGCAATAATAAAATTCATTATCAAGAGGCCTTAAATTCAATGTTTGTGAGAGAGAACCCTCGATATCGTTTTAAGACCCGAATTACATTTACAATGATCAAATCGCAAAAATTACAATCGTTAACTATGTCTATCGTGTAAATATCCTTCAATTCCCATTAAACATGACGTTTAAGAGCCTTGGATTCATTCTTAGGCTCACATAATTTATAATCATACCCAACAACGGATCAAAACCTATATACGAAGTTTAATATTTAGGAAGGGACTTCCATATATAAACCCTAAATACATAGATCGCACAACAAATCAATAACATCGCAATTATATCGTTAACTATATTGAAATCACAAGAATCTATTATATATCGACAAGATCTATTAAGAAACTTAAAATCTAGGGAATGAAACATATAGATCTAAGATTCCATAGATTTGGAAAACAACGCTTCGAGATCTAATCGGAAATATATCCCAGATTAGCTATAAGGAGATTCCATTTATGAGAAATCATCACTGACCAAAAAGGTGAGATCCCCTCACCACTAGGTATTAATCTAGGATATTTGGGTACCTAGAAATCAATAGAAAACAACTCCCAAACAAAAATAATTGGTAAAAATAAGTCGAATCAAAGTCAAAATCGATAAATTACTAAAAAGATATCATCGATTAGTTAGAAGGAGATTCCATCCATGAGAAATCCTCTCTAATCATCTATAATCCCAAAAATAGGATCCAAACACCTCTAGATATGATCTAGGATGCTAGAAGAGCCTCAAATGAAGAAATAATCATAAACAAACAAAGCTCAAACACAATAATTTACAAAATCTGCTAGATATAAGCTAGATCTAGTATAAAGATGAGACCTTTAATCTTGGGAGTAGGAGTTTTCTTCCTCCGAGGGCTGTAAATGGTAATCGAAAAATTCGTATTCGTCCGCATCCGTATTCGAAAAAAAACGGATATTATTCGTATTCGAAAAAAACGGATATATCCGTATTCGGTTTAAAGGTATTCGCAAATAAACGGATACGAATACGGATATAGGCGTATTCGTATTCGTTTAACATCTGACCATAAATATATCCGGCGTATAGCGGATATCCGGATTCGGATCCGTATCCGAAATTCGTATCTAAATAACTTATATATTAATATAATAAGCAAAATAATTTTTTTTAAGTGACATTCCTTATATAATAATTAGTTTTCACTATCATACGAAAATTATTTTTAAAATATATCATTTCACTTCTAAAAAGTAAGAAATAACACTTTTATTTTAATATTAATAAACTGAAATAAATTAATTTAAATATAGTTAATAGATTTTTATTATTATAAAGTTAAAATATCTAAAATGTATCATTTATCAAAAAAATTATATACTAGAAGAACAAATCTATAGTTATTAGCTTGTCATAAGTTTTTTACTTTCAAAACTTACTTGCAATGTTGGGAGACAGGAACAATGAAAAATATAATTTTATTGTTAAAATGTGTTAAGTCCGAATTAATTTAGAATTATTCTATAAGGGGATTGAATAATTAATTCACGTTTATGAATTTTAGGGTGGAGAGAGTATTTATTACTTTCATTTGCCCAATTATTTAAAAATTAGAAGTTCAAAGTAAATTTTGGATGAGGTTGGATTAACTAGTTGTCAGTTGTCACATATACAATATAACTCACTGTAAGACCCCAAATTTTATAAATAAAGATTTAATTTTCTTTATATATTATTTTGAAATAGTAAGGTGTATATTTGATAAATATAAAAAGTTATGGGTGAAATGTGCAAATATTTTAAAATTAGCAAGTGGTTATAAAATATTCATTGTTGTTGGGGAATATTCGTTTGGTTGTGGAATATTCTTGTTGTAGGGGAATATTTGTACGACGGAGCAGCTATTTGTGGGCCCCACAATGGAATAACTGTCGGATATAGAAAGCGACAGAAATAACCTTTTTATAAATAACGGTTAAACTGTTGAAATACCTGGTGATAAAAATACAGTAATACGCGTTGTGCACAGTAGCACATGGTATTGCACAGTATTTCAAATTATTGGTTCTTACGTAAGAAGTCACTTACTCAATAATTGTTACAGTAATTACTGTTCAATATTTTATATTATTGATTCAATAATTGCATGATATTTTATTGGTTCAATAATTGCTACGTTGGTCTTTTATATCAATAATTGCTACATTGATATTTTATATTAATAATTGCTAAGTTGCTATTTTATATGATTGATTCAATAATTGCTACCATTGATATTTTGTATTAGTTGATTCAATAATTGTCACTGCATAGTATTTCATATTATCAACTCAATAATTCATATTATTTGAATAATATTATTAAATAGCATTATTAACAATGTCTAAGAAAGTTCTGTCTAGGAGGGGTTATTTAATTGCACGCCAGTAAAGAAAAATTCTTATCGGAAGGCCCCCTCTTTCCTGGGAACGACCTAGTTATCAATATTGTAGTTCTGTAATATTATTTGTGAATAATTAATTATTGATTTATATGATAAAGAAATATTTATTTTGTGGATATAAAAGAAGGAATTAGTGCTAAGGTGTTTTTATCAGTATTTTATTGTGAAAAATCACCCGTTTGTGGATTTCGGTCATTTTCGGTTGGGAATTTGGAAAAAAAAAATTCTATAAAGTTGTAAAGAATTTAATTTCTTATAGAAGGATATAGAATTTGTATTTGTCTGATAAAAGGGTTATTTATTATGAATTATTGAAGTTTCAAAAATAAATGTTTTTTTAAAATAAAATGGTGGGCCCCACTTTTGTCATTTGCTTGTTGAATGTTGAATTTTTTTCAAAATCTCACAAGGTGTGCTGGGAGAAGCCGGCGGGCGCAAAAGTCTACTTTGGCATCATAAGCTTTTTCTATAAATAGGGTGCTTAGGTTAGAATTGAAAATCACACCACAATAAGAAGTTTTTTCTCTCTATAATATCGAGTGTATTTTTATGAGTTTTTAGATACTTTGAGTGTTGCTATTCAGTACAAGTTTTCTTCAGCCTTATATCCGATATTCCAGTCAGAAGTACTATTCTTTTGAGGTAAATGATGTTATTTTTTTTTTCTGTAAACGATGTTATTCTTTTCAATATCATTATACCAAAATAGTGTCATGGATTTTATTATGAAATTCTTACTTTTTTCGTCGAGATTACTATTCGCGTATATGGCACTATTCACGTATACGGTACTATTCACGAAAAAATTAAATTTTCTTCTATATGTCCAAGTTGCTTGTTAAGATTCCTATCTTTGATTGGATCCAAGTTTTGAACTCTATTCTTAAATTTTGTTCCACAAAGTATTATTATGGAGTATTTTGAACTTGGATAAACTAAAATGCGAATACTTAATCTGTGTTCTTTATCTCACTAAATTCGTTATTTATATTATTTTTCATCATCCTCAGGTTCTAAATGGTGATATAACTGAATATCTTTGGTTTGTAGAGCAAAGATGAATGATTATCAGATGAATATCTTTGGCCGTAGTGCAAAGATGGACAAGTATTGAGATAAACATAACCAACTGGTGATACAAATGAATATCTTTGGCCGTAGTGCAAAGATGAATATTTGATTCGAGATGTATATTGATTGATGTTACAGGCATAAAATATTGATGATGGAGTTTAAAATCATAGAAAATAGTAGACTTCATTCTCTACTTAACTCTTCTAATGAATCGTTATTTTCGCTGCGAATATTGATCTAAAACTTGTTGTCAATAATATTTTATTTGAATTGTTGAAGACTAACGATAATTTATTTTTCATTATCTTAGTCATAATATTCTTTACTGGGCTAGTTGAGCTCACCCTTTTCATCTATTGTCCTCTTCAAAAAATGAGAATATCGCAGGAACTAGTCGGGGAACAGAGTGATGGTCCGAGTTAGAGCAGTAGTAGTCCTCACTATTTCTGATAAATAATGTGATAATAATTGTAATGAGGACTTAGTTTGAATGTTAATATTTTTTACATATTTGTATTGACCCTCACAGTTGTGTGGTCGTATTTTGCACGACCGTGTGATATAAAAATTTATATTTGGATTCTGTACCATGTATTTGACGACTCATAATGGGTTGGGTTAACTGGACCTATTCTGGGGCGTCACACTCACACTCTTCATAAATATAATGAAATAAAATAAACTTTTTATAATTATGTAAATTGTAATCTATGTATTGAGGATAAATTATAAATAAAAGTTCCCATAAACATATTATTAAAATTTTAATCAAATATTTGAGAAAAAATAATTAAATATTTAATGTAAACTTTTGAATCTAATTATAAATTATAAATATTCATACACACTACAATATTGGACATCTAAACATTAATAAGTATTATTGAAATTTAGAATTTCAAAAATGATGAAAACTTATTTGAATTGTAATTAAGAACATTGATTATTGTATTTAAATATTTATTAAAAATAAATAAATTAACATTCATTCATTAATATAACTGACAATCACTAGTATTTTATTAGTTAGATATAGACGACAATTGTCATCATCAGCTGTCTAACTTTCATACATACATACATACTCCTTAATATTGGCTTGGCCTATAGGCAATGTATACATACATACATACTCCTTAATTAATTTGGAATTAAGAAAGGCATTAATTAATTAATTAATTAATATTGGAAAATATTAATTGTTCCTAGTATTATGGTATAGAGATCAGATAGATGATGCTACATGCTGTTGATGCTAAGGTGATCCACCACTCAGTCAATGATTCATCTGCCATGATTTTGTCTACTACTGTTATAATCAATTGGGTATTGTTGATTTTAATATTACTGTAAGTTTAGATTTCAATCTCAACATTGAACATGACCATCGATTTGAAAAGTTCAATATCTTATTCTGCCACATACACCTGCTAGAGTTTAGAAAGAACTAAAACCAGAAGGGCTACAAAACAATGTTATATATACTAGTCTTTTTTCCTAAACTTGGTTTATAATTGAAAATTAGATTTTTGTTTGCACTTTGCACCTTTGTGATGAGTCAGGAAGTTGTGGTTGTTCGATTTAGTTATTTGTGTTCTGTTTTTAAATAGGCACATCAAATTTGGGCAAAGAAGTAAGATTTGCAAATTTGTTGTTCTGTTACCTACTTGTTATTTGTTCATTTTAAATAATAAATGACCACTGAAGAAGAGGTGATGAAGATTTCCGTATGATGATGATAATTCATCATTTTAAGTTGCAACAATTATATAAGATTACGACTGGCTTTTAGAGAATGATAAGATGGTGAGAAAATCTATCCACAAGAAAAGCGAAAGATAACTATAGAAAAAATGATGAACATCTCTAAAAGTTTAAGTTTCATGTCAACCAGCTTGAAAATTGTTTGTTTAAGGAGTACACTTTAAAATAGACATGTAATTTCTTTATTTTTGTTTTTTTAATGTATCTATTTCCTTTTAAATTTGATTGGTGGAGTTTTCATTTTTGACAATTGCCTATGGATATACTTTATGGATTGTTATTAGTTCCTTTTAACAATGATAAATTTAAGTTGTTAAATATGATTTTGGTTCGATATTAATTGTTAATGTTATTTAATTTCATCTATATCTTTTGAAAAACAAACGGTATGATTGTTTGTTTCTTTGGTTGTAATAGATGAAGTTATTATTATTATTTTTTCTTAGATCCATGTATTTTTCTAATTTATTGTCAAAATGGATTTATGTGCTTATTCAAATTATAAGTATGTTTTTTTAACAAAAATAAATAAAGTATAAATAAGTCAATATATATATATAACAAAGCAAAAAAAAAACTAAACAGAATAATTCGAATAGATAGACATTATTAATCATATGGGTAATATAGTAATAATGCAGTTTGAAAATAAGAATCCTATTCTTTTCCTTCTCTATTTGTAAACTCACAAATAATAATAAAAAATTTAAAATCTCATCCCATCCATTCTTTTCTAAGAGCATCTCCAACTGTAGTAACTAAAAAAAACTTTTCAAATTTAAATTTGTTGACTTACATATCAATTTGAAAAATATTATTTATTACTTTAATATTTTGTGTCTCATTAGTCTCTTCAATTCAATTAATACAATATTTAACTTAAACTAATAATAATTAATAATATTTGAAATAATTAATAATATTAATTTTTAAAATAAGTTGTACATCAAACTCGTCAAACAAAATAAATGTATGATTTTAACTCTCTTAAATTAAAATAAATATTTTAAAGAAGCAATGTGAACTTATTAGTTCTAAAAGAGAATAAGATTCCAAATTTAATGACTAAAATTGAGGAGCCAATTAGAAATATTTTTTTTTGATAGTAATCGAAAATAGAGTATTCATCTGAAGAGGTTGTTGATTCGTCTCAACAAATTCGTCTCTTCCTCTTCCGTTTCCGTTCTCGATTAAATTGAATCTCTTCATCTCCTTCATTCACCATCTCTCTTTCTTCTCTTTTCTCTCTTTATATTATATTTCTATTTACATCTCTCTGCTTTGATTATTCTTCCGATCAACGAAAGATGGTTGAAACTAGGCGAAGCTCTTCATCCTCGAAATGTCCGCTACCTTCCCCTTCCTCATCACCTCTCCCTAATGGCAAACGATCAAAGGTTGGTTCGCCTTCTATTTTGGTTAGGGTTTATCTAAATTCCCACAAATTTCTATATTTATGTACATGTGCATGAATAGATTTGAGTGATTGGTTTGAGTTTGATTGGTTCTGTTCGGTGCCACAGGCGGCTAAGGCTTCGTCCTCAACTAACGAGACGCCGCCGCCCGAATCCCTAGGTTCGGCGAAGGATTCCGGTGGGGAATCAAGAGAGCAGGAGGTTAAAACTTATGACCCTTAATAAAAGTTGAAATAGTTGAAATTTGTTCCAACACTTTCCTTTTTTGGGGCCCACTGTTATAGGAAAGTGTTGGATCTATATTAAACGCATCTTTAGTATTTTAGTTTTACTTTTTTGGTTTGCGTGAAAAATGTACTTGTGAAAGTCCTTTCAAGTCTGAGTTAGTATATGAAAGTATCCAAGTAAATTAAAAAATTTTGTCATACATAGGGTGTGTGTGGGAATTATGGAAGGACTTGCAGTTTTTTTCCCGTGCAAAGTAGGTGAATCGATGTAGTTTTTGGTCTTCATTTGACAATCCAACCGTATTGATGCGAAGAACTTGCAAAAATATGAGAGCGTGTAAATTTTCATATGATTTAGTGATACAAGTTAACAACTTTATAATAATGAAAAATAAACAAGTATGAGTCGTCAAAAAACATATGTATTTCATGGTTATAATTTATAAATGAAACTAACTTAAGCTTGTTTTATTTACATTTTTCCTGCTTGTAAGGGGAGTTTTAATTGAAGTTCCAATCAAAATGTCTTTTACTTACTGAAGATGGAATGTTTTCCTCTTGGGTTAATTTAAGGTGCTTGTCCTAAACTTGGTGATACTTAATTTTTCAATCTGGTTTTCCTATCTAATATTTTTTCTAAATGCATAGGTGCAAACTAATTTGCTAATAAAATGAATCCTTTTGTTGCTTATTGTTGATACCACTCCTAGTTCTGATGATATTGTGCATGCATTGTTTGCAGCTATGTCATGGGTATTGGTGAAGCAGAGGCTTTTTCTGAGCGATTAAAGTGAGAACTTCAAGCTTTAGAAGCTGCAAATGTGCATGCCATTTTGGAGAGTGAACCTTTGATAGATGAGGTAACCATTTAATATATTAGAAAAATGTGAGTATGAGTTAGTTCCTACATTCTGGCAGTTTATGTTTCATCCTGTTGATATCTCTATCACTGTACTTCCCCTTCCATGCCAAGTACCAGTTATGATTACGCATCCATCATTAGAATATTGTGCGTTTCTTGGCACAATGCTTGGATGCTGCTGCGCATATCATTGATCCAATCCACTAAGGGAAGAACACATACCTATATATCCACTTTGCATGTGCTTATTTATGAATTTTGGAATGGTTATGCCTGAGCCCACAATTATTTAGAGCTACTACTATAACATTGATCAACAGTTTTCTTTATTTGGTTAAGAGGGGCATGAAGCCTTATATTTGGACAATTTTTGTTTACTTTTTGGATAAATTACTTTTTCAATTTTTTATTTGGGAGTGTTCTTATTTATCAAGGAAATCTATATTGTCTTTTCAAAATAACAACTATTGTCCTGCAGGTATTGCAGGGGCTTGAAACTGCCTCCAATTGTGTCGAGGGTATGGATGAATGGCTAGGCATATTCAATGTAAAACTTAGACACATGAGAGAGGACATTGAGTCGTTACGGTCTTAATCTCTATCCTGTGATTTTGAAGTCTATATTATATCCATGTTTTATTTACTATTCCTTCTATATATACATACATACATATTCGACATTACACCTGAGAAGGAAGTAATGTCATGTGACATCTGTTGTGGGTTTGCCTGAGATGTAATCAGTTGCTTTTGTACCTGCTTCGCGTTGCTCGGTTGTTGTGAAAAGGCTTTGTTGAATCGTGCTGATTATGTTCTGTTCAGTTGCAAATCTTTTGATAATCTAAAGAAACTATTTCAGAGAAGTGAAACTATTTCATTACCAACTGACTAATCCATAGAGAAAGAACATATTTCATTTTTTTATGAACTTAACTAAGTAGTTTCTTGATTGTAAAAGACTGACTTGGGTTTAAGTTTGATCCTTCCAAAGGTGTATTGGAGTTGAAGTTATGATATTTTCGTTCTTCATTTTAGATAATATCTTTACTTAATCGTATACAACTGTCTTTTAATTATCTTTTGTTAGTTTCGGGCCATATTTTCTCTTGATATGCAATATTATCTGTTGTGAATGCAGATAGAAACCTGCAATAACAAGCTGGAAATGCAGTCTGTAAATAATAAATCTTTGATTGAGGAACTTGATAGGCTTCTTGAAAGATTGCGTATCCCATCCGAGGTATTCCTAGTTACATTGTTCTTGTAATTAATAGAAAGATATTAATTTTTGTCAAACAAAGTAATGCTGGCTTTTGATCATTTTTCGTTTATGCAGTATGCAGCCTGTCTAACAGGAGGTTCATTTGATGAGGCTCGGATGCTTCAAAATATTGAAGCATGTGAGTGGTTAACCAGTGCTTTACGCGGTCTTGAAGTACCTAACTTGGATCCTTGCTATGCAAATAATCTAGCTGTGCGTACACTGCTTATTTTTTTTGTTTTGTTTTAGTTACGTCTTTTACTATAAGCAGATTGTTCCTGATATAGGAAATGTGTGTTATAGATATGCATTCATATCACATCAAACCATGGCCATAGATATGGAATAGTGCTTGACCTGGTCAAGCGCAGATGCACAAGGTCTCTGGTTCCTGTTATTCTTGATCCAAACTTTAATTCGGAGGTGATTAGCTGAGCGTGGGTCCGGGGGCGGCGTACCCGACCCAATTCTGGAGGGGTTGTTTTGTACTTTTGGGTGAGTTAGGGTGAGTTATGTTCGTTATATAAGGAGGGGATCTTGCAATTGTATGATGTACGAATTTTCTAAGAGATAGTGAAACTGTCGGCCGTCGACTAGCCCAAACGTTTTGGGTGAACCACGTAAATCTTGTGTCTTGTGTGATTGTTTTTCTTTCGATTTTTCTTTGCTATTGTTTTCGCCGAGTTGTTATTCTCTAAGACTAACAATTCCAACTATCTGAATACATGTATTTGCGAATATCTATGTTTGTTGTGATTCTGTGCCTCACTTACTTGCAGCTGTAAAATTGTATGTTTTTGGTGTCATAATATATGTAAAATTTCATCAATCAACCCAAGGGGTGGGATAAATGGTAGAGATGTTGAAAATAGCCTCAAGCTTGCTGTTTCTAAATTTCCAATCCCCTTGCTTAGGGCCAAACTTATCTATCAAAAGAAATTCATAGATCTGTTAGGGTATGAGTATGTAGCTGTCGCTACATTTATTTCCTTCGATATTAATAATGATCTTCTCTTCCACCGACCATTACCATCAATGGGTATTTTTTTCACTTGTACTTGGTTTGTAGTTACTGGTATTCATTGTACATGCAGAAACTGTCTGAGAGGATTTTCTTGTCACTTGATCTCCAGTTGGTGCTACTTCTACTACTGTCAGATGATTTTGTAACTTAGTATATACTTTATTTGTTTTATCGTAATTCCATCACACATCTGTGATATGCATACATTTTTTTTGTGAAACTTGTTGGGGGCCTTTTTTCATTGCCATGCATTTTCCCTATATACATTTGATTCAGCAGTGAATCACTTGCAACGAAATCCTGAACTGTATCTTATTTCCTATCACAATGGGTATAAAAAGATCTACGACATAGTATCTTTCTAAGAACGGAGGATGGAATTTTTACAGGTTAAAGAGAAACGGGCAGAGCTTGACAAATTGAAGACTACTTTTGTTCGGAGAGCGTCTGAGTTCTTAAGAAACTATTTTGCTAGTTTGGTGGATTTCATGACAAGTGACAAGAGTTACTTCTCTCAGGTATTTTAATGGGATGTTTCTTTATAATTGATTATTGGCTATACTTGAGAAGTGGAACTTTCATTTTTTCGCTGATCTCTTGGTTAAAACAGGGGGGACAATTGAAGATACCCGATCATGCTGATCTGAGGCATAAATGCAGGACGTATGCTCGCCTTTTGCAGCATTTGAAGGTCAAATGACAAACATTATTGGTAGTTATTATTCTTTCTGTTCTTATTACTTACTGAAATTCATTTTTCTGCTTTTCCTTTGCAGAGCCTTGATAAGAATTGCTTGGGCCCATTAAGGAAAGCTTATTGTAGCTCCCTTAATTTGCTTATACGCCGTGAGGTCATGATACATTAAGAATTTAAGCAAATGCTTCCAGTTATTCATATTTGTTTCTTATTTTCCATGTTCAATAAATTATTGGAGCGAAGAATTGTGAATCATTTGTATACCTTTCTTGGTCAACTTTGGTTACGTAGGTTTAGCATGCAGTTGACAAGCAGAAAGAAGTTACTCCACACACTTTAAGGCATTCACTTGGTTATTATTCATTACATTGGAACTCGGTTGTTGGTGGTTTAGTTTAGCATCAAGACATAAATATTAGGTCATTAGTTTGAGCTAACTTTTGAATAGGAGTGACATTAGGAAGTTTAGTTAAAGTTGAATCCGCTGTCAAGAAGATCAATATTGGCAAGGTGAATAACAAAAGAGCATACACAAAATTTAGGATGAATGAAAATTCAAAACTTTCTGTATTATATACATTTGAGTCTAGCAAGTGTCAAGGCTTTATATATATTACTGTTTAGGACGAGTATGGTGTCATTTTTTTTGTTATTCCTTTAACCTTTGATAATAATGACACAATTCTTAGTTTGAAGTTCCTCACGGTATTATGGCACCCAATTTATTTCTACTGAATTTCAGATTTTTAAGCTGAACTTTGTGGCTATGCGATGTTGATTGCAGTTTCTAGGTTATTTCATTTTTGAATGTTGTCTTGGATTCTTAATTCCCTACAGGCTCGTGAGTTTGCAAATGAGCTTCGAGCTAGTACGAAAGCATCAAGAAATCCAACTGTCTGGCTTGAAGGTTCCACAGGTTCCAATCAAAGTGTGAATAATGCAGATACTTCTACAGTTTCAGAAGCTTATGCCAAAATGTTCACGATATTTATCTCACTCCTTGTTGATTAGGTTAGCCATGATCCCGCCTCTCCCCTGAATTCTAAATTATATTTTTAGTTTAGCTGAAATAATCTATTCAAATGGTAAAACTGCAGAGTTCTTTTTTTGCACACTTCATGTGTTTTGAAGTTCCTGGACTTGCTCCACCAGGCGGTCCTGCCAATGGCAAGAAAAATGGACCTAATGGGGATGATGTCAATGATGATGATTTAGGAATAATGGACATTGATGACAGTGACAGCAAAAGTGGTAACTTTCTCTATTGGGCCCTGTTTTTTATGTAATGTGGAAAGTCGGTTCAGCCCTGTTTTTTTGTAATTTTGTAGGTAAAAGAATTTCGGAGCTGGGGGAACTAAATCATTCACTTTGTGATTTGCTTGATGGAATACAAGTAATACAATAACATGTTATTGTAGTTGTGCAATTTATTCCTCCATCTGTCTGCAGAGTCCTATTATTTTTCTACTATAGTCCTGTTATTTTTCTTCTCCCTGTTCCCCATGATTAATGTCCTCTGTTGTTTTTCATGGTCAAATCGACCATTTTTAAAAATGAATCGTATTAACCTCTTAGATACATGCAAAGAGACTATGAACATTACAAACTACACATAATTTAGTACTAACATCAAGGTTTGGGATTTTAAAATTCTAAACGTATATGCTTAATTATTAATTTAAGAATGATCATTTTGGCCATAAAAATCAAATAGAGAACATTTCTCCTGAGATGGAGGGAGTGCTTATATTTTACGAGGAGAAAAAATAAGTGCCTTATTTGATAAGTTACTCTTACACATCCTCATGCAACTTGTACATCCTTACATGTTCTTTCAAGTATTAACCATCTAATGAGACATACTTACACAACTTAGAATTCCGGTGCTTATAATACTCCTTCCGTTCTTTATTGATCTCCTTTCCTTTTCTGACGTTCCAAATTATTTGAACCTTTTCACTTTATTTCATTTCAAAGTTTTATATGTACTTTTGGAACACCAATAGGCATTAAATGAATGAAAAAAGAATTAAGTACTATATTTCACTTACCTCACATCCTATTTAAATTAGAGTTTTTTGACCCTCAAAGTTGTCAATTTCAAAACTTGTGGTTCCCATTTTGAAGGAATTATTAGATTAAAATAACTGTAAAATATTATTTAGTAGACACAATCTTAAAGTCTGCCAACTTATTAGGATCATTTTAAATGATGCAGGGAGTAGTATAAAATTGTGCTATTTTCCTATTTTGTTGAAAGTTGCTTGTTATTAGATAGTGCGACCTCACATGGTCCATGTGCATGATTAGGATAAGGATTAAGGCAGGAGCACGTTACTGTCTATTTATAGTAGGCTCTATCTAGTAGTCAAGTACGAGTAGCTCATGTAATTTCATTTTTATGCTGATTATGAATGAATATTGAACATTTTGAGAAGTTTCTCTCCCTTGTCCCGTTCTCCCTCCCCAAGACCTTTTCTTGCCCAAAAAGAGCTTTTTTTTCTTGGCATGTTGAATTTTTTCCCTTCTAACTCTTTAGGAAGACTTCCATGTTGTGGTAGATTGGGCATACATTGACCCTCTGCGCTGCATATCCATGCATGGGATTACAGAACGGTATATATCTGGTCAGAAAGCTGATGCAGCAGGATTTGTGCGTCTCTTGCTTGATGCCTTCGAAGATAGAATCTCTACACAGTTCGCCCGTGTGAGTTATATTTTTTCTGTTGCACAATTCATTTTAATTTTCCAACATTTAATTTGATTTAACCAATGAGGTTATTAACTGAATTGCAGTTTGTAGAGGAAGCTTGCCACCAGATAGAAAGAAATGAGCGAAATGTTCGGCAGATGGGTGTCTTGTCATATATACCAAGGTGATTCAGATCTCACTTGTTCAAATTTGTGTTCTTTCCATGAGTTGGGCAATTCTCAGGTTAAGTCACTCCACTTTCTGGTCAGCTGCACGAGATAGGTTTAGAATCATAAACTGTTTTTTTGAAATTAAATCGTTCTGGTTTTGGATGCTCACTATTAAAGTAGTTTTACATGTTGAAACTAAAGTTTCTCGCAAAAAGTTTAGCTTTATGTAGTGATGTCATATAATTTTCTTCAATGTGCTAAAAGTATCCTAGACTACTAGTCCTTTTTAACTCAATTGAGGAAAGATTGGACGAGGAAAATATTATACAATATACATATGGACCTCTACTTAACTCGACAATGCCTTTTTCTTTCATCCCAAAGTAATTGTGGTAGGTGGAAAATGAATTCCATATGTAAACAAAAAAGTTGAAATGGAAGAAGGAAACTCAAAAGATAAAAACTCCTTAAATTCTCAACTCAACTCACTAACGTCTTTTATCCCAAAGGCTGAAAATAAATTGTAAGATTAGAAAGACAAGGAGAGAAATAAAGGATAAAAGGATGAATTTGAAAAAAAGTAAAATAAAATAAAAAATAGAAATGCGTGAAATGAATAAAAATAAAACCCACCTACATATATAAAAACATGCACATAAACACACATATATAAATAAAAAATGAAAAGAGAAAAATATTGGAGGGAAAAGTGAAAGATAAACAAAAGGATGTGAACATCCACATTCACTTCCGATACACAGATAGCATTAAATAAGAAAAGAATAAAATAAATATTATTAAATAATACGAAAGAAAGGAATAGAGATAAAATAAAAGCGCACCTACATATAGAAAAATACATACATGCATGCATTCTGATATGGGGATTATATTCCTCCACTCACTTCTTTTATTACACCAAGCCCCTTTATACAACTTTCCTCAAAAAGTTTTTGGCCTACACCTCCCTCTTCTTATATCTTCCTCTTAATACGAGACTTCCCTTTTTACTAGTGCGTCTATAGTGGAAGTTGAATATGACCAAATCATCTTAACTGATATTCACTCATCTTCTTTTCGGTCTGTGCCACCCCAACTGTCATTCGTATATTTTCGTTTCTAATCCTATCCTACCCAGTATGGCTTGTGAGTACTTAAATCATACAAATAGAAACAAAGAGGCAGAAGAACCCATATGAACGCATTCTATGCGCATCGAGTGGTTAATTTTATCCTTCTAGAATACTTTCCCTCAATTTGAGCTTTTTGGTAATAGGTGGTTGATTTCCGAACAAATTTTGTAGCTCAGAACTTTTGGAAGACGAATCAGTGCTTTCTGAGGGTTGTACTATTGACCTGAAGTGTGAATGTAAAAATGATCATCTCAACAAAGAGTTGGGACTTGGGATCTTAAGAAGGGACTAAACATTTAGGAAGGAGGGAGTAAGTCTAAGTTTTATACCGTTCATCATATAAACAATGACACAACCATTACTTTAAGTTCAATTGTTATCTTAAGTTCCTCCCTAGTGGTTTATTGCTAATTTATTAGTATGCTATGATCTGTATTTAATTCTTTTTTTGAATGTTCATGTTGCTTCTGCATAGATTCGCTACTCTTGCAACCTGTATGGAGCAGTACATCCAGGGACAATCTAGGGATTTGGTTGATCAGGCATACACTAAATTTGTGAGTACCCACCTCCCTCAAACAATACATTTTAGTTATGGCACATGTATAAATTGGCAAACATTGTTGATATGTATTATTAGCACAGATTTCAGAGCTTCGTTGCTAGAATTTCGGAGAAAGCTTCATTAAATTGAGTTTTCTGTTTCTATCCTTGTAGTGTGAACTATGATAATTAATTAACATGAACTGTAGTAATAGTGTAACATGTACTTGACTAAAGAAGTTTGCATTGTTTGAACTTATGAAGTGGTTTTATACCTGATTATTAGGAAGGACAAATATGTTTTGTTCCTCAAAGCTTTCTTGAATTTTATTCACCTTGTAGAGATTGTATTTTTACGTCTTGCTATTGTGGTAATTCCAAGACGAAGACATCCAAACAGCTAGAAGTGCGCTTTCAAGCCTTATTGCTAGTGAAACAAGAATATCACTGTAGCTGAAGATTCATCTGTACAGTGGAACTGATGAAATCTACTATTAAAAAATCTGGCCTGAAATCTACACATTCCTTCATGGAATTTACATAGAAGCGTGACATAGTAAATGCATTCTTGAAACTAGCCTTGTGGAATGCCACTTGTCTAGAACATGCGATGCGTTTTAAGATACTCCATTATCCTGTAATCTTCCTAATTCTATTGGGATGGGCCTATACTCGCAATTATCATATTAATAAGGTGTTTCTATTCAATTTTTCTTTTAAAAAAATATAGTTCTTTTTCCTTTTATTTATATAATTTTTTATATCGAAAAACTATTGATTGAAATTCTTTTTCTGTTTGATGAGTAAAATGTTTTTTCGTGGTTAGCAAATATTGTACCAGTGAACTCCAACAACCTTTCTATCAATTTCTCAAAGCAAACCAGTGAACCACTTGAGCTTTTTGAATATTGATTGAAATCTAGTCTTAATAAATGTCAATTCCAGTCAACAAAATTTTGTCCTAACCAGTGTTCAAATTTCAATAGGCATCTCCAGGTTCGCCTTGCTGCTTTCATTCATTGTTGTCAGACATAAAATTTATGCAAGCTCACCTTAAAGTACACCTTGGTGGCTTGTTCACTGCCTTAGTGATGTGGAATAGTCAAAAAGAACAAATGGGAATTGCAAAATATTATTATTAAAAATCTATTGTAATTAATGTTTTTCTTTTAATTATAGTAGTAGGATATTATTAGGATTTGCTTCCTTATTAAATTAGGTTAATTTATACTACAATTAGGGTTTCCATATTCTGTTACCTTTATAAACATTTGCAGTCTTAGTTATTATTTAGAATCGATCATGTTGTTATTTTGAGTTAAAAAGTTTGTGCTTTTGTGCATGTTTCAACCAATTCCCTGCGCGGATAAGTTAACCCAAACTTGTCAGCATGTTAGTGAGTTGCGTTTTTGTACTAACGTTCCAAGTTTGGCTTCAAAAACTTCTTGTTCCTATCACATTCAAAGAATATTTCTATTTTTCCTCATTTTCCATATATTAACTAATAAAAGACTGAATAGGTTATTTATTACATGTAATGTCTAAAAGAACTCCACTTAGAAACAACTCAATCCGTTTAACTATATCTTTCAAGAAATCTACCCAGCATATAACGTTCCTTATTAACATATGCGTAACAGTTAAGTGGTCCAAAGAAGCCTACCCCAACCATACCTCGTACTATAGAAATTGACGATCTCCGTTGTTGTTTACGTTGCAAGTACCATATTGAATTGTTATTCAGTTAACTTTGGGTCATCGCTTATTTCTCACTCTTTTATCTTTATTCTAAATCTCTACTAAACCTTATTCAACATCAATTTGGTATTGTTTGATCTTTAGCAACCTAACCCTACTGTAATCCTTGTCCTAAAATAATGTGTCATCCCAAGATTAGTGTCCTACAATCCCACATTCCAGGAGCCAGTCCTAAAAAATACTGTTCATCTTCATCTTCATTAATGCTATCAGTTCATTCACCGGCCGGAACCCTAGCCTCACACAATCACTCCCACACTAGCTGTTGACCAAAACTTCCGGAAAATAAATTCATCATTAACAGTGCCATCGCCCATCACCATTTCTAGAAGCTATTAATTAATTAGTAACTAACTACTCCCTTAACTTCTATTTTATTTACTAAAATGGTCCACGGCCTTGCAAAGACTGTAAAATGAGGGATGCCAGTCTTTTTTCTTCATACTTGACTAACAATAGGAAAGAGAGATGAAGATATTACATAATGCTCTAAGAAACTAAGGTTTACCCTGTAACTTTAAGCCTTTCTTATTTTTAGTTCCTTTTCTCCTTTCATTTCTAATCAGACCGTAAATGAAGTTCCACATGTCAAACTTATTAGTATGTTCCCCAATTAATTCAGTTTGATGGATTGTAGATTATTCTTCGCTTACAAATGGTATTATTTGAGCTAAACTGTGGTGAAATCTGCTCGACAGGTTAGCATAATGTTTGTGACTTTGGACAAAATTGCTCAGGCAGATCCAAAATATGCTGATATATTGCTTTTGGAGAATTATGCTGCATTTCAGAATAGGTAATTGTGATCTACTATAAATCTATATCAAGTATATATTCTATTATATTTTATGCGATGATTGCTTCAATATAAGTTATGTTAGAGTAGGTTTTTGTTTCTTAACCGAAATCACTTTCGGTATACTGATTAGAAACAGTTGTATGCAGTCTGTATGACCTAGCGAATGTTGTACCCACTTTAGCCAAATTTTATCACCAAGCAAGTGAATCTTATGAACAAGCTTGCACACGTCATATCAGTGTGATCATATATTATGTAAGAAGGCCACCTTGATTTGTTGCATTATGTTTCATATTTTCTTCAATCTTCAGTTTTCCTCTTGGGCTACCTTGTTTTGCAAAAATGATGGGTGGAATAGGACTATTCGTACTAATTTATTATCACTACGGACTATTTTATCACATGATTATCCGTTACTGAATCATCACATGGACTATGCTTTCTCATTTCCAAGGCCATTGAATAATGGATTATAATTCTAAGTGGAAAGGTGGATAAATATAATCCCCCTTTTGATGTATCAAATGGCCTTAGAAATGATAATAAATAGTCCATGGATTAAATAACGGACTAATCATGGATAAAATAGTCACCAATGGTGTTATATTAGTATAGATAGTCCTATCCCATTCATTATTTTTTCAAACAAACATAGCCATAAAGTTTATTCCAGTTGCTTATTATAAATATGATGTTTTTGCATTTTTTTTCCTTTTGTTTTTATTTTTATTTGCAACAATTTGAAAGACTTTTCCAGTTTGCTCGAAAAATTTAGGATTTAATGTACACAATCACGCCAGAAGAGGTTAGTGTCTGGATTTATTTTTCAGCACCACTGAGACTGCTACTGTTCTTGTTTTTCTTAGTATAGTCAATATTAAATTCCTGAACATGCTTAAAGAATTTTATCTGATCTACGGGCTACCTGCTGCTCTTGAAAACACCAATTTACTGGATTGAAAATGTTACATTTGCCATGAAATCGGCAACTATTCTGATGAGTGGAGTGGGCACGAGTAAGACTGTAGAAGTACCTAGAGTTAAATCTCATTCTTTCACAGGATCATTTTAGAGGGTTCTTTTGATGCTTAAACCTTGATGCCTGAAGGATATATCGAGGCACTGATGCATATTGATTTGTCATCTATCATAGCCGTTTTCAATTTTCCCCCCTGGAAAATATTCTTTTATTCCTCCTTCCAGACACATGGGAAGCGTCTTTTATGAACAACCATAAAAGATCAATTTGCTGAACTGAAAATGTTAACTTTGCCAAGAAATCTGCAGCTATTCTGTTGATTGCAAATGAAGGTTGTGTAGAGGTGGGTGCCTAGAGTTAATCTTATGCTTTCATGGGGTTATTACAAGCTTAAACCTTAAAGTCTGAAGGCCATATCACAGTATTGATGCAAAAAAATTTGTCCTATAAGATATGACCAAGTACAAAAAATTTGTCCTAGACAAGTCATCCGAAGTACACAATTCAGATTCAAAATGTTATACTACTATAAATCTATTACCCTCAAAAGTACTTAATTCTCACTATTTTTAGGAAAAAGATAGAATCCTTGATGTACTTACGTGAGGTCATGATGGGTAAAAAGGAAACCTAATTATTCTCTTTCCTCTATTTTTCTTCCCAACATTGAATTGTGTGAAAAGCGTACTTAAGACATCAATTATACCCATAGTTGTCATAGATACCCATAATTGTCATGGCGTCGCCTAGGCGACGACAGTTGTCCTGGCGCTAGAGAAGGAAAAGGCGACGTTGAGCTGCCAAGGCTCATACCTTGTTAGCTAGCTCAAGTTAAGTGATCAAGTTATTTTGCACCCATGACTCATCATAACCCATGTACTTGCTATGTGGTGTAATTTTATTATTTATTTAGACTTGTAATGTGTAATGGTTGTTGACTTGGTTGATTCTTTATTTTCTACGTAGTGTTTGTTGACTTGTTCTACTAGTTTTCAATGTCAATTGTTTTTTTTTTGAATTTGTGAAGTATTCATATAATTGTGTTTTTAATTGTATTCAATAGTGTTAGTTATGATGTTTTTAAGTTTTAGTGTATATAAAATTTATTATTCAATATACTTTTTAAGTAAAATAAACAAATGTATAAATTTCACATTGTTAACGACTTGTCGCCATACAGACGGGACAAGGCCTATTCGTCGTGGCGGTCAACTACCACCGCGTCTCGTCATGGCGCCGTGACAACTATGATCGTTACCCATCCACCTTGATTTTTTCCCCTAGATTAAAAGTTGAATTTCTCTACATTCCCTTTGATGGGGACTTGTGTTTAAATTGTAATTCAGTTGCCTAGTTCAAAGGCTTATTGTATTAACACAATTTTCAGATTCCGTTCCAACTAGGATTGTCAAAAATGGATCCGCGGAAGGTGGTGAAATCCAGTTTATCTGGGGTAAGTCATGAATTACCTTCAATATTTCCGGTTATTTGTTTTTTTACTTACAATTTTTTGTAAGTAAACTTCCATCTTCTAAAGGGAGAGTAAACTCACCTTAGCAGTTTGATTATCCATTTTATTCCCCTGATGCTGAAGTTTTTGGGGAAGGAGGGGGTAAATGGGTAACATTCAAGGAAGTTGGGGTGAATTGGGAGTGGCTTTGAAGCCCTCAAACTGCCCCCTTGTAACTCCAGCTATACTTTGAGATACGTTTTGCTGAAATATTTACCTGGTCGATAAATCCATCATGGTATAAGAAGTTGCAGAAGAACTTGACCTCGGAGGAATTGCTGCCTTCACTATGGGACAAGTGCAAGGTATTTTGGTCTTATTACCCATGAGTTTACAGTTTATGTAATATCTAATGACTATCTGCAAGTTGCATGACTGTAATCTTCTATTTCACTGATTATGAAACTAAAGCTAGATCAGCAAGAGTTATAGAAAGAATGTTAATCTCAGAAATCTTCAACTTAACAATGTTTTTATCCTAAATTAGTTCGGTTAGATTAAAATGATTTCCATATGTAAGGTATATTCAAATAAATAAATAAACAAATTTAAAATAAAAGAACCGAATTGAATGGAGTTGGGTAAAATAAACATGTACACATAAAAACTACATACATGTGTATAAGAAAGGACCCACAGGATCCCTGCTAATGCAGGGAGTATATTTGTCTTTCCTAGCTGCATAGCTAGTGGTGGTGAGATTACATTTCATTGTTTTGCTGCTATGTCATGTATCTTCTTTAGTCTGATGAGAAACTTAACGACCTTTTATTGTATTTTATTTTTGGATTATTATCAATTTTATTTACATCCCTATAAATCATAGCTTTGTTGAGGTATTGGTATTCCAATTTATCTGTAAATAATATTAATTTTTGCTGACTTGATGTTTTTTTTTTTTTGGGGGGGGGGGGTAATAATGTTTGCTTGAGATGTTTTTTTTGGTTTATGCATTTTAAGTGTAATGAGTCTGAGAAGAGAGATTTATGGACACATGAAACAGAAGCTGGGAAGCATATGGTTGGTAGGTTCTAAATTGTTGAGCTTTTGATGATGACACACTTGGTTTGTCCTATTTGGGCCTGTACCTGTACTAAAAAACAATGGGCTCTTTGGTGAGAGAGTTCTTTAGCTCCGTTCTTTATGCAGCATCTTGACTACATTTTATTAACAGTTTTTCTGGGAAAAAATGTTTTATAGAAGCTATTTTTTTGGGTGTTATTATTAATATAAACTATGCGGAGACGATCGATCACAAAGAAATGAAGATGATTTTGATAAAAAAATTTGAGCTGAAATGACTCGTTTAAACCTGAGTTTTTTTAAGTTGTTCCGCATGATATAAAATTTATTTTTGTCACCGCATGGATTCAGAATTAAACCTTAAAAAGATATTTTATACAATTAGTTTGGTTGGTTTGGGCCCCAAGATGTATCCGGATCATGTCTGATAGCCTGAGTTAACGGACGGTATCCGAACCGCAGAGGGCAGAACCGTCGTCACCGGACGGAACCCGAACCGGCACCGGACGGAACCCGAACCCGAACCGTACGGTACCCGAACCCGAACCGTACGGTACCAGAACCGGAACCGGACGGAACCCGAACCGCACCGGACGGAACCCGAACCTCCACCGTACGGAACCCGAACTGGCACCGGACGGAACCCGAACCGGAACCGGACGTAATCCGATCCGCTACCGGAGGGAACCCGAACCGCAACCGGAGGGAGCCCGAAACGTACGGTACCCGAACCCGAACCGTACGGTACCCGAACCGGAACCGGACGAAACCCGAACCGCACCGGACGGAACCCGAACCGGCACCGGACGGAACCCGAACTGGCACCTGACGGAACCCGAACCGCAGAGGGCAGAACCGTTGTCACCGGACGGTACCCGGTCCGTCACCGGACCGAACCCGAATTTCCACCGGACGGAACCCGAACCGGCACCGGACGGTACCCGAACCGGCACCGGACGGTACCCGAACCGGCACCGGACGGAACCCGAACCGGCACCGGACGGCACCCGAACCGGCACCGTACGGAACCCGGACCGGCACCGGACGGAACCCGAACCGGTACCGGACGGAACCCGAACCGGCACCGGTCGGAACCCGAACCGGCACCGGACGGAACCCGAAGCGGCACCGGACGGAACCCGAACCGACACCTGACGGAACCCGAACCGGAACTGGACGGAACCCGAACCTTCACCGGACGGAACCCGAACCGCACCGGACGTAACCCGAACCTCCACCGTACGGAACCCGAACTGGCACCGGACGGAACCCGAACAGGAACCGGACGGAACCCGATCCGCTACCGGAGGGAACCCGAACCGCAACTGGAGGGAACCCGAACCGTACGGTACCCGAACCCGAACCGTACGGTACCCGAACCGGAACCGGACGAAACCCGAACCGCACCGGACGGAACCCGAACCGGCACCGACGGAACCCGAACCGGCACCGGACGGAACCCGAACCGGCACCGGACGGAACCGTCGTCACCGGACGGTACCCGGTCCGTCACCGGACCGAACCCGAATTTCCACCGGACGGAACCCGAATTTCCACCGGACGGAACCCGAACCGGCACCTGACGGCACCCGAACCGGCACCGGACGGCACCCGAACCGTTACCGGACGGCACCCGAACCGGCACCTTACGGAACCCGGACCGGCACCGTACGGAACCCGGACCGGCACCGGACGGAACCCGAACCGGTACCGGACGGAACCCGAACCGGCACGGTCGGAACCCGAACCGGCACCGGACGGAACCCGAACCGACACCGGACGGAACCCGAACCGGCACCGGACGGAACCCGAACCTTCACCGGACGGAACCCGAACCGCACCTGACGGAACCCGAACCGCACCTGACGTAACCCGAACTGGCACCTGACGGAACCCGAACCGTAACCGTACGGAACCCGATCCGCTACCGGAGGGAACCCGAACCGTACGGTACCCGAACCCGAACCGTAAACCCGAACCGGAAGAAACCCGAACCGGACGAAACCCGAACCGCACCGGACGGAACCCGAACCACACCGGACGGAACCCGAACCGCAACCGGACGGAACCCGAACCGGCACCGGACGGAACCCGAACCGGCACCTGACGGAACCCGATCCGGCATCGGAGGGAACCCGATCCGCCACCGGACGGAACCCGAACCGGCACCGGACGGGACCCGAACCGCAACAGGACGGGACCCGAACCGGCACCGGACGGGACCCGAACCGGCACCGGACGGGACCCGAACCGTCACCGGACGGGACCCGAACCGGCACCGGACGGGACCCGAACCGTCACCGGACGGGACCCGAACCGGCACCGGACGGGACCCGCACCGGCACCGGACGGGACCCGCACCGGACCGAACCCGAACCGGCACCGGACCGAACCCGAACCGGCACTGGACGGAACCCGAACCGGAACCGTACCCGTTCCGGATGTCATCACACCCGAACTTGACCCGAATTGTTTTGAACCGGATCCGAATCTGACCCGAACCGCGTAATTTAGGCCATACGGAAATTCCTTAACCGTGTGTACGATCCGCGTAATTAAGATACGGAAATTCCTTAACCGTGTGTACTAACCGCGTTAGTTGACAGCCGCCTCGTAACACGGAAATAAGAATTCCGGTAGACAAGAATTCTCACAGTTGACTTACTATTGCTTTGCTTTAAATCCCCGACCATAGCAGATCTTTATTATTATTATTATTATTATTATTATGACTACTATTATTACTGTTATTATTATTTTTTATTATCGTTATTATTATTATTACTATTATTATTATTATTATTGCTATTATTATTATTATTATTTATTACTATTATTCTTATTCTTATTATTACTATTATTATTATAATTATTATGACTACTATTATTACTGTTATTATTATTTTTTATTATCGTTATTATTATTATTATTGCTATTATTATTATTATTTATTACTGTTACTATTATTATTATTATTATTATTATTATATTAATTACTATTATTACTATTACTATTATTATTTTCCGCTTATTGAAGATCTCAGTTCCGTGCTTAATAATAAACCAGATAAAGTATATTAATAAATCTCTCAGTTTTGTTCTGCTGGCTGGCAAATTGTCGTGAAATAGTGTAAAAACTTTAGATCCTTGTTGAATACATTTTTAATGCCATATGTTCCATTTGAATGCTACCTCCGTTCCAAAATATAAAATCAATTGCTGTTGGAACAGGAAGGACTACATGTTTTCAGGTTGCTCAATCAAAGACTTCTGAAATAATTCCAAGTTTTTATGCATAAAAAGTTAAATTAAAGGAAAAAAGAGAGACAAATAATAGTTTTAATATCACATACAAATTTTGAGTTAACTTTTTTATTTTTTATTTCATTCACTTTCTCTCCCTTTCTTATTATTATAGCAAATTTAAACTTAATTAGTAGATTTAATTTCAAAATTTTAATAGTAAAAATTGAATTAAAAAATTAATTTTTCACTCGCCCGTTTTCGCCCCGGCCAACTTACCCAAACCCTACAATAAGCGAATTGTATATGTAGCCATTGATATTTAATTCAATCGAAGTATAGTGTTGTGAGGATAAATTGATCATTCAAATGCAAATTCTGGTGGCAGCACAAAAATTCATCAATTCTGGAAAAAATATATTCAAATTACAGGTCCAATAAACTTTGTAGTTGGTACCCATCTTTTTTCTCAAGTTAAGATATTCTCTCAATCATGTATGAACAATTTTTTTTAGCAAACACTAATTCTACAACTGAATTCGTGCATGGCTAAAAAAATATGGCCCACAATCACTAGTATTTTATTAGTTAAATATAGACGACAATTGTCATCATCAACATTTTATTAGAGTAATATCTGCAGACACAAACTATTTTACAAATAAACTGGTGATGTGACATACTTTACATCAGTATATTGATCAACAAATTGCTGCTTCAATGTAGTCTTCGTCCCCACATAAAAAGCTGATGTAAAGCATACCACATCAATAGTTTGTAAAATTTTGTAGAATAGTTTGTCTTTGTTTTTCAAAACTCACGAAGGAAAATAGTAAATTATTGAATCCAGAATCATAAAGTTACAATAGAAATTTTATCCATCTAAATCTCAAAAAGAGGAAAACTGAAAATGACATCTCCTAAATACATCACAAAAGAATCTATGAGTATAGTATATGTCTCACTCAGTAAGAGATGGATATAAAAACGAAAACTGCTTCTCAGAGGTGCCTATAAATTGGGCAGGCCATGTTGCACCACTACATCAAACTCTTCTCGGCACAAAAACATGCTACAATCCTTGCATGTCCCGCATCTCTCTCTGCATATTTTTTACTCTTCCTTGTTACTGTGTGGACTACTTTGGCAGAGTGTGCATCATAAGTGAGATTCACATTGATGGTTTGCCACACATCCAACATGTGGACTACCCAAACACGGAAGCTCTCCTTTACTGTTATTATTAGGTGATTTGATGATGATGGCAGATGGTGGTTGAGGGCGGCGTGTTAAGATTTCGATGGGTGTGTGGTTGACTGTGATTAGGGCTGTTAGATGATAATATGGTTGACAAGGTTGGATAATGCAACCTGTTTGACTTAGGATTAGGGTTTGTGGGTTGTGATCGTGATTTTGGGACAATGAGACATTTGATGCATGAGAGGTTTAGAATCGGTAGAAGCGCGCACACACAAAAGCACAAAACTTTAACCCAAATCAATATAATTCAACTCTGCATAAACATATAATAGGATTATAAACTTATAGTACGTATTTTTATAGAAAACCTAAAACTTGGAGACCAAGTAAAACCCTAATTTAAAAAAGAAAGAACTCCTCCTTTCAATAAACTAGTATAATTAAACTTTTAGAATATTCTAACTGAAATATCATTAATAATTACAGTTGTTTTATTTCTAAATAATATCATAAGATACTAGATAAGAATAATTAGTCACGTTCATTGAGAAGGCGACCTGCAACGTTATAAGTTTAGATGATAGAAACTTAGATGGTGCTATTAAGCAGCCTATTGATAAGATGAAGTTTAGAACTCTACTAATTCTATATATCCTACGCAACCTGCCAACAATCATGAAGGTTGAAGAGCATATATTATGGAGACACTAAAGCAATTTATTCTTCTACATTATTTCCACAAATGCATGAGCAAAGAATGATGTTATATATTGAAGGCCACTGTCAACAAACAGATCCGATAATTCATAAAACAAACTGTTTCAAGAGGGCTCTTCAAGAAATTAGCATTGTGAAAATCATTGGACAATTCCATTCTTGATAGTATACGTATGTATGTATAAATACATATATTTATAATGTATAAATCTCATGGGGTCCCACTATTTAAACTTGACAACATGCAAACTTGGTTGAGAAATTTTTGTTTTGAACAAACAAAATAAATTGTTGAATTTGTTTTAGCCCAGTTAAAGCTTAAAATCATTATACTCGTTCTTAGAACTTATGGGCAGCCAAACCATATTTGTGACCAATGGTCACTTTCGGTCAAGACCTTACCCCAAATTATTGACTCAAATAAAGGAGAGTTAATTGTGACCAATGGTTTAATTCTGTATTTATAAAAGTAATTAAACTTTTATAAACTGCACATCATATATGTATCCGGTTAAAATGAAGCATTTCTACATGCATTTAACTGAAAACATTAATATACTTGAACTGCAAAGATTATCTGCTTAAATTAAAGTGGACATGAAAATTGGACTCGAGTGTATTTGAATTTATCTATTTGTATTTTTATCCCTCATTGAGGATAAAAAATACAAATAGGTGAAATTCAAATACACTCGGATCTAATTTTTCTGTCCAATTTTCATGTCCACTTAGATTTTTTGTAAATTAAAAACACATTCTTTATTTATAAAATTGATTGAACTTTTATAAATTAAACAAAATCATATATATTTGCTTATGTGAAACATATTTCAAACAAACAATTTTATCAAAAAGGAATTTTTGAAGAGTTAGTTTATTTTATGAATATGTGGGAAAAGAGTAATTCTAGAATCAAAATCAGAGTCGAGGTCAACGGGTAGTTGGGTTTGTAGCATGTTTGTGAGGTGAGGGACTATCCAAGAAAAATAGTTGTAGAAATAGTTTGAAAGTTTTTTGCATAAATATTTTGTAAAAGCATCTCCGCCTGTTGAAGAAGTATTTATTATTGATAGTAATATGATCAAAAGTCTTGGAGATGAGGTTGGAACTGGACGTAACAACATAAGCCAGTTGTATGTTGTGAACCAGCTAAATCTGTGTATAGTGTGTGATGGCTTTTTCTCTCTTTAATTACTCCCCGGCATATTCAAATAATCACATAATAATTAATTAAATTTAAATAATTTAAAAAGGCCAAGGAATTTTAAAATCGGTAATAATCTATTCAACCTCCCTCCTTCTAGATTATTATTGACTGTTAACGCCAAGATCCGTCCACGCGCTCCAATCACTAAGGCGCATTAAATCCTGCACAGAAACAGGTGAAACACCAAAAGCTTGACGGCTTGGGCCGTCGGGGGATAGTTCCGATGTGAGAATAAGTACAGGCTGAAATAGGTTAACAATGGAGGCTTAAAGTTCTAGTGCCGGAAAAAATAACAACAATGTATGTGTGTACCTTATAATGAAACATAACCTTGTACTTATATAACAATCCGGACCTAGCGGTCCATAACCCAACATAGCCCCCAGTCTCCTGTTATATAAGAAGCATATAACAGAAGACTAACAAATCAAGCCCAACGCTTCTGCCCAAATCAAAGCCCAAAAACGTGCACCGCCTCCTTTAGGGCCTTAAAATGCTCTATCTTCCCATCATTGCGCGCATTAACTGTGCCGTATTCTTTAACCTGAGAAAACAGGATTAATTTTGTTTGAAATGTATATTAGATCAACACAACCGCCACTTACCCCCATTTTTTCTCCCAAACGTCTTCTCTGCAGCACTTCACTGTCAACACAACGATAACCTCTGCAAAACCCTGTCCTCCCTTACGCTACACCCCCCCATTTACTCCTACCCTCATGGCCTTCTCAAGCAATCATACTGACACCACAGTCCACCCTTTGGGTGAACCCACCGTTAATGCTCCCAACCTACCTATGAAAAGCGACGACCTCATTGCCGTGGAAGCACATATAGCCACCAACATCGAAACCCCCCTCGACAAAGGCATCTCCACAACCTCTACCCCCTCCTCTGGAGCACAATCGTCACCTGAGCTTGCCGAGGCACGATCGAGAGCTGAATACGAATCAGCCAAAGCTTATTCCCATGTCTACACCCCATCCAACATCACTCCCGATCAACTATCCACCATTCAACAACACTATCAAATCCCTCCCGAATACTCCGTCTGGGTACCTGAGTCACATGAAATGATGTACTGGCGTGCACAAGGAGAATGGACAGCCGTTCACATATACGCCCTCAAATACGGCCTCCAATTACCCCTTCCCGAATTCATCTTATCTTTCCTAGGGCTAATCGGCACCGGTCTAGCCCAACTGATGTCCAACTCTTACATCTACCTTAACTCATTCCTCGCCTTATGCTATATCACCCAAACCGCCCCTGGACTGGACTTCTTCTTCGCCCTATCCACTTTATCGAAAAGTGGAGAATCCGGATTACGACAGCTCGGCCTCCGACCTGGAACAATTACCCCTATCAAAACCCCATCCAGCAACCGAGGCTTGCATGCCCATTGGATATTTATCAAAGGCACCGATCTGAAACTCCTGCCAAGCTGGCCTTCCCCTAATGACCCCGTGCTAAAGGTGACACAATTCCCCAAAAGACGCATAAAGACATTTCGGGCCTTTTACAACCAAATGAAGAAGATCGAGTGGTCAATCAAAATGCTAGTCGACCCCTCCTGGCTATATCAACATGGTTGTAAGTTCCCATACTCCTTATCTTTGTATCGTTCTGACTATGATTTAAATGCTAACATAAACCCTTCTTTTCTATTGTCAGTGACCATCTTTAAACCCGAGGGGGTCGAAATTGTCGAACCCTCGAGGACCCCATCTGGCGAACCAATAGCACAACCCATAACCGATCAAAGCGTCAACATTGAGACCATCCTTATCACCGAAATTCCACTCAATACTTCTCCGAACGCTTCTCCAACCGCCCAAACACATTCCACCATTACTGACGAGCCTTCCATCCCAGCTCAACCAATAACCTGCGTGGCACCCTGACTGTCCACCAGGAAGTCAGTGGAATTGACCCGATCCGACAAGCTCGTTCTGATGAAGAAAAGGCTGAGGAAACAAATGAGGCCCTCAATCCCGAAGAAAACAATCACTGAGCCTTCCCAAACAACTGACTCTCAAATGACCCCCATCGGCCCCTTCAAGCAAACCTTCACTGAACAACAGGATGAGGATATCGAAATCGAGCCTCTTCGTAAAAAAGTCCGAACAGAAGAAACTCCTCCACCTACCCCAGAGGTGACCCTTATCCCTCCACCCCCTTCACAAAAGGAGACACTAATTGAAAACCCATCGTCACCTAAACGATTTATGGATACCGCCTGGTCCTCGAATCTCCCCCATAACTTTCTTTATGAAAACTTCAATGCTTTCGTCTTATCGGGCGATGGTGAGATGTTTGACGGTCTATTATCAGAGGATCTTGTAATTGCCACTGCTGTCCCCCTGGGTCGGGTATGAAATACCTTGCCTCTACTAACAACAAATGGATCTATTTTGACCTATTCTCAACATTTTTTACCTACTTGCAGACATTATCATCTTTCGGTCGAATACTCCGAGTCGAAGAGATTAATGTCCAGAAGAAGAGATTGGAGAGCTCCGTTCAACAGTTCCACGCTGATCTCCAGGCAGCGGTCCTTGAAAGGGAGGTCGATGGGCAAAGGTTCGAGACTGCTCTTAAGAACTCGGCCCTTGAAAGAGAGGCCGACCAACAGAGGTTCCAAACTACTTTTCTTCATGCCGACTCTCTAGTTGCCGAGCTGAAGAAACTGTCTTTGGAGATGAAAGAAGTTAAATGCAAGTATTCTAAACTTTTTGAGCAAAGAGATCAGCTTCTGCAGGGTCGAGCCGAGATGAAAGGGGAGCGAGATCATCTGCAAAAAACTTATAATACCTTGGCTCGGGAAGACGAACAAATGTGCCTTCAATCAAGGAATATGTACACAACTGTGACCATGTTGGAAAAAGATCGAACAACTGAAGGCCGAGAAAAGCATCGTTTCAAAGGCCGACAAGCAAAAGATTATCAAAAATACTAGGAGTCATCCGAGCTGACCGACCACATCATTACCCAATTTATTGAAGGCTACCAAAGTTGATAAGTAGGTTTTATACCTACTTATTGGATGCCAACTTACTCTGATTATGGCTTAACTCAAGCACTTTAGTGTCTTTTAATGCGTTTATCTTTGTTTTGCATGTTTTAGGCAGAAAACTCCAAAAGGCAGGGAATGGTGTGGTAAAGGCATGGAATGGCATGAAAATGAGCATTTGGCATGAACTCGCTAACAAGGCTGGTGGATTGGCATGAAGACGGACACAGTGGTATGGTATGGGCAAAAGCCAGGTGGAGAGCCTATGTGGAACAAATCAGATAGCTTGGCATTAAGATGGTTTGAGGTGGGGGGCATGTGATGATGGCTTTGATGCAGACCAAGTGAAGGAAAAAGAAGCACAAAAGAAAAAGTAAAGGATTTCACAAGAAAGCAACCACAACCAGATTGCACCAGCAGCAGAAAAGTACTCGCGCGGCCGCGCCAAGAAAGCAAAGGCAGCTCGCGCTCCCGCGCCGAGTGCCAGAGCCAGAGGACTACTCTGGAGAAGCGCGCGGCCGCGCCGCAAGTAGAGCTAGAGCCCGCGCGCCCGCGCCGGTCAAAGTTGCTGACTTTAATTTTATTTTGCTGAGTGTAATCGTGTATAAGCCTTGGGGGATTGCATTTTAGAATTTATCACTTGGCATTTTATCAGACATAGTTTTTAACTTTCAAGTTGGTTCCTATATTCTAGGGTTAGAGAGTGTGAAGGTTTTAGAGGCTTCTCTTCTTCTTCCTTCTTGCTCTAGTAGTATTACATTCCTAGGGTTCATCTTGGAACTGATTTTGTGGTCCAGACTCAAGTTTATTATATTTTATTGAAAGGGGGAAACCACAGGATTTGCACTGTCTTTCTCTCTTTTCTCTCATTTCATAGTTGCTCAATGCTTGGTTTGAATCCCATAATGGTGGGAGGTTCAGTGATGAACTAACTTCCATTATGGGATTCTAATGGAGTCTATTTGCTAAATCTAGGGTTTATGTCTCTTTAATATATGGATGATAATATATGGTTTGCCTAACATGGTTATTTTTATGCCTAGATGCTTGATCAACATCTACTCTAATAGTTTATATGAACTTGAAACAATGAAGTGTAAACTTAGATTTTTCCATGTTAGCATACGTTTGTGAAGCTTGCATTGGCTGAGTTTTATGATTCGCTAGCCAGATAGAAATATACCGTTTGGCCGTATGTAGTCTAAAGGGAGCTTGTGCGTAAATTGGTTTAGCTTGTAAATCGCATAGAAATATAGTGGTTCAGGCTTTACTGATGTTCATGTGATTTCTATCTTAAGTGTGGATATTATATGGTTTGAACTTGGTGTATTGAAAGATAGCCAAGTCTCACATTCGTGCTCCCAGCTAGCATTCCTTTATGATTATCCGTATATGATTTGAGGTGTGATTAACCTGGATGAAGCTTTAGATGAAGTTAGGATCCCATATTCCTCTTATTTGAACTCTTCGCTTATTAACTAGTTAAGTCTAGTTAAAATTTTAGTATAATTAATTAAAGAACACTGTGACAACTGTTTAAGCAGACATAGATAACTAAAGGACTGTTGCATAATAGATTAGGCCTGACTCCGTTTTCCGTGGGACGATCTCGACTTACCGAGTTATTACTTGCCGACCGTGTACACTTGCACGTGTTTTTGTGTCCATTTTTGTTAACACGTAAACGGCGCAACAAGTTTTTGGAGCCGTTGCCGGGGAACACGGTTTTAGTTTAATCCTATTGACATCAGTTTTCGTTAAATGTGACTGACTTGAACAAATCTCTTCTTACCTCATTTCTTATTTTATTTTTTACTTGTGTTTCAGGTACTCGTGGATAGTTTATGCACACTCAAGCCTCACATCCTGAATTAGTGCCTCACCAAGAGCACATCAACGGTCGAGCGTGGAGAGCTAACATCCGAAACATCAATCCTCGAGAAGTGCCTGAACTACTTCATCAAATGGCTGAAGAGTAGAGGGCCTTGCAAGATTATTCCATGCCCAAACTCACCGATCTGCAATCAAGTATAGTGAGGCCAGCAATTGCGGCGAACACTTTTGAGATAAAGCCAGGAACATTGCAGATGATACAAAATAATCTCCAATTTGGGGGTTTGCCTTCCGAAGATCCCAACGAGCATATTATGAGCTTCATAGAAATATGTGACACGTTTAAATACAACAACGTCCCCGATGATGCAGTGAAACTTAGAATATTCCCTTTCACCTTGAGGGATAAGGCAAAAAGTTGGTTGCACTCATTGCCTTCAGGGTCAATAACTACATGGGAAGACTGTGCTCAGAAATTCTTGACCAAGTTCTTTCCTATGGCTATGAGGAGAGACCTGAGTACCTTTGCACAGCATCTAGGGGAAACATTATATGAAGCTTGGGAACGTTATAAGGAGATGCTCTGGAAGTGTCCACACCATGGCATGCCAGAGTGGATGGTGATTAACTCTTTTTACAATGGTTTGGGATGGCAATCAAGGCCAATTATTGACGCTGCATCGGGGGGAGCTATCTAGAAAAAAGATTTTCCAACAGCGTATGAGCTCTTTGAGACCATTGCAGCAAACGAGTATTAGAATCCAATGGCCAAGATGGTACAATCGAAAGTTACAGGGATGTTAGAAGTGGATGCCATTACAGCATTGTCTGCTCAGATGGCAACCATGGCAAAGAAGATTGATTCATTGGGGGAAGAAAAAGCCAAGGCAGTTACTTGTGTCTGTGAGATTTGTGCAGGGACACATCAAACAGACCAATGTGCTATCAGTACAGAATCAGTACAGAATCAGTACAGTTTGTGAGCAACTACCAAAAACCCCATAATCAATTTCAAAATTCTTACAGCCCCAACAATAGGAATCATCCCAACTTTAGTTGGAGTAATACTCAGAATGTCCAACACCCCCATCATCAGACATCTCAGCCACAATACCATACATCACAACCACAACAATTTCAATCTCAACAACAATATCAACCACAGCAAGCTCATCACCAGTATGCACCAAAACCCCCCTACCCTCCTGGTTTTCAACAACAACATCATCCCCCACCTGTACCTCAGCCAGAAAAGAAGTTGGAGGAGAGAGTGGAAATCGATGAACTTAAGTTAATTGTGAAGAGCCAAGCTATATCTCACAAGATGATGGAGACATAAATTGGTCAAATTACCAATGCGGTTCTCAATCAACCTCAAAGGACTCTTCCCAGCAATTCCGAGACGAATCCAGGGAAAAGGGAGGGAAAGGATCAATGCCAAGCCATCACCCTAAGGTTTGGGAGACAGACTTCAGACTTGGAGGTTGGCGCGGCTGAGCCCCTGGAAGGCCAAAACCTGGCGCGGGCGCGCCAAGATGCAGATAACCCTGAGACAGTGTTGGTTGATGGAAATGATGGAGGAAAGATTGTTGCAGCAGATAAGGAGGAAACCACTTAGAAAATCATAACCAAACCATCACCTGTGTACCCTACTGTTCCTTACCCACAGAGATTGCACAAGCAAAGGGACGACAGACAGTTCGCTAAGTTTTTGGAGGTGTTCAAGAAACTGCAGATAAACATACCCTTTGCAGAGGCATTAGAACAAATGCCAAGTTACGCAAAGTTCATGAAGGGTATTCTGTCAAGGAAGAAACGATTAGAGGACTTTGAGACAGTGGCCTTAACAGAAGAGTGTAGTGCAGTATTACAGCGTAAATTACCTCCAAAGCTTAAGGATCCTGGCAGTTTCATAATACCTTGCTCCATTGGAAATTTGTCTTTCAGCAAATGCCTCTGTGACTTAGGAGCTAGCATAAATTTGATGCCTCTGTCCGTATTCAATAAATTGGGATTGCCGGCTCCCAAGCCGACAAATGTATCACTACAACTTGCTGACAGATCCATCACATATCCTAGAGGTATTGTGGAAGATGTTTTGGTTAAAGCGGACAAATTTATCTTCCTAGCTGACTTCATCACTCTTGATTACGAAGAAGATAGAAATATCCCAATCATCTTTGGGAGACCTTTCCTTGCCACAGGGCGAACTCTTATAGATGTCCAGAAGGGAGAGTTAACAATGAGAGTGCATGACCAAGAAGTCACTTTCAACGTTTTTAAAGCTATGAAGTTTCCCACCGACGAGGAAGAGTGCTTCCGGATTGATGTGATAAATAGGGTGATGAATGAAAGAGATGGAAATCTGGTGGGTACTGAGCCTTTGGAGAGTGCTATCTTGGGAGATTCAGATTTTGAGGATACTGAAGTTGCTGAATACGTGCAAATTCTTGACACAGCACCAAAGATGCGAAAGTTTAAGATGCTTATCGAGCCACTAAAACTTGCTGGGGATACATCAAAACGACTCAAGCCTTCTCTTGAGGTGCCTCCAGATCTTGATCTTAAACCTCTTCCAGATCATTTAAGGTATGCATTTTTAAGTGAATCTTCAAAGTTGCCTGTTATTATCTCTGCTGCACTAATATCTTGTCAGGAAGAACAACTGCTACGGGGACTAAGAAAGTTTAAATCGGCAATTGGATGGACCATAGCAGATATAAAGGGGATCAGCCCAGCATTTTGTATGCATAAAATCCTGCTGGAAGATGATAGCAAACCATCAGTGGAGCAACAGCACAGATTAAATCCTATCATGAAGGAAGTGGTAAGAAGGAGATTTTAAAGTGGTTAGATGCAGGGATTATTTATCCAATATCAGACAGCTCTTGGGTGAGCCCGGTGCAGTGTGTGCCAAAGAAGGGGGGTATGACCGTGATATCTAATAAACATAACGAGCTAATTCCTACCAGAACAGTGACGGGTGGAGAGTCTGCATGGACTACCGCAGACTAAACAAGGCTACCAGGAAAGATCATTTTCCCCTCCCGTTCATTGACCAGATGCTAGACAGGCTGGCCGGTTGTGAATATTACTGCCTTCTGGATGGGTACTCAGGATACAATCAAATAATGATAGCCCCAGAAGATCAAGAAAAGACTACCTTTACTTGTCCATATGGTACATTTGCGTTTAGAATGATGTCTTTCGGTTTGTGCAATGCCCCAGCTACCTTTCAGAGGTGTATGATGGCCATTTTCTCAGATATGGTTGAGCAAAATGTTGAAGTCTTCATGGATGATTTTTCTATTTTTGGAGACTCCTTTGACCTATGTTTAGGGAATTTGGTGATGGTGTTAAAACGATGTGTCGAGACGAATCTTGTACTGAATTGGGAGAAAGTGTCATTTTATGGTACAAGAGGGTATCATTTTGGGTCATAAGGTTTCGAAGAAAGGATTAGAGGTGGACGGGGCTAAGTTGGAGACTATTGAGAACTTGCCTCCGCCTATTTCTGTAAAAGGTGTTCGTGGCTTCTTGGGACATGCAGGCTTCTATCGTCGATTTATAAAGGACTTCTCGAAGATTACAAAGCCACTTTGCAGTTTGTTAGAAAAAGATGTCCTCTTTAAATTTGATGAGGAATGCTTGACTGCATTCGAGCACTTGAAGAAGAAGTTAACTACGGCACCAGTGATCACATCCCCGAATTGGGACCTTCCTTTTGAGCTAATGTGTGATGCCAGTGATTTTGCTGTGGGAGATATATTGGGCCAGTGAAGGGAAAAGGTCTTTCATGTTATATACTATGCTAGCAAGACCTTACTGATGCCCAGCTGAACTACACTACTACAGAAAAAGAGCTTTTGGAGGTGGTGTACGCATTCGACAAATTTCGTGCTTATTTGATTGGGACTAGAGTGATTGTGTACACCGACCATGCAGCGATCCGATATTTGATAGCAAATAAAGATGCCAAACCCCGTCTGATCAGGTGGATACTTTTTTTGCAAGAATTTGATCTAGAAATTAAGGATAAGAAAGGGACTGAGAACCAAGTGGCTGACCACTTGTCACAATTGGAAAATTCGGGAAGGGATGCAAATGACAAAGTGATGGTAAATGAATCCTTCCCAGATGAGCAATTGTTTGTGGTGAAAGGCGAAGTGCCATGGTTCGCAGATTTTGCAAACTTCCTAGTGGGCAATATCATTCCTTCTGACTTGACTAGGCATCAAAAGAAGAAGTTTATGCATGATGTGAAATGGTTTACTTGGGATGAACCGTACTTGTTCAAGCAGTGTGCCGATCAGATGATTAGAAGGTGCATTCCATTTAGCGAGACGGAGAGTGTGCTGCAGGATTGCCATGCATCTTTTTATGGAGGCCATTATGGAGGTGAAAGGACAGCGGCCAAGGTTTTGCAAGCAGGTTTTTATTAGCCTACTATCTTTAAAGATGCTTACAGCTTTGTTCAAAGATGTGATAGATGTCAGAGGGTAAGAAATATATCGAAGAGAAATGAAATGCCCCTGAGTACAATCCTCGAGGTGGAGATCTTTGATGTCTGGGGGATAGACTTTATGGGGCCGTTCGTTTCATCATGTGGGAACTTGTACATCCTTCTGGCAGTCGATTACGTATCTAAATGGGTGGAAGTGGCAGCTCTACCGACAAATGATGCTAGGGTGGTTCTGAGGTTTCTACAAAAGAGCATTTTCACGAGGTTTGGAACTCCCAGGGCTATCATTAGCGACGAGGGCACCCACTTTTGCAATCGCCAGTTTACAGCTTTGTTAGCTAAGTATGGGGTAAATCATCGTGTAGCTACAGCTTATCATCCCCAAACCAATGGCCAAGCCGAAGTGTCAAATCGTGAGGTAAAAAGAATACTGGAAAAGATTGTGAACCCCACGAGGAAAGATTGGTCACTGAAGTTGGATGATGCAGTATGGGCTTACAGGACTGCCTATAAAACACCACTGGGAATGTCACCGTTTCAGCTTGTGTATGAAAAGGTGTGTCACCTTCCTCTAGAGCTTGAGCATAGAGCCTATTGGGCAATCCATAAGTTGAATTTTGACTTAAAGGCTGCAGGGGAGAAACGTCTACTCCAACTAAATGAATTGGACGAATTTCGATTGCAGGCTTATGAGAATTCCAAATTGTACAAGAAAAAGGTGAAAAGGTGGCATGATCGCAAGATTATGGAAAGAACATTCGAGCTAGGGCAAGCAGTGCTATTATTCAACTCCAGACTTAGACTCTTCCCAGGAAAGCTCAAGTCAAGGTGGTCAGGGCCTTTCACTGTCAAGACTGTATATCCACACGGTGCAATAGAGATCTTCGATAAGGACCCAGATAACCCTTTCAAAGTCAATGGACAAAGGCTGAAGCATTATTATGGTGGAGAGGTTTCCAGGCAGGAGGTCGCCTCAATCCTTTCGATAACTTGACCGAATCCGACATAGTCTAGCTTATGGACTATAAACAAGTGCTGGATGGGAGCCACCCCATCATCTCTATCTCTTCCCCTTGTTAATTCTTGCATTTTTTTCTATACATTTCTCTCCCCTGTTTAATTCTGGTGACTTATCTCTTCAATCTCTCTTTCCCCGTTTAATTCTAAGCATGCGGAAAAGATTTACCTATTTTTGAACATTGTAGGTGTTAGAATGCTCATTGCCTATATTTTTGAACTTTAGGCATGTAGCATGAAATTTTTGGGAGTTAGATACGTTCTGTACATACCTCTATGGGATTTACATGATTCATTGCATACGCATTCAGCCATAGTTGCACAGAATTTTGGAGCTGGAAGCTCTTTGAACATATTTTGGACATGTTAATATTCTGCATAGAAGCCTATAGCAGAAAAAAATTTGGGAAATTACATGGAAATGATTCATACATAGCTTTGCTAAGGAATAGCAGTTCATTCATCTTAATCATGCACATTGCATTCAGGAAGCAAATAATATTTAACTATGGTTATTTTATGTGTAGGTGCGATAATGGGTACAAGTTGCTTCTTATCTCTTCACTTAGTTGCTGCAGAATAGGTACAGAATGCAGGAATTTTTGGCCAGGTTAAGGGGCAGCGCACCCGCGCCAACCTCAGGCTGTTTACAGGCGCGCCCGCGCCAACATTCAGCAAGCCAGAGGCAGCCCTGACCCGGGCGGCCGCGCGGCTTTTCATGTGTAACCTGGCGCGCCCGCGCCCTAAGCCCTTCGGCAGTTCAGTTTTAAATTGGCCGTTTCAGCCGTTCACACCCTTTTATTCCTCATATTTTATAACCCCCCCCCCCATCCACTATCATATACTAAGCCCTTTCTGTAGGATTTTCGGCACCTAAACGCAGCGGAAATTAAAAAAATTTCGAAACCCTAAAACAGGATCCATGCGAAAACATATTAATTCAGAGGTTAAGATATGTTTTACCGATTATTCAAGCCTGAAAGGAGACGATGGAGATTCTGGAACTGCTTCGAATCCTCAACGCAATCCAACGGAACTGCGCCTCTACGGAATCCACACGAACGTCCCGCGAATCGTCACACGATCTGCAGCAAGGAAAGCTGCGGTACTAACCGCCAAGGATCTGGACTTTTTAAAATTTTTTCTCTCTAGTCTCTCTCTAAGAGCGGCTAGGGTCTTGATATCGATAATCCCTTAAACGGCTGATATATCATATATATAGCAGTTAAAGGAATTAACCAAAACCTAATCCAATTAGAAATATAAAATCCGAATTTATATATATATATATATATATATATATATATTATATCTTAATTAAGTCTTACTTAATTAATATACATATATATATATATATAAATTATCCTATTAATTTAAATTCATAATTTAAATACTATCAATCATATTGATATATTTAAATCCATACAATTTAAATTAATTCCCTTTTAATTACGTTCTAAATGTGTGACCCTATAGGTTATTATTATGTTGGCAATAATTTTAAAATCATATTATAAAATTATAAACAGTGAGCGGCATCTAGTAATGCATCACTGCTACCCAAATAATAATAAGATCGGTGATTCGATACAACCTTTTCGTGACCAATGTTTCAATGTAATTTAATCCTTTTAACCTTGACATCCTAGATTAAACTCGAGGCATGGAATGTGTCATCCTCTTCATCATTTAATCTGAGTTTTCTTGATCGATGAGTAGACTATATGAAACAAATCACTATTTGAGCATGGCCATGCATTTCATAGTCCTACTCAATCAAGAGGCCTATGGATATCACCCCTAATATATAGGAGGGTTAAATTCCATCTAGATCACTCATATTCCTCACACGATTCATGATGTACCCAATAATCACCTTTATCGTCCACCTATTAAAGGTGGCCTTTGATGATATCAAAGTACATAAATTCTCGTGTAGTAATATAGTGATTTCAGGTCGGAGGATCGTTACATCATTGTCACTATGAGAATTGCTTATGACACTTTGCATAATGCTCCACGTAGAATTCTCATGGTGGGTCTGCCCAATACATTGTTCTCTAACATGTACCTATGCATTGACTCAATATCTCATATATTTATGACCAATGAGATTTGGCCATCAGCCAATCCACATACTAGTCTCAATGTATCATTGTTGTCCCATTAACAATGACACTCGACTAGGGACATTTAAGAGTAATGATACTAATTGTAACTATATGATCTCATGTTCAAGTCACATACTTGAAGCCATATAATTTGTATCACTATTCTAAGGACTTTTATTATGTTAACATTTATATAACACAGTAAATAAAATCATAATAAAATAATTCATTTATTCAATCAAATATAATATCAAAAATGTTTAAGCAATTACATCAAAGAATTAGCCTCTAGGGCATAAACTCTAACACTTTCTCGATTATATCTATCTCACTCTCCAAGCCCTAATTCTTGTTTCCATCATCAACCAAGTTAGGTTTGGGTAGTGTTGCACAGATTTTCTTAATCAATTGGGGGGAAGTTTCATCAAGCAAGGGTTGGTTCTTGAAAGTGGGAATCTAGGGTTTGTGGAAGTAGTGGCTGCCACACAAGTTTGGGGGTTATTGTTCTTCGGTATTCTTCATCAAGGGTTCTAGCCAGTTTCTGACCAATTAGCCATGGGTCCAAAACGCTCACGCACTGTCGCTTCCTCTTTGGCTGCTTCACCCGATCGCAGTGGCTCTGACGACGACATCCCTGTCGATTTGACCAAGTACATTAGCATTGAAGCCCAAATAACATACTATAGGATCGCGGCAAAGTCAGTTGTTAAGGAAAGAGGGTTAAAGCCGACGAAGGAGGACGGAGACATGAGGACTATGATTCGTGAGATGGGCTGGCAGGGCGTTTGTGCCACGCCACCTCTGGTGCCATTGGCGTTGGTCCGTGAATTCTACGCGAATGCAAGCATCACGAAAAACTGGTCGGTCTTTTGTTAGAGGCCAAACAGTAGATTACCGCCCAGCTGCAATTCGGGAGGTTCTAAGTCTGTCATCAGTGCCGGCAGGGCAAGTAAATTGGGTCGAGGCCGAAAGATTTGAGACTGATTTGGATCAGGTGATTAGGGACTTATGCGCGCCGGGCACAGTGTGGAAGATAAAGAAGGACACCACTGATGAATATACCACCTTTCCCGCCTCTGGACTAGCCATTACGCTAAGGCGTGGAACTTGTTCCTTTGTGCCAATTTGATGCCATCCACGCATCAACATGAAGTTACTGTCGAGCGGGCCATCATCTTATGGGGTATTATCACGGGCAAGGATTTGCACTGTCTTTCTCTTTTCTCTCATTTCATAGTTGCTCAATGCTTGGTTTGAATCCCATAATGGTGGGAGGTTCAGTGATGAACTAACTTCCATTATGGGATTCTAATGGAGCTTATTTGCTAAATCTAGGGTTTATGTCTCTTTGATATATATGGATGATAATATATGGTTTGCCTAACATGGTTGTTTTTATGCCTAGATGCTTGATCAACATCTACTCTAATAGTTTATATGAACTTGAAACAATGAAGTGTAAACTTAGATTTTTCCATGTTAGCATACGTTTGTGAAGCTTGCATTGGCTGAGTTTTATGATTCGCTAGTCGGATAGAAATATACCGTTTGGCCGTATGTAGTCTAAAGGGAGCTTGTGCGTTAATTGGTTTAGATTGTAAATCGCATAGAAATATAGTGGTTCAGGCTTTACTGATGTTCATGTGATTTCTATTTTAAGTGTGGATATTATATGGTTTGGACTTGGTGTATTGAAAGATAGCCAAGTCTCACATTCGTGCTCCCGGCTAGCATTCCTTTATAATTATCCGTATATGATTTGAGGTGTGATTAACCTGGATGAAGCTTTAGATGAAGTTAGGATCCTATATTCCTCTTATTTGAACTCTTCGCTTATTAATTGATTAAGTCTAGTTTAAATTTTAGTATAATTAATTAAAGAACACTGTGACAACTATTTAAGCAGACATAGATAACTAAAGGACTGTTGCATAATAGATTAGGCCTGACTCCGTTTTTCGTGGGACTATCTCGACTTACCGAGTTATTACTTGCCGACCGTGTACACTTGCATGTGTTTTTGTGTCCGTTTTTGTTAACACGTAAACGGCGCAACAAAAGTCATAAAGAAAAAATAAGGGAAAAGATGTTGGCCGCCGGGCTCGATACCTCAATACTCGATTCAGATGACGAAACTAACGCTCCTGCTTAATGATCTCGATCATTTTGCTGTTCAAATTGTCTCATGTAATCTCCCTCATGTAATCATACTTTGAATCAATGATACCACCACGTTTTCGAGTGACTTGTGAACCGTGAATCTAAAAATTTATGTTTTGATCCCAGGAATCAAAGTTTTAACAGATATCGAGTTCACTCGGAGGAGCTGAACTTTTGTTTACTTCGAGGAACTGGAAAAAAAAAGACTGTTTACAAAGAGCCGAACTCGGGTTCGCTTCATGGAGCTGAACCCTTTATCAACAACGAGTTCGCTTCAAAGAGCTGAACTCAAGTTCGCTTCGGGGAGCTGAACATTCTACTAATGATAAGTTCGCTTCGAAGAGCTGAACTCGGGTTCGCTTCGAGGAGTTGAACCCTTTATCAATGGCGAGTTCGCTTCAGAGGCTGAACTCGGGTTCGCTTCGAGGAGCTGAACACTTTAACGATGATAGGTTCGTTTCGAAGAACTGAACTCGGGTTCGCTTCGAGGAGCTGAACACTTTAACAATGACGAGTTCGCTTCGAGGAGCTGAACTCGGGTTCAGCTTCGGAGAGCTGAACACTTTAACAATGACGAGTTCGCTTCAAGGAACTGAACTCAAGTTCGCTTTGGAGAGCTGAACCCTTTAACAACAACTAGTTCGCTTCAAAGAGCTGAACTCAGGTTCACTTCGACGAGCTGAACCCTTCATCAACAACACTTAAAAACGAACACTAAAAAGTAAAGTGATGACAACGGTGGAAAGGAACTAAACACTCATTTTATTGAAGCCTTATTCGAAGATTACAAAGATAAAATAAAATAAAGACACTCGAACATAGATTACTGATAGTACTTCCGAAGCCTGCCTGCGTGCCAAGTATTCTTAATCTCGGTTCCATCCATATCCTGAAGTCGGTAAGTGCCCGACTTAGGCACCTCTAAAACTTCATAAGGACCTTCCCAGTTAGGTATCAATTTCCCAAGATTCTGAGGCATCGAGGCCTCAACCTCCCTTAAGACCAGATCATCGACCTCGAACCTCCTGAGCTTTACGCCTTTATTATAATGCCTGACCACCCTCTTTTGGTAGGCTGCAAGCCTTACCAGGGCCGACTCTCTGACTTCGTCCAGCAGATCCAATTGATGTGATGCCCTTCATCATTGTATAAGTCTTTGAACTGGCTGACCCTAAGAGAGGTAGACCCGATCTCTACCGGAATAAGGGCATCAGTACCGTAAGCCAACCTGAAGGGAGAATCGCATGTGGTTGTCCTGGGAGTGGTTCTGTATGCCCACAATACGCTCAACAGCTCGTCAGGCCATCGTCCCTTAGCCTCATCTAGCCTTCTCTTTATACCATTCAGTAGAGTTCGATTGGTGACCTCGACCTGGCCATTTGACTGGGGTGCACCACCGAAGTCTTTCGATGCTGAATCCCCAACTCTTTAAGGAAGTCTTCGAACTTCGAACCTACAAACTATCTGTCGTTGTTCGAAATTACTACCAAAGGGATTCCGAACTGAAATACCACAAACTCTTTCAGAAATTTCAAACATTCTTGTTCGGTTATCTGTCGAAGGGGTTTAGCTTCAACCCACTTAGTCATATAATCGATGGCTACTATCACGAAGCTAACCTGCCCCTTAGCCTTCGGTAGAGGACCCAAAATATCGACCCCCCATACTGCAAAAGGGATTGGTGATAACACTGAGTAGAGATCTTCGGGTGGCTGATGAGTGATAGGGCTATTAAATTGACACTTCGGGCACTTCTGCACATAATCCGTGGCCTCATTGAAGATGGTGGGCTAGTAAAACCCCTGTTGAAGAACTTTATAAGTTAAAGCTTTGGCTGCCATGTGATCGCCACAAATACCTTCGTGAACTTCCCGAAGGGCATAATCGGATTCTGACGGGACTAAACACTTTAGCAGAGGTGACGAGTGCGCCCTTCGATATAGGTCCCCATCTATTAGCACAAAGTTCGAGCTCATGTGTTTAACTTTCTTGGCCAACAACCGATCTGAAGGCAAGATTTCGTCGGTCAAGTAGCTGAGGTAAGGTGTCATCCAATAATTCGACCTCTCTACACACATGACTTCGGAATGTTGTACACTCGGTTGATTTAAGAGTTCTAAGTAGACTGGGCCATTGAATGTGCTGGCATCTGTGATGGCCAGTCTCGCCAGGGCATCAGCTATGGTATTATTGGACCGATCGACCCCTTTGAAACCTATGGATTCAAAATGTTGTAGTTGATATTTCACCTCGGCTAAATACCTCACTATTCTTGTTCCTCGGGCCTCGTATTCTCCTAAAACTTGTTAAATTTGATTCTGACCACTTTATCCCTCTTTCCCGGGATCAGTTCCACCTCCGTTTCCTCGACTGACATGACAAGAGGCTCTGTGCTACTCTCGGTAAAAGGTTCAATCTCGATCGCCATTGTTTGTTTCTGCTTGCTGACTCCAACCCCAGAAAAAATTATTGCATTTTTGTAGCATATTTTCGCCAGGTCGAGGTCCCCCTTTACCTCTCCGACCCCCCTGGCGTAGGAAACTTAATTTTGAAGTGGGGAATAGAAGTCACTGCCTGCAAGGCTGCTAGCGTTGGTCTCCCCAATATTGCATTGTAGGATGAGTCGACATTTACCACAAAGAACTTATATATTATCTTTACTTGTTGGGGGCTGTTCCGAATATTACTGGCAATTCGACCGTCCCTGCGACTCTTACAGGTTCGTTACTGAATCCATATAGAGGGGATTCTTGTCCAATCTCCATTTTTCTTCCTTCTAAATCCAACCTCTGATACGCATGGACGTATAGTATGTCGTCCGACGACCCGTTATCGATCATCATTTGCTTCATGTCAACTGATCCACCCTGTGCTGTTATCACCAAGGCTCCTTCATGGGGTTCGATTAGTTCCAAAGGGAGATCCTCGTCGATGAAACTGATAACTGATCCTGGGTACAGTCTCTCTCGCACCACAGATTGGTCTGATATCGAACATACTGCATCTAGGAATCCCCGTCTTTTTCTGCTTGAGACTTTTCCAACTGACCCTCCTATGATCACATCAACTACCCAGCGGGTTGCCTGGGTCGGTTCCTGGGGCTGGGCTTGGTTTGGTGAATTTTGAGCAGGGGTGTTATTCGGTTGCTGTGTTCTGGGAGTGTCTCGCCCCACTACATAATGGACTAAGGTGCCACGCTGGACATTCTTCTCGATCAAGTCCCTCAGTCCCCAACAAGCTTCTATAGAATGCCCAGCTAATTCATGGTAGTCACAAAACTGGTCTGGGTCTCCTCTGTAGGACCTGGTCAAACTTTTGGCATGCTCAAAATATGGTTTATCTCTGATGTGCTCTAGGATGGTGGTCCGGTCTGTGTTAAGCTGTGTGTAGACTTTATTTACCCTGTTATTCGGATAGGTCGGACGTCCTCCCGAACCACCGTCGTTATTGTTTCGTTTCCTCTGGTAGTTATCCGACCTATCTGCGTAGCTCCCTTTATAGGTACTTTTGTCGTTGTCTTTAGATCTGTCTGTCGAGCTATGTTTGAGACTGCTCATTGCTTCTTCTATTACGATGATCTCTTCGGCTTTGTCAAATGCCTCAACTAGGCTCCTCGGGTGATTGAACATCAATTCTTTTACTAATTTTTTTGAATTCTCCAAATCCATCCCATTTTGAAACAAGTCGATGGCCAGAAGGTCATTTAGGCCGGTCACTTGCCCGATTGCATCGCAAAATCGTTTAACGTATTGACCTAGGGTTCGTTGGAGAATTGTCTAATTTAGGACAACAACCCGATAGGTTTACCCCTTCTTTTGTTGCTGCCGAACCGTGCATGAAACTTATCGCACAGACTTCTCCAGGATAAGATTGAATTGGGAGCTAACGTCATCATCCACTATCGAGCATCCTTTTTTAGAGTAGTCATGAACATCTGACATTTAGCAGCTTCTGAATAGTCGTAGTAATCCATCAGTCGCTCGTAGGCCTGGCTATGCTGGTAAGGATCTCCCGAGTTATCGTAACTTTCCATCTGAGGGGGTTCCTTGCTCGAATCAGCCTTTACCAGAGTGATGTTGGGGGAAAACGGGGAAGAATACTTGGCAGGGGTCGTATCATACTTATGCCCCCCGGCCAGCCGTTTTTCCAACTTAGCCACCTTTCTGGCCAACTCCTCGTTCTCGTTCCTCAACGACGAGCGAAACCTTTCATTCGGCTCTCTCTTAAAGGGAGGTGAGTTTCTTCCACGATAGGTCGATCGTCCATTCCTATCTTGGCTTCTTGCTTGGAAAGGGCTTTGACCCCTGACTGGCACTTCTTGGGAGTCATCCGGACGAGGTGTCCTGGAGTAACCCTCAGATGATTTCCCTTTTGATCGATTCCTGTGTCTCCTTTTATTTGAGAATGGCTCCGAGGCCTACCCTTTAATTGTCGAGTCTTATCCACATGATATGTCCTGGACTGGTTCCTGGGCAATCTGCCTCTTGATCGACTTCTACGTCGGGCCTCATCCCGAGAGCGGCTCCGAAGCCTGCCCTCTGCCCGCCGTGTTTTGTCCGGACAGTGTGTCCTGGACTGAACCTAGGGCGATCGATCCTTCTGGTGGCTTCCAGTGCATCATCTGTCTCCCGTGCCCTTTTAGATAGCGTCTCCTTTTCAGGTTGGCCGTTTTCATGGGGATGCGTTTGGGACGGTGCGTCCTCGACACGCCCCCCAGGCCGCGCATCATGATTGGCCGTTGAGAATAGTTTTCGTCGCACATCGTCTCTGTCGCCATTTGTAGGTCCTCTCGAGTGACTGTGGGGTCCAAGCCTTTCGTGGATACTCTTAGAGGGCCCCAACCGGTCTTTTGACCGATCTCCTAGGCTGTGTGGACCCGTTTACGGTTAACTGCCCGAGTTCGAATGCGGTTTTACTGTTCATCACGATTTTGTTTGTAAACAAAAAATTATTCTGTTGTGATTGGTAATCAGCAACACTAGAAAGCCCTCCTTCTAGCGCCAATGTTAACGCCAAGATCCGTCCACGCACTCCAATCACTAAGGCGCATCAAATCCTGTACAGAAACAGGTGAAACACCAAAAGCTTGACGACTTGGGTCGCCGGGGGATAGCTCCGGTGTGAGAATAAGTACAGGCTGAAATAGGTTAACAATGGAGGCTTAAAGTTCTAGTGCCGGAAAAAATAAGAACAATGTATGTGCGTACCTTATAATGAAACATAACCTTGTACTTATAGAGATCTCACCCCTTCACAGAGTCCTTTCCCACGTAGAATAGGATTCCTCACTTTGTATAATTCCATAATGGGATCGCATCAAATCTCCTTGAGAAAAGGTAGTTGAATTGAATCCTAACTCCCTCCCAAATATATTTCTTTCCATACTCCAACTTCCATAACAGGATCCCAATTTTAAGTATGCCACCCCTTATAGGCTCCGATCCATTAAACAATCCGGACCTAGCAGTCCACGACCCAACATTGACCTTTCACAAGTTAAAGTTTTTCAGCAAAATGGGAGGCACCCAACAGCTGAACAAAAAAAATGTTCAGCAGCCAATCAGGGTAGCTCCCGTGAATTCTAATTTTTTTAATATATGTTTGACATAATTTTAATCATTAAAGGCTATTTCTAATAATTACATACAGAAAATTATAATTGGTAATTTGTCTTCTTGGCTTATAGGTAAGCTTACAGAAAATGGTTCAAGCACTCCTTTTGGCCTTGTAGCTGTCGCATTACGCCTTTGCCCTTATGGTGGCAGTTTCAGTTGGTGTAAATATTTATGGCGGTCATGTAAATCCTGCAGTGACTTTTGGTGCATTCGTCGGTGGAAACATAACATTGTTGAGGGCCATTGTGTATTGGATCGGTCAGTTGTTAGGCTCAGTCGTAGCCTGTTGGCTCCTTAAATTCGCCATCGGTGGAATAGTAAAAAAATTACAACTAATTTGGGATTTTTATTAAAATTCATCAAATTCAATGTGACTATGTGCTTCTTTTTCTTTAGAGTAATGCTAGAGACAAACTATTCTAGAAATATTTTACAAACTGCTGATGTGGTATACTCCACGTCAGCATCCACATTAGCATATTGATCAACAAATTGCTTCAATGTAGTCTTCGGCCCCACATAAAAAGCTAATGTGGATTATGCCACATCAGCAGTTTGTAAAATATTTGTAGAATAGTTTGTGTCTCTAGCAATTATCGTTTCTTTAAGCAAAACAATTTTTTTAATTTTTTACTTTATTTTATGACAATTGAAGCGACTAATCAGGGGCGAAGCTACATGTACGAATGTGGGGCCAATTGACCCCACTAATTTATATATATATATATATATATATATATATATGATGTAATATATTTTTTGTGAGTGTAATTTAGTAATTTGACCCCACTGATTATTTATATATATATATATATATATATATATGATGTAGTAGATTTTTTATGGTGTCATTTAGTAATTTGACCCTACTGAATTATATGTATATGTATATGTATATATATATATATATATATTTGATGTAACAGATTTTTTGAGGGTGTAATATAATAATTTGACCCCACTGAAATTATTTTCTGGCTTTGCCACTGCGTCAGATGTAAAATCAATTGATTTCAGGAAACATCAGCATTCGCCTCGTCATCGGGCATACCATTGTCAAAATGCATTGGAATTAGAGATTGTGATTACTTTCGATCTAGTCTACACGGTGTATACAACCGCAGTGGATCCAAAAAGGGGGAATTTGGGGATCATTACACCTATTGCAATTGGTTTAGTTGTTTGGGCTAACATTTTGGCTGGTGGTGCCTTTGATGGTGCATCAATGAACCCTGCAGTCTCCTTTGGACTTGCTGTGGTTAGCTGGTCATGGACACACCGACCCTTCATTGGTGCTGCCATAGTCTATGACAACATCTTCATTGATTGACGCAGGGTTGGATAGTGATTATTCTGCTGGGCTGAGATGGAATGAATTCACAGATAGAAGAACAAGAGATTCACTGAATAAACATAGAGAAATCTCTCTCTAATGTGTATAATATATTTATCAAAATTATGATATTTTCCACAAGCTGGGTATATATAGTTTTTCAAAACTTCTTGCCTAAGATATAAATCTACTCAAGCTACCCGGAAATAACTAACAGAATCTACCTAGAGATATGAAAAATATCTGCCTAGAAATAAGGAAAACAAATCTTAACAAACTTCTTAAATTATGGAAATAATAAAAAAAAAAGAAGGAAATAAACAATGGCAGATAACTATTCAGACTTCTGAATTAAAGACGCCTTTTATTCCGAAGTCGAAGCCATTCAAGAGTCCTTCTTCCATCTTGAGTTCGAAGCCGAAAACGAGCCCTTCGTCCGCCTTGAGTCTGAAGCCGAAGTCATCAATGTTCCCTTCTTCGGCGCCGATCATCTAACTCATGAAATTCTAAGGCCAATAACAAGTGATCTGATAGTTCGGCTTCTTCAGCCTCTTCGGTCTCAGATCCTCCTACATCAGTCACCCCGGGCTGGAAAGAACTCGTCCTCGAGTTCTCATTTGGTTCATCAGGTTGATCAAAACAAAGGCTCAAATGTTTGACGTTAAAAACGTCCGAAGTCCTCAGATGACTAGGAAGGCGTAAACGATAGGCATTGTTGTTGATCCGTTGCAGAATCTCACAAGGACCAATTTTCCGCTCCTTAAGTTTATTATACTCACCAATAGGAAAACGGTCAGGAGTTAAAATGGCCCAGACAAAATCTCCAACTTAAAAAATAACTTGACGCCGATGTTAGGAGTATTTTTATTTTTTTTATATGAATCAAATTTATGCAAAGAATTCATAAAGTTAGGAGTATTTTTATTTTTTTTATATGAATAGACCCCACTAAATGACATAATTACAATTCACTTTATGTACTTTATCTCATCTTTTTGGGACAAAATATACTTACTTTTAGTCAGGACGGAGGGAGTGGTAAAAAATTAAAAATATTATGTTACTTTATAGTCTTAAAATATAAATATAAATATATATCTTTAATTTTGGAAAGGACATAATAGTAAAATGGCTCTATATTTTATATTCAAAAGTATATATATCTTTAAATATATATCTTTAAGCTATGGTCTTGTTTTTTTTATTAATTTAATTACGCGACAACCTTTTGTTTATTTTAATGGTATAATATTGAACTAACTGTCAACGAATTAGATTAGCTTTATCTTCTTGGTTCATATTCCTGATTTCTTTTTTCTTTATAAGATTCCAACCGTTATCCATATAAAAAGTAAATTCAGTACCAAAGTATAAAATTATTATTGATTTTTTGAATTATAATAATTAATATGAAAAGGTATTTTTTTTTATTATTAAAGATATATATTATTTTCTAATTTTTGATGAATAATCTTGAATTTGACTTTAAAAATATCTTGAAATAATTTTTAAAAATTAATAATAATTTTATAATTTGAAAGAGAGGAAGTAATAGGATTAAGTTAAATTAATGATTTGGACAATGACAACAGAAAATATTGTCTATGATTGTGAAACCAATAAGTTAGCAAAAGTTTGTTTAATTGCAAGTTGCTACGAAACCCACCTTACCTTATTGGATAAAGTAGTTGACATATAACTAACATTTAAGGTGTTTCTTCTTTCGTGAAATGGTTGATTTCTTACCAATTATGATATTTAATTTTAATTATTACAACAGGAAATCTTTAATTTCTGACCCTTGCATAAATCCGCCGCTGTGCCGGAGCAATATTTATACTGTCAGAGTAAATACATATTTAACGAAACTTTTGCACTTATTTTAACTACACTTTGAATTTTCAACGATATTTATTGTTCTGACAGCATAATTATTGCTCTAGCATTAAGAATGGATGAACATTGTGGAGGTGGAAATTAAGCTTTAAGTGTGTAAAATAAATTAACAACTACTCTCTCGAGCCATTTAGATGTCAAGCACCTTGAATGAGTCTGCTACCACTTTAAGCTTGTTTCTTACTCTTCTCCACCTCCTCTCATTTGCTCCGACAATTAGTGTATAGTATCTCCCTGTCAAGAAGTGAAAGTTTATAGTTATTTCACCATCAAACACAAAGAACGATCAAATTAATAGCAACCGTCTTAACGGCATCGTTAGCATAAAAATAGAGGAACCACATGTGGCGATTCGGGGTTTTTTAGACCATCGGCGGGTCGCTTGTAATTACCACTAAATCATAAGTAATTATTTGGAGTTGCTTATATGTCTTAAAAGTGTTTTACTGGAGTAACTATGGCAGAAGAAAATTGCTACATTTCCAGCACCCACAAATTAGGTGGTCTTTTTGAACTCATGTTTGGTTGAAATATCTAAAAGAACTCATGAAGGAGCACATTGAGGATGAATTTCACACAGGTTCGCTTAAAATCAATGGCTGTTGTCTATGATGAGAGTTAATCCACTGTCATAGACTTTAAAGTATAGCATAGATCACCTACTGACGGATTTTGTAAAGATTTTTTAAGGTCAAATTCATCATGCTTAATAATGGGAATTGAGAATTATGATCTAGCATTCTATTGAAAACTAAACTTCATGATTTGAACATGTATATTTCGAGGGAAGTACTTTGCCTTATCACATTCATGTTAGTGAAACTCTAGAATTACAACGCCGCATATGAAATAGGTGGTACTTTTTCCACTGTTTCTTGTTTCTATGATTCTATCCCCCTAGACAACCCAAAGGGTCAAGTTTAAGTTAAATGGCGATGAACAACAGGAAAATTGGATCCCTAGAGAACCACAGGCTGATGTATACTGATTGACTATGTTGAGGTCAAAATTCAAATTATTAAATAGCAATGGTAAAGTGTAACAAATCTATGTTGTAGCACATCAGTTAGAGGCTACTAGTTATCACCTAACATCTACCTATAGATCAGGATTCAGGAGAGTCAATAACTGCTAAAGGCTACTAGTTATCACCTAACATCTACCTATAGATCAGGATTCAGGAGAGTCAATATAGGTTGTCATGGAATGTCATTTACTGCAACATGATCCGATATACCGAGAGTGTTTGACAAGACTAAATAGATGCTTACGTTGGAATATATGACAAGACTAACTTGGTACGCACAAATTTTTGAGAGGTCAGAGATATCATACCATTTCCAACTGCTATGGTTGCGAAAGCTGCTCTTGAAAAATTTCGGGAAGTGAGTGTATACTCGAAAGTGTAATAGTTCTTTCCATCAATAGTCCTCTGCATCCAATTCATAGTCATTAAAAAGACATTAAAAGTGTTTATTTGCACAGAAACAAGTCTTTATACTTCTGCATTGTATCTTACGAACAGTTTGAAGGTATGCTATGAACTTTGCTTCTATTTTGCATTGTAAAATCTCATAGAAAACAAAGTTTTTCTGGTGCATAAGGATCCTCCATTTTAAGCAAATCGTATTAGGAGAGACATATTAATTGTCTATGGCAGTTGAAGTGCAAAAGGATGCAAACCTCTTGCATGTCGAATACATCTGCTACTTGAGTAGGTGTAGAGTAAACTTTTCTGAGCAAATTGGAGACAACCTTGAGAAGAAGGAAACTATTCAGAAACAATTACTATGATTTTGAATAAAGATACAACTTTGATGACTCTTTATACCTCATTGATTGGGCCCATATCACGGATATCTGATTTATCAGTAGGTATAAAACTCACTCTAACATTTTGCAATTGGAGATATCGATCCTTAAATGCAGAATCATGCCCTCGGAAATCAAATTCCTAAACAAAATGAAACTTCTTTTAAGTAAATATGCTCTTTTATCAGCCAACACTTCAAGTTTCTTATTAAAAAATTAATTATGAATCTTACCCTCCAGTCTGAAGGGTAATAATATGAATAGCCATCTTGTAAGTCAACAAAAGAATCATAATTTGCTGGAGTTCCTGCAAATAAAGAATAAAAGACTAATGAAAGACAATTCGAAACAAGACAAAGAATAACCAGTTCATGTCCAGAAACCATGTTTGATGAAACAAAATAATGTAAACGTTGCTGTTCTTCATAAATGCATCTATATCACATTTACTCAAAAGTATTGAAAGGAGGCATCTTTGATGATGAATTTTTTGCTTTTGGGATGATAGAGTAATAATAGTGGCCTTCTTGATGTATACAACTGCTCCAATAGAGATAACTACCAACCAGATACCTTCAGCGAACAAGGAACTTGCAGGGATAAAACTCAAAGCTAGTGCCCCTACTCCTAATAATAGTGGCCTTCTCTTAGAATTTCCTGCAACAATACACTTGCGTTGTTAGGACAGACCGACAGACATGTCAACATTTGATAAAGTTTTGTATTCCAGTAACTTATTCAGCTTTATTCAATCACCACTAAAAACCTCAACCCTAGCATTCAGTGATTCAGAGCAGCACTCTATTTCACCAAAAGAAAAAATAACTCAGTAATTCAATTCGATTTTATAAACATTACCCAAAAATGACAAAGAAGATGACAGCTTGCAGATTTTTTTATTTATTTAGAAGAAAAAAAAAAGTGGAAAAAAACCAATTCAAGCATAACACACACATAAACACAAACACAACCAAGACATTCATATAAATTTCATTTGGATAGGCACTGGATATCTAATTCTTTATTTTTGACCAAACCCACATCAAAATTCACTATAAATTACATTAATCTGCAGTCAAAATTGAAATGAATGTGCCTGAAAAAAAAATTGTTCTACACAATTATGAAAAAAGAAAGTAAAATAAGAAGAGAAATTGAGATGGGTATCTTACTTTCTTCCTCATAAGATGAATCCCTTGAGCATGCAATAATATTGAATGCAGTAGTAGCCTTCGGTGTGTTAGTCAACTGAAATGAAATGCAAAAATTGAGCAGAGCATTAGCTATGACATTATAAAGAAAAATAAACTTATCTGCGTCTGTACAATTCCAAGAAAATTAAAGGGTAACTAGATTGACCCGTTTTGATAAACTTGTAGTGGAGGCCAAGCTTAGTGAGAGTGATGAAATTGCCATTTTTGATCTCTGAGAGCCTCTCAATATGCAAGCCACTTATTTTTAGCTTCTTGTTTATGGATATGGATATGGATTGTGTGCATTTTCCACCATATGCCTTGCAAGTTGCACATACCATATAATTTGGGTTTTAATTAACTTTTATTTATCATAAACTTGGGATTATAAAGCCCTTAAACTTTGAGCACCAAAACAATTTGTACATTAAATATTTTGGGTGCAAATTGTTTAAGCATTCAAAGTTTAGATTGTCTAACATTGAAAATCAATTTTAGAGTGAAAGTTTAATTTGAATTTAAATTGTATAGTATTTAATCGATGTTGGGGCGTGTTTATTAGGACCCAAATCACATGGTGGGCTAAAGTCCACGTGGATGTATTTTATCCTGCGTATGAATTTGTTTTGCCAGTTGAGTATTTTAAGAAATTAAAGATTACTAGTTGCATTTAATTCCTAATTCCTAAGAAAAGTGTCGGGATATAATTCAATTTCCTTTCTTTTAGGAGATTATGTTCAATCCTATTAAGGAATATACCTAATGAGGAATCCTATTTCTATACGGGAAAGAAGGCGTGAGCAGTAGAAATACAAGGTTATCCCATAACCATTAGGTACAACACATTATTATTTTACAACACTATTGCATAAATCCTCCATTGTTAAAGCTTATTCAGCCTGTACTTATTCTCACACCGGAGCTATCCCTCGGCGGCCCAAGTCGTCAAGCTTTGCGTGTGATTTCGCTTCTGTGCAGGATTGGACGTGTTTTGGTGATTGAGGCGTGTGGACGAATCTTGACGTTAACATTGGCGCTAGAAGGAGGGCTATTAGTGCTACAAATAGTCAATCACAAAGGAGTTTATTGTTGGTATTATGCCAACAAGCAAGACAGTTTCTGAACATGAGAAGTCAACGGCTAACGTATCTGTTCAGCCAAAAGGATCGGTCAAGGATAGGCTAGGTCCGTCCAAACGCATCCAAGACAGGCTCGGGCCTCGGAGTCGATCAGTGTGTTAAAGGGACACTTATGGTGGTGACTTCAAGCGCCGATTGTTCTCAGTGTGTCAAAAGAAAGTTTGAGCGTAGTGAGATTTTTGATATCAGAACCATCTGATACATCTCTGAAATCTAGATCTTATAATATGAGTTCATTTCATTACAGATTTAATCAAACTCAAACCTAGAATCACATGTTTGGTTACAGAGTAATCCTAGCCTGCAACAGATTTAAAAACTGTAAAATAGGGATAAAAGTAAAGGATACTGATGGCTAGTGCATGTTTGATTTACATAGTATTTGGAATCCAAAAAGCATTTGAAAATCTTGTTATTGTTCATCTAAAAACAGATTATTTTACTCACATTGCAGTGTATGGAGTTCAAATACAACACACCAAAAATGGTGCCATACATTTAGAGGTCAACGCACCGAATGCTATTGGCGCAACGCTAATAACCCACCAACAAACCATCAGTAACAGAAGCCTGCCAAATTTTCAGGTAATTTATTTATAAATATAGTAATGCTACAAATACAAACTATTTTACAAACTGGTGATGTGGCATACTCCACATTAGCATATTAATCAACAAATTACTTTAATGTATACCACATCAACAGTTTGTAAAAATTTGTAGAATAGTTTGTCTGTAATATTATTCTTCTAAATAATGTCCGTCAATAGCCACTGCATTTGTTTTTCAGAACTCACAAAGGAAAATAGTATAATCTCTCAATCATGTATGAACAATTTTTTTTAGCAAACACTAATTTTCCAACTGAATTCGTATATGGCTAAAAAAATATGACTGACAATCACTAGTATTTTATTAGTTAGATATAGACGACGATTGTCATCATCAGCTGTCTAACTTTCATACATATATACATACATACATACTCCTTAATATTGGCTTGGAATATAGGCAACCTATACATACATACATACATACTCCTTAATTAATTCGAAATTAAGAAAGGCATTAATTAATTAATATTGGAAAATATTAATTGTTCCTAATATTATGGTATAGAGATAAGATAGATGATGCTGCATGCTGCTGATGCTAAGGTGATCCACCACTCAGTCAATGATTCATCTGCCATGATTTTGTCTACTACTGTTATAATCAATTGGGTATTGTTGATTTTAGTATTACTGCAAGTTTAGATTTCAATCTCAACACTGAACATGTCCATCGATTTGAAAAGTTCAATATCTTATTCTGCCACATACACCTGCTAGTGTTTAGAAAGAACTAAAATCAGAAGGGCTACAAAACAATGTTATATATACTAGTCTTTTTTCCTAAACTTGGTTTATAATTGAAAACTAGATTTTTGTTTGCACTTTGCACCTTTGTGATGAGTCAGGAAGTTGTGGTTGTTCGATTTAGTTCTTTGTGTTCTGTTTTTAAATAGGCACATCAAATTTGGGCAAAGAAGTAAGATTTGCAAATTTGTTGTGTTTGTAACGCCCCCAAAATAGATCCAATCCACCCAATCCATTCTGGGTCGCCACGAAATACACTCAACAAAAATTTCAAATACAAATCTTTAAATTCTATCTTTTAAAATATCGCACAAAATACGATCACAATTAAACTGTGAGTTTCAATACAAATACCTTGCCCATACTTCAAATCAATGATACGTTACAGAAAAGTACAGTTAATAACTGTTTTAAGAATTAAAATCTTTAGAAAATGCTCAAGGAAACCTTCGTACATGGGAGGCCATGCATCTAAGTTATAATAGATATCATATGACTTGAGAATTATCCTTGGTTGACCCAATAGACCCCAAAGAAAAATGAGAAGATTACTATCATGTTCTTTCCAATGGTGAGTCTTCTCTTGCCATATAATTATCTCCATTGTCTCCAATTGAGAATTATATGTCAACCAAACTCCAATAATATATAGGTAGTGCTCATAGATATAATCAGCAAGTGGATGTGCACAGCACAACCCTGTCTTATGATAACACGAAGTCGTATGTCATTAGACATCTTGACCGATAGTGGCAAAACACCCTTCCAAAGTTGGGTTCACCTCAGCCTATTTGGTTCGCCAAAATCAACTGTTAAAATAATGTATAAAATACGACACACACATTTTAAATTCTTAATATAATTCTTCTCATACTGTTTTATGAAAAACCTCAACAGCTAAAGACCATCGTTCTATTCCCCTGTTATCCCTGCTCGACCCCGTTATACTCTTATTACCTGAAAGGAATTGTGAAGCAAAAGGGTGAGCCCAAATAGCCCAGTAAAGAATATCATGACTAAAGATAATTATATTATCAATAGTTTTCATCAGTAATAAATCCGAGATTTAAACATATGGTAAAACTTTTCAACCATAGTTGCAGCGGAACGAGCAATCCATTAAAAGAGTCAAATAGACTATAATGTCTATTATCTTCTCCATGTTAAAAGTCCACCAATAATATTTTATCCCTGTAACATCAATTAACAATTCCTGTCCACAATCATATAAGTTCATGATCATAATTATCTTGATGAATTCCTCTTCGCACTCAGGACAAAGATAATTTTCATCACCTGTCTTTACCTGAAACACCAAAGATCATGGTTATACCAATCACAGTTCCTGTTCATAATCATGCTAATCAATTCATCTTTGCATTACAAGCCAAAGATATTCAACAATTAATCATTCATCTTTACACTACAGGCCAAAGATATTCACAAATCAACCGCTCATCTTTGCACTACAGGCCAAAGATATTCATCAATAGTTCATCTTTGCACTATGGGCCAAAGATATTCAATAACAGGTCATCTTTGCACAATATGCCAAAGATATTCGTATCTCAAAAAAATATCTAATCATTCCAGAATTTATATAACAATAATTATAACCATGTTGATCAATTCGCCTTTGCACTTAAGCTAAAGATATTCAATTGTAAATTCAATGGTCATGAACATACCAGTCAACAATTTATCTTTGCACTACTGGCCATAGAGAAATCTATAGTCATGATCATACCAATAATCTACCCATCTTTACACTCAAGTCAAAGAGAAATTTCATCACCAGGATTATAAAAATGTTATATATGATAATAAAAACAATATGATAAAAATATCGATCTCCAAGTTCAAAAATACTCCATAATAATACTTTGTGGAACAAAATTCAAGAATAAAGCTCAAAACTTAGATTCAACCAAAGATAGTAACCTTGATAAACAATCTGGACAAATAGAAGAAAAATTAGTTTTCCCGTGAATAGTGCCGTATACGTAAATAATGCCGTATACGTGAATAGTAACCCCGACAGAAAAAAAATAAGAATTTTATAACAAAATCCATGCCAATATTTCGGTATAATGATATTGAAAAGAATAACATCATTTACGAAAGAAAATGACATCCCTTATCTCAAAAGAATAGTACTTCTGGTTGGAATATCGGATATAATACCAAAGAAAACTTGTACTGAATACTAATACTCAAAGTATTGAAATACTCACAAAAATACGCTCGATATTATAGAGAGAGAAAACTTCTGATTCTGATGTGATTTTCAATTCTAACCTAAACACTATATTTATAGAAAAAGCTTAGGATGCCAAAGAAGACTAAAATAATAAAATATAATAAAAAAAATTCCAGCCGTCAGCCGCCTCGTGGGAATTCAACATTCAACAAAAAGTGGGGTCCACCATTAAAAAATATTTATTTTTCAAAACTTCAATAATTCATAATAAATAGCCCCTTTGTCAGAAAAATACAAATTCTATGTATTTTCATAGGAAATTTAATTCTCTACAACTTTGTAGAAGGAAGTTTTTCCAAATTCCAAACATAAATTATCCGAAATTCATAAACGGATGATTTTCCACACCAAAATACTGATAAAAACTCATCAGCGCTAATTCCTTCTTTTATATCCACAAAATAAATATTTCTTTATCATATAAATTAATAATTAATTATTCACAAATAATATTACAGAACTACAATATTGACAACCAGGTCGTTCCCAGGAAAGAGGGGGCCTTTCGATAAGGACTTTTCCTTACTGGCGCGCAATTAAATAATCCCTTCTAGACAAAACTTCCTTAGACATTGTCAATAATGCTATCTAATAATATTATTCAAATAATATGAATTATTGAGTTGATAATGTGAAATACTGTGCAGTGACAATTATTGAATCAATAATACAAACTATCAACTGTAACCATTATTGAATCAATCATATAAAATAGCAACGTAGCAATTATTGAGTCAATAAAATATCAATGTAACAATTATTGAGTCAATAATATAAAATATTAAACAGTAATTACTGTAACAATAATTGAGTAAGTGCCTTCTCACGTAAGACTCAAATAATTCGAAATACTGTGCAATACCGTGTGCTACTGTGCAACACCGCGTATCACTGTATTTTAACCACCAAGTATTTCAACAGTACTAACGGTAACAACTATGCCGTTATTTTATAAAAATGTTATTTCTGTCACTTTCTATATCCGACAGTTATTCTGTTGTGGGGCCCACAAATAGCTGCGCCGTTGTACGAATATTCCCCGACAACAAGAATATTCCACGACCAAACGAATATTTCCCGACAACAATGAATATTTTATAACCACTTGCTCATTTTAAAAAAATTTACATATATCACCCTTAACTTTAAACTTTTATCAATTTAACCATTTACTAAATAGAAAAATTGAATACTTTTATTTCATAAAATCTGGGGTTTTACAATGTTGTTACCTACTTGTTATTTGTTCATTTTAAATAATAGTTAACCACTGAAGAAGAGGTGACGAAGATTTTCGTATGATGATAATAATTCATCATTTTAAGTTGCAACAATTATATAAGATTACGACGGGCTTTTAGAGAATGATAAGATGGTGAAAAAATCTATCCACAAGAAAAGCGGAAGATGACTATAGAAAAAATGATGAACATCTCTAAAAGTTGAAGTTTCATGCCAACCAGCTTGAAAATTGTTTGTTTAAGGAGTACACTTTAAAATAGACATGTAGTTTCATTATTTTTGTTTTTTTAATGTATCTATTTCCCTTTAAATTTAACTAAATTTTTTTTTTCAAATTGAAGTTTGTTGACGTACGTAGTAATTTGAAGAGCATTATTTGTTACTTTAATATTTTGTATCTCATCAGTCTCCTCAATTCAATTAATGCAATATTTGACTTAAAATAATAATAATTAATAACATTTAAAATAATTAATAATATTCATTTTTTAAAATGAGTTGCACATCAAATTTGTCAAGCAAAATAAATATATAATTTTGATTCTCTCGAAATAAAATAAATATTTTGAAGAAGCAATGTTAATATTATTATTAGTTCTAAAGTGAGAGAATAAGATTGTAAATTTAATGAAATTAAGGAGCCAATTAGAAATAATTTTTTTGATAGGACTCGAAAATAGAGTATTCATTTGAAAATGTTGTTGATTCGTCTCTTCCTCTTCCGTTTCCGTTCTAGCTTAAATTGAATCTCTTCATCTCCTTCATTCACCATCTCTCTTTCTTCTCTTTTCTCTCTTTATATTATATTTCTATATACATCTCTCTGCTCTGATTATTCTTCCGATCATCGAAAGATGGTTGAAACTAGGCGAAGCTCTTCATCCTCGAAACGTCCGCTACCTTCCCTTTCCTCATTACCTCTCCCTAATGGCAAACGATCAAAGGTTGGTTCGCCTTCTATTTTGGTTAGGGTTTATCTAAATTCCCACAAATTTCTATAATTATGTACATGTGCATGAATAGATTTGAGTGATTGGTTCTGTTCGGTGCCACAGGCGGCTAAGGCTTCGTCCTCAACTAACGAGACGCCGCCGCCCGAAACCCTAGGTTCGGCGAAGGATTCCGGTGGGGAATCAAGAGAGCAGGAGGTTTGATCATCTGATCCGTCTGTTTGTTGTGTTTCAAAGTCAATATATTAGGGGATAAAGCAAACACTCATTGATCTTCGCATCCTCGATCCCCTTTTATCTTACCCTTCTACCATTTTGGGCCGTGAAAAGGCCATTGTTATCAATTTAGAGGTACTGGAACTGAAATAAATAGGTTTCTTTTAAATTTTTGTTCTGCAAATATCTGTCATGTTTTCATCTGCACCTATCCGTGTCCCATACATATATCTAAGCAATAATGTCGACTTTAATAGATCCTAAATATCCTAAATACCCGCTTTTCTAGGCATTTACTTGGTTATTATTCATTACATTGGAACTCGGTTGTTGGTGGTTTAGTTTAGCATCAAGACATAAATATTAGGTCATTAGTTTGAGCTAACTTTTGAATAGGAGTGACATTAGGAAGTTTAGTTAAAGTTGAATCCGCTGTCAAGAAGGTCAATATTGGCAAGGTGAATAACAAAAGAGCATACACAAAATTTAGGATGAATGAAAATTCAAAACTTTCTGTATTATATACATTTTAGCCTAGCAAGTGTCAAGGCTTTATATATATTACTGTTTAGGACGAGTATGGTGTCATTTTTTTTTGTTATTCCTTTAACCTTTGATAATAATGACACAATTCTTAGTTTGAAGTTCCTCACGGTATTATGGCACCCAATTTATTTCTACTGAATTTCAGATTTTTAAGCTGAACTTTGTGGCTATGCGATGTTGATTGCACTTTCTAGGTTATTTCATTTTTGAATGTTGTCTTGTATTCTTAATTCCCTACAGGCTCGTGAGTTTGCAAATGAGCTTCGAGCTAGTACGAAAGCATCAAGAAATCCAACTGTCTGGCTTGAAGGTTCCACAGGTTCCAATCAAAGTGTGAATAATGCAGATACTTCTACAGTTTCAGAAGCTTATGCCAAAATGCTCACGATATTTATCTCACTCCTTGTTGACGAGGTTAGCCATGATCCCGCCTCTCCCCTGAATTCTAAATTATATTTTTAGTTTAGCTGAAATAATCTATTCAAATGGTAAAACTGCAGAGTTCTTTTTTTGCGCACTTCATGTGTTTTGAAGTTCCTGGACTTGCTCCACCAGGCGGTCCTGCCAATGGCAAGAAAAGTGGACCTAATGGGGATGATGACAATGATGATGATTTAGGAATAATGGACATTGATGACAGTGACAGCAAAAGTGGTAACTTTCTCTATTGGGCCCTGTTTTTTATGTAATGTGGAAAGTCGGTTCAGCCCTGTTTTTTTTTGTAATTTTGTAGGTAAAAGAATTTCGGAGCTGGGGGAACTAAATGATTCACTTCGTGATTTGCTTGATGGAATACAAGTAATACAATAACATGTTATTGTAGTTGTGCAATTTATTCCTCCATCTGTCTGCAGAGTCCTATTATTTTTCTACTATAGTCCGGTTATTTTTCTTCTCCCTGTTCCCCATGATTAATGTCCTCTGTTGTTTTCATGGTCAAATCGACCATTTTTAAAAATGAATCGTATTAACCTCTTAGATACATGCAAAGAGACTATGAACATTACAAACTACACATAATTTAGTACTAACATCAAGGTTTGGGATTTTAAAATTCTAAAGGTATATGCTTAATTATTAATTTAATAATGATCATTTTGGCCATAAAAATCAAATAGAGAACATTTCTCCTGAGATGGAGGGAGTGCTTACATTTTGCAAGGAGAAAAAATAAGTGCCTTATTTGATAAGTTACTCTTACACATCCTCATGCAACTTGTACATCCTTACATGTTCTTTCAAGTATTAACCATCTAATGAGGCATACTTACACGACTTAGAATTCCGGTGCTTATAATACTCCTTCCGTTCTTTATTGATCTCCTTTCCTTTTCTGAAGTTCCAAATTATTTGAACCTTTTCACTTTATTTCATTTCAAAGTTTTATGTGTACTTTTGGAACACCAATAGGCATTAAATGAATGAAAAAAGAATTAAGTACTATATTTCACTTACCCCACATCCTATTTAAATTAGAGTTTTTTGACCCTCAAAGTTGTCAATTTCAAAACTTGTGGTTCCCATATTCAAGGAATTATTAGATTAAAATAACTGTAAAATATTATTTAGTAGACACAATCTTAAAGTCTGTGTCAACTTATTACGATCATTTTAAATGATGCAGGGAGTAGTATAAAATTGTGCTATTTTCCTATTTTGTTGAAAGTTGCTTGTTATTAGATAGTGCGACCTCACATGGTCCATGTGCATGATTAGGATAAGGATTAAGGCAGGAGCACGTTACTGTCTATTTATAGTAGGCTCTATCTAGTAGTCAAGTACGAGTAGCTCATGTAATTTCATTTTTATGCTGATTATGAATGAATATTGAACATTTTGAGAAGTTTCTCTCCCTTGTCCCGTTCTCCCTCCCCAAGACCTTTTCTTGCCCATTCTTCCTCCCACTACTATAAATTTGAACTCTATTTCCCTAACTTGGTTCAAGACATTGTTAGGCTCTAGGTTGATCTTTACAGACTTCTGTCTTGTTGCTTCTGTTGCCACACTTGAAACGAACCATTCAATTACCCTATCAATAAACTAATCATGTGAAAAAATTACACATAGAATAGGTTTACTAACAATGGCTAAAGGACTAAGTCATGTTGCTCTTTGAATTTATTAATTTTAAAGAAATGTACTTGTTCTTTAACAACTGCAGTTGTAACTGCTATAAGGTGATCCAGCTAAATAAATTTCCTAGTCTTTTTGGTGAATTCGATTTTTATTGCTGGGTTATTCTGCTTATACGCGCGCGCACACACTTTTCAATCTTGTGATAATTTTTCCATATATTCACTTTTTCAACTGCTGCTCAGCACAGGCTGGTAGTTTGTTTCCCAGTTGTGATGTTTTTTAAATTTAAACAAGGAGTTTCATTTTTTTGGCAAACAGAGCTTTTTTTTCTTGGCATGTTGAATTATTTCCCTTCTAACTCTTTAGGAAGACTTCCATGTTGTGGTAGATTGGGCATACATTGACCCTCTGCGCTGCATATCCATGCATGGGATTACAGAACGGTATATATCTGGTCAGAAAGCTGATGCAGCAGGATTTGTGCGTCTCTTGCTTGATGCCTTCGAAGATAGAATCTCTACACAGTTCGCCCGTGTGAGTTATATTTTTTCTGTTGCACAATTCATTATAATTTTCCAACATTTAATTTGATTTAACCAATGAGGTTATTAACTGAATTGCAGTTTGTAGAGGAAGCTTGCCACCAGATAGAAAGAAATGAGCGAAATGTTCGGCAGATGGGTGTCTTGTCATAAATACCAAGGTGATTCAGATCTCACTTGTTCAAATTTGTGTTCTTTCCATGAGTTGGGCAATTCTCAGGTTAAGTCACTCCACTTTCTGGTCAGCTGCACGAGATAGGTTTAGAATCATAAACTGTTTTTTTGAAATTAAATCGTTCTGGTTTTGGATGCTCACTATTAAAGTAGTTTTACATGTTGAAACTAAAGTTTCTCGCAAAAAGTTTAGCTTTATGTAGTGATGTCATATAATTTTCTTCAATGTGCTAAATCATAAGATTAGAAAGACAAGGAGAGAAATAAAGGATAAAAGGATGAATTTGAAAAAAAGTAAAATAGAATAAAAAATAGAAATGCGTGAAATGAATAAAAATAAAACCCACCTACATATATAAAAACACGCACATAAACACACATATATAAATAAAAAATGAAAAGAGAAAAATGTTGGAGGAAAAAGTGAAAGATAAACAAAAGGATGTGAACACCCACATTCACTTCCGATACACAGATAGTATTAAATAAGAAAAGAATAAAATAAATATTATTAAATAATACGAAAGAAAGGAATAGAGATAAAATAAAAGCACACCTACATATAGAAAAATACATACATGCATGCATTCTGATATGGGGATTATATTCCTCCCACTCACTCCTTTTAAGTTTTAATGTATATAAAATTTATTATTCAATATACTTTTTAAGTAAAATAAACAAATGTATAAATTTCACATTGTTAACGACTTGTCGCCATACAGACGGGACAAGGACTATTCATTGTGACGGTCAACTGCCACCGCATCTCGTCATGGCGCCGTGACAACTATGATCGTTACCCACCCACCTTGATTTTTTTCCCCTAGATTAAAAGTTGAATTTCTCTACATCTTTTACTCTACATTCCCTTTACTGGGGACTTGTGTTTAAATTGTAATTCAGTTGCCTAGTTCAAAAGGCTTATTGTATTAACACAAAATTTTCAGATTCCATTCCAACTAGGATTGTCAAAAATGGATCTGCGGAAGGTGGTGAAATCCAGTTTATCTGGGGTAAGTCATGAATTACCTTCAATATTTCCAGTTATTTGTTTTTTACTTACAATTTTTTTGGGGAAGGAGGGGGTAAATGGGTAACATTCAAGGAAGTTGGGGAGAATTGGGAGTGGCTTTGAAGCCCTCAAACTGCCCCCTTGTAACTCCAGCCATACTTTGAGATACGTTTTGCTGAAATATTTACTTGTTCCTACAGGTCGATAAATCCATCATGGCAATGTATAAGAAGTTGCAGAAGAACTTGACCTCGGAGGAATTGCTGCCTTCACTATGGGACAAGTGCAAGGTATTTTGGTCTAACCCATGAGTTTACAGTTTATGTAATATCTAATGACTATCTGCAAGTTGCATGACTGTAATCTTCTATTTCACTGATTATGAAACTAAAGCTAGATCAGCAAAAGTTATAGAAAGAATGTTAATCTCAGAAATCTTCAACTTAACAATGTTTTTATCCTAAATTAGTTCGGTTAGATTAAAATGATTTCCATATGTAAGGTATATTCAAATAAATAAATAAACAAATTTAAAATAAAAGAACCGAATTGAATGGAGTTGGGTAAAATAAACATGTACACATAAAAACTACATACATGTGTATAAGAAAGGACCCACAGGATCCCTGCTAATGCAGGGAGTATACACCGCTACAACAAACGACGTTTTTAATTTTTATAGAGGATGCGATCATCTGAATAACCCAAATCCCAAACCCTGCCATTTGTGGTCGTCAGAGTATGAAAAAAGATTCCTATGTCGTGGAAAAATGGTGGGTAAGAGATACTAGAAAATTCACCTGTCGTGATCGTTGGCCACCCACCTCCTGGATCCACATCCACGGCCTGGCTCACCTCCTCTAACCGTTTTAGCAGTTCCAGCGTCAGTACTTTCAGTAAGAAGTGATCATGTTCAACTTATTTGGTTCAATCTTTTCTTGCTCTATTATTATCATAAGTTCTATGCAGGTGCCCATTTTGTAACACTTCGTTATTAATACTCATCCTAAAATTCTTCTCATTTAGATACTGTTTTACATCATTTACTTTTGAAAATAAGGTTATATTGTGGTTTGTGCAGTACATTTGAACTTACGTCTCTCTAGTGCTTATTTCAACAGGCCGTGCGTCCCATAATCATTTTTATGCGTGTGTGTCCACTTAGCAGAGTGATTTATATGTAAAATAAGGCGGGTGAGGTGTACAAATGTAAAGTTATAGTCCGATATATTTAATCAGGAAACTTTGGATAGAGCTAGCAAAGTAGTTAGCTTGTTTTCCTTATTTAGAAAATGTTAAATCTGGTATTTCTTCCAGCTGGGTGGCGGTTTGCATGTGGATTTTGTTACCGATTCTATTGGTGCTACTGTTGGTGGAGCTGCTGCCTTCCTTCTTGGCATAACAGTAAGTGTTATATTCTTTCCAGTAAAATTCTAGATAAAGGTATGAATATATGGAAATAGAGCATCATTCTATCACCAGCAATCCATACATGATTTTCTTCAGTTCTCTGCTTAGCAGCAGTTATAGACGGTACCATATTTTCTCCCCAACTGGTTTTGAAAAGGTTTGGTAGCAACACATTGTTTTTCTCTACTATTTCTCATTTCCTCTGGAACTATTTAATCTTTTGGGCTCCTAAATTTGTTTCGAGATTGAATCATTTCTCTTATAAAATTGGTAACATAATCTCATTTTAATTTCTTTTCAGATTGCAAGGTCATTTGTCATGTCCAAGTTAAAGGACTATCCCTGATCTGTGGTGTCATTCTTTCTCTGTTTCATTTTATGAGTCTTTTGTGGCATAATAATATCATTGGGTTTATTTTCCAAAAAAAATAAATATATCATTGGTAAAACCATGTGCTTTTCTAAACTTGATCTGCCACTTATAAAAGATTTAGTTTTTAATGCCAATTTGTAAACTTTTTTTTTTGTCTTTCCTAGCTGCATAGCTAGTGGTGGTGAGATTACATTTCATTGTTTCGCTGCTATGTCATGTATCTTCTTTAGTCTGATGAGAAACTTAACGACCTTTTATTGTATTATATTTTTGGATTATTATCAATTTTATTTACATCCCTATAAATTATAGCTTTGTTGAGGTATTGGTATTCCAATTTATCTGTAAATAATATTAATTTTTGCTGACTTGATGTTTTTTTTTTTTGGGGGGGGGGGGGGGTAATAATGTTTGCTTGAGATGTTTTTTTTGGTTTATGCATTTTAAGTGTAATGAGTCTGAGAAGAGAGAGAGTTCTTTAGCTCCGTTCTTTATGCAGCATCTTGACTACATTTTATTAACAGTTTTTCTGGGAAAAAATGTTTTATAGAAGCTATTTTTTTGGGTGTTATTATTAATATAAACTATGCGGAGACGATCGATCACAAAGAAATGAAGATGATTTTGATAAAAAAATTTGAGCTGAAATGACTCTTTTAAACCTGAGTTTTTTTAAGTTGTTCCGCATGTTATAAAATTTATTTTTGTCACCGCATGGATTCAGAATTAAACCTTAAAAAGATATTTTATACAATTAGTTTGGTTGGTTTGGGCCCCAAGATGTATCCGGATCATGTTTGATAGCCTGAGTTAACGGACGGTATCCGAACCGCAGAGGGCGGAACCGTCGTCACCGGACGGTACCCGGTCCGTCACCGGACCGAACCCGAATTTCCACCGGACGGAACCCGATCCGCCACCGGACCGAACCCGAACCACCACCGGACGAAACCCGAACCGGAACCGGACGGAACCCGAACCGGCACCGGACGGCACCCGGACCGGCACCGGACGGAACCCGGACCGGCACCGGACGGAACCCGAACCGGCACCGGACGGAACCCGAACCTGCACCGGACGGAACCCGAACCGCACCGGACGGAACCCGAACCGCACCTGACGGAACCCGAACCTCCACCGGACGGAACCCGAACCGGAACCGGACGGAACCCGAACCGGAACCGGACGGAACCCGATCTTCCACTGGAGGGAACCCGAACCGTAACCGGAGGGAACCCGAACCGTACGGTTCCCGAACCTGAACCGGACGGAACCCGAATTGGAACACCGGACGGAACCCGAACCGGAACCGGACGGAACCCGAACCGCACCTGACGGAACCCGAACCTCCACGACGGAACCCGAACTGGCACCGGACGGAACCCGAACCGGAACCGGACGGAACCCGATCCGGAACCGGACGGAACCCGATCTGCCACTGGAGGGAACCCGAACCGCAACCGGAGGGAACCCGAACCGTACGGTACCCGAACCTGAACCGGACGGAACCCGAACCGGCACCGGACGGAACCCGAACCGCACCTGACGCAACCCGAACCGCACCTGACGGAACCCGAACCGCACCTGACGGAACCCGAACCGCCACCGGACCGAACCCGAACCGCCACCGGAGGGAACCCGAACCGCACCGGAGGAACCCGAACCGCCACCGGAGGGAACCCGAACCGCAACCGGAGGGAACCCGAACCGCCACCGGAGGGAACCCGAACCGCCACCGGAGGGAACCCGAACCGCCACCGGAGGGAACCCGAGCCGCCACCTGACGGGACCCGAGCCGCAACCTGACGGGACCCGAACCGGCACCGGACGGAACCCGAATTTGCACCTGACGGAACCCGAACCGGCACCGCATGGAACCCGAACCGGCACCGCACGGAACCCGATCCGGAACCGGAGCGAACCCGAACCGGCACCGTACGTAACCCGAACCGGCACCGTACCGAACCCGAACCGGCACCGGACCGAACCCAAACCTGCACCTGACCGAACCCGAACCGGCACCGGACCGAACCCGAACGGGCACCGTACGTAACCCGAACCGGCACCGTACCGAACCCGAACCGGCACCGGACCGAACCCGAACCGGCACCGGACCGAACCCGAACCGGTACCGGACCGAACCCGAACCGGGAACCGGACCGAACCGAACCGAACCTGTACCGGACCGAACCCGAACCCCAACCGGACGTAACCCGAACCGCAACCGGACCGAACCCGAACGGGCACCGCACCGAACCCGAACCGGCACCGGACGGAGACCGAACCGGGACCGTACAGAACCCGAACCGCAACCTGACGGAACCCGAACCGGCACCGGACGGAACACGAATTTCCACCGGACGGAACCCGAACCGGCACCGTACGGAACCCGAACCGGCACCGTACGTAACCCGAACATTCAGCGAAGCGAACCCGAACCGGCACCGGACTGAACCCGAACCGTTACCGGACCGAACCCGAACCGGGAACCGGACCGAACCGAACCCGTACCGGACCGAACCCGAACCCCAACTGGAGGTAACCCGAACCGCAACCGGACGTAACCCGAACCGCAACTGGACCGAACCCGAACTGACACCGGACCGAACCCAACCGGCACCGGACAGAACCCGAATCGTCAGCGGACGGAACCCGAACCTGCACCGGACGGAACCCGAACCTGCACCGTACGGAACCCGAACCCGTGCCGGACCGAACGCGAACCGCACCGGACCGAACCGGCACCGGACGGAACCCGAACCGGACGGAACCCGAACAGCAACCGGACCGAACCCGAACCGCAACCCGTACCGGACCGAAACCCAACCGGGAACCGGACCGAACCCGAACCGCACCGGACCGAATCCGGAAACGCACCGGACGGAACCTGAACCCGAACCGCACCGTACCGAACCCGAACCGGACCGAACCCGTACCACAACCGGACGGAACCCGAAGCGGCACCGGACCGAACCCGAACCGCTACCGGACCTAACCCGAACCTCATCCGGTCGTAACCCGAACCCGCACCGGAGCGAACCCGAACCGGCACCGTACCGAACCCGCACCGGATGGAACCCGAACCGGACTGAACCCGAACCCGAACCGGACCGAACCCGAACCGTCACCGGACCGAACCCGAACCGGACGGAACCCGAACCGCAACTGTACGGAACCCGAAGCGGCACCGGACGTAACCCGAACCGCACCGGACCGAACCCGAACCCGCACCGGACCGAACCCGAACCGGCACCGGAGCGAACCCGAACCGGCACCGGAGCGAACCCGAACCGGCACCGGACTGAACCTGAACCGCAACCGGACGGAACCCGAACCCGCACCGGACCCGAACCCGAACCCGCACCGGACCCGAACCCGCACCGGACCCGAACCCGAACCCGCACCGGACCGAATCCAATCCGCACCGGACCGAACCCGAATCCGCACCGGACCGAATCCCAATCGGCACCGGACGGAACCCGAACCGCACCGGAACCGTACCCGAACCGGACGTAATGACACCCGAACTTGACCCGAATTCTATTTGAACCGGAACCGAATCTGACCCGAACCGCGTAATTTAGGCCATACGGAAATTCCTTAACCGTCTGTGCGATCCGCGTAATTAAGATACGGAAATTCCTTAACCGTGTGTACTAACCCCGTTAGTTGACAGCCGCCTCCTAACACGGAAATAAGAATTCCGGTAGACAAGAATTCTCACAGTTGACTTACTATTGCTTTGCTTTAAATCCCCGACCATAGCAAATCTTTGTGAAATGAAGAATTTTTATTCTTCTTATTATTATTATTATTATTGTTGTTGTTGTTATTTTATTAATTATTATTGTTGTTATTATTATTATTATTATTATGTTATTATTATTATTATTATTATTATTATTATTTATTACTATTATTCTTATTTATTATTACTATTATTATTATGACTACTATTATTACTGTTATTATTATTTTTTATTATTGTTATTATTATTATTTATTACTTTTACTATTATTACTATTACTATTATTATTTTCCGCTTATTGAAGATCTCTGTTCCGTGCTTAATAATATGCCAGATAAATCAATCAAAGACTTCTGAAATAATTCAAAGTTTTTATGCATAAAAAGTTAAATTAAAGGAAAAAAGAGAGACAAATAATAGTTTTAATATCACATACAAATTTTGAGTTAACTTTTTTATTTTTTATTTCACTCACTATCATATTTAATTATTTAGCTATTATTATAGTAAATTTAAACTTAATTAGTAGATTTAATTTCAAAATTTTAATAGTAAAAATTGAATTAAAAAATTAATTTTTCACTTGCCCGTTTTCGCCCCGGCCAACTTACCCAAACCCTAAAATAAGCGACTTGTATATGTAGCCATTGATATCATTGATATTTAGTTCAATCTATGTGGGTGGGTCGTCCACACGTTGAAATATAGTGTTGTGAGGATAAATTGATCATTCAAATGCAAATTCTGGTGGCAGCACAAAAATTCTCAAGAGATGATCAGTTAAGATACTCTCTCAATCATGTATGAACAATTTTTTGAAGCAAACACTAATTTTACAACTGAATTCGTGTATGGCTAAAAAAATATGACCCACAATCACTATTATTTTATTAGTTAGATATAGACGACAATTGTCATGCCTGCAGACACAAATTATTTTACAAACAAACTAGTGATGTGGCATCAACAAATTGCTTCAACGTAGTCTTCGTTCCCACATAAAAAGCTGATGTAAAGCATACCGCATCAATAGTTTGTAAAATTTTGTAGAATAGTTTGTCTTTGTTTTTCAGAACTCACAAAGGAAAATAGTAAATTATTGAATCCCAGAATCATAAAGTTGCAACAGAAATTTTATCCATCTACACATAAATTAAAATAAAAATAGCCAAATTACTTCCTCGACAGCTTCTCTTTCATCCTCTCAACTGCACTTCGGAGAGTCCACTCATGTTTGCAGAATGTAAACCTTACAAGATTCTTTCCATCTTCCTTGTTCAAGTCAGATAATTTCAGAAAGTATGACACCTGTTGACAAATACTCCGATATCCACAGAAAATGCAGTAAAATCATAAAACTAATGTGTAAAACAGAAAATGCAGTAAAATCATAAAACTAATGTGTAAAAAAATCTAATCAGAGGGTGCTACGACAGAGAAGGCTATCTTTGAAGCAGCATTATATAAAGGTTATCCTTGAATGCAGCATGAAGGCCACCACATAAAAGAAGGCAGGGGGGTGGTCAAGAATTATTAAGTACCCATGTCACGAGTGATTGAGACCCCCACTAGGCAAAACTGTTACCTCCAGAAATATTCAAGCTAGTGATACTTACCTTAAAATGACAAACTTCCAGCCAAAATGCAAACAAGTAACAAGAAACAGCGCGATTGTATATTTTAGGCAAAACTGTTACCTCCAGAAATATTCAAGCTAGTGATACTTACCTTAAAATGACAAACTTCCAGCCAAAATGCAAACAAGTAACAAGAAACAGCGCGATTGTATATTTGTCACTATACTATAAAGGAATGTGTTGTCCAATAAATCGTAGAGGCTAGCTATTAGATTGATAACTCAAAGTGCCACTAAATTACACGCAAATCAGGCATGCAAGAGTGAGCCAACTAAATCTCAAAAAGATGAAAACTGAAAATGACATCTCCTAAATACATCACAAAAGAATCTATGAGTATAGTAAATGTCTCACTCAGTAAGATGGATATAAAAACGAAAACTGCTTCTCAGAGGTGCCTATAAATTGGGCAGGCCATGTTGCACCACTACATCAAACTCTTCTCGGCACAAAAACATGCTACAATCCTTGCATGTCTCGCATCTCTCTCTGCATATTTTTTACTCTTGTTACTGTGTGGACTACTTTGGCAGAGTGTGCATCATAAGTGAGATTCACATTGATGGTTTGCCACACATCCTACATGTGGACTACCCAAACACGGAAGCTCTCCTTTATGTAAGGTACTCGGCACTTAAATGGAAGAACTAATTCCTCTATAACTACACACCACATTCATCTTCCAAATAGGAGAGGGGGAAAATAAAAGGAAGAATCAGTAATTATGGGGACGTGTTGTCGGCTGTCTTTCTCATTTTTTCCTTACCATTACGGCTACTGTTGGATTTGGTTGTTTGGTTGAGGGTGGCGTGTTAAGATTTCGATGGGTGTGTGGTTGACTGTGATGGCAGATGGTGGTTGGGTAATGCAACCTGTTTGACTTAGGATTAGGGTTTGTGGGTTGTGATCGTGATTTTGGGACAATGAGACATTTGATGCAATTTGATGCATGAGAGGTTTAGAATCGGTAGAAGCACACACACACAAAAACACAAAACTTTAACCCAAATCAATATAATTCAACTATGCATAAACATATAATAGGATTATAAACTTATAGTACGTATTTTTATAGAAAACCTAAAACTTGGAGACCAAGTAAAACCCTAATTTAAAAAAGAAAGAACTCCTCCTTTCAATAAACTAGTATAATTAAACTTTTAGAATATTCTAACTGAAATATCATTAATAATTACAGTTGTTTTATTTCTAAATAATATTATAAGATACTAGATAAGAATAATTAGTCACGTTCATTGAGAAGGCGACCTGCAACGTTATAAGTTTAGATGATAGAAACTTAGATGGTGCTATTAAGCAGCCTATTGATAAGATGAAGTTTAGAACTCTACTAATTCTATATATCCTACGCAACCTGCCAACAATCATGAAGGTTGAAGAGCATATATTATGGAGACACTAAAGCAATTTATTCTTCTACATTATTTCCACAAATGCATGAGCAAAGAATGATGTTATATATTGAAGGCCACTGTCAACAAACAGATCCGATAATTCATAAAACAAACTGTTTCAAGAGGGCTCTTCAAGAAATTAGCATTGTGAAAATCATTGGACAATTCCATTCTTGATAGTATACGTATGTATGTATAAATACATATATTTATAATGTATAAATCTCATGGGGTCCCACTATTTAAACTTGACAACATGCAAACTTGGTTGAGAAATTTTTGTTTTGAACAAACAAAATAAATTGTTGAATTTGTTTTAGCCCAGTTAAAGCTTAACTCGTTCTTAGAACTTATGGGCAGCCAAACCATATTTGTGACCAATGGTCACTTTCGGTCAAGACCTTACCCCAAATTATTGACTCAAATAAAGGAGAGTTAATTGTGACCAATGGTTTAATTCTGTATTTATAAAAGTAATTAAACTTTTATAAACTGCACATCATATATGTATCCGGTTAAAATGAAGCATTTCTACATGCATTTAACTGAAAACATTAATATACTTGAACTGCAAAGATTATCTGCTTAAATTAAAGTGGACATGAAAATTGGACCCGAGTGTATTTGAATTTATCTATTTGTATTTTTATCCCTCATTGAGGATAAAAAATACAAATAGGTGAAATTCAAATACACTCGGATCCAATTTTTCTGTCCAATTTTCATGTCCACGTAGATTTTTTGTAAATTAAAAACACATTCTTTATTTATAAAATTGATTGAACTTTTACAAATTAAACAAAATCATATATATTTGCTTATGTGAAACATATTTCAAACAAACAATTTTATCAAAAAGGAATTTTTGAAGAGTTAGTTTATTTTATGAATATGTGGGAAAAGAGTAATTCTAGAATCAAAATCAGAGTCGAGGTCAACGAGTAGTTGGGTTTGTAGCATGTTTGTGAGGTGAGGGACTATCCAAGAAAAATAGTTGTAGAAATAGTTTGAAAGTTTTTTGCATAAATATTTTGCAAAAGCTTCTCCGCCTGTTGAAGGAGTTTATTATTGATAGTAATATGATCAAAAGTCTTGGAGATGAGGTTGGAACTGGACGTAACAACATAAGCCAGTTGTATGTTGTGAACCAGCTAAATCTGTGTATAGTGTGTGATAGCTTTTTCTCTCTTTAATTACTCCCCGGCATATTCAAATAATCACATAATAATTAATTGAATTTAAATAATTTAAAAAGGCCAAGGAATTTTAAAATCGGTAATAATCTATTCAACCTCCCTCCTAGATTATTATTGACTGTTAACGCCAAGATCCGTCCACGCGCTCCAATCACTAAGGCGCATCAAATCCTGCACAGAAACAGGTGAAACACCAAAAGCTTGACGGCTTGGGCCGCCGGGGGATAGCTGCGGTGTGAGAATAAGTACAGGCTGAAATAGGTTAACAATGGAGGCTTAAAGTTCTAGTGCCGGAAAAAATATGAACAATGTATGTGTGTACCTTATAATGAAACATAACCTTGTACTTATAGAGATCTCACCCCTTCACAGAGTCCTTTCTCACGTAGAATAGGATTCCTCACTAGGTATAATTCCATAATAGGGTCACATCAAATCTCCTTGAGAAAAGGTAGTTTGATTGAATCCTAGCTCCCTCCCAAAAATAGATTCCTTTCTATACTCCAACTTCCATAACAGGATCCCAATTTTAAGTATGCCATCCCTTATGGGCTCCGATCCATTAAACAATCCGGACCTAGCGGTCCACAACCCAACATAGCCCCCAGTCTCCTGTTATATAAGAAGCATAAACAGACAACTAACAAATCAAGCCCAACGCTTCTGCCCAAATCAAAGCCCAAAAATGTGCACCTCCTCCTTTAGGGCCTTAAAATGCTCTATCTTCCCATCATTGCGCGCATTAACTGCGTCGTATTCTTTAACCCGAGAAAACAGGATTAATTTTGTTTGAAATGTATATTGGATCAACACAACCGCCACTTACCCCCATTTTTTCTCCGAAACGTCTTCTCTGCAACACTGCACTGTCAACACAACGATAACCTCTGCAAAACCATGTCCTCCCTTATGCTACACCCCCCATTTACTCCTACCCTCATGGCCTCCTCAAGCAATCATACTAACACCACAGCCCACCCTTTGGGTGAACCCACCGTTAATGCTCCCAACCTACCTATGAACACCGACGACCTCATCGCCGTGGAAGCACATATAGCCACCATCATCGAAACCCCCCTCGACAAAGGCATCTCCACAACCTCTACCCCCTCCTCCAGAGCACAATCGTCACCTGAGCCTGCCGAGGCACGATCAAGAGCTTAATATGAATCAGCCAAAGCTTATTCCCATGTCTACACCCCATCCAACATCACTCCCGCTCAACTATCCACCATTCGACAGCAATATCAAATCCTTCCCGAATACTCCGTCCGGGTACCTGAGTCACATGAAATGATGTACTGGCGTGCACAAGGAGAATGGACAGCCGTTCACATATACGCCCTCAAATACGGCCTCTGATTACCCCTTCCCGAATTCATCTCATCTTTCCTAGGGCTAATTGGCACCGGTCTAGCCCAACTGATGTCCAACTCTTACATCTACCTTAACTCATTCCTCGCCTTCTGCAATATCACCCAAACCGCCCCTGGACTGGACTTCTTCTTCGCCCTATACACTTTATTGAAAAGAGGAGAATCCGGATTACGACAGCTCGGCCTCCGACCTGGAACAATTACCCCTATCAAAACCCCATCCAGCAATCGAGGCTGGCATGCCCATTGGATATTTATCAAAGGCACTGATCTGAAACTCCTGCCAAGCTGGCCTGCCCCTAATGACCCCGTACTGAAGGTGACACAATTCCCCAAAAGAAGCATAAAGACATTTCGGGCCTTATAAAAAAAATGAAGAAGACCGAGTGGTCAATCAAAATGCTAGCCGACCCCTCCTGGCTATATCAACATGGTTGTAAGTTCCCATACTCCTTATCTTTGTATCGTTCTGACTATGATTTAAATGCTAACATAAACCCTTCTTTTCTATTGTTAGTGACCATCTATCTTTAAACCCGAGGGGGTCGAAATTGTCGAACCCTAGAGGACCCCATCTGGCGAACCAATAGCACAACCCATAACCGATCAGAGCGTCAACATTGAGACCATCCTTGTCACCGAAATTCCACTCAATACTCCTCCGAACGCTTCTCCAACCGCCCAAACACATTCCACCATTACTGACGAGCCTCCCATCCCAGCTCAACCAATAACCTGCGTGGCACCCCGACTGTCCACCAAGAAGTCAGTGGAATTGACCCGATCCGACAAGCTCGTTCTGATGAAGAAAAGGCTGAGGAAACAAATGAGGCCCTAAATCCTGAAGGCCCTAAATCCTGAAGAAAACAATCACTGAGCCTTCCCAAACAACTGACTCTCAAATGACCCCCATCGGCCCCTTCGAGCAAACCTTCACTGAACAACAGGATGAGGATATCGAAAACGAGCCTCTTCGTAAAAAAGTCCGAACAGAAGAAACTCCTCCACCTACCCCAGAGGTGACCCTTATCCCTCCCCTTCACAAAAGGAGACACTGAATGAAAACCCATCGTCACCTAAACGATTTATGGATACCGCCTGGTCCTCAGATCTTCCCCACAACTTTCCTTATGAAAACTTCAATGCTTTCGTCTTGTCGGGCGATGGCGAGATGTTTGACGGTCTATTACCAAAGGATCTTGTAATTGTCATTGCTGTCCCCCTGGGTCGGGTATGAAATACCTTGCCTCTACTAACAACAAATGGATCTATTTTGACCTATTCTCAACATTTTTTACCTACTTTCAGACATTATCATCTTTCGGTTGACTACTCCGAATCGAAGAGATTAATGTCCAGAAGAAGAGATTGGAGAGCTCCGTTCAACAGCTCCACGCTGATCTCCAGGCAGCGGTCCTTGAAAGGGAGGTCGATGGGCGAAGGTTCGAGACTGCTCTTAAGAACTCGGCCCTTGAAAGAGAGGCCGACCGACAGAGGTTCCAAACTACTCTTCTTCATGCCGACTCCCTAGCTGCCGAGCTGAACTCAGGTTCTCTTCGGGGAGCTAAACATTCTACTAATGATGAGTTCGCTTTGAAGAGCTGAACTCGAGTTCGCTTCGAGGAGCTGAACACTTTAACGATGACGGGTTCGCTTCGAAGAGCTGAACTCGAGTTCGCTTCGAGGAGCTGAACACTTTAACAATGACGAGTTCGCTTCGAGGAGCTGAACTCGGGTTTGCTTCGGAGAGCTAAACACTTTAACAATGATGAGTTCGCTTCGAGGAACTGAACTCGAGTTCGCTTTGGAGAGCTGAACCCTTTAACAACAACGAGCTCGCTTCAAAGAGCTGAACTCGGGTTCACTTCGGCGAGCTGAACCCTTCATCAGCAACAAAAACGAACACTGAAAAGTAAATTGATGACAACGGTGGAAAGGAACTAAACACTTGTTTTATTGAAGCCTTATTCGAAGATTACAAAGATAAAATAAAATAAAGACACTCGAACACAGATTATTGATAGTACTTCCGAAGCCTGCCTGCGTGCCAAGTATTCTTAATCTCGGTCCCATCCATATCCTGAAGTCGGTAAGTGCCCGACTTAGGCATCTCTACAACTTCAGAAGGACCTTCCCAGTTTGGCATCAATTTCCCAAGATTCTGAGGCATCGAGGCCTCAACCTCCCTTAAGACCAGATCATCGAACTCGAACCTCCTGAGCTTTACGCCTTCATTATAATGCATGACCACCCTCTTTTGGTAGGCTGCAAGCCTTACCAGGGCCGACTCTCTGACTTCATCCAGTAGATCCAAATTGATGTGAAGCCCTTCATCGTTGTATAAGTCTTTGAACTGGCTGACCCTAAGAGAGGTAAACTCGATCTCTACCGAAACAAGGGCATCAGTACCGTAAGCCAACCCGAAGGGAGAATCGCATGTGGTTGTCCTGGGAGTGGTTCTGTATGCCCACAGTACGCTCAACAGCTCGTCAGGCCACCGTCCCTTAGCCCTTCTCTTTATGCCATTCAGTAGAGTTCGATTGGTGACCTCGACCTGGCCATTTGACTGGGGTGCACCACCGAAGTCTTTCGATGCTGAATCTCCAACTCTTTAAGGAAGTCTTCGAACTTCGAACCTACAATCTGTTTGTCGTTGTCCGAAATTACTACCAAAGGGATTCCGAACTGAAATACCACAAACTCTTTCAGAAATTTCAAACATTCTTGTTCGGTTTTCTGTCGAAGGGGTTTGGCTTCAACCCACTTAGTCATATAATTGATGGCTACTATCACAAAGCCAACCTGCCCCTTAGCCTTCGGTAGAGGACCCAAAATATCGACCCCCCATACTGCAAAAGGGATTGGTGATAACACTGAGTAGAGATCTTCGGGTGGCTAATGAGTGATAAGGCTATTAAATTGACACTTCGGGCACTTCTGCACATAATCCGTGGCCTCCTTGAAGATGGTGGGCTAGTAAAATCACTGTCGAAGAACTTTATAAGCTAAATCTTTGGCTGCCATGTAATCGCCACAAATACCTTCGTGAACTTCCCGAAGGGCATAATCGGATTCTGACGGGACTAAACACTTTAGCAGAGGTGACGAGTGCGCCCTTCGATATAGGTCCCCATCTATTAGCACGAAGTTCGAGCTCCTGTGTTTAACTTTCTTGGCCAACAACCGATCTGAAGGCAAGATTTCGTCGGTCAAGTAGCTGAGGTAAGGTGCCATCCAACAATTCGACCTCTCTACACACGACTTCGGAATGATGTACACTCGGTTGATTTAAGAGTTCTAAGTAGACTGGGCCATTGAACGTGCTGGCATCTATGGTGGCCAGTCTCGCCAGGGCGTCAGCTATGGTATTGTTGGACCGATCGACCCCTTCGAAACCTATGGATTCAAAGTGTTGTAGTTGATCTTTCACCTCGGCTAAATACCTCACTATTCTTGTTCCTCGGGCCTCGTATTCTCCCGAAACTTGCTTGTTTACCAACTGAGAGTCACTAAAGATAACCAACCTCTGTACCTCGAGACTTTTAGCAAGCAGAATACCCGCTAGTATCGCCTCATATTCTGCCTCGTTGTTGGTTGCCTTGAACCCAAAACGGATTGTTTGCTGCACCTTGAAACCATTCGGGCTTGTCAGAATAATTCCTACTCCACTTACATCCGAAGTGGAGGACCCGTCTAAATACAACGTCCATGAGGCTTGATTCAACTGTCCCCTTGACACTGATTTAACTACTTCCTCCTCTGATTCAGGAAAAGAACATTCAACTACAAAATCGGCTAAAGCCTGACCTTTTATCGCCGTTCGATGGTGATACTCTAGAAAAAACTGGGTCAACTCTACCGCCCATGCCGCTAGACGACCCGAGACCCTGGTCTGCCCAATACCTTTTTCAAAGGTTGATCAGTATACACCACAACGAGCCGACCCTGAAAATACTGTCTCAGCTTCTGACTTGCAATGACTAGTGCATAGGCAAATTTTTCAAGATTCGGATATCTTGTCTCAACATCACGAAGGGCGTTATTCACATAATATACTAGGTGTTGGATGCCTGCTATCTCTCGAATCAAGACTGCTCCAACTGCTAGCGAACTGGCTGCTAAGTAAAGATATGATGGTTCTAACGGGACCGACTTTACAAGCAGAGGGGCTGAGGACAAATAAATCTTGATCCCCTAAAAGGCGTCTTCGCACTCCGATGTCCACTGGAAAGTTTTTTCGTTCTTCGAGCCTTTAAGCGTGTCAAAAAATGGTAGGCACCTCTCAGCTGATTTAGACAAACCGTCGTAGCGCAGCAATCCGACCTGTTAGGCGTTGCACATCTTTGTACAATTGAGGGGACTTCAATTCCAAAATGACCTTTATTTTCTCCGGGTTTGCCTCTATCCCTCTTTTGCTGATCAAGTATCCCAGAAATTTTCCTAATCCGAGGCCGAAAGTGCACTTGGTCGGATTTAACCTGAGCTTGTAATGCCGAACCGTTTCAAAGCAATCTTTCAAGTCATCCAGATGATTTTCGACAGACATACTTTTCATTATCATATCATCAAGATAGACCTCCATGATTCGCCCCAACTGTTTCGAAAAGACATAGTTCATCATCCTCTAGTATGTTGCTCCTGCGTTCAGCAATCCAAATGTCATTTTCTTGTAAGTATATACTAATCGATGGGTGATGAATGTTGTCTTCGGAATATCGTCTTTATATATCGAGATCTGGTGGTATCCTGAAAACGCGTCCATGAAGCTTAGTAAGGCATATCCCGAGGTAACGTCAATCAGCTGGTCAATGTGGGGGAGTGGGTAGAAGTCTTTTGGGAAGGCTCTATTCAGATCTGTGTAGTCCATGCATACTCGTCATTTCCTATTCTACTTTTGGACCAACACCACGTTAGCCATCCACTCCGGATAGTCGATCTCGAATATGAAGTCTGCTGCTAGAAGTTTGTGATCTCTTCGTATTATCTTCTGCCTCTCAAGGGCGAAGGCCATCCTCTTCTGCCTAATCGGTTTCTTTGTCGGGTCCACGTGCAATCTATGTTCGTCCACTTTTGTATCTACCCCAGGCATGTCACTGGGGACCCAAGCGAAAATGTCAGCATAGCTCTATAACAGTTTCACCAAGCTCGTCCGAAATGGCTCTAGAAGCCCCAATCCGATTCTGACCACCTTATCCCCCTTTCTCGGGATCAGTTCCACCTCTGTTTCCTCAGCTGGCATGACGAGAGGCTCTGTGCTACTCTCGGTAAAAGGTTCAATCTCGATCGCCATTGTTTGTTTCTGCTTACTGACTAAGACCCCCGAAAAAATTATTGCGTTTTTGTAGCATCTTTTGGCCAGTCCCCCTTTACCTCTCCGACACCCCTGGCGTAGGAAACTTAATTTTGAAGTGGGGAATAGAAGTCACTGCCTGCAGGGCTGCCAGCGTTGGTCTCCCCAATATTGCATTGTAGGATGAGTCAACATTTACCACAAAGAACTTATATATTATCTCTACTTGTTTGGGGGCTGTTCCAAATATTACTGGCAATTCGACCGTCCCTGCGACTCTTACAGGTTCGTTGCTGAATCCATATAGAGGGGATTCTTGTCCAATCTCCATTTTTCTTCCTTCTAAATCCAACCTCTGATACGCATGGACGTATAGTATGTCTACCGACAACCCGTTATCGATCATCATTCGCTTCATGTCAACTGATCCAACCTGTGATGTTATCACCAGGGCTCCTTCATGGGGTTCGATCAGTTCCGAGGGGAGATCCTCGTCGGTGAAACTGATGATTGATCCTGGGTACGGTCTCTCTCGCACCACAGGTTGGTCTAATACCGAACATACTGCATCTAGGAATCCCCGTCTTTTTCTGCTTGAGACTTTTCCAACTGACCCTCCTGTGATCACGTCAACTACCCGGCGGATTGCCAGGGTCGGTTCCTGGGGCTGGGCTTGGTTTGGTGGATTTTGAGCTGGGGTGTTGTTCGGTTGCTGTGTTCTGGGAGCGTCTCGCCCTACTACATAATGGACTAAGGCGCCGCGCTGGACATTCTTCTCGATCAAGTCCCTCAGTCCCCAACAAGCTTCTGTAGAATGCCTAGTTGATTCATGGTAGTCACAGAACTGGTCTGGGTCTCCTCTGTAGGACCTGGTCAAACTTTTGGCTTGCTCGAAATATGGTTTATCTCTGATGTGCTCTAAGATGGTGGTTCGGTCTGTGTTAAGCTGTGTGTAGACTTTATTTACCCTATTATTCGGATAGGTCGAACGTCCTCCTCCCGAACCACCGTCGTTATTGTTTCGTTTCCTCTGGTAGTTATCCGACCTATCTGCGTAGCTCCCTTTGTAGGTACTTTTGTCGTTGTCCTTAGATCTGTCTGCCGAGCTGTGTTTGAGACTGCTCATTGCTTCTTTTATTACGATGATCTCTTCGGCATTGTCAAACGCCTCAGCCAGGCTCCTCGGGTGATTGAACATCAATTCTTTTACTAATTTTTTCGACTTCTCCAGATCCAGCCCAATCTGAAACAAGTCGACGGCCTGAAGGTCATTTAGGCCGGTCACTTACCCGACCGCATCGCGAAACCGTTTGACGTATTGACCTAGGGTTTCGTTGGAGAATTGTCTAATTTGGGACAACGACCCGGTAGGTTTACCCTTCTTTTGTTGCTGCCGAACCGTGCATGAAACTTATCGCACAGACTTCTCCAGGATGAGATTGAATTGGGAGCTAACGTCATCATCCACTGCCGAGCATCCTTTTTTATAGTCATGAACATCTGACATTTGGCAGCTTCTGAATAGTCGTAGTAATCCATCAGTCGCTCGTAAGCCTGGCTATGCTCGTAAGGATCTCCCGAGCCATCGTAACTTTCCATCTGAGGGGGTTTCTTGCTCGGATCAGTCTTTACCCGAGTGATGTTCGGGGAAAACGGGGAAGAATACTTGGCAGGGGTCGTATCATACTTATGCCCCCCGACCAGCCGTTTTTCCAACTCAGACACCTTTCTGGCCAACTCCTCGTTCTCGTTCCTCAACGACGAGCGAAACCTTTCATTCGGCTCTCTCTTAAAGGGAGGTGAGTTTCTTCCACGATAGGTCGATCATCCATTCCTATCTTGGCTTCTTGCTTAGAAAGGGCTTTGACCCATGACAGACACTTCTTGGGAGTCATCCGGACGAGGTGTCCTGGAGTAACCCTCAGATGATTTCCCTTTTGATCGATTCCCGTGTCTCCTTTTATTTGAGAATGGCTCCGAGGCCTACCCTCTAATTGTCGAGTCTTATCCACGCGATATGTCCTGGACTAGTTCCCGGGCGATCTGCCTCTTGATCAACTTCTACGTCGGGCCTCATCCTGAGAGCGGCTCCGAAGCCTGCCCTCTTCCCACCGTGTTTTGTCCGGACAGTGTGTCCTGGACTGAACCTCGGGCTATCGATCCTTCCGGTGGCTTCCAGTGCATCATCTGTCTCCCGTGCCCTTTTGGATAGCGTCTCCTTTCCAGGTTAGCCGTTTTCATGGGGATGCGTTTGGGACGGTGCGTCCTCGACGATTGGCCGTTGAGAACAGTCTTCGTCGCACATCGTCTCTGTCGTCGTCTGTAGGTCCTCTCGAGTGACTGTGGGGTCCAAGCCTTTCGTGGATACTCTTAGAGGGCCCCAACCGATCTTTGACCGATCCCCTCGACTGTGTGGACCCGTTTACGGTTGGCTGCCTGAGTCCGGATGCGGTTTTACTGTTCATCACGATTTTGTTTGTAAACAAAAAAGTATTCTGTTGTGATTGGTAATCATCAACACTAGAAAGCCCTCCTTCTAGCGCCAATGTTAACGCCAAGATCCGTCCACGCGCTCCAATCACTAAGGCGCATCAAATCCTGCACAGAAACAGGTGAAACACCAAAAGCTTGACGACTTAGGCCGCCGGGGGATAGCTCCGGTGTGAGAATAAGTACAGGCTGAAATAGGTTAACAATGGAGGCTTAAAATTCTAGTGCCGGAAAAAATAAGAACAATGTATGTGCGTTCCTTATAATGAAACATAACCTTGTACTTATAGAGATCTCACCCCTTCACAGAGTCCTTTCCCACGTAGAATAGGATTCCTCACTATGTATAATTCCATAATGGGATCGCATCAAATCTCCTTGAAAAAAGGTAGTTGAATTAAATCCTAACTCCCTCCCAAAATATATTCCTTTCCATACTCCAACTTCCATAACAGGATCCCAATTTTAAGTATGCCACCCCTTATGGGCTCTGATCCGTTAAACAATCCGAACCTAGCGGTCCACGACCCAACATTGACCTTTCACAAGTTAAAGTTTTTCACAAAATGGGAGGCACCCAACAGCTGAACAAAAAAAATGTTCAGCAGCCAATCGGGCAGCTCCCATGAATTCTAATTTTTTTTAATATATATTTGACATAATTTTAATCATTAAAGGCTATTTCTAATAATTACATACAGAAAATTGTAATTGGTAATTTGTCTTCTTGGCTTATAGGAAAGCTTACAGAAAATGGTTCAAGCACTCCTTCTGGCCTTGTAGCTGCCGCATTACGCCTTTGCCCTTATGGTGGCAGTTTCAGTTGGTGCAAATATTTTTGGCGGTCATGTAAATCCTGCAGTGACTTTTGGTGCATTCGTCGGTGGAAACATAACATTGTTGAGGGCCATTGTGTATTGGATCGGTCAGTTGTTAGGCTCAGTCGTAGCCTGTTGGCTCCTTAAATTCGCTATTGGTGGAATGGACAAAAAATTAAAACTAATTTGGGATTTTTATTAAAATTCATCAAATTCAATGTGACCATGTGCTTCTGTTTCTTTAGAATAATGCTAGAGGCAAACTATTCTAGAAATATTTTACAAACTGCTGATGTGGTATACTCCACGTCAACATCCACATCAGCATATTGATCAACAAATTACTTCAATGTAGTCTTCGGCCCCACATAAAAAGCTAATGTGGATTATGCCACATCAGCAGTTTGTAAAATGTTTGTAGAATAGTTTGTCTCTAGCAATATTCGTTTCTTTAAGCAAAACAATTTTTTTAATTTTTTATTTTATTTTATGACAATTGAAGCGACTAATCAGGGGCGAAGCTACATGTACGAGTGTGGGGCCAATTGACCCCACTGATTTATATATATATATATATATATGATGTAATATATTTTTTGTGAGTGTAATTTAGTAATTTGACCCCACTGATTATTTATTTATTTATATATATATATATGATGTAATAGATTTTTTGTGGTGTAATTTAGCAATTTGACCCTACTGAATTATATGTATATGTATATGTATATATATATATATATTTGATGTAACAGATTTTTTGAAGGTGTAATATAATAATTTGACCCCACTGAAAATATTTTGTGGCTTTGCCACTGCGTCAGACGTAAAATCAATTGATTTCAGGAAACATCAGCATTCGCCTTGTCATCGGGCATACCATTGTCAAAATGCATTGGAATTAAAGATTGTGATTACTTTCAATCTAGTCTACACGGTGTATGCAACCGCAGTGGATCCAAAAAGGGGGAATTTGGGGATCATTACACCTATTGCAATTGGTTAAGTTGTTGGGGCTAACATTTTGGCTGGTGGTGCCTTTGATGGTGCATCAATGAACCCTACAGTCTCCTTTGGACCTGCTGTGGTTAGCTGGTCATGGACACACCGACCCTTCATTGGTGCTGCCATCGCTGCCATAGTCTATGACAACATCTTCATTGATTGATGCACGGTTGGATAGTGATTATCCTGCGGGCTGAGATGGAATGAACTCACAGATAGAAGAACAAGAGATTCACCGAATAAACAGAGAGAAATCTCTCTCTAATGTGTATAATATATTTATCAAAATCAAAGTTATGGATATTTCCCACAAGCTGGGGTATATATAGCTTTTCAAAACTTCTTGCCCAAAATATAAATCTGCCCAAGCTACCCGGAAATAACTAACAGAATCTACCTAGAGATATGAAAAATATCTGCCTAGAAATAAGGAAAACAAATCTAAACAAACTTCCTAAATTATGGAAATAATAATAAAAAAAAAGGAAATAAACAATGGCAGATAACTATTCAGACTTCTGAATTAAAGACGCCTTTTATTCCGAAGTCGAAGCCATTCAAGAGCCCTTCTTCCATCTTCAGTCTGAAGCCGAAAACGAGCCCTTCGTCCGCTTTGAGTCCGAAGCCGAAGTCATCAATGTTCCCTTCTTCGGCGCCGATCATCTAACTCATGAAATTCTAAGGCCAATAACAAGTGATCTGATAGTTCGGCTTCTTCAGCCTCTTCGGTCTCAAATCCTCTTGCATCAATCACCCCGGGTTGGAAAGAACTCGTCCTCGAGTTCTCATTTGGTTCATCAGGCTGATCAAAACAAAGGCTCAAATGTTTGACGTTAAAAACGTCCGAAGTCCTCAGATGACTAGGAAGGCATTATTGTTGATCCGTTGCAGAATCTCACAATGACCAATTTTTCGCTCCTTAAGTTTATTATACTCACCAATAGGAAAACGGTCAGGAGTTAAAATGGCCCAGACAAAATCTCCAACTTAAAAAATAACTTGACGTCGATGTTGGTCGACTTGATCCTTGTACCTAGCATTATTTTTGGAGATGTATTTGTACACCTGATCATGGATACCTCGAAGATGATCTGTTATTTCTTCTGCTTTGGGATGTATCCGACCAATCCAAGGGATCGAAACCAAATCTAAGACACCAGGAGGGTTCTGCCCACAAACGATCTCAAAAGGACTCAAGTTTGTAGTCCGATTATTTGAATGATTATAAGCGAACTCTGCTTGAGAAAGCGCCAAATCCCATTGCTTTGGTTTATTCCCAGCCACACATCTTAACAGACTACCTAAGCTTCTATTTACCACTTCGGTCTGACCATCAGTTTGAGAATGATAGGCACTACTAAAATTTAGCTTCGTTCCGAGCTTCTCCCAAAGACTTCCAAAAGTTACTCATAAATTTAGTATCTCGATCAGAAGTAATAGACTCGGGTACGCCATATAAATGGGCAATCTCACAGAGATAAAGGTGGCTAATCCGCACTGCATCCATTGTTTTTCGACAAGCGATGAAATGAGCCATTTTGGAAAATCGATCAATCACAACCATAATTGAGTCCGCAGCTCTTTGAATTCGAGGTAGACCTAGAACAAAGTCCATGATGACGTCACACCAAGGTCTCTTCGGTATAGGCAAAGGAGTGTACAATCCTGCATTGGTAAGTACTCCTTTTGACTTCTGGCAAGTATAACACCCTTTCACATATCGAGCCACATCGATTGAGATCTTCGGCCAATAATAGTCAGCTGTTATTAAGGCCATTGTTTTATCTCGTTCGAAGTGATCTTCATTGTGTAGTTCGCTTACTATCTTCTGCCGAAGCGAACAATCGGGAATGCAAAGTTGGAGTCCCTTGAACAGATATTTTTCATGTAGGACATAGTCGGATCACTGTCCTTCTCTTACTTCTTGCACTACCTTTCCGAAAGAAGGGTCTTCTTCATACATCTCGGCGAAAAATTCAAACCCGATAACTTTACTTTGCATTGTATTAATGAGCAATGCTCTTCGACTTAAAGCATCGGCAACACGATTTAAGCTACTGGCCTGATGTCGTAGAGTGAAAGTAAATTCCTGTAGGTAAGCCACCCACTTAGAATGTCTTCGGATCGGCATATTTTGACCATTGATATATTTTAATGCCTCATGATCGGTGAAAGGGATGAACTCCTTTTGTATCAAATAATGACGCCAATGTTTCAACGTTTGAATTAAGGCATAGAACTCCAAATCATAAGTGGAATAATTCTTTTTCGACCCTGATAACTTTTCACTGAAGAAAGCCACTGATCGACCCTCTTGACTTAGGACACCGCCAATACCAATTCCCGATGCATCACAATTTACTTCAAAGACCTTCTCAAAGTCGGGAAGTGCTAGAACTGGTGCTTCAGTCATCTTTTGTTTGACCAGCTGAAAGCTGTCTTCGGCTTCTTGGGACCAGTGAAATAATTTGCCTTTAAGGCACTCAGTGATAGGTGCAACCAATGTGCTGAAGTCTCTGATGAATCTTCTATAGAAAGATATCCGTGAAAGCTTTTGACATCGTGTATGGTCTTTGGTGTGGGTTATTCTGAGACAGCATCGACTTTTGACTAATCGGCATGAACTCCTTCGGTAGAGACAACGAAGCCGAGGAAAGTTACCGAAGTAGTGAAATAAGAACTCTCTTGTGATTGATGAACAGGTGTTCCTTTCTCAAGGCATCAAAGATGGTTCGAAGATGCTCATAGTGTAGTTCCTCGTTCGGGCTATAGATCAGAATATCATTGAAGTAGACTACCACATATTTCCCCATAAATGGCCGCAACACTTGGTGCATAAACCTCATATAGGTGTTGGGGGCATAAAGGCCGAAGGGGGTGACCATCCACTCGTATAATCCATGTTGGGTTTTGAAGGCCGTTTTCCATTCATCTCCAGGTCGAACTCTTATCTGATGGTATCCACTCTTCAGATCGATCTTTGAGAACACTTTGGATCCTAATAGCTGATCTAGCATATCGTCCAGACGAGGTATCGGGAATCGATACTTCACTGTGATCTTATTGATTGCCCTACTATCAATGCACATCCTCCACGTTCCATCCTTATTCGGAACTAACAGAGCGGGTACTGCACATGGGCTCATACTCTCGCGAATGTAGCCCTTCTTTATTAGTTCAACGACTTGTCTTTGTAGCTCTTCGGACTCTTTGGGACTAAGTCTATATGTTGGTCTGTTCGGTAGAACTGATCCTGGGACAAAGTCTATCTCGTGTTGAATATCCCTTAATGGGGGTAATCCTTGGGGAAGCTCTTCAAGCATCGGATCGACATACTCTGATAATAACTTTTGTGCTTTTGTTGATATTTCGGCTTGACCAACGGTCGAACTGCTTTCACAAGGAAGCAACGCATATACTACATCCTCGCTTTCAACCTCTGATAGAAATTTCGCCATGGATAAGAGGTTGGGGTTTCTGGTTGTTTGAGCTGAACTGGGTTCTTCTTTCCATGGTGCTAGCACAACCTTCTTCCCTTTTATGCTGAAAGAATACGTGTTTTTCCGACCATCATGGATAACTCTTCGGTCATACTACCACGGTCGTCCTAACAATATATGACATGCATCCATGGATACTACATCGCACCATGCGTTATCAAAATATTTCTTTCCAATTGAAAATGAGACTAAACACTTCTGATTGACCGTTACCTCATTTCCCTTATTTAACCATGACAGTTTATAAGGCTTTGGATGCCGATCCGTTTTCAGCTGTAATTTTCGAACGGCCGCTTCAGACACGACGATCTCGCAGCTGCCACTATCGATGATCATCTTGCAGACCTTATCTACCACCGTACAAGTGGTATGGAAAATATTGGTTTTCAACCAATCTTCTTCAGAATCTTCCTTAGGAGTCAGTAGACTCTTACGAACCACTAAAGTCTCATGGCCATCTCCATATAGCACATCTTCCTCATCTCCGTACTCGTCATACACTGGTTCATTAAACTCTTCGGTGTCGACTAGTAAATCTTCTTCCATTAGAAGGTTCTTTCCTTTCTGACTAGCAGGCCTTCGACACTCTGTTACCCGATGACCTGGTTCCCCACATCTGAAGCACTTAATGTTGGAATTAAAAGTGTCTTGTGGTTGTTGGGGTGTAGGACGAAGCTGTTGAGGCTGACTCGGCCTATTAGATGGGTTACTCCTAAGCATCGGCCTCCTGTTCTGTTGTTGTTCTACTTCCCGAGCCCTTTGATAGGCTTCAGATACTGTCCATATTGAATGGAGATTAAGCACGTCCTGCAACTGTTGCCTCAGTCCTCCCAAGTACCTTGCCACCAACTGTTCTTCCGTCTCCGATAAGTCACTTCGAGCGATCAACTAACTCCTCGGTATAATCATCTACCGATCTGGTGCTTTGTCGACTTTCTTGAACAAGGACTGGGTGTAGCCAAAAGGAAAGAAGTGACTATGCATCTCCTTCTTCATTTTCTCCCACTTGGTGATTTTAGACCTTCCTTGTCTTTCCCGGGAACGCCTCATCTGCTCCCACCAGGCAGATGCTCGTCCCTTCAATCTGATTGCAACCAACTTTACCTTAGCACCATCTGGGACATCTTTATATTCAAATATGCGTTCGACTTCATTTAACCAGTCGATGAATCCCTCTGCTTGCAGTGTACCAGAAAATTCCGGTAACTCTACTTTAAAGCCCAAATCGTTGTGTCGGGCACCACGATCTAGTCGTTCCCATGGCTGCCTCCTATAGTGGTATGGGTTGTCAAAACTCGACTCAGAATCATAAGATTCATCATCGTGATAGAGGTGCGGGACTTCCTCCTCCGGAACTTGTCCCTGGCGACCTAAGTGTTGGACTTCCTCCTCCATAACATGTCCATGTTGACCCAGAGTCTGCGCTGCTAGGCGATGGGTTAGCTCTGTAACTTGTCTCTGTAAGTCCTCAATCATCACGTCCTGGACATTACGATCACGATGCGGAACTTCCTCTATCGGAACCTGTCCTCGACGACCACGACCACCAGCCATTGAAACTGATGTCTACTCCCAGAAAGCTGCTTGAGCTTTGATACCAACCGACGCCGAGCTGGAGAGTGATTATCCTGCGGGCTGAGATGGAATGAACTCACAGATAGAAGAACAAGAGATTCACCGAATAAACATAGAGAAATCTCTCTAATGTGTATAATATATTTATCAAAATCAAAGTTATGGATATTTCCCACAAGCTGGGGTATATATAGCTTTTCAAAACTTCTTGCCCAAAATATAAATCTGCCCAAGCTACCCGGAAATAACTAACAGAATCTACCTAAAGATATGGAAAATATCTGCCTAGAAATAAGGAAAACAAATCTTAACAAACTTCCTAAATTATGGAAATAATAATAATAAAAAAAAGGAAATAAACAATGGCAGATAACTATTCACACTTCTGAATTAAAGACGTCTTTTATTCCGAACTCGAAGCCATTCAAGAGCCCTTCTTCCGTCTTGAGTCCAAAGCCGAAAACGAGCCCTTCGTCCGCCTTGAGTCCGAAGTCAAAGTCATCAATGTTCCCTTCTTCAACACCGATCATCTAACTCATGAAATTCTAAGGCCAATAACAAGTGATCTGATAGTTCGGCTTCTTCAGCCTCTTCGGTCTCAGATCCTCCTGCATCATTGATGAAGACGGCCACGAGCATTATCCGGTCACAGATTATTAGAAAGTTTAGTAGTCTCTTGTCAACGACATTGAACACCGTTGGCCTTGCACCTTTTATCTCTAGATTAACCCGGGAATAAATCCGCGAAAAAAAAATATACAATTTTTTTTTACGAATTAGATTTCTTGTAGCTTTGTTATTGTTGGGAAAAGGATTAAATCAACAGTTAGGCCAATAACAAGTGATCTGTTGTCTTTGATAAATTAAATGGATAAAATATCAGTATATGTCAAACAGATTAAATCAGCAGTTTCACCAAAATAATAACCACTGCAGGAAATAATGAGTAGAAAATATCCAACCACAAGACACTAGGATTTTTATGTGAAAAAACCTCTAAAAACTAAGAGGTAAAAATCACAGGACAAACTCCGAACAATTCACTAGAATAATCTGAGAGAATACAAAGATATATCAATTTGAGTACAAACTTAAATTACTTCACCACAATAACTATGTGATAAAACCCAAAGAAAACACCTACTTATTTAAACTATGTTTCTCTCTCTATTTTCTTGTTTTAGAAGAAGCTTTTTCTCTCTTCCTCCTCTTAAACTCTCTGATGAGAGTATGTAATTTTCTGTGTGATCTTCCTTTCTCATTTGGCTGCCTTTTATAGCAAAAATCTGAGGGGAGGAAATGAAAATGGGGAAGGCAAGAATCAAAGGTTTATGGGAAATGGAAAATGGAGAAGGCCAAAAATTGGTGAGGATTATTTGACCAACAGTTATGTTCTAGGTGTTTTTGGTTTCTACAGTTTTTAGCATTTGAATTTGTTATTGGATTTTCAAGAAAATTTAGGCCTATATGACAGATTTTCTTGATTTCCCATGGAACAATCAGGCTGAAGTTTCTGTTTTTTTTAACCCACCGACACCCAACAGAAAGAGACATTTTTTTCTAAGTACCATGTTTAACAATAGCCTTGTTCCATAAACCAGTCCATTCAACTAATTTCTAATACAAACTCAAATGGGACCATGGAAAGTATTTGTCTAATTTTGATGTTATTTATTTTATGGAGCCACCAAAGGATCTCCTTACTTTGTTAAATGATGAAATACTAGCTCTTAAACCCGTGTAATGCATGGATTTAGTGTACATAAATTAGTTGTTTTAATCTTGTATTGTTGTATATTTTTATCTACTAACACAAACATATAATATAGTTTAACTTGTGAAAAAATTAGTGTCACGAATACATAGTTTGGGCAAGCTAGATGATTCTGAACAAACCACCCTTTACTCAAAGAGAAAGAGAATGTCTTATTTGTGTTTTATGGTAATTAGTAATTGATAATGTTTAGTTTGACAAAAGGATAACTCAGTTATGAAAATAAAATTTAGAAACTTTATGAATTGTGGATCCATTCAAAAAATCTTAGTAGTTTTACAAAAGGATAACTCAACCATGAAAATAAAACTTCGTCGAGACATTCCGGGTAATGTTCTTCCCCTACCCTCTCCCCCTCATTGCTGCGTCAACTAAGTATTACAACATAACATATTAGTTTTCGTGCTAAATGCTTCTAACCTAACTACTCTTTACTCATGAAGGAATTGAGGTCCTGCCCACATCTATAAAAAACATGATTGGTAAATTTGATGTCTCACGCTTGTCTCACCTCTAATATCAAAAACAACCTCATGTTAATAAGTTTCACTAATCCACTTATAATTTTCATCCATATTTTCTCCAATCTGTTTCCCTATATCCTCTTGTTACACTTTGAGAAATCCAACTCAAAATTAGAAAATCAATTAAAATGGTTAAAATATTACCCCCAAAAAAAGCTATACAAAAACTTATCAAATGATATCATAAGGTACAAAGCCAAAAAAGTTAGAACATACCTTCGATTCTGGGAAAGACACTTATGTTGGAGTACACAGTTGTTTTGTCCTCACCCAGTGTAAACTTAAGATCCACCTGAACAAGAATTTCATAAAACCATATTAAAAACACAAATAACTTTAAGTTCTTATGTATGATTCAAGTTCATAAAAAGAAAATTGTAAAGGTCAAGAGAAATAAAGAAACCCACTACAAAATAGTAAAACACACACACACACACACACACACATATATATATATATACGAACAGCGCACGCATTTTGTCTATCCAACTGGTTCATATTCTTTCTTTAGTGGGTTCAAAGTTTTTAGATTAGGCAAAACTTGGACGTTAGTTCTCTCTCCCCCCATGAAATTGGGCATTTTCCCAAAAGATGCTGGTCTTAGGCTCTACGCCCTATATTAAAAATTCAGACAAGTTTAATTGGCTTCACAAGAAAAACTGAACCATGCAAAATTAAGAAGCAGGCTGCACTGAATTCATTGAGTATAGACAATTACTATGTCTCAATACCTCCAATAGTAACATTCATAGCCAAATACTGACTGTCACCGCCAAAGTTTTCACACCATTATATTCAAATTCAAACTATGAACCTCATGTGCAGCCCACGTGAACCATTTTAACTAATAGAGGTAAGCAACTCATAGGTGCATTACAGGATTCTCTACATGTCCAAAAAATAGCAAGACCATCCAAGGTAATTTGTAAAACTACAAAAATTTCATTATGACATCTTACCACTCTTAACCTCTGCCAATTGTACCTATTGGTGGGCGGGCAGGTATCCACCTATCCTGGCGAAATGCCTAAATTTCTGGTGCTTCTGTTGGCATGCTATTGTCAAGACCTGCATATATATAAAATCCAGATGTCTTCATTAATAATATGCAAACTAAAGAGTAGAGTAAAAAGGTGAAATATATTACACCGTTACCTGGATTCTATATGCTATATATGGAACATGACGAATCACATGATGTGTTCTATTTCTCTAAATTAGTAGTACATTATATGTCCTAATTCAACCAAACATGCTTAAAATATTCATCCTATTCCGCTACACAGTCTGCCTACTATTCTTTAGTCCACATAATTAACAAATAAGTGAACAACACACATACGGAAAGCTCTCTTTTCAAGTACAAACCAAAAACATGCTCTGTACTTGTATCTCAGATTAAATGCATATGTCATTCTTGAAACATAATTTATGGACAGATTAATGGTCAAGGGAAGATAACATCACTCCAGGAAAGAAAAGAATAAGAAACATCTTTCCTCGGAAGGGAAAATCTGAGGTTCAAACAGGAATCCATCCAAAGTAAGGCCTAAAATGACCTGCTCTTCGTTCAGATTGTTATATATAACACTCATCAATTGTGGCAAAACCAACTTGTATCCATTTGTCTTCTCCTTCCAGAGTTCAGCTTCCTAAAATAGCAAACCAAACTAAATCAAATTGAAACAGAATCACTCCACAAGTATCAATCTGAACCAGCCTTCACTAACAACAGAAATAAAATAGGCCTGAAACAACTATCTGATGAAATAATGTATTCTAGGCATCTAATCATCAGTTGCCAAGAAAATCTTGTGCCTCCAGTTTCAGCACTAAGATAAATTTGCAACTCAGAGAATCACATGAATTCAATTCCATTGTTTTAATAAGCATACAAATAATGAGGCAATGAATTCAAACATACCACCATATCTAACAGAAGTCAAGTATTGTTACTGAGATTTACAGATGCTAGTTAATTTCCAGAGTCTAGGAATCGGTGCAACTTTTTTACAAGTTTACCAGGTGAACCTAGTTGTAAAAGGTAACAACTGGTCATTCAAAGTTTAACTAGCATCTAAACCTGAAGATTATAGGAAGCCAGAAGGACTCTAACACCAACTGAATCCCCCACCAGCAGATTATAGGGAAAAGACCTAATAACATCAATTTGAGTACATAAAAATAACATTTATCCAAGATAAGTAGCATTATGAAAATAAGGAAGCCCAAATACCAGAAAATTTATGGTCCGATTCAACTTCGGCGGAGAACGACGGCACGGAAGTGGAACCCGAAGGTTTTCGCCGTGGCGTTGGGTCATCTTCGAGACTTCGACGACAAAGACTGTTTTAGGATTTGAATCGAACTCTGTTATTGAAACGACATCGTTGAGGTGTTCGCTTTCGTCGTCGTCGGAGAGTATGTTCACAGGGCTGGGCTGAGACATCTCTGAATTTGGCGAACCAGAGAGAGAGCGAAAGCCCTATTGAATCAGAGAGAGAGAGAGAGAGAGCGAGAACCCCCATTGAAGGGTGAGAACCAGAGAGAGCGACAGCGAGAGCGAGAGGCCGCAATTAAACCCCTCCGTGTTTTTTAAATATATAACGTTTTCTTAAGAAAACGTTATAATTTTAATTATACAAGTTTCTATATTTAAATAAAAAAAAGATAAATAAGTTGGTAAATAATTTTTGTTTGGTATTAATTTATAGGGGGTTTTATAATCATAAGATTTTTTTAAAAAAACTAATTGCAATTATTGAATACTATAATGAACTGTATATTTTGATATTTCTTAACATACTAAAACAAGGAACGCATCAACCAAATCTACATTTATCTAATTTATTTATTGATTAGAAATTATATTAATAGTATGTATTTTCATTGACGCGAATAATTTTTTAAGACTAAAGGTGATATATAGCTAGAAGCCTATAGAAAAAAAAAAGAATTTCTCATATTCTTTGTTTTAATTCAACTGCTTCAAAATTTTGTATATTAAGTTGCAGTTTATTATAATGCAATTTTTAACTTATTTACTATTTTAGTTTACATTTTTTATTTATCAAGTCGGAAAATACTATTTGACGCACCTTTATTAAAACATCTTAATTATTATAGAAATAAAGTGCTATTTTTAGCCAAATAAAATTATAAATGTTTACTTAAAATATCCAATATTAACCTTTTCTTTTTTAATTGCAATAAAAATGTTAATTGTACGTACTCGATTTATAATGGAGAAGTTTGTATAAATAAAATTTATGTTGTCTTATTTATAATTACATCATGGAGCTCAGTCGGATAGTTGTTTAAAGTTATAAGGTTGAGGTTTTGAATTCAAATATTGGCCGAAGCAAATTTTTTAGTCTTAGTTTGGCTTACTTTACATGTCATAATTGCCACGTAGGATAATCAATGCCCAACTGTCCCATAAAAATTTGTTATCTAAATTTTTATGTAGTAGAAGGTTTGTTTTGCATTGACCAAAAAAAATGGGCACAATATCTAAATATGCTAAGAGTATAGTGGTAATTTTTACTCCATAATTTATAGTGATATTATTTAGGTCATTTGTTCGCGTCGTTTTCGGATATGATTAGTCAGAATGTAACTGAATATCTATGGATGAGAATTGAGAGCCCATTTTCGCCAAGACTTATCTCCAAGGCTATGTTTGTTTGTAAGTATTACACTTAGAATAGGACTATTAATCCCAAGTGACTTGTTTGTTTTTAAATTTGAGCTTGGGACTATTAGTGATGGGATTAAAAAATAGCTTAGGATGTGGGATTAATTAATACTATCTCATACCTGGTATTATAATCCCCATCATTTGAGATTAAAAATTGCTAGACAAAATTACCCCTTGATCTTTTCTTAATATCATATTATATCCTTTCCGTATATCAGTCGATCTATTTTTTTAAAATAATATTTATTAATTATGTATACATCCCCACCCTCACACCACCCACCCGCCCCGCACCGCCCCACCCATCCCAAAAAAATAATATTTATTGATTATGTATAAACCCCCGCCCAGCGCACCCCGCCCCCCACCCTCCACCCTCCACCCTCTCAAAAAAAATAATATTTACTGATTCCGTATACACCCCACGCCGCCCACCCCAACCCACAAAAATTAAAAAAATAATATTTACTGATTATATATACACCCAATCATACCCCACCCCACCCCACACACCCACCCCACCTCACAAAAAAAAATAAAATTTATTGATTACATATACACTCCACCCCACCCCACCCCACCCCACCCCACCCCCACCCCACCTACACACAAAAATTAAAAAAAATAATATTTACTGATTATATATACACCACACCCACCCCCACAAAAATTAAAAAAAATAATATTTACTGATTATATATACACCCCACCCCACCCCCACCCCCACCCCACTCTCACCCCACCCCACAAAAATAGAAAAAATAATATTTACTGATTATATATACACCCCACCCGACCCCACTCACCCCACCCACCCCTACCCACCCTACCCTACCCTACCCACCCACCCTATCTCTCACCCCACCCCACCCCACCCCACCCAACCTATCCCACTCCATAAAAATTTAAAAAATAATATTTACTGATTATATATACACCCCACCCAACCCCACAAAAATTAAAAAAATAATATTTACTAATTACATATACACCCCACTCCACCCCCACTCTCACCCCACCCCACAAAAATTAAAAAAATAATATTTACTGATTATATATACACCCCACCCGACCCGACCCGACCCGACCCTACCCCACCCCACCCCTCCTTACCCACCCTACCCTACCCTACCCACCCACGCTACCTCTCACCCCACCCCACCCAACTCACCCAACCTATCCCACTCCACAAAAATTAAAAATATAATATTTACTAATTATATATACCCCACCCCCCACCGCCACCCCCACCCACCCCATTCCACCCCACCCCACAAAAATTAAAAAAATAATATATACTGATTATATATACACCCCACCCACCCTACCCCCACCCCACCCACCCTCCCCTAAAAAAATAATAATATTTACTAATTATGTATACCCCCACCCCACCCTGCCCCCACTCACCCATTCTCACCCCCACCCAACAAAAATTAAAAAATAATATTTACTAATTATGTATACACTCCCATCCCGCCCTGCCCCACCCCCACCCCCAACCCCCACCCCCCTTCCCCTCCCCCTCGAAAAAATATTATTTACTGATTATATATACACTCCCACACCACACCACTCCATCCCACCCCACCCCGCCCCTTCTCAAAAAAAATATTTACTGAATAATATAACCATTTATTTAAAAAAATTTAATTAATTTTTTATTATTTTTTGATGTATAAATAAGTTTAAATTATAGTTTAAAATATGTTATTATTGGTAAGGATATAATAGTCCAAATGATATTTTTTAATCCAATCCTTTAATTAATCCTGAAAAAAAAAAACATAACATGGGATTATTTTAAGTTATCCCATGAATAATCCCATAAAAAATAAACATGGGACTAGGACTATTTAATCCTTGGATTAATAGTCTTGGATTATAATCCTTGCAAACAAACATGGCCCAAGTGCTTGTATAACTGCGGACACTGTCTCGTGCACTAATTAAGACTCTATACATACAATACGCCCCAGTCGCTTCTCGTGGATTTTCACTGCTGTGCAAAAATGAGATATGCACTTGAAATGGATGTCCGACTTATATCACACTCGATTCAGATAGTGGATCATATAGGACTTGTGCATGTCAGGCGAGTTGAGCTCTGAAACCACCTACGTACTATGCATGGCACCCAGTTGAGTTCAAGTAACTCACCACATTGGAGTTATAGAGGCTTTGACATATAGGGGATCGGGCAATATACCAATGACATACAAATCCTTAATAATAAATAACACAAATAATACTTTTGGGCTATGTTTGTTTGCAAGGATTACACTTGGGATATGACTATTAATCCCAAGTGACTTGTTTGTTTTTAAATTTGAGCTTGGGACTATTAGTGTTGAGATTATAAAATAGCTTAGGATGTGGGATTATTTAATACCATCTCTTACCTGGTATTATAATCCCTACCATTTGGGATTAAAAATTGCTAGACAAAATTATCCCTAGACCTTTTTCTTAATATCCTATTCTATCCTTTCCGTATATCAGTCGATCTATTTTTTCAAAATAATATTTATTGATTATGTATACACCCCCACCCCGCGCACCCCCACCAGCCCCCACCTGTTTTTTTACTTATTATGTATACACCCCGTCACCCCCACCCCAAAAAAATAATATTTTTTGATTTGTATACACCTCCACCCCGCCCACCCTACCCCACCCCATCACCCCATCACCCCACCTCCACCCCCCTAAAAAAATTAAAATTTACTGATTATGTATACCCCCACTGCAAGACCCCAACTTTTTATGAATAAAATTGAATTTCCTCTATATTATTTTGAAATAGTAAGGTGTTGATTTGATAAATGTGATAAGTTATGGGTGAGATGTGCAAAGTTCACAAAGTAAGCAAGTGGTTATAAAATATTCGTTGTGTCAGGGAATATTCGTTTGGTCGAGGAATATTTTTTTGTCGGAGAATATTCGTACGACGGCGCAGTCATTGGTAGACCCCACAACGGAATGAATGTCGGATATAGAAAGCGACAGAAGTAACTTTTTTATAAAAATAACGACAAAACTGTTACCGTTAGTACTGTTGAAATACCCGGTGGTTAAAATACAGTAATACGTGGTGTTGCACAGTATTTTGAATTATTGATTCTTACGTAGGAAGGCACTTACTCAATTATTGTTACAATAATTATTGTTCAATATTTTATATTATTGATTCAATAATTGCATAATATTTTATTGGTTCAATATTTGCTACGTTGATATTTTATATCAATAAGTGCTACTTTGTTATTTTATATTATTGATTCAATAATTGTCATTACACATTATTTCAAATTATCAAATCAATAATTCATATTATTTGAATAATATTATTAGATAGCATTATTGGAAATATCTAAGGAAGTTCTGTCTATGAGAGATTATTTAATTGCGCGCCAATAAGGAGAAATCCTTATCGGAAGGTCCCCTCTCTTCTGGGAACGACCTGGTTGTCATTATTGTGGTTCTGTAATATTATTTGTGAATAATAATTATTGATAAAAATGATAAGTAAATATTTTTTCAATGTGAATTTAAACGGAAGAATTTTTAGTAAAAGTGACAATTATCGAGAATAAATATTTTATCTGTTCTGATAAAATAATTCATTCAAATATATTATTATAATATTATATTATAAGTGTATAATGTGATAATATAATAGTGATGATAATTTTTTTACAATAAATTCACGATATATGAATAAAATGAGGTGGAAGAGATAATGAAATTTGGAATTCTTTTAATAATTATAAATGTTTTAATATATATATATATATATATAAATAAACATGTGGTGGAATTCATTATTTCAAAAATGGAGGCTTTGAAATTTTGAGTGTGTTAAAGATTTTCAAGAGTGATGAGTGTGGAAAAATTATCCGTATGTAAACTTGGGTCATTTTTCGTGCAGAATTTGGAAAAAAATTCTTCTACAATGTTGTAGAAAGTTAAATTTTATATGAAATGGACATAAGTTTTTTATTTTTCTGATAAAAGGGCTATTTATTATGAATTATTAAAGTTCCGAAATATTGAGACTGAATTGATTTTGGTGGAAGAGAACAAATTGAATTTGAACTCTTATGATACAAACAATGATGTCATTGGAGCGATGAAATAAGTAATGATGTCATCGAAGCGATGAGGTAAACAATGATATCATAGGATCGATGATGTAAGCGATGATGCCATAAATTATGACGAAAAAACTATTTTACCCTTACTTTGCCAAGCCTATAAATAGAAGCTCATTTCTTCATTATTTCTCACCAATTCACTAAAGCTATTGAGAGAGAAAGTATAGAGAGAATAAGAGAGAAAGAAGAAGAGTATTCTGCTATTACACTAGTGCAGTCTCCAAATTTCTATTAATGTAATGGGTATTATTTCTTTCATATTCATGAAGAGAGTTATTTTCTTTCAATACTCGTAAGGGTTATTATTCCATTCTTTATTATTCTGTTGGAATAACCTGTCTACGCGGACTACCGCATGCATGGTGAAATCCTGTTGTTATTCCATTCTTTATTATTCTGTGGGAATAACCTGTCTACGCGGACTACCGCATGCCTAGTGAATAACCCTTCGTATTCAGTTGTTATTAAATTGTGGAAATAATCTGTCTGAGTGGACTACCGCCTGACGGGTGAAAATCCAATTTCAGTTTCGTATATTGTTTAATTTCAGATTCCTAACTCTAAACTTACTACGGTAAGTGTTGCTTCTATAATTCTTGAAATGACCAGAAATTTCTTGAGTTTTGCGCTTCATCTAATATCATTTCACTGGAATATTGGTCTGAATTTTCTTGTAAAATTTTTATCTTTTCATGTCGAGTTACTATTCACGAGTTACTATTCATGGAGTACTATTCACAGTAAAAAAATCCCTTTCTAAATTATCTTTGATTGGATCTAAGTTTTGAACTTTATTCTTGAATTTTGCTCCACAATTGATTATTATGGAGTATTCTTGAACTTGGATAAACTAAATTACGAATCCCTAATCTTTGTCCTTTATCTTACTGAATTCGTTCTTTAAAATATTTTTCATCATCCTCAGTCCTAAATGGTGATATAACTGAATATCTTTGGCCTGTAATGCAAAGATGAATGATTACTTGATGAATATCTTTGGCCTGTAGTACAAAGATGAATGATTATCTGATGAATATCTTTGGTCCGTAGTGCAAAGATGGACAGGTGTAGAGATGAACATGACCAACTGGTGATACAAATGAATATCTTTGGCACGTTGTGCAAAGATGAATATTTGATTCAAGATGTATATTGATTGATGTTATAGGGATAAAATATTGATGGACTTTTAAATCAAAGAAGATAGTAGACATCATTCTCTACTTAACTCTTCTAATGAATTGTTATTTCCGCTGCAGTTGTTGATCTAAAACTTGTTGTCCATAATATTTTATCTGATTTGTTGAAGACTAACGATAATTTATTCTTCATTATCTTAGTCATAATATTATTTGCTGGTCTAGTTGAGCTCACCCTTTTCTTCCATTATTCTCTATAAAAAATGAGAATATCGCGGGTACTAGTCGGAAAATGGAGTGATGGTCCAAGTTAGAGCTGTAGAAGTCCTCACTATATTTTTTTATAAAATAGTGTGATAATAAATGTAATGAGGACTTAGTTTGAATATTTATATTTTCTACATGTCTGTATTAACACTCACAGTTGTGTGGTCGTATTTTGCACGACCGTTTGATATAAAAGATTGTATTTGGATTTTGTTGAGTGTATTTGGCGACTCAGAATGGGTTGGGAGTATTGAACCTATTTTGGGGGCGTCACAGTTGGTATTAGAGATTAGGGATATGATCTCTGACGGAGATCTGAGAATAAAACTAGGAGGGGAGAAACGAGTAAGACCTTCGCTAGTGTGTCCTACCTAAGCTTATTTGGTAATTAATTGGTCGTTTGGAACATAAGGTCAATATGTGATATGTTAATTTATTTGATTAATCCTTGTTTTGTGGCAGTATTTGAGAATGATAGCTGAAAATCTAAACAATGGAGTGAATGAGACCGTTGAGACACCTTTAATCACCAACCAGGAGAACGTGCATCAAGAAGGCGATATTCCTCTTGTAAACGACATCACCGATCAAACGATGAACGATGGGATGTTTAGAAGCTTTTTGCAGTTCATGCAAAACCAGACGAGGGAGACTCGTGTTCATAATACAGGTGAAAATAATAACAACTCGTGGCTTGTCACTGCCAAGCAATTCAAAGAGTTGGGACCACCAGAGTTTCAAGGAAAGCCAAATCCAATCAAGGCAGAAACGTGGGTTAAGCAAATTACCAAGATATTTGATGTTTTGGGATGCACGGAGGAACAGAAGGTTCCATTCGCCACGTTTATGTTCCGTGGAGAGGCAGATTATTGGTGAAAATCTGTGAAGCGTACCCAGTCTGCCGCACTCAACATATCTTGGGAGGAGTTTCAGAAACTGTTCAATGACAAGTACTTTTCAGAAAGTATTCGTCATATAAAAGAGGTAGAGTTTATCAAACTGGAACAGAACAACATGACTGTGTCCCAGTATGAGGCTAAGTTCGCGGAGTTATCCCGGTTCGCATCTCATTTGGTTAATAATGAGGAACGTATGACGCGGATGTTTCTAAGAGGTTTGAAACCCGAAATTCGTCAGTACCTCATTTTTCACAAACTTTTTTTATATTCAGATGTAGTGAACAGGGCCCAATTGTTAGAACGTGGTAATGATTATGTCAACCAAGGGACAACAACCAAGGTCGTATCGGTGGCAACAGCCATCGGAACAATAAAAATCAGCATGTAGAAAATTATCAGGCCAGAAGCGGTAACCACTCCGGTGGTAATCGTAGCCATGATAATAGAAGAAGTGAGTCGGGGGGAGATTTCAAGAAGAGAAGGTACAACAATGAGAACGTGAAAACGTCGGCAGCAGCACCAGCATCACCTATTTCTAGGGGAGGAGAACGACCGTCGGTCTTATGCTATAAATGCGGGAAAGAGGGACACATCAGTCCCAACTGCACACAACAATTCAAGGTATGTTAAAACTGTGGAATGGAAGGACACATAGCTAGAGAGTGTCCGGTAGCGAAACCAAGTCCAGCGGGGATGGTGACTCCAAAGGCTGTCCCGGACAAGTCAAAGGCGGTGGTTCCTGGAAGAGCGTTTGTCGTGTCTATCCAAAACGCGAGGAACCCGAACGAGGTGATTACGGATAAGCTAATCATAAACTGTTGTGAATTCTATACCTTATTAGATACCGGTTCTACCCATTCTTTTATTTCACCTACTTGTGCTCAACGTTTGAACTTGACTTCTGAGAAATTAGACGTTGACTTATCTGTTGAAACTCCGTTAGGAGAAACTTTCATTACATTCACAGTTTACAAATCTTGTTTGATTCATATTGGCATCCTTACCCTAATTGTGGATTTTATATATTTGAAAATACTTGCATTTAATGTAATTTTTTTGAACCGACTGGTTAACCACTCATCATGCTAAAATTGATTGTTTCGTAAGGTTGTTAGCTTTCATTCAAACAACCAGACCACTAAAATCAAACTATGTCATTTCACGTCATAAAGCTATTCGTTTATTAAAAAACGGATGTCAAGCTTTCTTAGCCCATGTCATTGATTTAAATCAGAATACATCAGATTTGAATGATATTTTTGTTGTTAATGAGTTTCCTGATGTATTTTCGAAAGAACTTCCTGGTCTATCCCAGAACGTGAAGTTGAATTCTTTATTGACATTGAGCTCGGTACAAAATCCATTTCTAAAATCCCATATCGAATGGCTCATATTGAACTTCAGGAGTTAAAGGTCCAACTACAGGAGTTGTTAGACATTGATTTTATACGTTCTAGTACATCTCCTTGGGGTGCTCCTGTTTTATTCGTAAAGAAGGAAGATGGTAGTATGCGACTATGTATTGACTATCGAGAGTTGATGTAAGACCCTAAATTTTATGAATAAAGATTTAATTTTCTTTATATATTATTTTGAAATAGTAAGGTGTTGATTTGATAAATGTGAAAAGTTATGAGTGAAATGTGCAAATATTTCAAAATAAGCAAGTGGTTATAAAATATTCATTGTTGTCGGGAAATATTCGTTTGGTCATGGAATATTTGTACGACGGCGCAGTCATTTGTCGGCACCACAACAGAATAACTGTCGGATATAGAAAGCGACATAAATAACCTTTTATAAATAACGGTAAAACTATTACAGTTAAACTGTTGAAATACTCGGTGATAAAAATACAATAATACGCATTGTGCAAAGTAGCACACAATATTGCACAGTATTTCAAATTATTGGTTCTTACGTAAGAAGTCACTTACTCAATTACTGTTCAATATTTTATATTATTGATTCAATAATTGCTACAATTGCATAATATTTTATTGGTTCAATAATTGCTACGTTGATATTTTATATCAATAATTGCTACGTTGATATTTTATATCAATAATTGCTACGTTGATATTTTGTATTATTGATTCAATAATTGTCACTGCACAGTATATCACATTATCAAATCAATAATTCATATTATTTGAATAATATTATTAGATACCATTATTGGCAATGTCTAAGGAAGTTCTGTCTAGAAAAGGGGTTAGGTAATTGCGTGACAGTAAGGAGAAATTCTTACCGGAAGGCCCCCTCTTTCCTGGGAACGGCCTGGTTGTCAATATTGTAGTTCTATAATATTATTTGTGAATAATTAATTATTGATTTATATGATAAGGAAATATTTATTTTAATTATGATATAAAGGGAATAATTTTTAGTAAGAGACATTTGTTGAAAGTTGACATTTTATCTTCTCCGATAAAATTAATTAATTCAAATATATTATTATAATATTATATTATAAAATTATAATGTGATAATATAATAGTATAATTTTATAATTTGAGGTGGTTATATTGTTATAATAAATTTATGGCATAAAAATAAAATAAAGTGGAAGAGAAAAGAGTTGAATTCTTTTAATAATTATAAATGTTTATTATATATATATATATATATATATATTATATAAAGCATGTGGGATAATTTTTTTTTTCTTCCTTGGTATGCTGCCAAACTTGCCAAATTTTTCAAAGCTTGAGAAATTTCTCCGAAGGCTTAGTTTGTCAGCAGTGGCATGCTAAGCTTTTTCTATAAATAGGGTGCTTAGTTAAAAATAAAAATCACACCAGAATCAGAAAATTTTCTCTCTATAATATCGAGCGTATTTCTTGTGAGTATTTAAATACTTTGAGTGTTGATAACAGTGCAAGTTTTCGTCCACATAATATCCGATATTCTAGTCAAAACTATTCTCCGGTTAAGGTAAGGGATGTTATTTTCTTTCGTAAATGATGTTATTCTTTTCAATATCATTATACCAAAATATTGGCATGAATTTTATTATGAAATTCTTACTTTTTCCGTCGAGATTACTATTCACGTATACGGCACTATTCACGAAAAAATTAAATTTTTTTCTATTTGTCCAAGTTGCTTGTTAAGGTTCTTATCTCTGATTGGATCCAAGTTTTGATCTTCATTCTTGAATTTTGCTCCACAAAGTATTATTATGGAATATTCTTGAACTTGGATAAACTAAATTACGAATCCCTAATCTTTGTCATTTATCTCACTGGATTCGTTATTTATATTATTTTTCATCATCCTCAGTCCTAAATAGTGATATAACTGAATATCTTTGGCCTGTAGAGCAAAGATGAATGATTACCTGATGAATATCTTTGGCCCGTAGTGCAAAGATGAACAGGTGTTGAGATGAACATGACCAACTGATGATACAAATGAATATCTTTGGCCCGTAGTGCAAAGATGAATATTTGATTCGAGATGTATATTGATTGATGTTACAGGGATAAAATATTGATGATGGACTTTTAAATCATAAAAGATAGTAGACTTCATTCTCTACTTAACTCTTCTAATGAATTATTATTTTCGCTGCGAATATTGATCTAAAACTTGTTGTCAATAATATTTTATCTGAATTGTTGAAGACTAACGATAATTTATTTTCTATTATCTTAGTCATAATATTCTTTATTGGGTTAGTTGAGCTCACCCTTTTTATCTATTGTCCTCTTTAGGGAATGAGAATGTTGCGGGAACTAGTCGGGAAATAGTGTGATGATCAGAGTTAGATCTGTAGAAGTTCTCACTATTCTATAAAATAGTAGGATAATAATTGTAATGAATAAGGAATGAATTTGAATATTTATATTTCGTATTATATACGATTTACATTGAAATTCATAGTTGTATGGTCGTATTTTGTCACGACCTTTTGTTATAAAAGATTTGTATTTAGAATTCTGTACCATGTATTTGGCGACTCAGAATGGGTCGGTATTGAACCTATTTTGGGGGCATCACAGTTGAACCATGTCACCATCAATAATAGATATTCGCTACCTCGTATTAATGACATGTTCGACCAATTGCAAGGTGCACAATTTTTTTCAAAGATTGATCTTCGTTCTGGATATCATCAATTAAAGATTAAAACTGAGGACATTCCGAAGACTGTCTTTAGAACTCGATACGCGCATTACGAATTTCTAGTTATTTCTTTCGGATTGACCAATGTCCATACTGCGTTCATGGACATGATGAACCGAATATTTAAAAAATATTTGGATCATTTCGTGGTTGTCATTATTGATGACATCCTAATATACTCCGAAAGTCTCGAATATATTTCTTTACTTAGAATGAACTCAACATGCGACAACGACGTTAGCTTGAGCTGTTGAAAGATTACGAAAATACCATTCAATACCATCTTAGAAAAATGAACGTGGTAGCTGACGCGTTGAGTAGAAGATCGTATGCGAAAACGAGTGCGATGCTGTCAACACAAAGGCCTACTTTGTATGACGTACAAAGGATGGAGATAGAGTTAAAGACTCTAGGGACCCACGTGATGATGTCAAATATATACGTAGAACCACCTTTAATTAATAAAGTTAAATCTGCTAAAGCTACAGACCCGGAGCTGATGAAGATGAAGAAGAAGGTGCAAGAAGGTGCTATTACAGAGGCAAAAATTGATGAAGAAGGAATACTTTGAGTCAACTCCAGATTTTGTGTTCCTAACGATGCTGATTTAAAGTATAAAATCATGATAGAAACACACAACACAACATTCGCAATGGTACCAAAATGTATCGTGATCTTTGACATACATTTTGATGGAGCAATATAAAGAGAGCGATCGCGGAGTTTATCTCAAGGTATTTAACGTATCAATGTGTCAAGGCGAAGTATCAACAGCCATAAGGTGTGAAGAGCCCTGGGCCTCTATCTGGTGACTTCTTATGTGGGATGCACCGAAGCCTGACTCTCCGTAGGGGACGACTTTTTTGTGTGGTGACAAACTGATAAGTACCATTGTAAGGTACTATGGTTGAAGCACCATGAGAGTCACAGTTGAAATCGAAGAAATGACCTGGAAATTAAAATCAGAAATAAAAAAGAGGTATCCTCACCATTTTGATATACCAGGTACGTACGTCAATTTCGAGGACGAAATTTCATAAGGATGGGAGGTTGTAAGACCCCAACTTTTTATGAATAAAATTGAATTTTCTCTATATATTATTTTGAAATAGTAAGGTGTTGATTTGATAAATGTGATAAGTTATGGGTGAGATGTGCAAAGTTCACAAAGTAAGCAAGTGGTTATAAAATATTCGTTGTGTGGGGGAATATTCGTTTGGCCGAGGAATATTTTTTTGTCGGAGAATATTCGTACGACGGCGCAGTCATTGGTGGACCCACAACGGAATGAATGTCGGATATAGAAAGTGACAGAAGTAACATTTTTATAAAAATAACGGCAAAACTGTTACCGTTAGTACTGTTGAAATACCCGGTGGTTAAAATACAGTAATACGTGGTGTTGCACAGTAGTACACAGTATTGCACGGTATTTTGAATTATTGATTTTTACGTAGAAAGGCACTTAATCAATTATTATTACAGTAATTACTGTTCAATATTTTATATTATTAATTCAATAATTATATAATATTTTATTAGTTTAATATTTGCTACGTTGATATTTTATATCTAATAAGTGCTACTTTGCTATTTTATATTATTGATTCAATAATTGTCATTGCACATTATTTTAAATTATCAAATCAATAATTCATATTATTTGAATAATATTATTAGATAGCATTATTGGCAATGTCTAAGGAAGTTCTGTCTAGGAAAGATTATTTAATTGCGCACTAGTAAGGAGAAATCCTTATTGGAAGGTCCCCTCTTTTCTCGGAATGACCTGGTTGTCATTATTGTGATTCTGTAATATTATTTGTGAATAATAATTATTGATAAAAATGATAAATAAATATTTATTCAATGTGAATTTAAACGGAGGAATTTTTAGTAAAAGTGACAATTATCGAAAATGAATATTTTATCTGTTCTGATAAAATAATTTATTCAAATATATTATTATAATATTACATTATAAGTGTATAATGTGATAATATAATAATAAAATAGTGATGATAATATTTTACAACAAATTCACGATATATGAATAAAATGAGGTGGAAGAGAAAATAAAATTTGGAATTCTTTTAATAATTATAAATGTTTTAATATATATATATATATATATATATATAAATAAACATGTGGTGAAATTCATTATTTCAAAAATGGAGGCTTTGAAATTTTGAGTGTGTTAAAGATTTTCAAGAGTGATGAGTGTGAAAAAATTATCCGTATGTAAACTTGGGTCATTTTTCGTGCAGAATTTGGAAAACATTTCTTCTACAATGTTGTAGAAAATTAAATTTTATATGAAATGGACATAAGGTTAATATTTTTCTGATAAAAGGGCTATTTATTATGAATTATTAAAGTTCCGGAATATTGAGACTGAATTGATTTTGGTGGAAGAGAACAAATTGAATTTGAACTCTTATGATACAAACAATGATGTCATCGGAGCGATGAGATAAGTAATGATGTCATCGAAGCGATGATGTAAACAATGATATCATAGGATCGATGATGTAAGCGATGATGTCATAAATTATGACGAAAATACTATTTTACCCTTACTCTGTCAAGCCTATAAATAGAAGCTCATTTCTTCATTATTTCTCACCAATTCACTAAAGCTATTGAGAGAGAAAGTATAGAGAGAATAAGAGAGAAAGAAGAAGAGTATTCTGCTATTACACTAGTGCAGTCTCCAAATTTCTATTAAGGTAAGGGGTATTATTTCTTTCGTATTCATGAAGAGAGTTATTTTCTTTCAATACTCGTAAGGGTTGTTATTTCATTCTTTATTATTCTGTTGGAATAACCTGTCTACGCGGACTACCGCATGCATGGTGAAATCCTGTTGTTATTTCATTCTTTATTATTATGTGGGAATAACCTGTCTACGCGGACTACCGCATACCTGGTGAATAACCCTTCATATTCAGTTGTTATTAAATTGTAAAAATAATCGATTTGAGCGGACTACAGCCTGACGGGTGAAAATTCAATTGAAGTTTCGTATATTGTTTCATTTCAGATTCCTAACTCTAAACTTACTACGGTAAATATTGCTTCTACAATTCCTGAAATGATCAGAAATTTCTTGAGTTTTGCATTTCATCTAATATCATTTTGCTGGAATATTGGTCTCAACTTTCTTGTGAAAGTTTTATCTTTTCATGTCGAGTTACTATTCACGAGTTACTATTCATGAAGTATTATTCATGGTAAAAAAAATTTCTTCCCTTTCCAAATTATCTTTGATTGGATCTAAGCTTTGAACTTTATTCTTGAATTTTGCTCCACAATTGATTATTATGGAGTATTCTTGAACTTGGATAAACTAAATTACGAATCCCTAATTTTTGTCTTTTATCTCACTGGATTCGTTCTTAAAAATATTTTTCATCATCCTCAGTCCTAAATGGTGATATAACTAAATATATTTGGCCTGTAGTGCAAAGATGAATGATTACTTGATGAATATCTTTGGCCTGTAGTGTAAAGATGAATGATTACTCGATGAATATCTTTAGCATGTAGTGCAAAGATAAATAATTATCTGATTAATATCTTTGGCCCGTAGTGCAAAGATGGACAGGTGTAGAGATGAACATGACCAACTGGTGATACAAATGAATATCTTTGGCCAGTAGTGCAAAGATGAATATTTGATTTGAGATATTTATTGATTGATGTTACAGAGATAAAATATTTATGGACTTTTAAATCAAAAAAGATAGTAGACATCATTCTCTACCTAACTCTTCTAATGAATTGTTATTTCCGCTGCAGTTGTTGATCTAAAACTTGTTGTCCATAATATTTTATTTGATTTGTTAAAGATTAACGATAATTTATTTTTCATTGTCTTAGTCAGAATATTCTTTACTGGGCTAGTTGAGCTCACCCTTTTCTTCCATTATTCTCTTCAGAAAATGAGAATATCGCGGGTACTAGTCGGGGAATGGAGTGATGGTCCGAGTTAGAGCTGTAAAAGTCCTCACTATTTTTTTATATAAAATAGTGTGATAATAAATGTAATGAGGACTTAGTTTGAATGTTTATATTTTTTGCATGTCTGTATTGACACTCACAATTATGTGTTGTATTTTGCACGACCGTTTGATATAAAAGATTGTATTTAAATTTTTTTGAGTGTATTTGACGACTAAGAATGGATTGGGAGTATTTAACCTATTTTGGGGGCGTCACACACACTCCACCCCCACCCCCCGCCCCACCCCACCCCACCCCACCTCACAAAAATTAAAAATTAATATTTACTGATTATGTATACACTCCCACCCCCACTCCTCTAAAAAAATAATATTTATTGAATAATATAACAACTTATTTAAAAGTTTTTAATTAATTTTTTATTATTTTTTGATGTATAAATAAGTTTAAGTTATCGTTTAAAATATGTTATTATTGGTAAGGGTATAATAGTCCAAATAATATTTTTTAATCTAACCCTTTAATTAATCCTGCAAAAAAACAAACATAACATGGGATTATTTTAAATTATCCCATGAATAATTCCATAAAAAATAAACATGTGACTAGAACTATTTAATCCTAAGATTAATGGTTTTGTATTATAATCACATGGATTATAATCCTTGCAAACAAACATGACCACAACAATAATTAGACGACGTTAGGACGTGGAATTCAAATGACCACATATACACTTACAAATTACAATACAACCTTCCTTGACGCATTTTTATAACACTTTATTTTTCTTACGTTCTTCCTTATCTGTGCATTATCATGTTGCGTGGAAAAACAATTATTTGACTCACTTCGTGAAGATATTATTTGTCCAATTATTTTTGGTTATTGTAATTGATGTATGATATCATTGTGTCATCAATGGACCAACATAAATACTATGAATTACAACGTCTCATCATAATAAAATTTGTAAACCTTATATTTAAACACAATAAATAATTATAAATATTCTTATTTTCATAAAATATATCCAACATAGTCCAAATCGATAGATTCTTTCATAGCAAATTAAACATCTCTAACAGTTGCTTCTATGTCATCGATTATAAACGAAATTGGTAACCACAAATTTTTAATTTTATTTTTTTCTTAAAAGAAAATTTTGAAACTTTTGATAAATCATGTAATATTTAAAATTTTTTTGGTGATGCTATTTATATGATATATCTTTTTAATGATTTAAATTTTGATGACTTGTAGAAATAACTTAGAAATGTTTTAAAGTAGGGTCAAATATAAAAGAGTTTTATTTTTTATTGTAATTAATGTATGTTATTATAATGCCATAATTGAATTAATATTAGGACACAAAATGTGGTATTATTGTATTATATATATATATATATATATATATAGTTGGCCATTTAAGTTGAAAACCATATAATTAACCAAAATCATATAGATCTATTGGGTTGGTTAACTAGTTTTTAAGTGATTGATTGGTTTGGTTTTGAACTCATATTATTATTACAAATATAGGTTGGATCTAGTTTAACTACTTTTGACCCATATTAGTCTATAATAATTTTTTGCACTTTAAAGAGCTAAAACATCAATATGTATGCATTATTACATTGCATTCTTATATAATACATATACATTATACATATTACATTATATACATATTACATATTTTTGTAATTTTTACACTTGTAATTATGTATAAAAATCGTTTCACTAATTATAGAATTAATCCATAATAAAGTTGACACTTTTAGTGTAACGAACTACTAATTTAAATGATTAATATATCCTCCCTTAATTAATTAAAATAACTCATTTAAATTATACAATTTATATTATATAATTAAACTTTATTTATTCATTCTCTCTATAAATTATTTTATATTATATTATATTATATATTTTAATTTAATTTCCCCCACCCTACCCCCCACCCCCCAAACCTATCCCTCTCTCCTCCAAAAAATTAATATTTATTGATTATGTATACATCTTCACCCCACCCCCAACCCCACTGCGACGCCCCCAAAATAGGTTCAATACTCAACCCATTCAAAGTCACCAAATACATGGTACAAAATCTAAATATAATCTTTTATAACATACGGTCGTGTAAAATACGACCACACAAACTATGAGTTTCAATACAAATCGTATATAATACGAAATATAAACACTCAAATTCATTATTTATTAATTACAACTATTATCCCACTATTTTATATAATAGTGAGAACTTCTACAGATCTAACTCTGATCATCACTCTGTTCTCCGACTAGTTCCCGCAACATTCTCATTCCCTAAAGAGGAATATAGATGAAAAATGTGAGCTCAACTAGCCAGTAAACAATATTATGACTAAGATAATGAAAAATAAATTATCGTTAGTCTTCAACAAATCAGATAAAATATTATGGACAAGAAGTTTTAGATCAACAACTGCTACGAAAATACCAATTCATTAGAAGAGTTAAGTAGAGAATGAAGTCTACTATCTTCTATTATTTAAAAGACCATCATCAATATTTTATCCCTGTAACATCAATCAATATACATCTCGAATCAAATATTTATCTTTGCACTACGGGCAAAATATATTAATTTGTATCACCAGTTGGTCATGTTCATCTCAACACCTGTCCATCTTTACACTACGGGCCAAGGATATTCATCAGGTAATCATCTTTGCACTAAAAGCCAAATATATTCAGTTATATCACCATATGGGACTGGGGATGATGAAAAACAATATAAGTAATGAATCCAGTGGGATAAAGGACAAAGCTTAGGGAATCGTAATTTAGTTTATCCAAGTTTAAAAATACTCCGTAATAATCAATTGTGGAGCAAAATTCAAGAATGAAGTTCAAAACTTGGATCCAATCAAAGATAAAAAAAAAAATTTTTTTACCGTGAATAGTAACTCGTGAATATTAACTCGATAAGAAAAAATAAAAATTCCACGAGAAAGTTCAGAAAATTATTCCGGTGAATTGATACTAGATGAAACGCAAAACTCAATAAATTTCTGATCATTTCAGGAATTATAGAAGCAATACTTACCATATTAAGTTTAAATTTAGGAATATGAAATGAAATATTATCACTTTCATAATATGAAATATGAAAGAAAATAATATTCATTATGAATATTAAAAAGAAATAACATCATTTACAAGAAAAATAACATCATTTATCTTAACAGGAGAGTAGTTTTGACTGAAATATCGGATATTATATGGAAAAATTCTTGCACCGTTATCCACACTCAAAATATTCTTATACTCACAAGAAATACGCTCGATATTATAGAGAGAAAATTTTCTGATTCTGGTGTGATTTTCATTTCTAACTAAGCACCCTATTTATAGGAAAATGCTAGAACACCAATGTTGACTAAATTTACAAACGGAATAAATTTTTTCAGCACAAGTTTTGAAAATGTTGGCAGGTTGGTAGCACACCAAGAAGGAACAAAGACTTCCTCCAACAAAAATCCCACATGCTTTATATAATATATATATATATTAAAATATTTATTTTTAAAACTTCAATAATTCATAATAAATAGCCCTTTTATCAGAAAAATACAAACCTTATGTCCATTCCATATAAAATTTAATTATCTACAACTTTGTAGAAGAAAGTTTTTCTAAATTTCGAACGAAAAATGACTCAAATTTACATACGGATGATTTTTCCACACCTCCATTCCGACAAAATACATATGCTGATAAAAATAACTTTCAGCACTAATTCTTTCATTTATATCAAAATTGAACAAATATTTACTCATCATGTTTATCAACAATTTAATTATTCACAAATAATATTACAGAACTATAATATTGACAATCAGGTCGTTCTTAGGAAAGAGGGGGCCTTCCAATAAGGATTTCTCCTTACAGGCGCGCAATTAACTAACCCATTTTCTAGACAGAACTTTCTTAGACATTGTCAATAATGCTATCTAATAATATTATTCAAATAATATGAATTATTGATTAGATAATGTGAAATACTGTGCAGTGACAATTATTGAATCAATAATACAAAATATCAACGTAGTAACTATTCAATCAATAAAATATTGTGCAATCATCAATGTAGCAATTATTGAGTCAATAATATAAAATATTGAACAATAATTACTGTAACACTTATTGAGTAAGTGACTTCTTACGTAAGAACCAATAATTCGAAATACTGTGCAATACCGTGTGCTATTGTGCACAACGCGTATTACTGTATTTTTATCACCGGATATTTCAATAGTTTAACCGTAAAAGTTATTTATAAAAAGGTTATTTATGTCGCTTTCTATATCCGACAGTTATTCCGTTGTGGGGCCCAAAAATGGCTGCGCCGTCGTACGAATATTCTCCAACAACAAGAATATTCCACAACCAAACGAATATTCTCCGACAACGATGAATATTTTATAACCACTTGTTTATTTTGAAATATTTGCACATTCCACCCATAACTTATCACATTTATCAAATCAACACCTTACTATTTCAAAATAATATATAGAGGAAATTTAATTTTATTCATAAAAGTTGGGTTCTTACAACCTCCCCTCCTTATGAAATTTCGTCCTCGAAATTAACGTACGTACCTGGTATGTCGAAAAGGTGAGGATACCTCGCTTTCATTTCCGATTCTAACTCCCAGGTCATTTCCTCGATAACATGGTTCCTGCACAAAACATTAACTTGAGGTATAATCTTCGAGTGTAGGACATGTTCCTTCTTATCTAAGATTTTGACGGGTACCTCCTCATACATTAAATTTTTGGCTATCTCATTTGTTCTAACTCAATAATGTGGTTTGGGTCTTTCACATATTTAAGAAGCATAAATATGTGAAAAACGTTATGAATACGAGACATGCTTGGCGGTAAAGCGAATCTATAGGCCACATTTCCTACACGGTCAAGGATTTCAAATGGACCAATAAATCGTGGGTTGAGCTTTTCTCTCTTCCCGAATCTCGCAACTTCTTTCCATGGAGCAACACGTAATAATACATGATCTCCGACATTAAATTTCACGTCCCTTCGATGAAGATCAGTATAACTCTTTTGTCGATTTTGTGCGGTTTGTATACGTTGCTAGATCATTTGAATCTTTTCCGTAGTTATACGTACTAACTCCGGTCCCAACAATGTTGCTTCACCAACTCATCCCAGCATACCGGAGAACGACATTTTCGTCCATACAATGCTTCGAATGTAGCCACACCTATACTTGCCAGATAACTGTTGTTGTAGGAGAATTCCACCAATGGTAGGTACTTATCCCAACTCCCTTTGAAGTCTAAAACACAGAGTCTTAATAGATCTTCAAGAGTTTGAATAGTCCTTTTCGATTGCCCATCCGTTTGAAGATAATAAGCCGAACTGAATCGTAAATCCATGCCCATAGCTTTCTGCAAACTGACCCAAAATCGTGAAGTAAATTTGGGGTCACAATCCAAAACTATAGATACTGGCATGCCATACAATCTCACAATCTCATTTGTGTACATACGAGCAAGACGTTCTAGTGAATAAGTCTCTCGTATAGGCAAGAAATGAGCGGACTTGGTTAATCTATCGACAATAACTCAAATCGCATCTATGCCTTGAGAAACCTTGGAAAGACCCGTAACGAAATCCATAGTAATGTGTTCCCACTTCCATTTTGGAATCTCAAGTGGTTGCAATGGATCCTTTGGCACTTGATGTTCCGCCTTGACACGTTGACACGTTAAACACCTCGAGATGAATTCCGTGATCTCTCTTTTCATATTTCTCCACCAAAATGTATGTCGAAGATCACGATATATTTTGGTACTCCCAGGATGGATTGCAAACGGTGTGTTGTGTGCCTCCATCATGATTCTATACTTCAAGTTAGAATCGTTGGGAACACAAAGTCTGGAGTTGACTCGAAGTATTCCTTTTTCATCGATTCTTGCTTCTGGAATAGTATTTTTTTGCACTTTCTTCTTCATTTTTATCTGCTCCGGGTCTATAGCTTGAGCAGCTTTAACTTTATCGATTAAAGCTGGCTCTACGCGTATATTTGACAGCATCACGTGGGTCCCCGGAGTCTTTAACTCTATCTTCATCTTTTGTAAGTCACACAGAATAGACCTTTGTGTTAACAGCATCACACTTATTCCCGCATATGATCTTCTACTTAACGCGTCTGCTACCACATTTGCTTTTCCAAGATGGTATGGTCGTAATCTTTCAATAACTCATGTGACGCCCCCAAAATAGGTTCAATACCAACCCATTCTGAGTCGCCAAATACATGGTACAGAATTCAAATACAATCTTTTATAACATACGGTCGTGCAAAATACAACCACGCAAACTGTGAGTTTCAATACAAATCGTATATAATACAAAATATAAACACTCAAATTCAGTCCTCACTAATTACAATCATTATCACACTATTCTACAAAATAGTGAGGACTGTTACTGCTCTAACTCTGACCATTACCCTGATCCCCGACTAGTCCCTGCGACATTCTCATTTCCTGAAGAGAACAATGGAAGAAAAAGGTGAGCTCAACTAGCCTAGTAAAGAATATTATGACTAAGATAATAAAGAATAAATTATCGTTAGCCTTCAACAAATTAGATAAAATATTATGGACAACAAGTTTTAGATCAACAACTGCAGCGGAAATAACAATTAATTAGAAGAGTTAAGTAGAGGATGAAGTCTACTATATTCTATGAATTAAAAGTCCATCATCAATATTTTATTCCTGTAACATCAATCAATATACATCTCAAACTAAATATTCATCTTTGCACTACGGGCCAAAAATATTCATTTGTATCACCAGTTGGTCATGTTCATCTCAACACCTGTCCATCTTTGCACTACGGACCAAAAATATTAATCAGGTAATCATTCATTTTTGCACTACAGGCCAAAGATATTCATCAAGTAATCATTCATCTTTGCACAAAGGCCAAAGTTATTCAGTTATATCACCATTTAGGACTGAGGATGATGAAAAATATTTTAAAGAACGAATCCAGTGAGATAAAGGACAAAGATTAGGGATTCGTAATTTAGTTTATTCAAGTTCAAGAATACTCCATAATAATCAATTGTGGAGCAAAATTCAAGAATGAAGTTCAAAACTTGGATCCAATCAAAGATAATTTGGAAAGATTCTTTTTTTACCTTAAATAGTATCCCGTGAATAGTAACTCGTGAATAGTAACTCGACATAAAAAGATAAAAATTTCACAAGAAAATTCAGACCAATATTCTAGTAAAATGATATTAGATGAAGCGCAAAGCTCAAAGAATTTCTGATTATTTCAGGAATTATAAAAGCAATACTTACCGTAGTAAGTTTAGAGTTAGGAATCTGAAATGAAACAATATACGAAACTGTAATTGGATTTTCACCCGTCAGGATGTAGTCTGCTCAGACAGATTATTTCCACAATTTAATAACAACTGAATACGAAGGGTTATTCACCAAGCATGCGGTAGTCCGCCTAGACAGGTTATTCCCACAGAATAATAAAGAATGAAATAACAACATGATTTTACTATGCATGCGGTAGTCCGCATAGACAGGTTATTCCAACAGAATAATAAAGATTGAAATAACAACCCTTACGAGTATTAGAAAAAAATAACTCTCTTCATGAATACGAAAGAAATAATACCCCTTACCTTAAAAATTTGGAGACTACACTAGTGTAATAGCTGAATACTCTTCTTCTTTCTCTCTTATTCTCTCTATACTCTATCTCTCTATAGCTTTAGTGAATTGGTGAGAAATAATGAAGAAATGAGCTTCTATTTATAGGCTCAACAAAGTAAGGGTAAAATAGTATTTTCACCATAATTTATGACATCATCGATCCTATGACATCACTGCTTACCTCATCGTTTCGATGACATCATTGCTTACATCATAAGAATTCAAATTCAATTTGTTCTCTTCTACCTCATTTTACTTTTATACCCTGAATATACAATAATAATGTAACCATTCAAATTATAAAAATCATACTATTATATAATCACATCATACTACTATAATATAATATTATAATAATATATTAGAATGAATTATTTTATCGGAAAAGATAAAATACCAACTTTCAACAAATATCACATGTTAAAAATTCCTCTGTTTAAATCTACATTGGATAAATATTTCCTTATCATATATATCAAAAATTAATTATTCACAAATCATATTACAGAACTACAATATTGACAACCAGGTCGTTCCTAGAAAAGAGGGAGCTTTCCGATAAGGATTTCTCCTCATTGGCGCGCAATTATATAACCTAACCCCTTTCCTCGACAGAACTTTCTAGACATTATCAATAATGCTATCTAATAATATTATTCAAATAATATGAATTATTGATTTGATAATTTGAAATATTGTGCAATACCATGTGCTACTGTGCAACACCGCGTATTACTGTATTTTAATCAACGGGTATTTCAACAGTTTAACGGTAAAAGTTTTGCCGTTATTTTTATAAAAAGGTTACTTATGTCGCTTTTTATATCCGACATTTATTCCGTTGTGGGGTCTATCAATGACTGCTCCGTCGTACGAATATTCTCCGACAAAAAGAATATTCCTTGACCAAACGAATATTCCCCGACACAACGAATATTTTATAACCAATTTCTTACTTTGTAAACTTTGCACATCTCACCCTTAACTTATCACATTTATCAAATTAACATCTTACTATTTCAAAATAATATATAAAGAAAATTAAATCTTATTCATAAAATTTGGGGTCTTACAGCTCAAGCCATCGTCGTTGCCGCATGTTGAGTTCCTTTTGAGTGAAGAAATATTTAAGGTTTTTATAATCCGTATAGATCTCCACTTTCTTCCCATACAGGTAGTGTCTCCAGATCTTCAATGCGAAAACGACAGCTGCCAACTCTAGATCATGTATAGGATAATTCCTCTCATATTCTTTGAGTTATCGTGAGGTATAGGATATGACTTTTCCATGTTGCATAAGAACACATCCTAACCCTTTGCCCGAAGTATCGCTGTAAATGACAAATCCATCCGAACCAGATGGTATCGTCAGAACAGGTGCCGAAATGAGTCTCCTCTTGAGCTCTTAGAAGCTCTTCTCGCATTCCTCGTTCCATACGAATTTTGTATCTTTCCTAGTCAGCTGAGTTATTGGAGTAGCGATTCGAGAAAATCCTTCCACGAATCTTCTATAATAACCAGCTAAGCCCAGAAAGCAACGTACTTCGGTCACCGACTTTGGTTGTTCCCAGCTTTGTATTGCTTCAATCTTCGTCGGGTCTACAGATACTCCATGTTTTGACACCACGTGCACAAAGAATGTTACTTCCTCAAGCCAGAACTCGCATTTCTTCAGCTTGGCATATAGCTTGTTATCACGAAGCCTTTGAAGTACCAGCTTCAAGTGGTGCTCATGATCTTCACGGCTTTTGGAATAAATGAGGATATCATCAATAAAGACAACCACGAACTGATCTAAATATTCCTTGAATACACGGTTCATCATATCCATGAAAGCAGCAGGAGCATTAGTCAATCCAAAAGACATGACTAAGAATTCATAATGCCCGTACCGAGTTCTGAAGGCAGTCTTCGGAATATCCTCAGTTTTAATCTTCAGCTAATGATATCCAGAACGAAGATCGATCTTTGAAAAGAATTGTGCTCCTTGCAACTGGTTGAACAGATCATCAATACGAGGTAGCGGATACCTATTCTTGATGGTGATATGGTTCAACTCCCGATAGTCAATACAAAGTCGCATACTCTTGTCTTTCTTCTTTACGAATAAAACAGGAGCACCCCAAGGAGATATACTAGGATGAATAAAACCGATGTCTAACAACTCCTGTAGTTGGACCTTTAACTCCTGAAGTTCAATAGGAGTCATTCGATATGGGATTTTAGAAATGGGTTTTGTACCGGGTTCAAGGTTAATAAAGAATTCAACTTCACGTTCTGGGGGTAGACCGGGAAGTTCTTCGGAAAATACATCAAGAAACTCATTAACAACAGAAATATTATTCAAACCTAACGTATTCTGGTTTAAATTAGTGACATAGGCTAAGAAAGCTTGACATCCATTTTTCAATAAACGAATAGCTTTATGACTTGAAATGACATTGACTGATTTTAGTGGTTTAGTTGTTTGAATTCGCACAACAGGTTGGTTAGGAATATAAAAACTAACAACCTTACGAAAATAATCAATTTTGGCATGATAAGTGGTTAACCAGTCAATTCCTAAAATCACATCAAATGCTTGTATTTTCAAAGATATAAGATCAACAGGTAGGGTGAGGGTACCAATTTGAATCAAGCAAGATTTGTAAACTGTAGATGTAACAAAGGTTTCTCCTAACGAAGTTTTAATAGATAAGTCAAAGTCTAATTTATCAGGAGTCAAGTTCAAACGTTGAGCACAAGCAGGTGAAATAAAAGAGTGGGTAGCACCGGTATCTAATAAGGTATAGACTTCGCAAGAATTTATGATTAGCTTACCCGTAATAACCTCATTTGGGTTCCTCACTTGTTGGGAAGTTACAACAAAAGCTCTTCTAGAAACCACTGACTTTGACTTATCAGGGACAGCCTTTGGAGTCACCATCCCTGCTTGACTTGGTTTCGATACACAACACACTCGAGCTATGTGCCCTTCCTTTCCACAGTTATAACACTCCTTGGATTGCTGTGTGCAGTTGGGACTGATGTGTCCCTCTTGCCCGCATTTATAGCATATGACCGGCGGTCGTTTTCCTTCCCTAGAAACAGTTGATGCTGGTGCTGCCGTCGATGTTTTCACGTTTTTATTGTTGTACCTTCTCTTCTTGAAATCTCTATCCGATTCACTTCTTCTATTATTATGGCCACGATTACCACCGGAGTGGTTACCGCTTCTGTCATGATACTTTCCTCCCTTCTGGTTGTCATTGTTCCAATGACTGCTGCCACCGGTACGACCTTGGTTGTTGTCCCTTGGTTGAACATAATCATTATCTCGTTCTAACAATTGGGCCCTGTTCACCACATCTGAATATAAAGAAAGTTTGTGAGAAATGAGGTATTGACGAATTTCGGGTTTCAAACCTCTTAGAAACATCCACGTTATACGTTCCTCATTATCAACCAAATGAGATGCGAACCGGGATAACTCCGCGAACTTAGCCTCATACTGGGACACAGTCATGTTATTCTATTCCAGTTTAATAAACTCTACCTCCTTCATATGACGAATACTTTCTGGAAAGTACATGTCATTGAATAGTTTTTGGAACTCCTCCCAAGACATCTTGAGTGTGGCAGGCTGGGTACGCTTCACAGATTCCCGCCAGTAATCTGCCTCTCCATGGAACATAAATGTGGCGAATGAAACCTTTTGCTCTTCCGTGCATCCCAAGACATCAAATATCTTGGTAATTTGCTTAACCCACGTTTACGCCTTGATTGGATCTGGCTTTCCAAAAAACTCTGGTGGTCCCAACTCTTTGAACTGCTTGGCAGTGACAAACCGCAAGTTATTATTATTTTACCCTGTATTATGAACACGAGACTCCTTCGTCCGGTTTTGCATGAACTACAAAAAGCTTCTAAACCTCTCATCATTCATCGTCTGATCGGTGGTGTTGTTTACAGGAGGAATATTGCCTTCCTGTTGCACGTTCTTCTAGTTGGTGATTAAAGATGTCTCAACGGTCTCATTCACTCCATTGTTTAGATTTTCAGCTGCCATTCTCAATTACTGCCATTCTCAATTACTGCCATAAAACAAGGGTTAATTAAACAAATTAACATATCACATATTAACCCTATGTTCCGACCGACCAATTAAATACCAAATAAGCTTAGGTAGGACACACTAGCGAAGGTTTTACTCGTCTCTCCCCTCCGAGTTCTATTCTCAGATCTCGGCCAGAGATCATATCCCTAAGCTCTGATACCAACTGTGACGCCCCCAAAATAGGTTCAATACGCAACCCATTCTGAGTCGCCAAATACATGGTACAAAATTATATCCAAATACAATCTTTTATAACATACGGTCATGTAAAATACGACCACACAAACTATGAATTTCAATACAAATCGTATATAATACGAAATATAAACACTCAAATTCATTATTTATTAATTACAATAATTATCCCGCTATTTTATATAATAGTGAGGACTTCTACAGATCTAACTCTGATCATCACTCTGTTCCCCGACTAGTTCCCGTAACATTCTCATTCCCTGAAGAGGACTATAGATGAAAAGGGTGAGCTCAACTAGCCCAGTAAAGAATATTATGACTAAGATAATGAAAAATAAATTATCGTTAGTCTTCAACAAATCATATAAAATATTATGGACAACAAGTTTTAGATCAACAACTGCAGCGGAAATACCAATTCATTAGAAGAGTTAAGTAGAGAATGAAGTCTACTATCTTTTATGATTTAAAAGTCCATCATCAATATTTTATCACTGTAACATCAATCAATATATATCTCGAATCAAATATTCATCTTTGCACTACAGGTCAAAGATATTCATTTGTATCACCAGTTGGTCATGTTCATTTCAACACCTGTTCATCTTTGCACTACGGGCCAAAAATATTCATCAAGTAATCATCTTTGCACTACAGGCCAAAGATATTCATCAAATAATCATTCATCTTTGTATTACAGGCCAAAGATATTCAGTTATATCACCATTTAGGATTGGGGATGATGAAAAATAATATAAGTAACGAATCCAGTGAGATAAAGGATAAAGCTTAGGTGTGACGCCCCCAAAATAAGTTCAATACTCAACCCATTCTGAGTCGTCAAATACATGGTACAGAATCCAAATACAGTCTTTTATATCATACGGTCGTATAAAATACGACCACACAAACTATGAGTTTCGATACAAATCGTATATAATACGAAATATAAATACTCAAATTCATTTCTTATTCATTGTAATTATTGTCCCACTATTTTATAGAATAGTGAGAACTTCTACAGATCTAACTCTGATCATTACACTGTTCCCGACTAATCCCCGCAACATTCTCATTCCCTGAAGAGGACAATAGATGAAAAGGGTGAGCTCAACTAGCCCAATAAAGAATATTATGACTAAGATAATGAAAAACAAATTATCGTTGGCCTTCAATAAATCAAATAAAATATAATGGACAACAAGTTTTAGATCAATATTTGCAGCGAAAATAATTAAAAGTCCATCATTAATATTTTATCCCTGTAACATCAATCAATATACATCTTGAATTAAATATTCATATTTGCACTACGGGCCAAAGATATTCATCAGGTAATCATTCATCTTTGCACTACAGGCCAAAGATATTCATCAAGTAATCATTCACCTTTGCACTACAGGCCAAAGATATTCAGTTATATCACCATTTAGGACTGAGGATGATGAAAAATAATACGAATAACGAATGCGGTGAGATAAAAGACAAATATTAGAGAATTTATTAAGAGTTCAAGAATGAAAATCAAAACCTGGATCCAATCAAAGATAAAAAAAAAAATTACAGTGAATGATACTCCATGAATAGTAACTCGACATGAAAAGATAAAAATTTAACGAGAAAGTTTAGAAAATTATTTCGGTGAAATGATACTAGATGAAGCGCAAAACTCAAAGAATTTCTGATCATTTCAGGAATTATAGAAACAATACTTACCGTAGTAAGTTTAAATATAGGAATATAAAATAAAATATTATAACTTTCATAATATGGAATATGAAAGAAAATAATATTTTATATGAATATTGAAAGGAAATAACATCGTTTACGAGAAAAATAACATCCTTTACCTTAACAGGAGAGTAGTTTTGACTTGAATATCGGATATAATGATGAGAAAAACTTGCACTGTTATCAACACTCAAAGTATCTAAATACTCACAAGAAATACGCTCGATGTTATAGAGAAAATGTTTTTTGATTCTGGTGTGATTTTCAATTCTAACTTAAGCACCCTATTTATAGGAAAATGCCAGAACACCAATATAGACTTTTTCACCAACGGATGAATTTTTCCAAGCCTTACATTTTTGACAATCCTCCAGCACATCACATTTGAACAAAAATCAGCCACCAATAATGAATCCCACATGTTTATATAATATATATATATATACATTAAAACATTTATTTTTGAAACTTCAATAATTCATAATAAATAGCTTTTTATCAGAAAAATACGAACCTTATGTCCATTTTATATGAAATTTGATTCTCTACAACTTTTTAAAAGAAAGTTTTTACAAATTCTGAACAAAAAAAATGACACAAATTTACGTACGGATAACTCAGCAGCATGCTACTTTTGAAAAACAAACTTCAACATACAACTTTTGAAAATTTCAAGCATCCTTCCATATTCCCACCAACCACATAAAATTATTATATTATCACATTAAAATTTTATAATGTAATATTATAATAATATATTGGAATGAATTATTTTATCGAAGAAGATAAAATGTCAACTTTCAACAAATGTCACATGCTAAAAAAATTTCCCTTTTATATCAAAATTGAAATAAATATTTCCTTATCATGTATATCAACAACTAATTATTCACAAATAATATTACAGAACTACAATATTGACAACCAGGTCGTTCCAAGGAAAGAGGGGGCTTTTCGATAAGGATTTCTCCTTACTGACTCGCAATTATATAACCTAACCCCTTTTCTCGACAGAACTTTCTAGACATTGTCAATAATGCTATCTAATAATATTATTCAAATAATATAAATTATTGATGTGATAATGTGAAATAGTGTGCAGTGACAAATAATACAAAATATCAACGTAGCAACTATTTAATCAATAAAATATTATGCAATTATCAATGTAGTAATTATTGAGTTAATAATATAAAATATTGAACAGTAATTACTATAACAATTATTAAGTAAGTGACTTCTTACGTAAGAATTAATAATTCAAAATACTGTGCAATACCGTGTGTTACTGTGCAACAACGCGTATTATTGTATTTTTATCACCGGGTATTTCAACAGTTTAACGGTAACAGTTTTATCGTTATTTTATAAAAAGGTTATTTCTGTCACTTTTTATATCCGACAGTTATTCCGTTGTGGGGCCCACAAATGGCTGCGCCGTCGTACGAATATTCCCCAACAATAAGAATATTCTATGACCAAACGAATATTTTTCGATAACAATGAATATTTTATAACCACTTGAATATTTGCATTTTTCACCCATAACTTATCACATTTATCAAATCAACACCTTACTATTTTAAAATAATATATAAAGAAAATTAAATCTTTATTGATAAAAGTTGGGGTCTTATATTAGAGATTCGTAATTTAGTTTATCCAAGTTTAAGAATACTCCGTAATAATCAATTGTGGAGCAAAATTCAAGAATGAAATTCAAAACTTGGATCCAATCAAAGATAAAAAAAATTATTTTTTTACCGTGAATAGTAACTCGTGAATATTAACTCGACATGAAAAGATCAAAATTCCACGAGAAAGTTCAGAAAATTATTCCGGTAAAATGATACTAGATGAAACGCAAAACTCAATAAATTTATGATCATTTCAAGAATTAGAGAAGCAATACTTATCGTAGTAAGTTTAAATTTAGGAATATGAAATAAAATATTATCACTTTTCATAATATGGAATATGAAAGAAAATAATATTCATTATGAATATTAAAAGAAAATAACATCATTTACGAGAAAAATAACATCCTTTACCTTAACAAGAGAGTAGTTTTGACTGGAATATCAAATATTATGTGAAGGAATTCTTGCACCGTTATCCACACTCAAAATATTCTTATACTCATAAGAAATACGCTCGATATTATAGAGAGAATTTTTTTTGATTCTAGTGTGATTTTCATTTCTAACTAAGCACCCTATTTATAGAAAAATACTAGAACACCACTGTTGACAAATTTACAAACGGAATAAATTTTTTTAGCACAAGTTTTGAAATGGCAGGTTGGCAGCACACCAAGAAGGAACAAAGACTTCCTCCAACAAAAATCCCACATGCTTTATATAATATATATATATATATATATATATATTAAAACATTTATTTCCGAAACTTCAATAATTCATAATAAATAGCCCTTTTATCAGAAAAATACGAACCTTATGTCCATTCCATATGAAATTTAATTCTCTAAAACTTTATAGAATAAAGTTTTTCTAAATTTCGAACGAAAAATGACTCAAATTTATATACGGATGATTTTTCCACACCTCCATTCCGACAAAATACATATACTGATAAATACAACCATCAGCACTAATTCTTTCATTTATATCAAAATTAGACAAATATTTACTCATCATGTTTATCAATAATTTAATTATTCACTAATAATATTACAGAACTACAATATTGACAACTAGATCGTTCCCAGAAAAGATGGGGCCTTCCGATAAGGATTTCTCCTTACTAGCGCACAATTAACTAACCCATTTTCTAGACAAAACTTTCTTAGACATTTTTAATAATGCTATCTAATAATATTATTCAAATAATATGAATTATTGATTAGATAATGTAAAATATTGTGCAGTGACAATTATTGAATCAATAATACAAAATATTAACGTAACAACTATTCAATCAATAAAATATTATGCAATTATCAATGTAGCAATTATTGAGTTAATAATATAAAATATTAAATAGTAATTACTGTAACAATTATGGAGCAAGTGACTTCTTACGTAAGAACCAATAATTCGAAATACTGTGCAATACCGTGTGCTACTGTGCACAACGCGTATTACTATATTTTTATCACCGGGTATTTCAACAGTTTAACCGTAACAGTTTTACCGTTATTTATAAAAAGGTTATTTATGTTGCTTTCTATATCCAACAGTTATTCCGTTGTGAGGCCCACAAATGGCTGCGCCGTCGTACGAATATTCTCCGACAACAAGTATATTCTACGACCAAACGAATATTCCCCGACAACGATTAATATTTTATAACCACTTGCTTATTTTAAAATATTTGCACATTTCACCCATAACTTATCACATTTATCAAATCAACACCTTACTATTTCAAAATAATATATAAAAAAAAATTCTTTATTCATAAAAGTTGGGATTTTACACCCAACCCCCAAAAATAATATTTTTTGATTATGTATACACCCCCACCTCGCCCCCCGCCCCGCCCCCCACCCCACCCCAACCCAACCCAACCCAAAAAATAATATTTATTGATTATGCAGACACCTCCACCTCGCCCGCCCGCCTCCCGCCACCAAAAAAAATATTATTTATTGATTATGTATACACTCCCACGCCCCCCGCCCCACCCACCCCCACCCCCACCCTCCACCCTCCAAAAAAATATTTAGTGATTATATATACACTCCAAAAAAATTAATATTTATTGGTTATTGTAATAAAATTCTCAATGATTTCATTAATTTTAATTAACATAATAATTATAATATTTTTTTTTGAAAGTGCCTATAATCACAAAATTAATATTTTTAATACTCAAATTAGTCACATCAATTAAAAATTTTAGTTTCAAACTTGGGTCTAAAAAATTAAAATAAGACTCTTTTCGTATAACATAAATTAAGATTTTAGTGAAACTATAATTTGAAAAATAGGTCGACCTGAATTCGACTCATAACCATTTAAATCCAAACCACATAACCCATATTAAATATATGTAATATGGTTTTGGTTCTAAAACCAATCCAAACCTATTTTATGTAACCCAAAACCATTTTTTGCCATACCTATATATATAGGGGACTGATCCATTGACAACGTTGTAAAAAAGTATATATCCTTACAACAAATTTCGATCATCCATCCGGATATCTAACAACCTATATTGCTCCCGTCCGCAGTTTAATTTTCAGTATTTCGCATTTTAATTTTGCGGATGAGACAGATGACCAAAATACCCCTTCTTGTAAAAGTCTCTCGTCCGCAGTAGTAAACTGTGGACTCTAACTCCCTTAGGATACGGGATGACGTCGTTTTAGTATACTTCAGACGCTATGTTCCCCCAAAACGTTGTCGTTTAATTCTACAGGTTCCACAATATTAAACTGCGGATGCTAAATGTGAATTTTTTTTTCACAAGTCTCTGGATGATTTTTACAGGCTTCGCATTATTAAATTGTGTATGCCAATTTTGTAAAAAGATGAATCGAGGTACATAGTAAAGGGGTAAACAAAATTAAGAGTATTGATCACTTTTCACAATGCAATTATGAAAATTTATAAATATGCATTTAGATCTAATAATTACATTATTTACTCTCTTCGCTTTAAAATATAAAATTAATATTAACTTTTTGAAGTGAATTCGACATATTTTAAAAAAATTAATTGATATGAATTATTTTAGTTTTAAATAATACAATTATAAAAATTGTTAACTATCTAAATTGTGATACATTTTCAAACTCAAAATTGAGATGAATTATTAAAAACTATGAAACAATAAACTTAAAATGAGTAATACTCTCTTCTTCCGAATATAAAAGTTCTTATTACAATTTTAGGTAATTCTAAGTTAAATGTCTACTTATTTTAATTAATTTATTTTTTTAAATAATTTATCTATAATACTCTTAGTATTAATTGTCATATTTATATTCTCTATGCATATTTATGGAGCATCACTAGTCATGTACAAAAAACTATAATTAAATGAGAATTTAAATATGAATAATTTATCATTTTATCTTCTTTCTTAATATGCGTAAAAAGTCAATAAAAACTTTTATCCTAGGACAGAGGGAGTATTTTTTAGATAATTTCTAATATTCATATTTGTATTGACTAAAATTATAGAAACTCTTGTCAATTTTGAGTTTAAAAATATTTAAAATTTATTTTAAAAAATGAATAATGATCCTATATTTTGGAAGGGAAAGAGTACTAACATTATCAATATACCTAATTTATTTATTCATGAAATCTTACCATAATTGCCATTAATTATAATTTTTATTATTATTACATATGTCTCACTCTTTCCTAACAAGATAAATATTAGCCCAAATCATTTTGGAAACAAATTTGGTATTTCTAACTTCAACAAAATGTCAAAAACCCCATGCCAAAAAGGGGGAAAAAAAGATAAAGGGGAGAGAGAATATAATATACATACATGCTTTCAAAAATAAATAAATATAATATACATACATATATAGTACATATATACTATTTGCATGCTCTGAAGTCTGTTATAGTAATAAAATTAAAATAATAATATTAAGGGGGGAAAACAACACCAAACCGGAGAATCCCTTTGTGCAACACAACATCTTCACCCCTGTTCCCCCTTCACAATAAAATTCATCTTTTTCCATGTTCACGTTCCGTTGCCTGAAAAGTTTGGTGGTTTTTCAAACTTCGAATTTAGTGGGTTTTTGAGTGCCAATGGGACCCATTAGAGGGTTAAAGAGAAGGAAGAAGGCAGAGCAAGAGGATGATCACAATGGCTGTGCCTCATCTCTCCATTCCCGACCTCAGTCCTTGGATTGGTGGGACGATTTCTCCAAGAGGCTTACTGGTACATTTAATCTTACTTACAGTTGTGTTATATGTATTTGTATAGTACTTTATTTTAGTGATTTAGTTTGTTGAACTTTGATTTATTGCGTATACCGGGTATGCTTGAAAATTTTCTTCTGAGGGAATCAGATAGGTTTTCTTTGTTTTTATTGAAATTTCTTGATATGGGTTTACTCCAGTTTTATGTAAATTTGTTAGTTCCTTTCGGTGTTTATTATTGGCTGCTGTTGATTTGTCACATTCAATACTGCTGTTCTGTATCCGCCAGTCTATGTTAAATTTTAGTTTTCCATTTCTTGTAATTTTTTTAATACATAAATGTGTAATGCTCTGAAACAAATGGTAATGGAAGACTAGATGAATAAATGTCTCTCTTAAAGAAGGGTTGGCTTACTGAAATGTTGTTTGAGTTTTAGTTCTGGGTGTCTGTACATGTGCATTAGGCATGAAAAAGGCCCTTTTTTTATTCCCCATTTTTGGCTTCGTGCTCTGCCATGTAGGTGCTTTTTAGGCCTACTTTCTTTATTATTTGCATTGGGTTAAAAGGAATTTCATGGTTGGATAAAAATTAGGTCTAGTGAAGTATTTATGGGAGAATTTGGTCATTTATGCACTTAAGTTGCTGTTCTAGTACTCTAGTTACAAAATAACGGTTTCTATAGTAAAGGAAGTTTATGGCTTCAACATGGAACTACTTCCAAAAAGAAGTTCTAATTGAAGGATACAAAACTTAACGGTTACCAAGTTAAATGCAAGTCGAGTCTTCTGAAGATGTACCCAAATTGAGCTACACGATTATGACATGCTATTGCTCTTGCTGTATAATCTCAGAGTATATTAGACTATAAGTGTGAAAAGATGACGAATTTCAAGTTTATTAAGTCTTCAAGATTTACATGATGTGAAGTACTTAAGTTGCATACAAAAAATGGTGAACAACCTGTTCATGGTAAGTTGAAGCTATTCACTTAGTGCATAAAAGCGTTTGGTTGGGCTCTTATAAATACTTTTGAGAAGTATGTGAGGAACTTGTCTGCTATTTTGGATAAATAATGCCAAATGGAGAATTATACATGTATCATGTATGTCATATTGTCTCTAGTTATGGCCATTGGTCACTTTAGTCATCACCTTGCAAAAAGCCTTTATTTTGTTTTTTCTTTAAAATCAGACCCTTTCTCCCCCCCTTCCATTGGTGGTAAATATAAACCACCAGGGGGCTTTGTTTGAATCTATGATTTAGGTGAGTCATTCACCCTTTTTGAAGATCTCGCAGTTTTTTTTTCCACCAACAACATGTCTACAACAGGAGAGAATAGTTCCACAAACACTAGTTTTAAATACTTTTAATACCAACACTAGTATAGGAACGCGAAATTCAGAAACACCAACCTTCCCTTTGAGTCTTGTTAAATTCAATGGAACAAATTACTTGTTGTGGGCACAATCTATGCTTCTGTCCATTGCCTCAGGAGATTGTACCGGATATCTTACGGAGGACAAGAAGCCTACAACTGGTGGTGTTGATGTTGCGAGATGGACTATGGAGGATTCCCTTGTGAGGTCTTTCTAATTAATCACCTGTTACCAAGTTTTACTAAAGGTACATGTATATGAAGACTGTTGCAGGAATCTGGAAGTCACTCAAAGATACATACTCTGAAGCCGGTAATGAAGCTCAGACTTACGAATTAAAGAAGAACATTCAGGAATTGAGGCACGAAGGTATGACAATGCCTCAATACTATTCAGAACTTTGTAGTATGTGGCAAGAACTTGATGCTAATGAGTAGGATGAATTTAAAGATTTGGATGCTGCTGTAATTACCTGTTTACAAGCTAAGAAGGATAAGAACCGGGTTTATGATCAGTTCTTAATGGGTCTAACTGGAGCATTCAACATAGTGAGACAAAACCCTTTCCAACACTCCAACATGCATATCAGATGGTGAATAAGGAAGCAACAAGGCAAAGGACCCTAGCACAAGCAGCTCCTATTGAGCGTTCTGCACTAGTTATATCAGCAACACTGCACAATTCTGAGAAACCTGTGGTGAGTTATGACTATTGTGATAAGCCATATCATACCCGAGATGATTGATGGAAGCTTCATGGCAGGCCGCATGGTCTGAACCCTGCAAGGAAGAGCAAGGGATAAGACAAAAGTACGAATAATCGTCCACGGGCTAATGAAGCTGCAACTGTTGATGGTACTCAGAATTCTAATTCCAATGGCATGATTTCTAAGGAGGAAGTTCAACAACTTATCAAGGAAACGATTATTCAGATGGGCACTCTGACTTCTCACGTGGCATCTAGTGCCTCAAATTCATCACATTCTGCCTTCTTCTCAGGTATTTACACACACTCACTGACTCACACACTCCGTGGATCATTGATTCTGGAGCTTCAGATTATATGACAGGGACCTCAGGCCAATTCATTAAATATAATCCTTTTTCTGGTAGAGATAAAGTTCGACTTGTTGTAGGATATTTCTCTATTTCTGGGAATGATTCAGTCAAACGCTCAAATAATCTCACTTTATCATCTGGCTTACATGTCCCAAATTTTTTAATAGCCTACTTTTTATTAGTAGCCTTACAAATGATTGAAATTGCAAGGTTACATTCTTTCCAACTCATTGCATTTTTTAGGACTTGGAGACAGGTGTGCAGATTGGTAGTGGCAGTGTGGGTGGAGGACTTGATTGGTTGGATAACTCTACCACAACACCTCTAAAGGCAAACCAAGCTTGTTCCAGTGTTGATGTTCTTATTGAACTACAGAGATGGCATCGGCGTTTAGGACATCCTCCTCCTAGTATTTTACGTTTATGTTTTCCTGAACTTTTAAATAAGCATCCTAATGAGGATTTTTTTTGTGACACATGTCCTTTCGAAACAAACTAGAACCGTTATCCAGTTTCTAATACTAAGAGTTCGAATCATTTTGATTTATTACACTCTGATGTTTGGGGGCGTTCTCCAATTTTATCTATATTTGGTTATAAATGGTTTGTAACCTTTATTGATGATTATGATAGAGTTACTTGGATTTATTTATTAAAACATAAAAGTGATGCTTTTAATTGCTTTAGAGATTTCTTGAACATGGTTAGAACTCAATTTAATGCATCGATTAAAGTTTTGAGGTTTGATAGCGGTAGAGAATACATTGATTGAGATTTTGAAAATTTTCTAAATGAACAAGGTATTCTTCATCAAACTAGTTGTGTGGACAACCCACCTCAAAACGGAGTTGTTGAAAGAAAGAACATGCACCTTCTTGAAGTTGCTCGTTCTCTTCTTCTCCAAATGAATGTTCCTTCATCATATTGGAGTGAGGCTGTCTCCACAGTTGGCTATTTAATTAATCGCATGCCATCAAGAGTTCTAAATAATGAGTGTCCAATCTCTATTCTTAATGGACAACATTCTTTTATTTTACCTCCCAAAATTTTTGGATGTGCTTGTTTTGTTAGAGATCATCAGGTTCATTGAAAACTTTATCCTAGAAGCATTCAATGTGTGTTTATAGGATATTCTACTACTCAAAAGGGATATAGGTGTTTCCATCCAACTTCAAGAAAGTTTTATTTTTCAAAAGATGTAAGTTTCAATGAGTCGGAGTCCTTTTTTGGTGAACGTAATATTAATTTGTCCTTAGAAGAGCAATCCCTTCCCATTATTGATTTATTTTCACGTATATCCATGCCATCTATTGATGATCAGACTGAACAAAGACCAGACCAAGCATATGGTGAACCTAGGGAGGTTCTTGTTGAGAAGTGTATACAAGTCTATTCTCGTTGGAAGACTGTTGTTCCTAGAGAATCTATCAATGAGCAACCACAACTTGACACTACCAATTCTGAGCCACTGGAAACTTGTCCCGAGGAAGGTATTGAGGAGGATCACTCCTTAAATATTCCCATTGCCCTCAGAAAAGGTAAAAGGACGTGTACTCAAACTCCATTATATGTTTTATCCAATTTTGTCTCATATTCTGCTCTTTCATCATCTTATCAATCATTTTTTTCCTTGTTAGACTCTATGTCTATACCTAACACATGGCAGGAGGTGAGGAAACACAAAAATTGACATAATGCTATGTTAGAGGAAATGAATGCCCTGAAGAAGAATCGAATTAGGGAATTGATGAAACTTCCTCCTGGTAAGAAATCTGGATGTAAGTGGATTTTCACGGAAAAACAGAATGCGGATGGTACCATTGATATGTATAAGGCTTGACTAGTTGCTCGGGGGGTCATCCAAACATATTGGATTGATTATGAAGAAACCTTCGCTCCAATAGCAAATATGAATACAGTTCGTGTTCTCATCTCATGTGTTGTAAATTATGGTTGGTCTCTTCAACAATTGGATGTAAGAATGCATTCCTCCATGGTGAGCTGGACGAGGAAGTTTACATGGATATTCCTCTAGAATTTACAAATGAAAATATAACAGGCAAGGTCTATAGCTTCACCGATCATTGTACGGGTTGAAGCCAGGGGCGGATGGTGGTCAGTCACTTTTTTTTAAAGGTAAACTCAAGGGGACAAATTAAAAAAAAAGTTAAACTTGGCGGGGCAAAAGAAAAAATTCCATTATAATCTAATTCTTCAAAGTATGTTTACAACTCACAGAAAGTTAAAGAAGGGGTGATAAACTCATAGACTTGAAAAATTAAGTTAAAATCCACCCCTGTTGGAAAATTTTTCTAGATCCGCCCCTGGTTGAAGTAATCTCCACGAGCCTGGTTTGGTAGGTTCTCTAAAGTCATGAGAATCCAAGGCTATAAACAAAGTAATGCTGATCATACTTTGTTCATTCAGAGAAATGGACCTCTTTTTACTTTTTCATAGTATACGTGGACAATATTGTGATCACTGGCAGTGATATGATTGAAATCACTCGTCTCAAAAGTGCTTTGTGTAGGGAATTTGAGATTAAGGATTTGGGACAACTTCACTATTTTTTGGGTACTGAGGTGGCTTACTCTTCCAAAGGCGTATTTTTGTCTCAGTGTAAATACACGTTGGACTTACTTTCAGAGTCTGGTATGTTAGTGAGTAAGCTGATTGACACTCATCTTGAGGCCAACGTAAAGATTAAAGCCAAGGAAGGGGAACCGTGGACCGAGAACGATATCAAAAGATAGTTGGAAAACTCATCTATCTTTCTCATACTCGTCCTGATATTGCATATGTCGTGAACTTAGTAAGTCAATATATGCACAATCTATATAGTTCCCACATGGACGTTGTGACTCGTATCTTTCAATACTTGAAACAAGCTCCGGGCAAGAGAATCTTGTTTCAAAGGTATAATCACCTCAAGGTCGAAGCATTTTCTGAGACTGACCTTAAGGTCGAGGCTTATACTGATTCTGATTGGGCTAGTAGTCTAGATGACAGACGGTCTACCTCTGGGTATTGTACATTTGTTGGTGGCAACTTAGTTACTTGGAGAAGCAAGAAGCAAGAAGTGGTTGCTAGATCTAGTGCTGAAGCCGACAAGATATGTGAATTACTATGGCTTCAAAGCTTACTCAAAGATTTTGGCTTCTCAATACCACAACCAATGATGCTATATTGTGATAACAAATCTTCCATCAACATAGCACATCTTGTGCAAAATGATCGAACAAAACACGTGGAGATCGATTGACATTTTATCAAAGAGAAACTTAAGAGTGGACTTATTGGCATTTTGTTTGTGACTTCTACAGAACAAACTGCTGATATACTTACTAAGGTTGTGCATCGTCGAGTTTTTGATCATCTCTACTCCAAGTTGGGCATGTGCGACATACATGCACCAACTTGAGGGGGGTGTTAGAATATATCTAGAATATTTGTATTCCTTACTTAATATGTTTGATGAGTGGTTGACCCATGATTAGCTCCACGATAGTTGGAGTAATCTGTGGGATTTCCAGCAATAATGGATCAGATTATAATCCCATAATTATAGGGATATAATCCCAGAATTATGCGGATTTGATTGTAATGTTTGATATTATAAAAGGAGATGACTCCTTCACTATGGATCATCAATTCATTCTCTTCAATACTGGTATACAAACAGTGGTGTTTAAGTGGCAATGCTAATGTGGCATGTTATTGTTACGGGGAGATAGTGATGAAAATAATGAAATTGTGGTGATGGAATTGAAGGTAGTAGTTAAGAAGGCAGTGTCAGCGATGATGACGATTATGATGGTTACAGTTTTGGTTGTAAGGTGATGCTTTCAATGGCTGTAGGACAGCTACATTGTTTACTATGCTAGCTGTGGTTTTCTTGAGGTCCCGTACTCTAAAGCATAATATATATTGACAAGTCCATTCACCAAAAGTATACGTTTTTGGACTATTTAGTTACTGGAAATGGAATTAAAAGTCTTGGTTTATGAGGTTTTGGTTTCAAGTCATCCCTTTTGCATTTGGTCCTCCATTATGTTGGTATATTTGGCACTCAGTTCTGTTTGCACATATCAGGGGCGTGTCTTTTTAAAAAAAAAATAAAAATTAAAAACAAATTCAGATATCAGGAGCTCCTTGGTTTGTTTCTCCATGTCGGTTGGATCCACAAGTTATTGGTTGTTTTAAAGCATAATATGCATTATCAAAACCATTCTCTAAATAATTGAGCTTTTAGAGAAATTTGACATTACACCCTAGAACGTGATTGCTTTCCTAAACATTGAATCTTAAATCAAAAGCTAGGTTTCATGCTGTATAAAACCTAGTGCCTAGTAGAATGGTTTTTGCCAAGTTGTGGTAAACATATTTTCAATTAATTATCATGATCAGGGATGCATAGTGGACCAATTCACCAAATTTGCTGGTCTTACTCGGCTTTTCAACTGTTGGAGCTAGTAGCATTACTACATGATAGTCCTATCCTCTGCATCTCAGCTTGTATTTATCTATTTAAACCACGGAGCTTAGTTAGCATTTGGTAGCACATTGTTTTGGTATTGCATTGGTTTAGTGTTTTAACATTTCACTCCCAACAATCTCATATAGCAGGTCAACATTTTTTATTTTGTTTTTTTATATTCTTAATTGCAATAGTAGTTGGATGTGCTCAAAGTTGGCAGAAATTACTCTATATCTTTGCTAATCGTTATGATGGGTTTCAGTACGTATAGTGGCATTCATGATTTCAAAAGACTACCATGTATGCATACTGTATAGTACTGGAATAGGTTATACTGATGCACATTCAAAAAATTACAACATTCATATTCAAACTTATTCTTAGTCATGGTGGGTTAGTGTTTAGTGGATAGTTTTTGAAGGATATCATCACATGGTAACTTAGAAGAGAACAGGGATAGAAATCGCCGGCGCGACTTGCTCCCAACATGTACTAGTGCCTCTTACTAATGTTCTCTAACTTTTGTTTCGTAGATTTAGCACTCATATTTTCCCTACAAGTCCTTGATGATTATTTTTTATGGTATTCATTTTTGAATATATTTTGAAAAATTTCTTTGTGAAATTATGAAAGGTAGAAACAAATCAATCTGTTTGTATCTATAGTACATAATAATTCCCATTATATTTTTAAATTTTTTTAGGTACATAATAGTTTAAATGATAGTAAACATTATTATGTTTTCAGATCATTTTAACCCATTATGTGTTATTCCTTTTTCTGAAAATGGCCGAAAACACTATCCAAACAAGCCCCGGAATTCTTGTGGTGACTAGTTTTTCATTCTCCAACCATCTTTCTCATATATCAATATTCACAATATGAAAGAAAAGGGCAGATATAGGTTCGATTTATCTTGAGAAATCAAATGGAACATGTGAATATATATTTTTATATATGCACTTTCAGCGATCACCTTTTTTTAGTTAAACTGTTAAATAGTCTTACTCTGAAGTTATGCCCGGTATTCTTGTGAAAAACTCGAGAGATTATGGATGGATATTGAATTCAGGATAGTACCATGTTTGTTACATCTCACTTCTTCACCAAATGGTCGGACAATAATATTTCAAAACCCTTGTTCTGTAATTTCATGTGATTAAACTTAATATATTGCATACTTTAGTTTTTGAGTTATAAGTTATTGATCATTTGGATGAATAGTTGTACATTGTTAGATGCTGCAAATATTGACAATTAAAAACCATTTTCTTTGAGTTGAGGCTTGTAAACTTGAACATCTATGTAAAGTGAATGCCCTCTGTTAGAGTATGCATGTTTAATTTGATGATGATATGATAAAAATATATTTGTCTAGTAGCTTTTGTAAAGTCCTTAATGAGATCGTAATGTACAAGGACTTAGAGTAGAAAAATCAAATGTGTTCAGTTGATCTTATAGAGAGCTAAAATGATGTATAGTTGATAGGTTCAAAGGGATCATTGTGTATTGTTAACGATCGTAAAGCTACTTTGCCTATTCGTAGAATGATTATGTAATCACAAAGTAGGCTACATCTTCGTAGAGCATCAAGTGTTCAAGTCAAAGGGCTAAGTCTAAATCGTTTACTAAAGATCTAGTCGTAGAGCTCACTCCAGATCGTATAGTAAAGAAGTAAGCAGAGTCTCAAGCATCGTAGAGATCAAAGTCTTAGAGCAGATCGTAGAGAGCACAATCGTAGAGTGCCTCTCTACTCGTAGAGATCAAGTCATAGAGCAAAATCAAGCACCGACTCTACGTTCCTCAGCAGACTCTACAATTGACTCAGTTCGTAGAACAAATCAGAACTAACAGAGGATTGACAATAAGGAGCGTTGCAGATTGAAGAATCCAATGTAAGTTCAAATATCCTTGGTTGAAATCGAAGATCAGAGGATGGTTGTTTCTAAACAGTTAGTTCGACGAAAGCAAGTTGACACAACAACCAACATCAATGATCCTCAAGTATCAGAGCATTAAATGCTCAATGGAAACTTTGCAACGAGAAGAACTCAACGAAGTCTATAAAAGGCAAGAAGTTTCAAATCATCAAAGAAATATCAAAAACAATCAAGCTGAAAGTCTGCCAAAGTAAAAAGAGCCTCACTCAACGATACTGAATTACTTGCTCAAGCTGCTAAGTCCTGAAGAAGTCAAGCTTATTGCAATCTTAGCAGCATCTCAAACAACTCACTCAGCCAACACTGGTTCATTGTCTTTGTGACAATATCACAAGTCTAAGTGACTAGAAGAGATCTTAGTGATCTGGACTGAGTGTCCCTATTTCGAGACTAAGTTACTTGGAGGAATCTTAGTGGTTCAGTTGTAAAAGATCTTTGTGATCTATCCTTAGTGGATTTCCTATTCGTAGAGTAGAAGAGTTGACTAGAAGTTATTCAGTATCCGAACTACTTAAAACCTTCTGTGTCTTTTACATTCTGTCTTTATATTCTGTTATATTATCTGTTGTGGTTAACCTTCATAGAACTAAATTCATAATTGAGATTTCATTATAATCTTTAAGGAGATTTCAAACTAATATTCCGTTGTGCTTAATTAATATTGATTAATTAACTCTCTGGTAATACAGTCTTTAATAAGAGAAAAAGTTTTTAAAGGATCTATTCAACCCCCCTTCTAGATCTCTTTGTGCCTCTGGGAAACCACAAGTGGTATCAAAGCAGGTTATCACGGACATAAAACTTACACTTTGAGTTGATCTTATGGCACACAACAAAACAATTATGAGCTTGGTGGTGGGAATAAGCCACCTCTCCTAAATAGAGAAAAATTTGCTAACTGGAAGGTTCGTATGCAAGCATACATGGACGCAATGGATGATGATCTATTTGATGTTGTTATCAATGGTCCATACGTCCCATCAAAGCTGGCACCAACACATGAAGATCCGAATAAGATGGTTACCAAGTTAAGAATCGAATGGACTGATAACGAAAAGAAGTTGGTGCAACTAGATAAGAGGACCAAGAACATCTTGTTCATGACTCTAGAAGATTAGTTTTTTGATAATGTGGTCAACTGTACAACTGCTCAAGAAGTTTGGGAAGCCCTGTTGGTGATGCATGAGGGCACTGAAAAAGTAAGGGAGAACAAGCAATCTCTCTAGACGCAGCAGGATGAGATGTTCTCTCATGTGCCTGGAGAGAACATCACAACAACATATGAAAAGTTTAATGTGTTCCTCAACTCGCTGAGATCTTATGGAAAGATCTACCCTAATAAAGATCTTAACATAAAGTTCATGAGGGCCTTACCAAGCAAGTGGGACGCCAAGACTACTGCCATTCGTGAGTCAAAGAACTCGCATGAGATGATTGTTTAAAAGCTCTACGGTAATCTCCTTGCCTATGAGCTCGAGCTAAATCAAAGGGCATAGACTTTCTTGGAGAGCAAAAGGAAAGACAAAGGAGCTGCTCTCAAAGCAACTGAAGCTGCATCCAAAGCTCCTACAAAAGCAGTTTCAAATGATAATGAAGAAGATGATGAAGAAGATATAGCTCTGCTGGCAAGAAGGCTGAGCAACTTTATGAGAAAGAGCAGTAGTTGGAGACCACGAAAGAACTACAACAACAAAGGTAGCAGTGGCAAAGATCAAGAAAAAGATTTATGCTACAACTGCAAGAAGCCTGACCATTATATCACAGAGTGCACTAAAACTTTGCGAGACGAGTCAAGAAAGATAAGAATAAGCCTTATCCAAAGGAGTTCACAGGTTACAAGAAGCATCATAAGAAGGAAAAGGCTTGTAGCTGAGGGGTCATGGAGTGATTCAAATAACTCCAACTCAGACTCCAGTGATGATAAAAGACCTCAAGTGGCCAACCTCTGTTTGATGGCTATAGAAGAAGTTGCTGACAAGAACACTGATCGTCGAGTAATTGACATCTGTGAGGTATTTGATCTCAACTCTCTTGATATAAATATTGATGATCTTAGAATTGCTTTGCATGATATAACTTCAGATTTGCATCAATATATGAAATTGTTCAGGGTTTTATGAAAGGACCATTCTCTTATTCAAGATGAGAAAGAGAAAGTGCTAGTGGGGTTGGAAACAGCTTTACGAAGCACTGCCTCTCTATCTAATCTTGAGGCTGAGAATGATAATTTGAGGTAGATAACTGAAGCTAATGCACAGAAAGAGTCTGCTCTAACCTCTAAGATAGAGGAGTTGGAAAAGACAATTTTGATGTGGAATAGATCTACCTTATCTATGGACTCCCTGATCACCAGTCAGAGAGTTGTCTCTGATAGATCAGGTTTAGGGTTTGGAGATTCATCTCCACTCCCAAAGTGTGGAAAATCAAATCAAGATTAATGATAACAATGCCTCTTCTTCTCATAGAGGTATTATATTTGTGAAATCCAAAGAGGTTGCAGAGCCTACCATTCAAAGTTGTACAATCTCTGTTGATCAGATTGTTGTTCCTAAAAACAACAGATTACATATTGGACTTGGTTTTGTGAAACCGCAGAGTAAATCTAAGTCTACGATCCTGCCTCAAAGGATCGTAGAGTAAAGTAAATTAACCTTTACGAGCTAACTAGTCATAAATCGTAGAACATGCTTCTACTCTACGAAACCACAAAATCATAGAGCAGTATGGAAGCAGGAGTTTTAGCCAAGAAGAAAGGCTGGTTATACTTATCCCCCACACGTCCCAAGTGAGAAGATATCCACACACACACATGCAACATATCAAATGCTATAATTGTCATAAGTATGGGCATGTAACTGCATTATGCTATCAGGATGATTACTTTTATGCATATTATAGACCCAAAGTTAGGCAAGTATGGGTTCTCAAGGGTACTAACAAAGAAGGACTCAAGCAAATCTGGGTACCAAAATAAAGGATGATCTTGTATGCAGGTACCAAGTTCCATTGAATCTATCTTGTATCTTGACAATGGATGCTCTAGGCATATGACTAGCAGCAAGGCTCTCCTGTCTGATTTCAAAGCTAAAGATGGTCCAGTAGTTGTCTTTAGGGACAACAACTCTGGGAAGACCAGAGGCTATGGTTCAATTGGGAATGGAGCAGTATCATTCATCAAAGTTGCCTATGTTGAAGGATTGAAGCACAACCTGCTAAGCCATAAGTCAATTGTGCGATAAAGGTCATCAGGTCATCTTCCTCAACAACCAGTGTCAAGTTCGAGACCTGAAAACCAACTCCTTGAAGCTGACTAGATCAAGAGAAGTCAATGTATATGTGGTCAATCTCGCTAACCTTAGTTCATTAACAATAACTTCCTTCTTCGCTAAAGCTTCAGAAGATGTCAGCTAGTTATGGCATATGAGATTATCCCATCTAAACTTCAAGAGTATGTCAAAGCTTGTTTCTAAGGATCTTGTCAGAGGCTTGCCAAAGCTGAGTTTTGTCAAAGAAAGACCATGCAAGGCCTGTCAGCTTGGAAAGCAAACAAGGAGCTCATTCAAAAACAAGGCAGTAAATTCAAATGAAAGGCTCTTGCAGTTGCTGCATATGGATCTCTTCGAGCTTATCTCAACTGCCAGCCTTAGAGGCAAAAAATACTCACTGGTCGTAGTGGATGACTACACCAGATTCACATGGGTATTCTTTCTAAGTTCTAAGGATGAAACCAACACTCAACTGATCAGATTCTTCAAGTTGATTATGAATGAGAAGGGTGAGAAAATCAAAGCAATAATGAGTGATCATGGTAGGGAATTTGATTTCTCTGAGGTAGATTAGTTTTGTGCAGAAAATGGTATTCACCATAATTTCTCATCTCCAAGAACTACTCAGCAAAATGGAGTAGCTGAGAGGAAGAACAAAATGTTGATTAAAACATGAAGGACACTTCTAGCAGCAACCTAACTCCCTAAATACTTTTGGGCATAAGCTATCAACATAGCCTGCTATACTCAGAACAGATCTCTTATTCACTCTACGCTCAAGAAGATGACCTACGAGTTGTGGAAAGGAAGAAAGTGAGACATTAGTTACTTTCATGTATTTAGCTGTGTTACGTCCTCAACAATGGCAAACGATACTTAACCAAGTTCCAGCCCAAGTCAGATGAAAGAATCTTTCTTGGATACTCTAGAGAAAGCAAAACCTATAGAGTGTTCAATAAGAACTCATTAACTGTTGAAGTCTCAATCCATGTTACCTTTGATGAGACTGACCAAGGCGAACCAAGCAAAACTGCTCAACTTGATGAAATCGTAGAGCTGGACCCACCAATCGCAGAGTAGGAGAACCCTACGATCGAAGAAGCTGAAGCCGTAGTGTCAGACAAGGAGATTGTAGAGTCCATAGTTCCAAATATTATGGGAACTCTACGAATCAATGAAGCTGCTGATCCAGAACCAAACTTTGAAGAACTCAGACAAGAAGGCACAAGGATAAATGTTCCATCTGAAAGCAAATGGGCAAGAGATCACACTCAAGAACTTGTGATAGCGTCAGGACAAGGTTAGCCACTCAAAATGAATGCTTCTACCTAAGCTTTCTTTCTTAAATGGAGCCTAAGAAAATGGAAGAAGCTATGGAAAATTCAATCTGGATTGAAGCTATGCAAGGAGCTGAATCAGTTTGAAAGAAGCAAAATTCGGAGGCTGGTACCAAGACCTAAAGATCATGCAGTCGTTGGCACCAAGTGGGTTTTCAAAAACAAGATGAATGAAGTTGGTGTGATCACTAGGAACAAAGCAAGGCTGGTAGCAAAAAGTTATTCTCAAGAAGAAGGGATCGACTACGACGAGACCTTTGCACTTGCTGCAAGATTGGAAGCTATCAAGATGTTCCTAGCTTATGCAGCCCACATGAAGTTCAAAGTCTTCCAAATGGATGTCAAAAGTGTTTTCCTGAATGGTGAACTTCAAGAAGAGGTTTATGTTGAACAATCTCCAGGTTGTTGATCCAACTCATTTAAATTATGTCTATAGATTAGATAAAGCATTTTATGGATTAAAGCAAGCACCTAGGGCATGCTATGAAACACACACTACTTTTCTTATTGAAAATAGATTCACTAGAGGTAAGGTAGACACTACACTGTTCCTTAGGATGCATAAGGATAAAATATTATTGGTTCAAATCTATGTAGATGATATCATTTTTGGTTCTATTGACGAAATATTATGTGAGAGATTGTCAAGTTAATGTAGAGCAAATTTGAGATGAGCATGATGGGTGAGCTGAACTACTTCCTTGGACGTCAAGTGAAGCAAAATGATTAGGGAATCTTCATTAACCAAGCCAAGTATATCAAAGATCTACTTAAAAAGTATGACATGGAATTAGCCACTCCTATGAAGACTTCAATGGCCTCTACAACCAAACTTAACAAGGATGAAAATGGTAAAAGTATTGATATAACTCAATATAGAGGTATGGTAAGATCTCTCTTGTATTTAACTGCTAGTAGACCAGATATTATGTTTCAAGCTAATCCTAAGGAGTCTTATTTAATAGTTGTTAAAAGAATCTTCAGATATCTCAAGGGTACTCCCAAATTTGGAACTGTGGTATCCCAAGGAGTCTCCCTTTGAACTAATAGGATATTCAGATGCAGATTTTGCAGGATGCAAAATTGACAGGAAAAGCACAAGTGACACTTGTCAACTACTAGACAATAGACTTGTTTCATGGTTCAGCAAGAAGAAGAACTCAGTGTCAACTTCAACTGCAAAAGCTGAGTACATTATTGCTGGTAGCTGTTGTGCTCAAATTTTGTGGATGAAGAATCAGTTGGCTGACTATGGGTTTGATTTCAAGTTCATCCCTATCTATTGTGATAATACAAGTGCTATCTCCATAACTCATAATCATGTCATACATTCTAGGACTAAACATATAAACATCAGATATCACTTTATTAGTGATAATGTGCAAAATGGAACTATATATTTACACTTTATTTCAACTGATGATCAACTTGTTGATGTGTTCACTAAACCATTAGATGAATCTAGGTTTAATAAGTTAGTAAATGAGTTAGGTATGCTAAATTTGCATCCTTAGTACTATGTTTTGGGAGTTGCTAACAGTGCAAATAAGGATCGTAGAATTGTTCAAGTCGTAGAACTATCCAAAGTTCGTAGAGCTGCCCATAGAATGGAAGAAGAATGTAGAACAACTCGTCGAATGAAAGACCTCGTAGAGTGGATAGTTGAGCAATGGGTAAACGTAGAGTGAAATGTCATCTAAAAGATTACTCTACATTATCTCTCAAATCGTAGAGCTCCAAGGCGGTTACTTTATGGCGCGTAGCCTTCACCGTCAGTAAAAGTGCGTGCATGAAAGTATTTACTGCTTCACAGCTGTAACTGCAGAAATGAAGCGACGTGCAATCAATCAATGCTTAACACGTGTACCATTCCGCTGAATTAAGAGGGAAATGATATAAAGTCTTTTCAAATTTTTCATCTGACCTTTACTCTTCATTTGCAATCTGAATTTCAAGTTTTCAAACTTTCTAACTCTCTCGAGCTCTAGTCTTTCAAAAGTTTCCAAACATTCAAACACTTTCGTTTCAGCTTTAGTTATATCATTAATGGCCTCCCACTAAGTGATTACTGGCAACCAACTCTGCTTGGACAAATTCGGAGGACCTGAACAGAAATTCCAGAATATTCTTGCATGGTTCAGAAAGCCGGTTTCCTCTGGATCCTGGACAGCAACACAAGGATCTACACAAAGCTGGTGGAAGAGTTCTACCTCCCGGCTATTTATGATGATGGGGTTCTTGCCACAAAAGTGAAAGGTGTTTCTCTGAAGATCAATGTGCCTAAAATGAATCTTCACCTTGATTTTGTCAATCAAAAAAATCACTTCTTTTGATGAGATTGATACGAAGGAAGGTTTGAAACTGATGGGATACCAGAAGAAACGAAGAAGGAATTCCCTGCTGAATATGAATTTCTTGCTGATATTGTGGGCAAGTGTATTTTGTGCAAAGACTTTGCTCATGACTCAGTTAGTGAGCTGCATTTGAAGATCATCACTGCAATAGTAATGAAAACTGAAATCAACTTTGGTGCAATTTTCTTGGGTTGGCTCGACAAATGGGTTGATGATGTTGCAAAGAAGAAGCTGTTGAGCAAGCCAGTGCCCAAGAAGACTTTGAAGAAAAGCATTGGGGATCAAGAGGGGTAGCCTCTAAATGTAAATAAGAAGATCACCCCAAAGCTGATAACTGGAAGAAGAATCTAGTAGAAATTCTGAGGTCAAGGCAATCAAAAGGAAGTGAACGCACAATTAGTGAGATTCAGAAGCCAAAAAAAGCCAAGGCCAAAAGCAAAGTTGTTGCGATTCAGGAAGAAGCTTCTTAGGGGTCTGCTGCACCTCAAGACAATGAAGCTTTAGCTTCAACTGTTGAGGAGCCCCTGAAGAAGAAGAAGAAGGTAGAAGAAAGAAAAGAAAAGATTCCCAAGGAACCTCAGAACTCTCCTACTAATTTTGAGGAGAGGGAAAAGGAAATCAACACCTCTCTCCCAACTGGTGAAAAAGAAGGGCATAAGGGGAAAGCATCAAAAGAAAACATCTATTAAGCCCCTTCTCCTGGCCTTTCAAGAGCAAGCTGGAGAATCGGCACGGAGAAATCCATTTCTTCGACCGTAGAACTTTTACAAGAGGTTGATGAATTGACGGCTGGGACGGCCACAGAGCCTGAGCCAAGTCATGTTGAAGTGATGACTGAGAATGCTTCTATGCCTAAGCCAACTGTACATGATGAATAAATGGTTGTGAAGGTTCCAAGTCCTGAGCCACAAAAGAAGAAAAAGAAGTTAAGGAAGATGGTGGAGAAAAAGAAGCAGCAGAATGGTAAAAGAAGAAGCAAGAGAAGGGAAAAGTCCATCCAACGATCGTCGAGCTCAACTGATGCTTCTCTTCAACTTACCAAAGTCATTGATAATGTGGTTGAGAACATCAGCTGAGGCTTTGATCCAACAATCGTCAAGCCAGAGTATCTAGATACTGAGGGGGAGCGACAAATGTTTCATCAGGAACCCCCTGTAGTGGCTTCATCTTCAGGAACTGTGAGGAGGCGTATAGTCCTTGAAGCTGAAGAAAATCCAAACATACGTCTTCCTCACAGATTCATCGGATCCGGGGCTAGGAGGATGAGGCTGATATCAATGTGTCAATGAACTCTTTGACAGCTTCACCAACATTGAGATAGATAAGGCAACCACTGTTTATGATCCTGACAGTGAGCAAATGCAATACTTCATGGCATTCCTCTCCTTGGTGAAAGCACTTACTGAGGGAGACCAGAGCTTCATCAGATGGAATTTCTCAAAATTTCCAAATCTCAAGCTCGTAGCTCAAAACTTCCCAAGGGTTCTTCATTATGCCACCAATCTACTCTGCAATGAACCCTTCTATTCTTCGTATAGATATGATAGAGTATCTCATATCCGTAAGTTTTTCTTCACTTCTTCAAATATTATTCTTTCATTCTTTAGTTGTAATGACGAAACCGTAGAGTTATCCTCTACGATCTCTGAACAATCTTCATCACATCTGATTCTTTTATTCATTCTCTGGTCTTAGAGTCCCAACACTCTACGGACGATGTAAATAAGACCAACTCCCCGATCATAGATTTTCAACACCCTACAATCGATGTATATAATACAACTTTTCCTAAACATACTCCTATCCCAATACACTCTAACTCTCCATCTCCTATAAGTTTTTCCAATATTCGTTCTACTCCTGTAAATTCTCTTGTACATCCTTCATTTCCCATACAAACTATACAACCCGAGATCAAACCAATTACTCATACAGATGCCTCTTCCTCCTCTAGACATGAATATTTTGATCTTCTTCTTGCCCTTACAAATATCTCTCGGAGTAATAAGGTTGGTTCTGATGATGTGCTAAACCAAATCTTGGATCGTCGCTCCATCATTCCCACCAAAGATCAAATGACTGATCTGACGACTCAAATGACTGAAGATCTTGATCAAAAGATTGAGGAAACTTCAATAGACCTTCATCAGAAAATGAACAGAATTACAGAAGATCTTGATCAAAAGATTGTGATCACAAAAAGGTTGTTATGGCTCTTCAAAAACAAAATGATAGTTCTTTCCAACTCCTGTCCAACAAGGTCTTTGAGCTAAGCTTCATTCTTTCCGATTTAAAAGCAATGATGACTGAACGAACGGATAATGCAATGGCTTTAATTCATCATCAACAAGATCAAGCTCAAACCAGACAACGAGAAATTAAAGATGATCTTGCAATGACCACCTCTTAGCTCCAAGAACTCATTGAAGTTGTCAAGCAACTCTCAGACGATTTTAATGATGACAAAAAGGGGGAGAAAGAGAGACAGATGGAGAGTGCAAGGCGAGGGGAGAGAAAAAGAAAAGCGCCACAAACTTCCATCCAACCTCCTTCTCCAAGAACATATCTAGTTCAACCTATTGACCATGACCATTCTTCTTCCTCGCGACATGGCTCAAGTGCAGTGACCCCACTGGCATTAGAGTTCCATCAGGTGATCCCGCGTATCTCAACAGAAATCTTCAGGGGACTCGAGTTGTGGGAGAAGAAACATTTCAAATGCCCGATCTTGGTCCAAGAGATTCAATAGAGGAGATTCGTTGTAAAGAAGCCAAAGACAAAGCAAGATATGAGAGAATGGTTGAATCTGAAAAGAAATGGCTATCGAAGGAGAAGAAAGAAAGGAGATAGTTTTGTATATGTAAAGGTATAATTTGTTGTAAATTATCATACTCTGTACAAAATACTTACACATCAATAAATTCAATTTTTTCTGCTCTAGTAATACAGTTGCTTACTGTATTTTAAGTCATGTTTAATTTCAAGCAATTGCATTATAAAATTGATGAATGCTCTGAAACTATTGGTTTTTTCATCATCAAATAGGAGAAAGATTGTTAGAGTCTGCATGTTTAATTTGATGATGATATGATAAAAGTATATTTGTCCAGTAGCTTTTGTAAAGTCTTTAATGAGATCGTAATGTTACAAGGAATTAAAGTAGAAAAGATCAAATGTGTTAGGTTGATCTTATAGAGCTAAAATGACCTACAATTGATAGGTTCAAAGTGATCATTGTGTATTATTAAACGATCGTAAAGCTACTCTGCCTATTCGTAGAATGATTATGTAATCACATCGTAGGCGACATCTTCGTAGAGCATCAAGTGTTCAAGTCGAAGGGCTAAATCTAGAGTTCACTCCAGATTGTATAGTAAAGAAGTAAGCAGAGTCTGCTCAAGCATCGTAGAGATCAAAGTCGTAAAGCAGATCGTAGAGAGCACAATCATAGAGTTCCTCTCTACTCGTAGAGATCAAGTCGTAGAGCAGAACGTAGAGCTCAAGTCGTAAAGCAAAGTCAAGCACTGACTCTACGTTCCTCAGCAGACTCTACGATTGACTCAGTTCGTAGAGCAAGTCAGAACTGACAAAGGACTGACAATAATGAACGTTGCAGATTGAAGAACCCAATGCAAATTCAAATATACTTTAGTTGAAATCGAAGACCAGAGGTTAGTTATTTCTAAACAGCTAGTTCGGCGAAGCGACAACTTACCCATATGGTTGGTAGAACTGCAGAATGATGTGACAGGTCAATGAAGCCGAAAGCAAGCTTACACAACAACCCCTAGAAGTCAACATCAAGGATCCTCACATATCAGAGCATTAAATGCTCAATGGGAACTTTGCAACGGGAAGAACTCAATGAAATCTATGAAAGGCAAGAAGTTTCAAATCATCAAAGAAAAATAAAAAACAATCAAGTTGAAATTCTGCCAATGTAAAAAGAGCCTCACTCTACGATACTGAATTACTTGCTCAAGTTGCTAAGTCCTGAAGAAGTCAAGCTTATTGCAATCTTAGCAGCATCTCAAACAACTCACTCAACCAACACTGGTTCATTGTCTTTGTGACAATATCCCAAGTCTAAGTGACTTGAAGAGATTTTAGTGATTTGGACTGATTGTCTCTATTCCGAGACTAAGTGACTTGTAGGAACATTAGTGGTTCAATTGTAAAAGATCTTTGTGATCTATCCTTAGTGGATTTTCTACTCGTAGAGTAAAAGAGTGAACTAGGAGTTATTCAGTTTCCGAACCATTTAAAAACTTCTGTGTTTTTTACATTCAGTCTTTATATTCTGCTATATTATCTGTTGTGGTTAACCTTCACAGAACTAAATTCATAACTGAGATTTCATTATAATCTTTAAAGGGGATTTCAAACTAATATTTCGTTGTGCTTGATTAATACTGATTAATTAACTATCTGGTAATACATTCTTTAATAAGAAAAAAAGTTTTTAAATGATCTATTCAACCCCCCTTCTAGATCTCTTTGTGCCTCTGGAAAACAATACCCTCAAACCTGTGAACATATTTCTCACATTTTTTGCATTATAGATTCAAAAAGGCTTCTCCAAAGTGGCCATAATACGATTATGTGCACTGATTCCTTGTTGTTTACCAAATGATAACTGATTGACACAAAAAATGGTAAACTACAGATACACATGCCTCAATTGTCCATACTTGTAATTGCTGTTGAAATTGTTTTCTTTGTGTTCCCTTAGTTAATGTGTACGTTCTCCTTTACCTCTTAACTGAATGCAATTTATCATGTCTTTTATAATTTGACCCTTTATGAGTTTATTTAAGTTTCTTAGATAACTGTATCTCCTGTGCTCTGTAGCCATAGTTGTATTCTTAGACTATATAGTTTGTTTTTTTAATACCAGATACATAACTCTATTGTCCCAATGTCCAAGATGATGAATAATGTTAATTTGCATTTCCTATGGTTTTTCAGGGTCCTTATCTAAATCAAAGGATTCTGCTAAATTTGAATTAATTTTCAATATATCAAGAAAGACCTTTAAGTACATTTGTACTCTTGTGAAGGCTGAGATGATGGCTAAGCCCGCAAACTTCACCCATCTTAATGGGAAGCCTCTGTGTCTTGAAGATCGAGTAGCTGTTGCTTTGAGAAGGCTGAGCTCTGGCGAATCGCTGTCAGCTGTTGGTGACTCATTTGGTACAAACCAATCAACTGTTGCCCAATTAACCTGGCGGTTTGTGGAAGCCATGGAAGAAAGAGCAATCCACCATCTCCAGTGGCCTTCAACAGAAACAGAGATGAAAAAGATTACGTCTAAGTTTGAGAAAATCCGAGGCCTTCCAAATTGTTGTGGTGCCATTGACACCACGCACATCAAAATGGTTCTTTCCACAGTTGACAATTCAAACGAGGTCTGGTACGATAAAGAGAAGAACCACAGCATGATTCTACAAACAATTGTGGACCCTGAGATGAGATTCCTTGACATCGTCACCGGATGGCCGGGAAGTTTGAGCGACTCCCTCGTGCTCAGAAACTCAAGTTTCTTCAGACTTTGCGAAGAAGGAAAAAGACTAAATGGGAAGACAATAATGCTTCAAGAAAAAAACGAGCTAAGAGAATATATAGCTGGGGATGTAGGACTCCCCCTATTACCATGGCTGCTAACTCCTCATCGAGGAAAAAAACTTTCTGATTATAAGGTAAGCTTCAATAAGAGGCATATTGCAACGCGAATGGTGGCACAAAGGGCGCTAGCAAGGTTGAAGGGTACATGGAAAATTATTGATGGAATGATGTGGAGGCCTGATAAGAATAAGTTACCAAGGATTGTTCTTGTTTGTTGCCTGCTACATAACATAGTCATTGATTTAGATGATGAGGTGCAAAATGCAGTTCCCTTTTCTCATGATCATGACTCGGAATATCGCCAGCAAATTTGTGATTCTATTGACAAGAATGGTTCTGCCATGAGAAAGAAACTCTCTCTCTATCTCTCTGGAAGGTTGCCACCATAGTAGCAAGTATGTTACCTCTCTTTTTGTTCATCAAATCATCATATGGGTATTGGGTAGTTTTGATATTTTCATTACTTGCTGCTGTGCTGAGTTGTTCTTGAAGCAATTATGTATTCTTACTGTCTATATCATCCAAGAGAATCAAAAACTGCATTGAATCTTGAGAGGCTATTTTTTTTAGATACCTTAGGACCACAAAGACTTTCTCTCTTCATCTTTTTAGTTAGTTTGGTGAAACTTTTGAGAGCTACTTGAAATGAATGCCAGGGTTCAAGAATATGGCTATCAACAATTTATTAGCTAAAACAATTAATTAGTATTGTCCCTTCCCTTTACTTAATAAATAAATAAATAAATAAAATTGCCTCTTGCATCTCTTCTAGGCCTGCAAACAAACCGAATTGTTCGTAGTTCCAGTTCCAGTTCCAGTTTGGTTCGGTTCGGTTTGAGTTCGAGTTTGATGTTTTGTCGAGTCGAGTTTGCACATGATTTTACGTTTGATTGCTCGTTCATGTTCGCGAACCATGTAGCTCGGTTCGTCTGTGTTCGCGAACCGTTTGGTTCAAGAAGTTCAAGTTCGGTTCGAGTAGTTCGATTTCTAACATGGGTTCGAGCGGTTCAATTTCTTATATGTGAAATTTATTAACCGACTTGGAAGTTGGAAATATAATCAGCCGGCGTGGTTTGTCAAAATGTTCGCGAACTTGATCACGTTTGCGAACTGTTCGTGTTCGCGAACTCGATCATATTCAACTATATTCGCGAACTCAATCATGTTCGCGAATAGCTAACGATCAAACATGTACATAAGTGTGGTTCAATCATATTACTCAAATATGTTCGAGTTCGACTAACAGTGTTTGAGTTTGACAAAATTCGGATCAGTTCGATTTATTTACAGACCTAATCTCTTCCATACGAGTGTGCTCAAAAAATGTTCCTAAATTACTTGAAATTGCGCTTTAAAGTATTGTTCTATATAATTACATTACAACACTTCCAAGTAATTCCGAATAATTAGGGCACAAAATTTTCCCTCCCGTTCTCTCTCCTCCTTACATTTATATGTATAATATGAATATTTAAAAATGAAATCTCGATTTGTCATTGTATCATAAGTATAAATTCTCATAATTAAATATAAAATTAGAATTTTAATTTTAATTATTAATTAAGCTTCACATAAAAAAAATCACATATATAAAAAATCCTTAGAGACACTTATGTTGAAATTAAGAGCTAACATTAAATTTTCTAGTCATGTAGTTATGAACGTATGTTGTACATTTTTTTCTTCCTTTTTTCACTCTTTTATTTTTATTTTTATTTTTGACCAATATGTGTGAACTTGAAGATGCCGTTATATTTATTTATAGAAATATAATTGGTAGACTTTTATTTCTACTTATCTTAATTCTTAATTTCAACTTTATCATATTCTACGGAAAACCCATTGGTAAGCAGTGACTCATCACTATGTTAAAATAGTTTAAAAATCATAATAATATAATTATATACTCGTCTTCTTTCATTAAAACATAATTATACATTTACCGATTAAAATTTCCTTCTATTTTACAAGTCGGTCATAGAAAGAAAAATTCTATGCGGATATGATAATGATATATACATATATATATATTGTAAATATTTTATGTCGACTATTTGATTGTTAGTTACGTGGATAAGTATGAGTGATAACTTGTTTGAAGAGATATGTAATAAGTAGAGTCCTCTTATAATTTCTACCAATCTCATGTATTGATAAGTTTCACAATTGTAAGTCCATATAAATTCATCATAACCTGTCAACGGAGCGGGTATAGTTCGGGGGATATCCCTATCTAAACCTGCCCTGCCAATATGTAGTTATCTCTTGACCTTCAGAACTCAACCGAGCCCAAAAATAATACCCCATACCCACCCTGTCACTGTCCAGTTTATCCGATTACTCTATTTTTTTTCAAATTAAATTTCTCTAATTTTTTTATATTACTTTGTACAATTATTTCTAATTCAAAATTAAACAACATGCAATATTTTTATTATTAGCAACATATTATATTACAAATATTATGAATTTATAATGAAATAACATAAAATAGTACATAATTATATATATATATATATATAATGCTAATTTAAATTTTTTTTATATACATACATATAATCAGGTCGGAGCTGAAAGTGAGGATGTATCTCATTTACGAACCTAGCCCTAGAGTTTAAATAAGAAAATTGATAAATTCACAACAGAAAATAATATTTTCACATGAAAGCCGTCGCTATAGATCCTATAACGACGATGAAAACCGTCACAATACATCTAAGCGTCATTTTTCATGTGAAAATATATAAAAGTGACATGGAAATATCAATTTCCAATAAACAATTGGTTCCATTAGGTCAAGCTCGGTCGGATTCGGCTGAAATTGTCGGGCAAGAGCATAATTAAGTGCTACTATATATTTCCCAATTGCAATTGAAAAGGAAATAACACAATTAAATAATTTGTTTATAGTCGGCTGCACAAATTCAATTACAATTAGTCTTGATTCATTAATTTTATCATGATATTAATTTCCAAGTAAATCTTAGCTAAGCCAGGAGAGTTTCACAATAATATAGTATTTTCGTTTCAAATTATAAAAGCATCTTAATTTTGAATTTAAATTTAAAATTAAAACGATTCAATAAAAATTATGAAACAATAAATCTTCTAATGAGTAGTACCTTATATAATTTATTGGGAAACAATAAAATCCCCTCACATGAATAGTAAACGGGATCCACATTCATGTGAGTGAAGCTTTGTGAAAATATCAATTCTCTAACTTATAATAGTCATCATTGCATTGACTAAAATTAAAATATATATATTAATTTTGACGAAAATATCTTAAATTAATTTTAAAAAGTCAATAATAATTTTATATTTTAAAACAGGGTGAGTACAAGTCAGCATGCAGCAGCCAAGAATTCCCGATTCATGAAAACAAAAATTAAAGCTTAAAATTTTAAGTTCCCACACAAATAAAAGCTTAAAAAATAAAATAAAAAATCATATACAGTTACTTTAGATGCGATATATGTATGATTAAAAGTAGTACTAATTAATTTTGATCAGACGGGTCAAACATTGTGCATAAATAACTGTATTTCTTGTCACTAATTTAGATGGCAAAAAATTAGAATTTTTAAAAAATTAGTGGTCTAAATAAAAATATAAAAAAAATAAATTTAAAAAATAAAATAATAATATATCTAAAATTATAAAAATAAAAAATAATTAAAAAAAACGACAAACGTGACGCAAAATTATCAAAATATTTATAGGACTTTATAATATAGATATAGATAGGTATAGATATGACAATTACTGCTAGTATTTATGAATTGTAAAAGTCAATGGGTCAAATAAATTAATTTGAAGAAATACTTTTTAGAAGATTTTGATATATATATATATATATATATATATATATATATAGAGAGAGAGAGAGAGAGAGAGAGAGAGAGAGAGGTTGCTTTTGGGTTACTTAAAACTCTTAAAGAGTGACAGATTACATGCATGCATGTTCAGTTCTTCTCACGTCAACACGTACGGGCTGAGGAGGATAATAATCCTCAGCTTTTTCTAGAAACATAAAATAAAATAAAAAAGAATTTGGATAATGTTAGTTTGGAAATTTAATTAGCTCGCTGAACATTTTGGTCGAATAAACTAGCTAATTACACTACCAAAACTTCTTTTAACTCCTTATTTAAAAGAACCTTTATTTTATATGAAAGAAAGAAATAATAATCTCCAAGGGCAAAGGGAGGGGGGGGTTTCGGCCGTCGGAAAATTTAGTATGTAGTAAGTATGTGGGTGGGTCTAACTTAAAATCTGGCGATGACAGGAGATCCGGGGAGCTCTGCGTGCGCTGAGAAGAAAAAGAAAGGGGAAGAAGAAGAAGAAATTTTTTTTAAAAAAAATATATAAATTTATAATTAAGTAGCCTACACATAATATAAATACTGACATATTAATAAATTTTTATCCGTTTTCAATTTTAAAATGGTCAAAGAAATGAATCTTTAATTTAAAAAGGAAGAAGTGTAAGACCCCAAATTTTATGAATAAGATTTAATTTTCTTTATATATTATTTTGAAATAGTAAGGTGTTGATTTGATACATGTGATAAGTTATAGGTGAAATGTGCAAAGTTTACAAAGTAAGCAAGTGGTTATAAAATATTCGTTGTGTCGAAAAATATTCGTTTGGTCGAGGAATATTTTTTTTGTCGGAGAATATTCGTACGACGGCTCAGTCATTGGTAGACCCCACAACGGAATGAATGTCGGATATAGAAAGCGACAGAAATAATTTTTTTATAAAAATAACGGCAAAACTGTTACTGTTAGTACTGTTGAAAAATCCGGTGGTTAAAATACAATAATACGCGGTGTTGCACGGTAGCACACGGATATTGCACAGTATTTTGAATTATTGATTCTTACGTAGGAAGACACTTACTCAATTATTGTTACAGTAATTACTGTTCAATATTTTATATTATTGATTCAATAATTGCATAATATTTTATTGATTCAATAATTGTCATTGCACATTATTTTAAATTATCAAATCAATAATTCATATTACTTGAATAATATTATTAGATAGCATTATTGGCAATATCTAAGGAAGTTCTGTCTAGGAAAGGGGTTGATTAATTGCGCGCCAGTAAGAAAAAATTCTTATCGGAAGGCCCCCTCTTTTCTGGGAACGACCTGGTTGTCAATATTGTAGTTCTGTAATATTATTTGTGAATAATTAATTTTTGATATATATGATAAGAAAATATTTATTCAATGTGAATTAAACGGAGAAATTTTTAATATGTGACATTTGTTGAAAGTGGTATTTTATCTTGTCCGATAAAATAATTTATTCAAATATATTATTATAATATTACATTATAGTAGTATGATGTGATTATATAATAGTATAATTTGAATGGTAACATTATTATAGTAAATTCTTGGTATAAAAGTTAAACGAGGTGAAAAAGTATAAATTGAATTTGAACTCTTATGATGCAAACAATGATGTCATCGGACCGATGAGGTAAACAATAATGTTATCGGAGCGATTAGGTAAGCAAGGATGTCATCGGAGCGATGATATAAACGATGATGTCATAAATTATGGCGAAAAGACTATTTTATCCTTACTCTGTCGAAGCCTATAAATAGAAGCTCATTTCTTCATTATTTCTTACCAATTCACTAAAGCTATAGAGAGAGAAAGTATAGAGAGAATAAGAGAGAAAGATGAAGAGTATTCTGCTTTTACGCTAGTGCAGTCTCCAAATTTTAAGGTAAGGGGTATTATTTCTTTCGTATTCATGAAGAGAGTTATTTTCTTTCAATACTCGTAAGAGCTGTTATTCCATTCTATATTATTCTGTTGGAAATAACCTTGTCTACGCGGACTACCGCATGCAAGGTGAAATACTGTTGTTATTCTATTATTTATTATTTTGTGGGAATAACCTGTCTACGCGGACTACCGCATACCTGGTGAATAACCCTTCGTATTCAGCTGTTATTAAATTGTGAAAATAATCTGTTTGAGCGGACTATCGCCAGATGGGACAAAAATTCATTTGCAGTTTCGTATATTGTTTCATTTCAGATTTATAACTCTAAACTTACTACGGTAAGTATTGCTTCTATAATTCCTGAAATGATCAGATATTACTTGAGTTTTGCGCTTCATCTAATATTATTTCACTGAAATATTGGTCTGAACTTTCTTGTGAAATTTTTATTTTTTCATATCGAGTTACTATTCACGAGTTACTATTTACGGGATACTATTCACAGTAAAAATAAATAAATATTTTTTTTCTTCCAAATCATCTTTGATGGGATCCAGGTTTTGATCTTCATGCTTGAACTCTGAATAAATTCTCTAATATTTATCCTTTATCTCACTGGATCCGTTATTCGTATTATTTTTTATCATCTTCAGTTCTAAATGGTGATATAACTGAATATCTTTGGCCTGTAGTGCAAAGATGAATAATTACATGATGAATATCTTTGGCCTGTAGTGCAAAGATAAATGATTACCTGATGAATATCTTTGGCCTGTAGTGCAAAGATGAACAGGTGTTGAGATGAACATGACCAACTGATGATACAAATGAATATCTTTCGCCCGTAGTGCAAAGAATATTGATTGATATTACAGGGATAAAATATTGATGATGAACTTTTAAATCAAAGAAGATAGTAGAAATCATTCTCTACTTAACTCTTCTAATGAATTGTTATTTTCGTTGCGAATATTGATCTAAAATTTGTTGTCCATAATATTTTATCTGATTTATTGAAGGCTAACGATAATTTATTTTTTATTATCTTAGTCATAATATTTTTTACTGGGCTAGTTGAGCTCTTCCTTTTCTTCCATTGTTCTCTTCAGGAAATGAGAATATCGCGGGTACTAGTCGGGAAATGGAGTGATGGTTCGAGTTAGAGCTGTAGAAATCCTCACTATTTTATTTATTTAAAATAGCGTGATAATAAATATAATGAGGACTTAGTTTGAATATTAATTTTTTATGTCTGTATTGACACTCACAGTTGTGTGGTCGTATTTTGCACGACCGTGTGATATGAAATATTGTATTTGAATTTTGTCAAGTGTATTTGGCGACTCAAAATGGGTTGAATGTTGAACCTATTTTTGGGGCGTCACAAGAAGTACTAATTTACCTAGATTTTTTGTATCTTTTTGACACTTTTGGAGGCATGTCGTCTAACAAACTTTATTGTATAATCTATCTATTTTGCAAGAAAAAAGAGAGAGTCTCATTTATAAATTTTGCAAACACTAATTACTTTTTATTTTATATATGTATACTTTTTAAAATAATAAGGTGTTCATTCATTAATAATGACATTATATACATGAATATAACTATGTGATAAAATTTATTTTTTTTGAAACGAAAGGAGTATTTCTGTTATTTAAAAATAATAATTACTTCGTTTCACAAAAAGACTTTTATTATAAAATTTATCAATATTAAATATGTATTTTTGTTTTATATCTATCTCAAGTGAATAAGTTATTAAGTTAACATTGTTGACTATACATGAACAAATTATATTATGTTTAAAACCTAACACATAATATTTGTAAATAATTTTATTGAGAAATTTTAAATTGTGAAAGAGTTTTCTTAAATCCTACTCCGCTTCCTTCGTTTAAAATTATAATATTATTATTAATTTTTAAAAGTCAATTTAATAAATTTTCAATTCAAAATTGAGAATGATTCACCAAAAATTACGTAAAAATAAATTTTACTAATAAGTAATTCTTTTTACATAGTTATAATAACTTATTGCATTCACTGAAATTAAAAGAATTCATGACAATTTTGAGTTTACGTATTTCAAATTAAGTTAAAAATAGATAATAATGGTTTTATATTTTGGACGGAGGGAGTATATTTTTATAATGCCTAGTAAACTACTAATTAAACTAATGTATACTAATTACTGCTTCTCTCTCTAGAGTCCTATTATGTATATTACGACCACTTTGTATCGAACTACGATTATAAATATATCAGCACATGAAATTGAATAGAATTATGCTCCTTTCGTTTTTAAAAGATTGTCGTTTAAGATTTTGACACATAGATTAAGAAAGTTATTTAATATTAGTAAAATTTATTTGAAATTTCATCACTACCCCTTTATGGAAAATTAAAAACTATTAATACGAGGGAGAGAATTTATTGAGACAATGAGAGAAGATAAGGGTAATATAGAAAAATAAATAATTTATTTTTAAAAAAAGTTATAAACGACAAACATTTTAAAATAATTTTTTTCTTCTAAAACGACAATCTCTTATTTTCCCTCTCCCTCCATATATAGTCAACGTTAATTGCTAGCCAACATCATTAAAACCACGTCCCTCAAACAGTTAAACAGATATTAATTGGCTAAGAGGGCAATGTTAATTACGAATCTTCCCTACATTTATTAGGAGATATTTCAAATATCCAATTGTTACATGATAATTTAAGGACCAAGACCACTACCCACTTTTATAATATTATTTTCATTCCATAATAATAATCGTTTTACTTTCATGCACATGAATTAAGAAAGTTATTTAATATTATTATTAATTAAAATTTGTATGAAATTCTATCACTACCCCTTTATGGGAAGTTAAAAACAACTAATAGAAGGGAGAAAATTTCTTGGAACAATGAGAGAAGTTATGGGTGATATAAGAAAGTAAATAATTTATTCTCTTAAAAAGTTATAAACAACAAATAAATTGGAACAAATTTTTCTTCTAAAAAGACAATTATTATAAAATGGAGGTAGTATTAATTAGCAAAAGAAACTGGATAGCACCAAGTTCAAAAAGTCACTTACACACTACTAAGAAATATATATATATATATATTTACAGTGGCGAAACCACATACAAAGTTATGGGGTCAATCCATCTCATTGAAAAAAAAATTACATTATAATGTAGGTAAATTTTAATAAATTTAAGTATTATATATAAATTGACCCCATTAAAATTTCATAAATTTTCTATTATACGGGATCAAATTGAAAATTTATAATTTTGTCAATCAAATTTTAACCACATATATGACTCGTATCCTCTCAATATATATATCTCTCTATAATATTTTAAACTAAATAATAATCTAATTTATATTATTTTTAAAAATAAATAATGAATTACTTATTTATGAAGTTGTGATTATATATATATATATATATATATATATATATATATATATATATATGTGTGTGTGTGTGTGTGTGTGTGTGTGTGTGACCGAGTGGTACCATTTGAATCCCTGAAAATTGTACCAAATACATATTCATCAGAAATTCAGTAGTAAATTGGTAATAAAAGTCTTTCATTACCAAAAGACAAAAACAAAAATTTGGGTACCCCCAAGTAGAGATATATTGAGGGGAGCTTAACCTAACCTAATCTTTTCCTACTACTTTTTGCTAGCAGTTAGTTTAGTCAATAAGCAAACAAACAGCGACGCCAATCTGTTTCATATATATACACACCGGCCCCTTCTGTTCCACTTCCACGGTCTTCTCCTTACGTGGTAATGCATTTTTTTTTAATAATGCTAGAGACACAATTAATTTTATAATTATTTATAATTTATTGATATTGCATATTCTACCTCAGTTTTTACGTAGGACCGAAGACTATATTGAAATAATTTATTCATCAATATGCTGAGACAGAGTATGTCACATCAATAAATTATAAAATAATTATAAAATAAGTTGTGTCTCTGACACTACTTTTTTTTTTTTTTTTAATAAATCATATACAGTCCCTACTACGACTTAGTATTGTAAAGTTTCTTGTCTCGAGTCACATGATAGCATATATTTGGTTCATACTTCATGCTAGCCTAGGTTGAAGAATTTTTCTAGATGAATTGAAAATTTCCGGCGAGTGCTAGCATGCATGCTTCTCTCTGGTTTGCCGGTCGCCACTCGTGTTACGTCACGCTTACGTAATCCATGACAGCTCCTTTCTAATTACCATAACCACCACCCATTGACTTCCTTCTTTCACAAGTCATCGCTAACGTGATATTTGTTTATCTCTTAATATTTTTTAATAATTTCACATCTAATTTGATAAGGTAAAGTTAATTAATAAAATTTTATTTGTCTCGTATAGTTTCTTAATCGATAAGAGAAATATATAAATTTGATTGCGTCTTAATAGCTTATCTCTTAATATATATTTTTAATAGCTCATATCTTTGTATTAAGAGTCTAAGAGGTGCTCTGAATAGTTTAAACACATATTTGTATCTTAACTATTCAGAGTAGATGCATTAAGGGTATTTGTTTAGATCTGAATGGAGCTGAATGACTGAATGGTTGAATCGGTCAGTTATTTATGGCGTTTATTTTGAATAAAAATCGTCTGAATGGCTGAATCGATGATTTTTGGGTTGAATGGTTAAGTGTAATTTTTTTGGCTAAATGAGCTGAATGACTACTGAATGAAATATTTTATATTTAATTTTTTTTACAATATTAACTATTATATTAAGTAATATTAATTAAATTTACAATAATTTTGAATTTTTTTCAGAGGGGTAAAATAATAAAAATGTGTTAATCAGATGTTTCAGACATGTCAATTATCAAACAACTTTTTTCATTCAGAATTATGCTTCATTCAGATTACTTAAACATTCAGAATCATTTCATTCAGTTTTATCAAACACCCCCTAAGAGATGAACAGTTAAGATGCATCAAGATGCAATCAAACAATCATTAACAGTCGTCTCTTAATGAAAATTTTAAATTTATAGAGCCTCTATAAATATTATACTCCCTCCATTTCAAAATTTAAGATTATTATTGATTTTTGAAGAGTCAATTTAAGATATTTTTAATTTTAAAAATCATTCAGATATTTTATTTTTTTAGTTACCAAATAACTTTTTAAATCCAAATATTATTTCACTCAGATAATCTAATTTATTAAGATATATTAACCCTGTAAGAAACCTAAAGGCCACTCTCGTCACTTCACCTTAAATAACAGTCAACTAAACTACTCAATACTCCCCCCTTCTCACCCTCTAATTCTCTATATATCTCCATTTCCTCCCAACAAACAAAACACAACTTGTCCCTTTAATTCCATATTTCACCCATCGAAACAACCCTAAACCATTTTCCTCAAAAAAAAGAAGAAAAAAGCATGGTTTATTTATCTACAAATATAGGAGGAGGAGGAGGAGCACCCAACTATATGATGCTAATAACATCCACCAATAACATTAATTACTCACGTGAACGTTTATTCGAGTGCAAGACATGTAACCGGCAGTTTTCTTCGTTCCAAGCGCTTGGTGGCCACCGGGCAAGTCACAAGAAGCCGAGGATACTAATGGACCAAGCTGCAGATAACGCGGAGGAGGAGGGGCTGTTGCAACGCTCGCCGCCGCCTAAAATCCACAAGTGCTCCGTCTGTGGGCTCGTGTTTCCTATAGGACAAGCGTTGGGAGGTCATATGAGGCGGCATAGAGATGGTGGCGCCACCATGAATGAGAACCGCCCTCCGCCGCCTCTGGATTTATCTACTCCGGCGGTTGAGAGGAACTCGAATTGTAGGAGAGCTCTGTGTTTGGATTTGAATTTGACACCTTTGGAAAATTAAATGATGTGGAGTTTCAGCTAGGGCACAAGAAGGTGGCTCCTGCTTTATATGGTAGAATTAGTTTTTTTTTTCTTTTTTGGGAGAATCTAGTGATTTAGATCTATTTTTAGAATAATGCTACGGACACAAACTATTATATAAATATTTTACAAACTGCTGATGTGGCATACTCCATTTCAATTTTTTATGTGGGGTCGAAGACTACATTGAAATAATTTATTGATCAATATGCTGAGGTGAAGTATGCCATATCAGCAGTTTATAAAATATTTGTAGAATAGTTTGTGCCTGTAGCATTACTCTTTTTTTTTAGATCCGGTTAACATCAAGTTAACTCCATTGTAAGTTGGTCAATTGACCAACCTGCGTATCAACACTGTATTGATCAATTGACCAAAATTAACTTCATGCTAACCACTTTCCTTCTTTTGGTGTTAAATTAATTTTGAGATCACTTAGATCTTGATGATAATTTGTTTATTTGTTCATACATAATAAAAACCAGTACTTGTGTCACACGTGTGTTGCGTGTCTAATTACCATAAATATATAATTAATAAAAGTGTTATCAAAAAATTTGGATATAATAAAAAAAAATTAAAAATTAAGGAGGAAATTAGAATAAAACCAAATACAGGGGCAAAACAAAAATGAGATGTCATCCTTGTGTTGTACTCCGGTTCAAAATTAGACATATATTTTATATATATATTTTAAAAATCTTTCTAAGATTGTCATTATTTAAATTTTAGGTGCGTAGATTGAATGCTAAACAGTAAATGTTGAGGGTATGTTTGAAAAATAATTTTTTTATATGAAAAATACAATTTAAAAAATAAATTTCTAATTTTATAAAGGAGGAATATTCTTTATTTGAATTCATTTTTTCGTAAAAATATCACCCACTAATTAAGAATTTTGGTTCTGAGAAGAGTTTTATACTACGATATCATGACATGGTAGTGATGCAAAATTAGTGAGGTATGTGCGTACTCCTTCCGTCCCATAATATATGACGTTTTAGAGTTGGGCACAATCATTAAGAAAATTACTGTATAATATTAAATATAATATCATTTGGTTATAATACCTTTAAATTCTCATTTATTACCATATGCTTGTCTCGTACTCTCTCTCATGTGTAAGATTTTTCCATGAGGGATAATTTTGAAAAGATTGTAATTAATTCTCTTAAATTATGTAAAACGATAAATAATTTGGGACAAATGAAATCATCTAAAACGTCATATATTATGGGACGGATGGAATACTTTTTACCATTTACCACCGCCAAGGAAAATAAAAGTCATAATTTTATTTTTTGACTTTTCAGTACTGTGAATTTTTAAGCCATAAGATTTTCAATAATTTGTCTAATCAAAAGTTTAAATCTATAAGTTAAGTATAGAAAAGAAAAAGAGTTACCTGTGATAAGTTTACGCTGAATTATAATTATGATTATTAATATATGGGATCGATATAAATTATTAAAAAATCTCATTTATTACACATTTTTTAAAAATTTTTTATCACTTATACTTATTCACATAACTGATAATTAAAAAATCGATATATATATATATATATATATATATATATATATATCCGCAATATATATCATTTTTCAAGAAAAATAATATGGAACTAGATTGTATCAAAAAATGTGTATATATCTATCCTAAAAACAAAATTCAAAGTCCTCCTTTTTGGGCAATACAATATAATTTCATAATTAAGTGCATCATCAATAATCAATCAAACTTCGCTAAATGATAAAAAAAAATAAACTCACAACCAAACAAACCTCACATAAAAAGAACACAAACTTCTCATAATGAAAAAAATAAACTCACCTAATGTGTATCTACCCTAAAAAAATTGAAAGCATCACCTTTTGGGAGATACAATATAATTTAATAATTAAATACATCATCAAGATCCAATCAAATTTCACTAAAGGATAAAGGAGTAAACTCGCAACCAAACAAACCTCACATAAAGAGGACACAAACTTCCTATAATGAAAAAAATAAATTCACCTAAATGAGAATTAAACCTGAAAATTAAAAGTCACATTATCTCAATCTTAATCATTAGGCTAAGACCTCATCAACTATCTGTACTAAAATTATTATTATTCCTAAGAAAAAGTAAATAAAGTTGTAAGAACCTCTTTTACCACCACCACACCTTTGCAAAGCAAAAGACGTGGGCTAATAACCATTCTCAACTATTTAATTTTTTTAAAAAAGGCAAATTAAATATTATTTATTACTTTCTTCCGTTCTATAATAAATAATTTTTTAGTTTAATTTATACATATCAATACATAAATTAAAATAGCAAAAATATCTTTAATATACTTTCTTTATTTTATTTGAGCTGACTTTTCTTATTGTCTTTTAGTCTCTCTTTCTCGAAAATACGCAATAAGGGCACATAAATATCATTGGCTGCATAAGTAAATGAGTAGATGTGATTAATGATGTGATTTTTGAGGCTTTTGGTCTTCCTTAATCTGAGTAAAATTAGGATTGCAAGATGCAATAAATATTATTTGGCTGCATAAGGGCACATATGGAAAAATATTATAAAAATTGTATTGGAGTTCTAAAACATCATTTATTTTGAAAAAAAATATTAAGCCTACAAAATCACTTATTGTGGAACGGAGGGAGTAGAAAGTTTCCAATTTTAGATACTCTCTCTGTTCTTAAAACATTGTCGTTTAAGGTTAATGCACACAGATTAAGAAATGTAATTAATACCTAGCGAAAATACTATACTACCCTTATTAATTGTCTCAACCAATTATTCTCTTTCCAATATTTTTTATTCAATTCAACCAATTACTTCTTATTCAACCAATTACTACTTGAATTATAGCATTGAATTGAATAAGAATCATTGGGAAGAGAATAAAACTTTAAATAGGAGAAAGCTTTAAATAAGGGTAAAGTAGGAAAAAAAATAACTAATGTGTATTGATTAACTCAAAACGACAATTTTTTTGAAACAAAAATTACTTTCTAAAACGACAATCTTTTAAGAACGGAGAGAGTACTAAATAATGCGGATGGGCTAGCTCAATTTGTCTAAAGTCAACTAAGCCCTTGGGTTTTACTAAGGAATTTTTTAACATGTGTCCTTAGGGCACATGCTAAGCACACAATTCAAGAAAATATTTTCTTGAATTGTGTGTATATTCCCTTGAACTTGGTGCAAATACAGAAATCAAAGGAATATGCACACAGTTCAAGAGAATATTCTTTTGAACTGTGTGCTTAACATGTGCCCTTAAGGCACATGTTAAGAGGACCCTTTTACTAATACACTGATTGCTCTTGACAAAAATACACATTTAACCACGTAAAAATTGTCTTTAATAATAACATTAACTGTACAATTAATAATAATAAATAATATTATGTCTTTAAGACGTTTTCATTTAGAATTCCGTCCATCACACCTTTCAGGTATTTTTTTTTCAACAAACATTTAACAACACAAATATTATTATTAGCCTCAAAACTATTGACATAAGAATTTTATTGTATTATGAAAAAATAATATTTGTGGCGCTAAATATTTACTAAATAAAATTGAGTGAAATGTGTACTGGATGAGATTCTAAACCGGTAAAACATATATAAAGGGGGCCTCATCCTCTTTTTTTATCTTTTACTTGGACAAAATTGAAAATTCATTTCCTTTATACATTAGAATCGTCATTCTTTAATGGTACTTTTACATTAAAATTATTTATACTTTGATATATTTAACTGTACCAATACTTTTTGAGATATATATATATATATATATATAGAGAAAAAAAAATATATGTATACAGCTGTGTAGTATATAGTCGGTTATGGCGATGGTTTTTTGGGTATAGCGACTGGTACCCACCGTCGCCATAGCTATTCTGGACTACGGCGATGGGTGAACTGTTGCCATAGCCAAAAAAATCCGTCGCCATATCCCGACTGTGTAATACACAGCTGTGTATATACATATAATCTATATATATATATATATATATATATATATATATATATGCAGAATATAAATTTTGTTATAATGTTTACCATGTATAACAGTATAAGTATAACTATATAACCAACTTATTTGTACAATCTCAAATCAAGAGCCAACATTTGAAAAATCAAAATTGTGGGGAAAAGGTTAAGCTTAACACAAGTCCTGTTAGACACACGATTATTTTATTTTATTTTTTTGTTTGAATAGAAAATTTTGAACTTAATTAGATATACTCCCTCCATTTCATAAAAAGATTTTCATTGATTGAGTTATATATTTTTTTTTTCAGTTTTGTTGCTACATACCATTAGTACAGGTGTTCCTAAAATTTTGTTATTAATTAATATATACGAATAAATTATTATAACACTTTATACTATTATAATTAAAAATAAAACTCTTATTATAAAATATTTTTAGTTTTTTTACTAATAGAATTATGTTTGTGAAATGAGAGAGTATAGTAAAAATGAATACTATTTTCACGTGTCTTTTTGATATATAATCCTCTTTAAGATAAAAGTGAAACCCAACTTAATAACTTGACAAAAGAGGATCTTAATCCAAATGACCTAGGCTGAAAACAGGTTGGGCTGAAAATGCTAATTCTTAAGCTATGTTTATTCACGTGCCGTTATGTCTTTTTCTTTTCCAACCCAACTATTTTTTTCTGACGTGGACACGTTATGACACATCATTCAAGAGGGATATGATTAGAGTTGGTTAATGACACAAACACCTCAAAATTACTCACCTATGAATCCCTACTAATCTTTTTATTTTTATTTGTAATTTTTAATTGAATGTTAATTTGGAATTTATTAAGTTTAAACCTATTTAACAACTCCTGGTTGTTTTAAATATTGTATATTATAAATGCATCTTGATCTAACTTATCACAAAGTTTATAAGCCCTTTAAATTCACAAATAATAAATTAATATTATATATTATAGATGCATCTTTATCTAACTTAAAATTAATTGAACATTAGAAATAATAAATTTTATAACTACTATTACTTTTTAAATAATATACAATATTTCTTATTATATTAGTTCTGATTTTGAAAATATCTCAAATTAATTTTGAAAAATAAATAATAATGTTAAATTTCATAACATAGTAAATATATATTTTAATTCTTCCGATGTATAAAAGGAGTTAGTATTTCATAATTTAACTCATTTCCATGTTCATTCTAATTTTAGAAAGGGGAAGATTAATCAGATTTTAGAGAGAGAAAGTGTAATCAAATTTTAGGGAGAGAAACTGTCATCAGATTTTAGAGAAAATATAATCAAATTTTAGATAGAGAAAATCTAAAATTTTTAAAGAGAGTGTTTATAAAAAAATTTAGAGAGGAATAATGTATAAAATAATAAAAATAAAAGGTGAAAGAATATAGAAATTAAATATCATAAATAATTTATTTAATTGGACTTTGAAATATGAGTTGACCTATATTTGATCCATAATCATATGGTTCTAACCCACAAATAAGTATTGTGATTTTAATTTTTAAATAGAACTATAACTAAATTTTATAAATTCAAAATCAACCCATAATCATATTTTATCAACCTAATTACAAAGCGTAGATACAATATGGTGGATGGGCTAACTGGCTTTGATTTTTTTTCTTATTTAACTTAATTGGATTGTCTTCATCTATTATTAATATAGTTTTTTTGACTCAACCACAAACATACTTCGATGAATAAAAGAACTAACATAAAATACATGATTCTAAAGTAAGATCATGTTGTCTTCACAAATTACAATTAAATAAGAAAATAACTTAATAAAACAAACATAAAAGTCTTAATTGATGAACTGGTAGATCATTTGAGTGAAATAATATCTGAACTTTAAAAGTTATTTGGTAACTAATAAATATAAAATATTTGAATAACTTTTTAATTTAAAAATATCAATTTTAAATTTAAAAATATCTCAAATTGACTCTTCAAAACTCAATAATGAAATTTAGAATTGAGGAAGTATAATATTTATAGAGATTCCATATATTTGAAATTTTCGATTCTTAATGATTTAGATTTATATCTTTTTCTTACCGATTAAGAGACGATAAGAGGTAAATAAAATTTTACCAAATAATTTTATTCTCTTACCGAATTAAATATAAAAATATTAAAAGATAAACAAACGCCACCTGAATTTTGCCCGTCTACAACTTATTCTCACGTTAGGGAACACTGTCTGAACGAATTAGGATTCTCTCTATTTTAAAAAGGAATAATGTTAGATACACAACTTATTCTAAAACTATTTTACAATTTGATGATGTAACATATTTCATCTCAGCTTTTATGTGGGGCCAAAGATTACATTGAAGCAATTTGTTCATCAATATGCTGAGGTGAAGTATGTCTCATCAGCAAATTATAAAATAGTTGTAGAATAAGTTGTGTCTGTATCATTATTCTTTAAATAAATGGAAAGTCTAAATTTCATGGTCTAAATTTAAAATGTGTTGAAATATGATATTATATTAATAAAAAATAAAATAATTTTAAATCTAAACTATAAAATAAAGATTCTATTTATTTAAAATGGAGAGAATCCTAATCCGTGTAAAGGAAGATATCGAAAAGAAGATGTAAAAGTATCAATTGTTCATTACTTAGATTTAGAAAGTAAAATTACAAACGCCACGTGCCCACAATTTGCACCTAACCTGTATGACCAATATTAGACTGCAGTAGCACCATATCAGTATATCCATCGTCAGCATATTTAATGCCATCTCTCTCTCTCTCACACACACACACACAACAATCTCTCTCACAAATAGTGTCCTCATAAAATACTTGTCACACCGGTCCCTTTCGCCTTTGTTTGGTAATAGGAACAAAACAGCGGCCAAACTCAAAACTATCTTTTCTTCTTCTCCGGTGTCATCACTACTGTCCGGCGATTTCTCCGATCAAAATCCCTTGAAGGTATAACAATCTGTTGAACTCTTGTCATTTCTCTCCATTTTTTTTTGTGCTGGCGACGTACTTTTTATCCGTCGCTTTGATCAACCTGCTTGATCAGCCAATGCATGTTATATACAGTTGGATAATGTAACTTGGATATAAATATGTCTGTTTTTGAGTCTAGAATTGAGTTTTTTTTCCGTACGCATTATTAATTGATTTCCAAATGCTAGATTTTTGTAGATTGATTTGATGAGCTTTGAACTCTGTGTTTTTTGTGGTGAATTTGCATGGTTTATGGTAATGAATGTTTAGGAGGTGTAGATTAGTTGCAGAATTGCACGAGCTGAATTGATTGTGCAGGGAGGGTTTTGATTGTGTAGCGGAGATAGCTGAATCCGGAAGTTGACATTGATCAGAAGAAATGAGTGGGAATTGCAACTTGGAAAAGGTAGAATTTGTACTCTAATTGAATTTTCTTCATGCAATTTTTGTTACTGATTAGTAGTATGCTACTACATGTTATTATTAATTGTGAACTTCTTGTTGTATTTGGATATATAACATGTTTATTCGTGGTTTCTTTTTACTAATCTTTTTTATGTTACTTCAACTTGCAATTTCAATTTTTAGGGGTAATCTAATAAAAAGTGCATTGTCTGAATTATATATGGGAGCTTGCTTTTTTGAGTATCTTCACTACAAGAAAAAGGCTTATTTCCGACGGATTATTCCGTCGGTATTAGTCATATTTCGTCGGAATTAGCTTATTTACGATGAAATATTCAGTCGGAAGTTCCGTCGTATATACACGTGTCAAAAATAAGTCCGTCACAAATTCGTCGAAATTCTTTACTCTTGATGGAATTATTTGCAACGAAATTCCGTCGTAAATAAGCTAATTTCGAGGGATTAGTTACGAGGGAATAAGTCCGTCGAACATAAACGGGGAATAATTTCGACTGATATTTCATCGTAAATAAGCAATTTTCGAGGGAAGTTGGTGTATCTTCCTTATCCATTAATCTTACTATCCTAGTATACCTATTCTGCTAAGGTTAAATTTGGTGTTCTTTAATACTTGTCTAATTTTGGCGCTTTACTTTTTTCCGTGCTGCTGGTGGTGTGTTAGGTATATTTAACCGTATGCTGCAGTTTATATGTAGAATGGAAGTGCTTGCTTCTTGTATTGAAATTTCAAATTTGCAAGTGCTATAATTAAGTACTAATTATGTGGAGCGATTTGTGGAAATTTCAATATATAAAATATACAGACTTATTTGGGTATCATTCTTTCTCCATCAATTTTTTCACGATATATTTTCTTTATTGTTAAATACCTAATCATCATTAAATGATGTTATGGGAGCATATCTCATGTAATCAGTTGTTGGGAATTTATTTCAAGTTGATGACGGCATTCTTAATTGTTGATAGAGCTCTGTCGGAATACCTAATTGATTGTCTTATTATGTCATAGCATCTTACACGTGGTGAATGTTGACGTGCTTATGCATTGTAGTATCTTTCACCTGCCAAAAGATATTTGTCGACCCCTACCCTTGTCTTTTCAATCAACGTTATGATAAGTACGAGGGTGGAAGTAAAACGGTAAGTCCATAAGGAAGGTAGGGCATATTGGTGTATCCTTATATTTATCATATTAAAAAGAAAGAAGAGGGTAAACCAAATAATATGAGTGATAACCACAGACATGAAGAAAAAGCTAAACGGGTATAGAAAAGACTTTTTATAAATGCTAAGTTTGATACAGAAATATATTTCCTTTTCTGATTTACCTATAATTACGATCTTCATTCACTTCATCTGTCCGTTATGCTTTCCTTTTATTTATATTAAAGTGAAAAAGGTCACTTGATAGTGGCATGCACAAGACCTTCGATGATGCAACTAGCACATATATGTTGGATGTTGCTTTATTTGGGGTCTAATTTAATAATATCATGTTGTGAGCAACTCTAGATTGAGTTGTATGGGGAAGAATCAACTACAGCAGTGACAGGTTAAGGAAATGCAGTTTTAAGAGGTTGGGGGCGGGGGGGAGAGTAGGAACATTGGTCAGATTTCAAGTTGAATTCTTTAAGAGTCAATTTTTAGTTCTAATCAAGGCACAATTAATCTTTTTGTTAGATGGTATTTTCTATTTAAATGGTATGTTTCTATTTTTTGTTTGGTTAATATTTTTCCAAGTTCATGAGTCCAGGGAAGTTTGGAGTGTACATGATATTATAATGTCTGCACAAAGGTTGTAATGACCCTTGATTATAAAACTTACCTTGTTTTGATTATATAACAAGTTGAGAGAAGCAATATGCTCTTATGAATAGTTTGATTCATTTAAACCTAGTTGATAACTTTCTTCTTCCCATTTTATTTGGCATTTGTACTTTTACACTTTCAACTAGATACTATTAGCCATTTTTCAACAAAAAACACACTACCCTCCCTAATATCGCTCTTCGTTGTAAATCCATCCAACCAACCAACTCAAAGTCAAGAAAAGAACCAAAGTCACTATTCACAGTGGTGAAGCTATAGCCAAGGACCTTTTCCCTCTTTCCAATACTCTATCCACTACTTTGTAACCTACCTTCAGTATTCTATATTGAAAATGACCATAGTAGCTTTTTTCCTCAGCACTAAATTCTAAGATGTATACATCAATTATTGATTGTTGGAAATAATCCTGTAGAGCATGCATTGCAAAGACTAATGTATAAGAAAAGGGGTTGTAGATGAGAAATTGAAAACGCATGTTTATATTAGGTGAAAGTGCATAGATTAGGTAAACCCTTTCCGAACTAGATTTCTTGCCAAATCTTGCATGCTCAGCCTAGTGTAGTATTGTTAGGGTTCTTGAACTTGATTGGTCAGTCAACTTTGATTGAGCTAGGCTACTTAAATCATTAAAACCTGGTATGTCAATTTGTACTTTGAAAGTGGTGCTTAGATTATTGATACTATATCTTTTTGTTACTTTGGGGACCATTAGTTAGGCCAACATAAAAGGGAAGATTCTGTTTTGCAAACTCAATAAAGCTGATAACTCCGGTGATTAATAGTACGTATGTTTGCCTATTGATTGTTGCAACTATTTATTTATCTATCTTTTTTTGTTAAGTGTTGTTGATGGATATTACTTTGATATGATTACTGGACTGTTTGATTAGGTTAGTTTTAGGTATCCATTAAGTAAGACATCAGGAGGTGTGCGTATTTCATTCTCTTGCAGTTTCCATAGTTTCATTGCATCATGTTTGTAGACACTACGAGATGAATGCCACAAAGATCATGTTCGAGTTTCAGGCACTGACCTGAAACATATGGCAGGCAGTATAATGATGCTTCATCACATGAAATGTATGATCATTGAGAGATTTGACTTCCAACTTGCCTCTCCTTCTGTATCATCTTTGCAAAGTCTAGTCACTTGAAGCTGTAGTAACCATTTAAATATTATTATGAATTTATACATAAACTTCTTAAAGCAATAGCAGCATCATATCTGTTGAAATTAAACTCATAAAATTGTAAGGGAATGTCTCGGGTTTTTCTACAAATCCTTATGCATATCCGAATAGTGTGAGAAGCCGGTCCATAGGAAGGTTGGACTTTGTATTGCGATCTAAGAGTCTACAAAAGTAGAAAAATGTGGGCCTTAAATGTTCGTCTTCCACAATTATTTATCATGCTAAATTCTTTAAACTAATACTTATCAAATAAAGTAACAACATTAAACTGCTCTTTGATATGCATGCTGTACTCTTTTATGTGTATATTAATTAATCTTTCCCTTCTCTTTATATATTCTCGTCTTTACTTTCTCAATTTGTTGGCAAATTTTTTACATCAAAGATTTTTTATGCTAAAAAGATTTTTGCCCATTCTAGTTTTATGGGGTTATAGCTCCAATAATACTTGCTCTTTGATCTATTAGTTTACAAATACTCTATTTGTTCCCCAGAATAAGAACTTATGGATGCCAGGAGAAGCCAGGTGTGTAACTGGACCAAAGCGTTCTCATCCACGGTTAATGGATGCTTCAGAGCCAGGACTAGTCACCAACAAGAAGCAAGCTTTAGAAAATGTTAACAGTAAACCAATATCTGGAACCCCAATAGTGGACATTTCTCCATGGAGAAATGCTTCCAATTTTCAATCAGCCTCTGGGTTGTTCTCTGACCACATATATGGACCAGGGCATGTTGGGACTTACAACTTTGCTGCTAGGAATATGTTCCCTGTTGATGCTAGTCACTTGAATATTGAAAGAATCAGTTTGGAGGAACAAGTTGGAGGTGAGTCCTCTATTTGCTTATCCATGTCTCGTGCTGTGGATAATTCCTCTTCATTGCTCAGTTATGGTGTTACCAAGTCTCCAATTAATCAAGTAACGGGTTCTAACAATGGCATGTCTATAGCAACAGGACATTCCTACAGCAGGGGAGAGAACAATAGAATTTCATTGAACACCACCTGCAGCAAGATTCATGATAATATATCACTGGGATCAACTTGTAATGAGAGCCCTGGCATCACCTGTAAGGCGAATGAAAGTTTCATTCAGATGGGTGATGACATTAACAAGGATGATGGTACTTTTATGTTGATGGGGCAAAACTTTAGTCTAGGAAACTTTATCTTATCAACGGGGAAGCCCTTTGACAAGGAAGGTGAGAATTACAATCCAAAGGATCAGCCATATGAAAAGGGTGATGACAATATCATCTCAATGTGTTCTGCTAGTAAAAGGGGGCCTGAGAATGTCATTGCAATGGACATTACCTGCAATAAAGCCACTGAGAACTTCATTTCAACAGGTCCAACTTTTGACATTGCCGGTGATATTATTCCAGTGTGCCCTCCTAGCCACAATAAGGTGAATACTAGTGTTTTTTCAATAGAAGCCACTTACAACAAAGGAGATTCCAGCATTGCATCAATGGGTCATAAGCGCAACAAGGGCAAGGGAAGTTCCATATCTCTTGAAGCCTTTCAGGGTCACCCTGAGGCAAACAATTCCTGGGGCAGATTCAGTAGAAACAATGATTTGTTAATGAGCCAACCTTTAGTTCAACATTTTGAACAACCGCCACAAGCACCTGCACAGAAAGACTCAATTCTGCCTATTTTTTATCCGAGTGTAAATGTTGCAGCATCAGCTTCTTCAACAACTGATGTCACTGCAAAAACTAAGGTTCAGAAGAACCCAGAGGATACTTTTCAACACCACTTTCCGTCGAATGTAAAAAGCTTGTTATCGACTGGTATACTTGATGATGTTCCTGTGAAGTATGTTTCCTGGTCACGGGATGTGAGCTGCCAACTTTTACTTCCCACTTCTTTTGGAATGAGTTATTTATGTTATTTTTCCTGAGTGAGTTTTTAAATTTGTGTGCATGCAGAAGAGTCTTCTAGGAGTAATAAAAGGGGCTAGATATCGGTGTGGCTGCAAGGACTGCAAGGGACACAAGGTAGCAATAGCATTAATAATTTAAGTTGATTGTACTTTCCAAAATCATGCTAACTTGGCTCTACACTTGTTTTTGAAGGCTCTCAATGCTTATGAGTTTGAGCGTCATGCTGGTTGCAAAACTAAACACCCAAATAATCATATTTATTTCGAGAACGGAAAGTCCATATATGCTGTAGTCCAGGAGTTGAGGAGTACTCCCGAAAATAAGCTGTTTGAAGCTATTGAAGGTGTAACTGGATCACCGATCAATCAAAATAAATTCCGTGTATGGAAAGGTGATTCACTATTTCAGTTATCTACAACAATATTCATAGATAAACAATTAAGTTTGTCACCTTTTTCTTAGCATAATTAGAAATGAATTCCTTTCTTTAATTTTCTTTCGTGTGCCTACATCTTTGTGCTTGTTTCTTTCCCCTCACGCAAGCTTCGCTACTTTTTCTCTTCTCAGTTGCATATGAAGCTGCAACCGCTGAACTACGCCGTATTTATCAAAGGGATGAAGTCGTCAAGCCATCTTGATTTTAGAACTCTGTCCGAATCGTGTGGCTAATTAATACCTGATATCTGCAAAGATGGAATACATCATTATGGTAAATTATGAACTCAGAAAACAAATAAAAAATGAGAGAGTTTTGGGGAGATGAATGATAATGGATTTTAAATTTTTGAAACCTTCAATTCGAATAGGTTTTTGGACAAGACTGATATTGTTAAATGTAGAATTTTTAGCATAATGCATTCAGGGAGCTGCTGTCCCTGAGTTAAGTGATAGCATAATAGTGCCTCTTGAAATTAGAACAAAAAGCTAGCCACATAATCTTTTGGTGTGCATATCAGTCTGCATTTCATTTCATGGTTTTTTACATATAAAAAGGTACAAGGAAGTCCTTCTTGTGAATATAGCAGTAGCATGTATTGCTGGCCACATTTAGCTCGTCGATAAATTGGACTGCGTCTAGATCTCATATAAGTTGAATCGTGCCCGTGTTATGCGTTGCTTATGCAGGTGGTTCCACTTCGTATAATGCTTTGATGAACATTTACACCAAGTAGGCACTATAATCAGGTTGAGTTGAACTTGTTCCTTGTGAAGAACTTGTTCTTATAGGACCTTTCGTCTGTTTTGCGTTGTTTAATTCCTTTATACAGCTGCTAGGTAGCTATTTTTCGTAGGAAAATGGGCAAGATCATGCACTAGAATTCTTGTATCATCTGTTGACTTGGATGAACATTGATCCTTTAGGACTGAATGGCTGAATCAGTCAGTCATTCAGTGCATTTGTTTTGGAAAAAAAAATCGTCTGAATGGCTTAATCGGTTAGTCATTCAGACGAATGGTTTAGTGTCATTTTTTTGGCTGAATGAGGGCTGAATGAATTTTATTTTTTTTTAACAATATTAACTATTATATTAAGTAACATTAAATAAATTTACAACAATTTTGAATTTTTTTAGAGGGTTAGAATAATAAAAATCTTTTATTCAGATGTTTTAAATATGTCAATTATTAAATATCTTTTTTCATTCAGATTTAAATTCAGATCATTCAGATTCGAATTCAGATTTATTAAGTTTTTATCAAACACCCCTTTAAGTATAGTACGATAACTATGATTATTGCTCCGAGAACACTACATAAAGAATGCAGGAATTTACTTAATTCTTAAATTTTGTTCAGTGTTATTTGGTTCATAAATCATAATGTAATAGAGCACTATTGATATAGTACCTTCCCAAATCCAGTTGTTCTTCTTAAATGCAGCGACAAAAACAGGCCCCCTTTTTCTCATTATTACTCCTGAAACATAGTAACCAGCCCCTGCACAAATTATTTCAACTTTAATTTGCACTTATACATTAAGCATGAAATCATAATATTATTATTTTATTTTATTTTTGAAGCGTATATTTTTGCAAAGAATAATGCTAAAGTCACATTAAATGGTAACATAACTCTCACATACTGCTGATGTGGCAGTGTGTGATTTGTTGTTGAGTTAAGTGGGTCATGTCAACAACAAATCACATACTGTCACGTCAGCAATATGTGAGAGTTATGTAATTATTTTATGTGATAGTAGCATGATTGTTTTGCAAATAATGAACTTTACTGCTTCGGTGAAAAGAATCTACTTAAGATTTAGGTCCAATCAGAAGAATTTTGATTTTAGCTTAGGGAACTCTTGAAATTCTTCCTACCCGCATATAGAGAGATTTCTTTAAATTGCGTCCGTTAAATTTGAAAAACATACGTACAAGTGTTATGAATACAAATGTGAGTTTGTTATATGGGTCAGGGGTAATGTGAGATATGAATGTGGGGTTGATATAGGCTTGAATCTCTTCTCTTGAATAGCTAGCTTTCATGAGAAAATTGGGGTTAAGCCTATATCGTAACATTTTGTATCAGAGTAGACGATTCATAGAACTATTGGTTAAGCAAAAAGGGCATCGGGTCAGTGTCGCTAGAGTGAAGTCGTCGTGGACGTCGGTAAGGAAGTCTAGTATGAGATATTAATGTGGGGTCTTCAATTAACTTTGTTAAAAATGTGCCTCAACAATATTCATCTTAACCAACTTTGGGGCTGATTTGAGTTATCATACCAAATTCATGTCTAAAACCATGAAAAGTGGAAATGTGACGGGAGAATAGAGATTTAAGATCATGCTAGGCCATAATGAGCAGGTGATTTCCTATAAATAATATATTATCAACATATAGTACTAGAAATGTAGTTAGGAAAATGACTAAATTGCCCTCAACTCCTACTAGCGACTGGTCAAAATGGCATCGTTTTTCCTAGCCGCTAGTAGGACCTGCGACCAGTAGACATAAAAACCAGATTTTATCTGGTTGCTAGGACTTTGAACTTTTTCATATATTTAAAATGGTTTAACGGTAATTCAACTGACAACCGATACAACTTACGAGCACGTTCGATGGTCAACCATTTGTATCTTTGCGTTATCAACATGGTTATGGATGGCTACCCATATATGTGTACACGTTTGTTGGAATTTTAGGCTATTGAATGAAGAATGTTATATTACATTTGATGGCATATAGGGGGAGCACTGGCGGAACTAGAGGGGTCAAGCCAACCTTGGAATGAAACATGCTAATGTTAGTTAAATTTGATCTTTATTATGTGATAGTATTAATTCATTTGCTTCCTCATGTCCTTTTACCTATAACAAATTAACAATATTACTATAAGATAAAATAATATTAAATAAGTTTGATGATTAATTAATTAATATTGCACTCATTTGTCTTACTAACTTAATCATACCTTGGTATCAATTTTTTGTAAATGATAATAACTTAATTCATTTTCTTGCTTTAAGTGGCTCGTCTCAGTTGTCTCCAAGGAAGATGACTAGAACCACAATATAAGATTTTGAATATATAATATTATAATATTATAATTTATCTATAAAAGTAGATAATCAGTTGACTAAAAACTTCAAAGTCTGATTAATAGTCTCATGGTTCGGAAGGAAATTAATATATATATATATATATATATATATATATATATATATGCATATGTATTTAAAGCTATTAGACTCACAACTCAAAGGTTGACAAAAGTTGAAATAGGATATTGTGATATACTATCATTGGGCAAAATGAATTTGAAAGAAGCACGTCAAACATCAATAAATAATTTTTTTACTGATGTATTTTGACCCCTCTAAAAATGTTCTAGTTCCGCCACTGAGGGGGAGGGAGGATTTCTTACATTGTATAGTGCAGCTAATAATTTAGTATCCCAATATATTGACCAGATTGTTGGGTTGAGCTTTTCACCAAGAATGGTCAATATGGTTCCTTGCACGGCACCAATCATACATATTAGTAGGGCTGTTAGGGAGAGCTCTGCAGGGTAGAGGTGGGCAAAAAATTCGGGTTTTTCCGGTTTTTTGTTTTTTCGGACCAGTTCGAACCGATTGGTTCGGTACAAAAATAACCGATTCGATTTCAGTATAAAAAACCGGTATATCGGTACCGGTTTCGGTACTGAGTTTTTACGACCAAACCGAACCGGTATATACTGGTTTTTCAATTTTTTTTAATAAATAAATAATTAATAATAATAATAATAAAATAATGATAATAATAATAATAATAATAATAATAATAATATAATATAATAATAAAAATAAAAATAACAAAATAATAACTATATTAATTTTTGATTTATTCGATAAAAATCGGTATCGAACCGGTTCGAAACCAGTAAACCGGTTCGGTATACCGGTCCAACCGGTACAGGTTCTGAAATTTGGTCGGTACGGTTCGGTTCGGTTCAGTACCGGTCCGGTTCGGTCCGATTTTTACCGGTTGCACACCCCTACTGCAGGGTATGCCTTCAGTGTTGTTGCCTGTAAAAATTTCAACCTTGTAATTATAATTAATGACTCCAATGACGAATATTATAAAGTAAACTGATATTTCTATATGTAAAAAATAATATTTTCACATGAATTCCTCTCACGTGGATGTTGATCTCACATGAAGTCTTGTTGAGTATTTGCAGTAGCAGCAGCAGCATAGGCTAATGGAGGTTGATGATGATGGCCATGCTTGGAAGTCCATGGTCAGGGGCGGATCTAACTAAGAGGCAGGGGGCAATTGACCCCTTGATTTGTCGGGGTCAAAAAAAAAAAATTTTAGGGTGTTTAATAAAAAAATTAAAGTTTAGATTGAAAAATACTATCTTCGCTCCAAAATTAGAGATATATTTTGACTTTTGAAAATTAATTCGCGAAATTCTAAAATTCAAAATTGATATAAAGTTATTTAGTTTTAATACAACAAATATAAGAATTGTAAACAAAATATAAAGCATTCAAAACTTGAGTGAACTTATATCAATTTGAGTTTTAGGATTTCGCGAATTGAGTTTAAAATGTCATAATGTATATCTAATTTTGGAATTGAGGTAATATTAAATTTTTCAAAGTTCATATCCTATACTACCTTAGTCACTACAATAATCTTTGTCTCTCTGTTTCTCGTCGCTTTGCCTGATTCTTCCCACTACTTTGACTTTAGAGAAAATTCCATATCTTGTATTTTTTTTATATTTATAATTTCACAAATTTACCTATTGCTTTGATATTTTTTGTAATTGTTTGCGGTTTTTTTGTAATTGTTTGTGAATTTTTGTAACTAATAAAAATGAAACTACCATGAAATAATTTTAAGTAATGAAGTCTCAAAAAATATTACTATAAATAATATTTGGGCATTATTTAATTTTATAATTTATTTTACTATATTTTTTTTTTTTTTCGAGAATTCATTTATTTCAAATTTGACCTCACTGACCTGATCCGCCCCTTATAGGTCCTTTTATTAGTGTCATCATCATAGATCCCCCTAGTGTTGCTAGTGTTCCCAAAATCTTCCCTTGGTTGTGTAATTCCTTAATATTCACCTTCTCAATACTACATAAAATACTTCCATTATTACTCTCTCTGACCCACAAATTAAAATAATGCTAATGACACAAATTAAACATAAAAATTGTACACAAACAGTTAAAAAATATATATAGGAAACAAGACCTACTATTTGATGTTTTACAAATTTTGATTGGTATGCAATACATGAGTTATATTTTTGTACATAATTTTTTATGTACAGTTTGTGTACATAGTATTATTCCACAAATTAAGAGTTGTTTTTCAATTTTTTTATTTATAAAAAGAGTCCACTTTTTAATAATCTATATTACAAAGGGAGAGTGTAAGACCCCAACTTTTATGAATAAAAAAAATTGAATTTCCTTTATATAATATTTTGAAATAGTCAGGGGTTAATTTGATAATGTGGAATGTTATGGGTAAAATGCAAATATTTTAAATAAGCAAGTGGTTATAAAATATTCATTGTTGTCGGAGAATATTCGTTTGGTCGTGAAATATTCGTACGACAGCGCAGCCAATTGTGGGCCCCATAACGAAAAATTATCGGATGAAGAAAATAACAAGAATAAATTTTTTATAAATAACGGCGTAGTTGTTACCGTTAATACTGTTGGAATACCCGATGGGTAAAGTAAAGTAATACGCGTTGTCGCACAGTAACACACGGTATTACACAGTATTTTTATATTATTGTTAATTCAATAATTGTCACTGCACAGTATTTTCCATTATCAGATCAATAATTCATATTATTTGAATAATATTATTAGATAACATTATTGGCAATGTCTAAAGAAGTTCTGTCTAGGAGGGTTATTTAATTACGCGTCAGTAAAGAGAAATTCTTATCGGAAGGACCCCTTTTTCCTAGAAACGACCTGGTTGTCAATATTGTAGTTCTGTAATATTATTTGTGAATAATTAATTATTGATTTATATGATTATAAAATATTTATTTTTGTGGATATAAAAGAAAGAATTAGTGCTGATGTGTTTTATCAGTATTTGTTAGAATGAAGGTGTGGAAAATCATCCGTATGTGGATTTCGGACAATTTATGTTTGGAATTTAAAAAAACTTTCTTCTACAAAATTGTAGAGAATTAAATTTTCTATGAAATGGATATAAGATTCGTATTTTTTTGATAAAATGGCTATTTATTATGAATTATTGAAGTTCCGGAATAAGTGCTTTTGGGGTTATAAATATTTTTTTCATAAAAAACATTTTTTTAATGGGTAGGCCCCACTTGGTGAGCTGATATTTTGGTCAATGGTGTTCGTAGAAAATTTGTTTTAAAATAATATTATTTTATTAAATTTTCTGCTTTGGCGTTCTAAGCATTTTTCTATAAATAGGATGCTGAATTAGAATTTAAAAATCACACCAGAATCATAAGTTCCTTTCTCTATAATATTGAACGTATTTTTGTGAGTATTTCGATACTTTGAGTGTTGCTATTCAGTGCAAGTTTTCTTCAGTACTATATCCGATATTCCAGTCAGAAGTACTGTTCTTCTAAGGTAAGGGATGTTGTTATTTTTCAAAAATGATGTTCTTTCTTTCAATATCATGACACCGAAATATTGGTATGAATTTTATTGTAAAATTTTTACCTTTTTATATTGGAGTTACTATTCACGTATACGACACTATTCACATATACGGCACTTTCACGAATACGATACTATTCACAAAAAAATTAAATTTTCTTTTATTTGTCCAAGTTGGCTATTATGGTTCCTATCTTTGAATGGATCCAAATTTTGATCTTCATTCTTGAATTTTGCTCCATAATTAATTATTATGGAGTATTCTTGAACTTGAATAAACTAAATTACGAATACCTAATTTTTGTCTTTTATCTCACTGGATTCGCTCTTTAAAATATTTTCATCATCCTCAGTCCTAAATGATGATATAACTGAATATCTTTGGCCTGTAGTGCAAAGATGGATGATTATTTGATGAATATCTTTGGCCTGTAGTGCAAAGATGAATGATTACCTGATGAATATCTTTGGCCTGTAGTGCCAAGATGAATATTTGATTCAAGATATATATTGATTGATGTTACAGGGATAAAATATTGATTATGGACTTTCAAATCATAGAAGATAGTAAACATTATTTCCTACTTAATTTTTCTGATGTATTGTTATTTCCGCTGCAATTGTTGATCTAAAATTTATGGTCCATAATATTTTATCTAATTTGTTGAAGATTGACGATAAATTATTCTTTATTATCTTAGTCATAATATTCTTTACTGGGCTAGTTGAGCTCACCATTTTCATCTATTGTCCTCTTCAAGAAATGAGAATATTGCAGGGACTAGTCGGAGAACAGAGTGATAGTCCAAGTTAGAGCAGTAGTAGTCCTCACTATTTTATAATAAAATAGTGTGATAATAATTGTAATGAGGACTTAGTTTGAATGTTTATATTTTCTACATATTTGTATTGACACTCACAGTTGTGTGGTCGTATTTTGCACGACCGTATGATATAAAAGTTGTATTTAGATTCTGTATCATGTATTTGGCAATCCATAATGGGTTGGTTGGATTGGACCTATTCTGGGGGCGTCACAGAGAGTATGATCTTTGGTCTCTTACACTTTGTTTCTGAGTTTGGACGGAAAAGAAAAGAATAGAAAACCTAAATTAGAACAGAATAGAAAACTTAAAATTTTCCTTCGTGTTGTTTCTGAGTTTTTAATAGAAAAGAATAGAAAATTTAAAATTGGAGATATGGGTTGTAATTTAAAATTTATTATATTGAAAGCTGAGGATAATATGAGAATTATAAAAATATTACTTATTCCAATTTCTTTTCAGTTCAAATCAGGCCAATTTTGGACGGAAAATTTTGACAGAAAAAGTGGCCAAGTTTTCTATCCTTTCTTTTCTTTTCCGTTCATTAAAAAACTCAGAAACATAGGAATTGAAAAAAAAACTTAAATTTTTCGTCCATTTCTTTTCTTTTCTGTCAATTTTAAAACTCAGAAACATAGTGTTAGTATTGTCACTTCATTTTCTTAATTTCCTTAGAATTACTCCCACTTTCTACTGCCATTTAATCACTAATCTTTTTTTATATACATCTTTCTTCTATCCCAAGTTTCTTTCATTACTTACTTTTTCATCTTATTGCTTTTAATTATTAACAATTAAAAATAATTAACACATGAAGTGTGTGCCCAAGAGACTAGTAATGACACCATATTTAGCCTATTTTACCCCCCATAAAAGCTACTAGTTCAAATTGGAACTAGCCCTTAGGATCAAGTGTTAGGGATAGGGTTAGGTCCTATATATTTATTATTTTGAACCGGCCCCATCCGACCCAATTGCATCTCTACCTCTCTAAGGCATTCAGAGATTCAACAACTGAAAGAAAGATTGGTTCTTTGTAATCCTTCCTTTCTTCAAATGGAACGAACAAGGTTAGAATCAGACCGGTTCTCGAAATACCTTTGTGATATTCCTCAATGTCCCTACTATTCACATAACGGGAGAAGTAGATGATTAATTATGTAACCAAATAATAGGAAGAATAATGTTAGAGACAAACTATTCTACAAATATTTTATAAACTGCTGATGTGACATACTCCACCTCAATTTTTTATGTGGGGCCAAAGACTACATTGAAGTAATTTGTTGATCAATATGCTGAAGTAGAGTATGTCACATCAGCAGTTTGTAAAATATTTATAGAATAGTTTGTCTCTAGCATTACTTATAGAATAATGCTAGAGACACAATTTATTGTACAACTATTTTATAATTTAATAATGTGGCATACTCCACCTCAGCTTTTATGTAGGGCCGAAGACTATATTGAAATAATTTGTTCATCAATATGCTGAGGTTAAGTATGTCACATCAGCAAATTATAAAATAGTTACAGAATAAAGAGTTATTTACACTTCTTAGTACATTTTTAAAAAAAATTATAACAAAAGTGCATCCAAAAAATATTTATAGAATTAATACATTTTTAATATTTTATTTACAAAATTAGTGCATGAGATTATTATATTCTTCTCTCTCTCTACTGTTTCCATCACTTCTCACCCTCCCTCACTCCTACTCCCACTGTCATTGCTAAGAACCAAAATCTCATCATCTCCCTCTCCCTCATATATCTCCTCACCCCACGAATCCTCCCTCCTCGTCATCTTTCCCCAATTTCCCTCTCCGACGAACTCGACAACCTCTCTCTATTCCAGAAAGCCACCTTCCCCTCCACCAAATCCCACTTCGACACTACCAATCTCCGCCTCACCAAATCTCGTCTGCACTCGCCGTCAGTATTTTTTTTTCATAGTGCAGTTGGTAGTCAAACCTTCATACTAAGGTAACCAACTCAGTTTTATTGGGTTACCAATTAATTATAAAAAATTTAAAAACAGTTTTCAAGTGTTACCTGGATTTGTTTTCTACAACATGTGCAACCATAAACAGTTTTATTGGGTTCTACAATGGTCGCCGTCGGTACATTTTTTTTTTCATAGTGCAGTTGGTAGCCAAATCTTCATACAAAGGAAACCAATTCAGATTTATTGAGTTACCAATTAATTATAAAAAATTTAAGAACAGTTTTCAAGTGTTACCTGAATTTGTTTTCTTCAACATGTGCAACCATGAACAGTAAGGGTGCAGATGTTATCTGAAATGCTATATAAAAATTTCTATTTATGTAGTTGCTGGTTACTTATAAATAATCTTTTAAAAATAAAATTATTTTGAGTATAGTGCACTTGGTAGCCAAACCTTTATACAAAAGTAACCATTTTAGTTTTTATTAGTAACCAAATAATCATAAAAAAAATTCTGTCTTTGCAACAGAATATCAGTTTCTTTCTGTGTATCCAACTGCATTCTCAACTCTCTAATATCTCAAAATTGAAAAGTATAACCCAAATAATATACAATTATATAAATATATATATAGAGAGGGAGGGATAAGAGGAGAGAGAATGTGGCTCTCTTGTTCCTGATGGAGGGACTGTAAACGAGGGATTTTATGGAGCCGATGGCTCGGCGCCGAGCGTCTCCTTCTAGAACGGATCGCAACACCTTCGCCGCCTCTCTCCGAGCAAAGTAGGAAGACCGCTCGGCGTTGCTCATTCGACGGCTCTGCAGCTCCTTGGCGACTGCTTCCATGGTAACTGTAGACTTCTTCATACACGTCACTGCGTCCCAACATTAGCAGGCAAAGAAGCAAGAGAACAAAATGGACTGAATGATGGTTATTGTATTGTATTCTTTTTGTAATTATTTTGTGGATGCACTAATTTTGTATTTATTTTCTAATTGTTGTATAGTAATATAAAGAATCCTACAATAAATTGTGTCTCTAGCATTACTCTTATAATAGGAATACCTTAGGATCCAAGCCAATAGAAAAGTGATGGCAGGAAGCATGTTGCCCATTGCTGCTGTAAAAGTAGTTGTTGTGTACTTCATTCCTGTATAGAATAAGATCTGGTCCAATACATACAGCCTACAGGCCTCTACAAACTAAAAAAGGATCAGTTAGAGCAAAAAGTAATTAACAATAAAATAAACTCTAAATTAATTAATTAGAGGCCAAGGTGCATACTCCAATATGCCAAGCAGAAAATGGATCATGTAGTCATATATTTGGCCAAACTTTTCTGTTGAATAATATTAACTGAAATAACTAGTTTTCGCCTAATATTATATCGAACAAATTAATTATTCAAAGAGAAACAAACGGGTCAAATTCCGAGTTCGGAACAAATCTTGGATCAAATTTCAAATCTGAATTGAATCAAATCTATCTAAATAAGGTCTTAAACTATTTTTGAATCATTTTAGCCCACCACAGACTTACCCAAAAGGGCATGACTGAACCTATTGATAGTAACTTAATTTTTTATATACAGATAATTTTTTCTCATATATTTCGATGTGGGACTGGAGTGTTACATTGACAATTACAGACGTAACAGCATAACCTAACTGCAATGAAATGATGCCCATATATGGCTTTCCTCTGTTATACACCTACAACAAATACTCCCCCCTTGACATTTTGTTTGTGGAAATTGATATTTTTACATGATTTTTTGATATTTCTGTATAAAAAGTGTGGCTATAGATGTATAGCGAAAATAAAAACTGTCACTATAGGATCTATAGCGACAATTTTCATGTGAAAATTTCAAAAAGTCATATGAAAATATCAATGACAAATGGTGGTTATATATAGGACCTTAACTAGTCATAAAATTTCGCACCATACATTATAAGATCTGACAGTGAGAATTATAAACACAAATAATGAGATCATATGCAACACAACGTTGCAAAACAACTTAACTAGGGCAATATTGTGTTGCTGAAGTTTAAAAATTTTCTCTTTCACAGTATTGTGTTGCATGGGAAAAGTTGCCTTAATGTTAATTTGAAACATAATGTTTCCCTTTTGTAACATTGTGTTGGCTATATGCAAGAATTTGTTCTCAGCAGGGCGAATTTTTTTAGGCTGAAGACTGAAGTGAAGGATTGAAGCTTTAGCGAGTTAGAGAGCGAGAGTTTGAATACATTATACACCGTGTGTTTAGTTTTTTTTAGAGTAGTAGTAGTTTAAGTTTTTTTTAGAGTAGTAGTAGTTTAAGTTTTTTTTTTTCGCCTCTAAGTTTAACTTTTTCATAAATATGTCCCCTTAAGTTTATTAAGTTTTATTTTTGTTCATGTCCCTGTACCTATTAAAAAAATCTAACATAGGCACGGCCTATTCTGTCCTCTGAACAGATCCGTCACTGGTTGCGATAGTTATGTAGTTCCACAACACAACGTTGCAAATGACTGTTTTTTTAAAAAAAAATTGAGCCATCTGATCTTACAATCAGGGGCGAAGCCACGTTGGAGGTTGTGGGGTCAATTAACCCCCATTGAATTTTTTTATATATAATATATGATAAATTTAGAAAAAAAAATTAAGTGTAATGTATAAATTGATCCTACTGAAACTTTATAAATTTTTTAATATACGGGGTCAAATTGAATTTTTTATAACTTTCTCAATTCCATATTACTTCTACTCCTTGATGTATGCATCTTCCTCAAATATTTTTAAAATAAATAATAATCTAATTTATATTATTTTTATAACATAAGAAATTTTAATATTTATTAACAAATTTGTTATTAGAAATGCGTATTAGGGGTCAATAAGGGGTACGTGTGTGTGTGTATATATATATATAATGTTTTTACTTGTTATATTAACAATATTGTAACCAATACATGTTTTACATATATAATCGGCCAAAAAACACAAAATTATCTATAAAAAAATGGCTCGGGAGTGCTGCCCCCAAACCCCTCACCAAATTATTTATAGCATCATAATATTTTGACTCCGCTGAATAAAAATCCTGACAGCTGCTTACAATGAAATATGTAAGATGTGATCGTCATTGAAAGTCCATAGCCATGGTCGGTTCCTACTTCTCATAAATCCAATGTTCCATAGATTTATATTTCTTTAAAGTCTTCTAGTTTTATCAGGCTCTGTGGGATTTAGTTCAATTAAATGAACAATATTATAAGGGAAATAGATAAGGTTATGGATACTAAGTTCTAAGCTAGGATATATATATTAACAATAAGATGCGTACAGGTAAATTGGACATGAAAATTGAATCGAAAAAATAAAATAAATTTATTTCCGTGAACAATTAAATTGTACTACCCAATTGTTCGGAGGAACAAATTCATTTTGTTCTTTCGATCTAATTTTTCTGTCCAAATTTTCGGTCTGCTTAGAATTACTCGTGTTTTCCAGTTGTATGTATTCTATGCCAAAAATCAATGTCCTGAATTAAAGTATACTACAAATTGCCTTAATTACTTCGAGCATTTCATTTAGATAGATTTCCTTAAATCTCACCTTATAAATTAACCTCTTTTGTTGCATGTGAATCTAACTTGACCTAGGAATCAGACATTCTTATGCATTTAATAATATTTTATGTTTCCTTAATTATGTCTAAACCCCGAATTGAGTTTTATGAATTTGTATAACATAATTATTCATTCATTTATTTATTTTTTTAAATAAATTGTTATTCTTTCATTTATGTTTGTACTATATGTTTATGATTAGTATTACATATTTTACATAGAAAGAGTTTATTTGAAAATTTTAAAATATATATATAGACAAATTAGTTTTCATTACGTTTGAAATGAGACAATATTTTGAGGGGTCTACAAATAAAATTTGATATATATTTTTATAAATTCTCTCTTACATAAGTGTGGAACTTATTTACAATTCATGTGAGGGAGACCTTGTGGAACTAGTACTTTTATTTATAGAAATATCAATTCCATATTTTGATTAGAGTCCATAAAGTAAATGAGTAATATTTAGGAGTTGTTTGATAAAACTGAATAAAAAGTTCTGAATGTATAAAAGAATATAAATGAACTGAATGAAATAAAAGTTCTGAATATAGAATGAAATGATGTGTTTGATAATTGTCTGTCTAAAACATCTGAATACGTATATTTTCCTATTTTAACCTTCTAAACTATTATGAACAAATTTATTATGTAATTATAAATAAACAGTGTTATCTAAGAAAAATTAAATATAAACTTGTGAATAATCTCCGATGGAGTATACTAGTAATATAATTTTAGGAATAAATACTATAATTTTTTAACAACATTCTATCAATCCATAAAACCAAAACAAAAGACTACAACAATATTCATTAAATTAGTTATTGACCAATTTGTTAAAGAAAAAAAATCAAAAAAAAATAATGTTTACATAACAAAATTTGTTTACAATAGTAAAAAAAGATATTAAATATAATTTTTAATTGTCTATGAGGGTGGGTAGGTAAAATTTCTTATTGATTCAGTCACAATTTTTTGGATTCAAACACATTCATAGTTTAAAAATTATAAAACAAACAGTTTGAATGACTTAATCGATTAAATTCAAATGTAAACAAAGAGCCCCTTAGTCAGATAGTTGATTTGAACCAACTAGTAGCCAGTAGGAGTTCTATTAAATTTTAAAGGCTAGGCTGGTTCATTCCCATAACACAGTTCAAAATTTCCTCTCCTTTTTACATAATGAATGAGCTATCAGTCTACTGTTGTTTTAAATGAAAATCTCAGATTTACGTAAAAGAAGAGAAAGCAGAGAGCTTGATAATTTCATTCTAGTTTAGGGCCTGTTTGTTTAATACAAAAGTCACTCGGGAAAAATACCTCAAATGCAATTAAAAGCAGTGTAGAAATGAGCTCCACTTTACATTATTCTTGCACAAATTTAAAAGAACCCTATAAATCTGGGAATAATCACTCTGAAAATTTTACTTCAGCAGTCCCAAGCTGCATGCACCCAAAATCTTCTATGGAACATCAGCAGCCATAAAAACTGGATTTGACAAGTGAGTGAAGGCTTTTACTGCAGAAAGGTGATTGGTTCGGATTGCAGGGCTTTTTGAACAAGTTCAGACTGCTCTTTCCCATGAACGGTATAGAAACCGGTTGCTGTGGCAGCAGATGGAGCACGACCTACATATTTAATGTCATCGACCGTACCTCTGCCCAGTACTTTCATGGCCGTAGAAAGACGGGGTGCGATATAACTGTATGCACCCATGTTCATCGGCTCTTCCTGGCACCAGACGATCTCTGCATCTGAAATAATCATCATAATAAATGTGAATCAGATAGGAGGCACATTAGCTCAACAGCCATGAAATCCACTTTGCAGATCACACCTCTGCAGCTATTGAACTAGTACTAGACATGTGCTTTTAATAGCTAAATCTTCAAGTCTTAGAAATAAATTGATTTTTCTTTGTTGAATTGAATATATGAAAATGTACACTCAAATGGAAAAGGTTTGCAGGTATTTATGTAACATACTGGATATTGATAAATACTTCCCCCATTCTAAAATATATGAACTTAATGTAAAAATTAAGGAGATAAGAGTATATATATATATATATACTTTCAGTGTCATTTTGCTCATAAATTTTGGAAACGAAACTAATAACCATTTTGCTCTTATATATGCATGTTTCGTACTTGCATTTATATAACTATATAATCAATAGATATTGAGAAAGAAGCGGGAGAACATACAGAAATGGAGATAAAACATGACAAAATGAAAATGCTCTTTGTTTAAGTAGAAGTAGGTTCTTGCTTTTTCTTCTTTATTTAGAAAGTGAAAAGATAACAAGAAATTCTTCTTTAAAAATATATTAGATTTACTACCACTTGACAAGACTATTCCTTAGAGACCTTTCCATAACTTCTGTATTTGTGACATCTACTGTTTCAAAAGTAAAAATCTATTTACATGCAAAAGGATCAGGATTGGTTGGACACACATAGGTGCTGAGATCCAATACAGAAGTGTGAGGCCTTAACGTGGTAATCAGAAACAGTTGACTCTAATATCGACGGTGTAGGGTAATTATCTATGCCCAAAACAAATTCCTTCATGTTATGTTATTTCTCCAATTTATCTACCAAATAATTAGCCTGAATGTTACAGGACAGGTCCAAAGTTGCAAAGTTTAAAATACATACTAGGATAACGCTTCAGCTCACGCTGGATGAGGTCATATGGGAAAGGACAAAGTTGTTCCACTCGACATATCGCAATGTCCTTTCCATTGGATTTCTTCCTCTCTTCATCAAGTTCGTAATAGACCTGCAAAATGGCATACACTAAAAGTTGAATCTACAGCAAATCTCAAGAGTTAACATAACCTACAGAAATCTCAAACCACCAAATGAAATTAAATAACTTAAATCTCACGTAAGAACATGCACATAACTTGCATCATGGTGGAACAAAAATAATTACACACCTTTCCGGAGCAAAGAACCAGACGTCTGATATTCTCCTCAAGATCTGAGTGGAAAGTCTGGTCCTTTATGAGGCGCTTGAATCGGGTTCCTTGTTTGTCAAAACCTGGGTGACCTTGGACATCATCAAACTCTGATAGATTTGACTTGCACTCCTTGTGACGAAGCAAGTTCTTTGGAGCCATTACAATAAGAGGCTTACGGAATTCCCTGTGTAGCTGTGAGATGAAGACAAAACACATGAGAAATTGATAGATGTGCTTAAAATGTCAAGAAACTTACACACCACAACAGATTCACTCACTTGACGTCTCAGGACGTGGAAATAATTTGCAGGCGTAGTGACGTTCACAACCTGCCAATTGCATTCCTGGATCTGCTTCCGAAGTGTGGGATCCATCTCCGGTATAGCATAGGGGTGGTCATCACTCATCTGCCGTCAATTTTGTACAAGTTAAGAAATTTAGGTTTCATTTAACATGCTATCAAGGAAAGAGATCAAATTTCTAGAGTTTCTTCGGTAGCATAAGAATAAAGATGGGGCCAGTGATTTAGACAATCTTCAAATAATCCCAAAAAGGGGGACGGAAAAAAGAGTCAGTCTTGTAAAGGCATAGTAAAAAGTAGTCAAAATTGCCAAGTGAGTATGAGTATAATAACAGACAAGATTTCAGCATTCAAGCAAGTGGGACTACTTCATTTTGACTTGAATTTCTTCCAATATTCAGAAATATATGTGTGTGTTTGTGTTGATTGAGGTGCATCAATTAATACAGCAGAGATATGAATACGTGCTAGAGTATAAGAAGACTAGAATATTCAGCATCCAAACAAGTGGATCCACTTCATTTAGACTTGTGTTTCCTTCTGATATTAAGATAAAGAATTTAAGATTCCACCATATAATGGCTTGCAGAGATCCCCCAGTGGAAAACTCATCACGTGAATAAAACATCAGTGATTGCATGCATGTGTTCAAGTGTGGATGTGTGTGTCTGACAACAGACACCCCCCGCCCCCCCCCAGCATGCACGCACTCGCAGAAGAGATTACACACACACATGCATGCGCACGTGCATTCACACATAGGAGAGACTTACAAAAAGTCTAGATTGATCTTTACAAATAACTAAAGCAAATTATGAATAATAATTTATAACAACAAAATACCTGAAGGAATCGCTCCAATCGTGCACTTGAATGTTCAGGGCCTTGACCATCATAACCATGAGGTAGCACCACAACTAAGCCAGTCTGCCGCAACCACTTAGCTTCCCCGCTGCTCAAAAACTGATCGAATATCACCTGAGCTCCATTGGAGAAATCACCAAATTGAGCTTCCCATAATACCAACGAATTTGGATTTTCCATTGAATAACCCAATTCAAACCCCAGAACACCAAATTCCGAAAGAGAACTGGATGGAAGAAGATAAAAAAGATGGCCATTTAGGGGATCGAATACTTTCACGCAAGAACCATATTCACAAGATATATGCAGTCTGAGGTGCTAAGCTAACATAAAAGTGGGTGTTTGCAATTGTGAGATTTAACAAGTAACAACTGAATACAAGCGAGGTTGACTAAATTTGTTGTATGAACTTAAAACAAATATGCTACAGAATAAATGTGAACACAAAAAGGGCTTGAATTATTTAAAGAAATCATTTCAAGCCCATTTATAAGAAAATAAAGCTTCCTACGCTTAAGTTGTTATTACAAATAAAACTACGGGTACGTTGAGTGCCAATTAATTCCTTTATGCTTTTACTCACCACTCAACCATTCCTCTCCTTCCAAATTATCCACCAAATATTGTTCAGATTCAGTTTCTTTTTCTTTATCATCTTTTTTTTTTTGGCCTCGTGAGGATTTCTGGACTCTGTTGTTCATTTTGTGGGAATTTTTGGTAAATTTGCACAAGGAGCCTAGTGTAGGTAGCTTTCGGGGAGGCACTTAGTATAGGAGAGTCATTAGTTTTCTTTCGGGACATAGGAGTGTCTTTCATTTCCCCTAAGCTTTTGTATACTACGTGTGTACTCGGGCTGGGGACCTTTTTGGCTCTTCTATTGGATTCTTTTCTTATTCTTTTATTATTATTATTTTAAAAAAAGGTTAAATCAACAAAGTCCACATTTCATTTCCAACTAGAATTTTAAAAAAAAATCACCATATAAGAATATTTTTAAAGGAAATAAGGTTGCATCAAAATTTAAATGGACAAGTACACAAATAATACCAGTACTTTACCTGTTGCTCACAGTGAACATTTCCTCATTTTGGTTCGACATGATATGGTCCAAAGGACAATATTTCTCTCCAGTTTCCTGATCATGAACTACGGAATGCCGATGACTAAAAGTACCTCTCTCGACATCCTGACCGCTCAATCTGACATGATTTCCTTCTACAAGCAATGTTGCAAAAGCAAGTGCTTCACCAACTGCCCAGTCAATGCCCTCCCCTGTTTCTATCATCTTTGCACGGTCTGCAAAAATCTTCTTCACTGCTCTGTGAGGCTTAAAATTCTCTGGAAGGGTTGTGATCGCTTTGCCAATATTCTTCAGAATCTCTGGTTTGACCCTATAGAATAACACAATAATTTAACAATGCATCCACCTTATAAAGTAAACCAGTGTAAATAGACAGAAAAACAAAATACCCAGTGTTTCGAATACGTGAAATCTGTTCAGGAGACTTGAAACCAGTCCAATAAGCTGATAGCCAGTCCCTTCTATTTGTAACATAATCTTTACTTGCCAAGAATTCTTCATTAAGGATTGAATTGACCTTGTTCTGTATCTTGTCAATGTCTTCGTTTGTAACTTGACCAGATTCTAAAAGCTTTTTTTGATAAATCTCAAGCGCTGAGGGATGACTGCGGATGATCTGTTAGGAACCATTCCAAGTCAGTAATTAGCATGCAAAAAAAATCACATAAAGCAGCGCAAATGATTTTTCATCCTATTTGAACCATGCTGAGAACAATTTTCAAATATAAACCTGAAGCTAATAGCAACAAGAAACTGAGTTTTGTGAGCTTGTGCCTAATATCTAACAATAATGATGAACTGAGCTCTATAACTAAAAGAGAAGGGATACAACAAACCTGATACATTTTGGGCTGGGTAAAAGATGGTTCATCAATCTCGTTGTGCCCAAATCGACGATAACACACTATATCGACCACGACATCTGAATGGAATGTTTGCCGCCACTCTGCTGCAAGCTCACATACATGAGCAACTGCCTCCATATCATCACCATTGACATGAAAAATGGGAGCATCCAAGGCTTTAGCAACATCAGTACAATACTGTGAAGATCTTCCTGACTTCGGATCAGTAGTGAAGGCAACTTGATTATTCACCACAATGTGTATTGTTCCACCAGTACTGTAATTTGGGAGTGCACTCAGATGCAGGGTCTCATAGACTACACCTTGTCCTGCAAAGCTACCATCCCCATGAATCAAAATTCCCATGTTTTTTGTCCTATCCACATCGTTGGAAAAATATTGTTTAGCTCTAGTTTTTCCAACCACGAGTGGGTCGACAGCTTCCAAGTGACTTGGATTTGCAACCAATGATAAATGTATTCTCTTCCCACCCCTAGTTGGCCGATCATAAGAAGTTCCCAAGTGATACTTGACATCACCGGTTCCAGTGTAAAGCCCAACTTCATCCACAGGCTTTGTACCACTGCTGAACTCATTGAAGATCTGGCGTAGCGGCTTTCGAACAACATTACCTAAAACATTTAATCTTCCCCTGTGTGACATTCCAATGACGATGCTCTCCACTCCAAGATCTGCAGAGCGATCAAACATCTCTTTCATGCCAGGAATCAAGGTCTCACCGCCTTCAAGCCCAAAACGTTTGGCTGCAGTCCACTTAGTAGCCAAAAAGTTTTCAAACTGAGTACTCCATATAAGCCTGTCAAGGATAACCTCACGTCGCTGCCTGTTGTATTGCATTGAGGTGGGAGTCTCAATCTTGTCTCTCAACCAATTACATTTTTCACGATCAGCAATGTGCATGTACTCATAACCAATGCTTCCACAATAAGCCTGCTCAAGCCGTGTCAATATCGCTCTAAGGGTCTGCACTGGACGATTCTCGGACAAAAACCCAGACATCTTCCATACACCGAGAAAGAATTCTCGATCAAGATCAGCTTCACCAAATCCATAGAGAGCTGGGTCTAAATCATCAGGAATCACCCTCTCTTCCAAACCCAATGGATCCAATTTAGCTTTCATGTGACCATTAACCTGGTAAGCTCTGACAAACAACAACAACCGCATGCTCTCTTGAATCGTTTGGCCAGAAATTCCAGGGGATGTGGCTGCCTGGCCAACGAAATTTCTAAAGAAATTATCCCATGATTCGTCAACGCTGTTTGGGTCAGCCTCCCAAGCCCTCTGAAGCTCCTCTAGATAAACACTACTTGTCCCATCTAAGAAACTATCAGTTAACCTGGAGAGCGGAACAGGTCGAGGGACGGGTGCAGCTTGCGCCTTTGATTTAAAAACTGTGGTATGAAAATATCGACCTTCCGACTGAATGGCACGTGTCCTTGCTGCATATGCTCCACCCTGCGACAGGGTTCTCCTAATGGCAAGCTTTGCCACACCAGACCCAGCTCGAAACCACGTCATGGATATGAGCCAGAATCCGTACACTAATAAATATATTCCAAACCTCTTATATTTCTAGAGTAAGAAGGAAGTCCTACAACATCAGAAAGACCACTTTTATATCCAATCACTAACAAACCAAAAGAAGCTAATTGACTAAATAAACAAGTGGCAGAAATACAACAAAATGAATACCATAAAATTTTGCAGAACAGGGGAGAATTGTCCAACAAAAAGTGACAACAATCGCATAAATAATGCCTCGTTCTGATTAACAAACCATCATAACAAATAGACATTTGCAATGGTAAAAAATTGAAATCTTCAAACAGTGAAACTCAACAGTTCACAACAAGCATAAACGATCCAGAACTAAATCTAACATAATAAGAAACAATTAATTGGAAAACTTAATTGGGAATGAAAAACGGAATCAAACAGCACAAATTTGCATGAAACAGAAATAAATCTGATGAAGTGCACACAGAACAATAAATCAATACCTGAGAAGAATGAGGGAGAGAATAGAGGATCAAAAAACCCTAAATGGACAACATATCCAATTTGTGAAGCGATTTACTTTTTTTTTCAACGCTTCTGCGTTCTTTCTGTGAAGTAGAATAATTCTTCACTTTCCTATTTCCATTCCTTCTCTTTTTATTTTTTTAATTTCCTATTTTCCCATGACAGATTTTATTTTTTAATTTGACATTTTATATAATTTAAAAGAATTAAATTATTTGATAAGTTGATCAATTGGTCAATAGAGTGCTGACACGCAGGGGGAGAGAATATTTTTACTTCTGCGTGTCAGCACTCTATTGACCAATCAACCAACTTACCAAAAAAAATGAATTACATGCTAACCACTCTCGGGAAGTAGTGACCGGTCGACCAGTACATTTTTTTTTCAACTCCCAAACAATTTATAATATTTATTGAATTAAAATTTTTACAAAATTCAGTTATTTATGTATTATTTGAATACATGTAAAAAAACAAAATTATACAGAATACATGTAAATTTATTTTTTACATGTATCCAAATGATACTTGAATAACTAAATTTTATAAAAAAATTAATTTCAATAAATATTATAAATTATTTGAAAATACAAAAAATTAAACCGATCGCCAAACCCGTGGCGCTTCCCAGTTCCCGTAGAAGGACTGTTAACCTTATTGGGGGGTAGGCAGTCTATTGTGTTTGATAAATCTGGTGATTAAGATCTGAATGATTATGATGTCTTAATAAATTAGATCATCTGAATGGTTATGAGGTCTGAATCTAAAAAACTGTTTGATAACTAAAAAGTAAGTTGTCTCTAAATGACACTATTTTACTATTTTAAAGGGTAAATTTTTATTTAATAATTTTAAATATTCAATTTAATAAAAATGAGTGAATAATATTGTTGAATATATTTATATAAAAAAAATTATCAAAAAAATTTCATTAAGAGGTACCTCTTAATTATTAAGATTTCATTTTCTGTCTTACCGATTAAGAGACATTCAGAGGTAACAAAAAAAAACAAACAGCATCATGTCTCTTAGCGAATAAGAGGCAGTTCATTAAGAGACAATCAGATGTAAACAAACAGCACGCCGCCAAAGATTGGGTCCGAGGGGGCTTTTTGGTACAATTGTTAAGTTAAAAAAGTCATTTAGATGTTTAAAATATGGTTTTATTAAATTTCATTTCAAGCTAAATTTTATGTTAAAAAAGGCAAATATATGTCATTGTCTAAGCTGTAGGAGTAAGTATTTACAAGATTGCGACATAATTTAACGCAAAATTTGATACCATTTGTATAATCTCATAATATATATGCCATGACTTGAATTGAATATTAATAAAAAATAAATGTGATATCTTTTTATAAGATAATAAATAAATCAAAAATCCACTAAAATTAAATTAAAATTTATTAAATAATTCAACTATTAATTTGGATTTTAAATTTATTTACTTAATTAAGTGAGCTGGAGACATCGAACTAACTAATTTAGTAGTTCAAAACTTTAAATGACATAGGTAAATTATTGTCATTAAATGTTACGTTAAATATAAATTTAAATCTAGTAAACCAAATGGCATAGGTAAATTAGTCATTTCGAAACACATTTATGTTAAATATTAAATTCTAAAAAAATTAAATGACTTTACATTATTCAACTCTCTTTACTAAATTCTAATATGTTCCGTTGAGTATTTTATTTATTATCTTATTTTGAGAAAGATATGAGAGAAAAAGAAATTTAAAAATAATAGAAAAAAATTAACTCTAAGAACAAAAAACAAAACATAAAACTGCATGTTTATATGTTGAAAAAAGAAGAAAGAATATAAGAAATAGGAAAAATATAGTCAATAGCTCTATAGAAAATATTCTGAAAAAGATTTATTTAAATTAAAAAAATAATAAAATGTAAATTTTCATGAGATTATAAAAAAATCAAAATTAAAAGGAAATTAGATTTAAAAAAATAAGAGAAAATCTGACTCGGTCAGAACTTGCATATTTCACCCAACATAAACCGGCTAATTAGAAAGGGAATAATGGTTATATAGAGCTGTATATGTTTTATTTGTGTACAGTTTGTCAAAACTACATCGTTTTGACATTTATTTTTGATTTGAGAGGAGAGAAATTTGATACAAATCTACTAAAACGACGTAGTTTTGACAGACTGTGCATAAATAAAATATACACAACTGTGAATGACCATATTACCCAATTAAAAAACAAATAATTATTTTCAGGTATGTATTTGTACGAGTAGAATCACAAAAACTAAAGAAAAGTCAACAAAGCATGCCTTTCATTTATAGACTAATATAATTATATACTACCTCCGTCCCATAATAAGTGCTTTTTTAAGTCTTGATATTTTTTCCCAAAATAAGTGATGTGTTAGGACTTCAATACAATTTTTATAATATTTTTCCATATATGCCCTTGTGCAACCAATGGTATTTATTGCGTATTTATTGGGAAATTGAAAGATTGAAGAAAGAGAAAGAGATACCAAAATGTAATAAAAAAAGTTTCAAACAAAACAAATAAAGTATATTAAGAGTATTTTTGTCATTTTAGCTTGTGTATTGGTATGTGTAATTTAAGCTAAAAAAACACTTATTATGGAACGGAGGTAGTATAACATTATTGGCTCATTAAGCCTCAAGGAATTGGGAGTGGGAAGGGTGTTTATTTGGAACTCAATAGTTGAATCGATCAGTTATTTAATGCGTTTATTTTGAAATAAAAATAGTCTGAATGACTGAATCGGTCAATTTTAAACTAAATGACCAAGTGTAATTTTATTTTTTTGCTTAATGGGCTAAACAACTGCTGAATAAAATATTTTATATATTTTTTTAATATTAACTATTATATTAAGTAATATTAAATAAATTTACAATAATTTTGAATTTTTTCATAGGAATAAAATAGTAAAAATCTGTTATTTAAATATTTCACGCATGTCAATTATCAAACAATTTTTTTCATTTAGTAATCAAAATTATACTTCATTCAGCTCATTCAAATTACTTAAATGTTCAGAACTATTTCATTTAATTTTATCAAATATCGTGACAACTCACATACATATAAGAAGCCTCTAGAGAGAGGTCTAATCTCAAGCAGTTAACTTATGCACGTGCTTTACATACAGGAGGATAATATTGTCAAATAAAAAATAACATAAATATTTCCTACAATCTTCATCAAAAAAATCACAGCACATAGCCAAACATTACATTGAAAGAGAAAGATGGCCACCTTCTGTTTATCTTTCTACAGCAAAACCAGCAATCCTTTTTCATAATCCCAAATCACCCAGGAAAAAGGGTCAAGACTCGAGGCAAAAGGCAAACAAACGACATACCTTCTGAAAAAGGATGATTTGAACACTAATAAACTGGTGGTCGGGGAAATAAATGATCCGAGGGATATGGATAGATGACCAATTTGTCATCCCAATTAGTATAACATTCTTATAGTCCCATTTGCCGAGCACCCCACCCCACCCCTCTCCTCTCTTAAATACATTTAGATTCACATTATGAACCACAACAAGCTGATTTTTGAGCAGCTTGACCACTTCCGCCGGCCTGATCAGATTGGTTATTAATCTTGAGTGTCTGGGGCTGCAACCATAGAAGAAAGTCCAAGATTTGGAGAAAGAAAAGTGCATCAGGGTTTTGTGGGCACGCTGATTATCCATTTGAGGGAGGATATAAAAAGTTGGAAGTCCTGTACCTCAGCCTTTGAATCAGTTTCTGCAAGCCTTTTCTTTATATCCCTTGCTATTGAAAAGAAAACTTCCTCGACATTCATGTTTGTCTTTGCACTCTGCAGTACATTACGTCAAAGATTAGGCATGGAAAACTGATGCTTTCAAACAGATTCCAACATTGGTGTAGGAAATTTACTCACAGTTTCAAAGAACTTGATACCATACTCATCAGCAAGAGTTTGACCCTTGGAGGTAGGCACAGCCTAGGAACAGAGAAAGAAATTGATCGAAATGGCAAATGAGAGCTTAATTGTGAATTTGAATGCACTCGTAAAACTAAAATATGGAAGCAAAAGAAGGAAATAAAGGGCTGAAAATACCCATTTAACATTTCCTGTGAGCAGGTAAAATAGGGCATCAATTCAAGATACGTTATGCCGGGCTAGTTAACAAGGGGAGCTGGATGCCCCACAATCTAACAATTTTAAAAGTTATCGTATTTAAAGCAGAAGCAGCCCAATGTTTCGAGTAAATTATCAGAATCACCTACTCTTTTGCTTTCATCCATGTCAGCCTTGTTCCCAATTAGAATCTTATTGACATTATCAGAGGCATGTTGTTCAATGTTGCGGATCCAGTTCCTAATGTCTGAACAAGAAGAAAAGCTTGCTGAACAAAATATTGAAATGCAAAATGCATGACAAAAAGTAATCTATAATCTACCCCCAGAAAGGCAGCTCATCCACTAACAACCATGGTGGAACTAGAGCTTGCAACCACAAATAACCAGTTCCACAGATGGCAGCCTAAGCTTATGTAAACATTGATCTCTAAAGATACAGTCTTGATGGATGAATGAAGTGGATATATTTAGAATTTTTTTTAATTTCACAAAGCACATTTTTATCCAGATTTAAAGAAGCTATATGTAAGGGTCAAAAAATAAAGTTACTGTTGAAAGATGATTCGTCGGTGACATCGTACACCAGCAAAATACCCATGGCTCCTCGATAGTAAGCTGCACAACAGAAAAAGTAACTTATAGCGAACTTTCTGAACTAAATTGAGATGATAAATATCATTTTAGAATTAAGTTATAGATACAATTATCAAAATGAATAGCCTGTTCATTTTCATGCCAAGGTACAGATGTAATAAAACCAACTATTTCATGGCATTTATATTTCTCTATAGCTGCTTATTACATTGATATAAGATCCCAGCCTAGGCTAGATAAGCTTTCTGGTTCATTGTCATAATGAATGCAATAATTATCACCCCACTAACTTTAAAGCTTTCATGTAAAACATAGCTTGCATCCTATCTGGGTTTACCTTTCACACCCAACAATTAAGGCTACATGGACAATGCATATGCACCCACACCCCCTATCTTGTGAGAGAGAAGCTAGTGGAATAAACGGGAACACTGGAGCAGCTCTACCAAGCCATCACCTATTTTGACATTGACATAAAAAGCTCAAAGAGGACTAAGCACATACCTGTTGTGATAGTCCGAAACCTCTCTTGACCAGCCGTATCCCAGATTTGTAATTTAATCCTCTTGCCATCAAGCTCAATAGTTCTTATCTTGAAATCAATGCTGCCAAAGAAATTTACCATATTAAACATGGGAAGAAGATTTGGGAGGGAACTTAATTTTGCGACTGCGCTACCAAAAAATGGATCAATGGCAAATCTGTAAGATAGCATATGACCAGTTTAACAGCTTCCTATTTTTTTTCCCTTTCTTTCACAAGTAATTCTGGACAAAAATAACTGGGGGAACCTAAGAGTTTTTTTATAAAGGTTTACTTTTCCTTTATAAATAAAGAATGTGTTTCTATGTTAAACTAATATATAATTAATTTCAGATATAAAAGTTCAAATAACTTTTATAGTGACTGATATGTTTCTTTTTAAGCAAATATATTCAATGAAGCTTGTGATATAAAAGTTTAAATAACTTTTATATTATTCAACAAGTATTTATGAATATATAAATTTATGTTCAAATACTTGTGATGACAGATATCAAGTACAATAAATGAATCAATTAAATAATACTTGATATAACAAATAAATTTGTTAAACTCAAAGATATATATAATAATATATTTGATTTATGATGTGAATATGTTAAATAAGGCCACTTAGGACTTTGAGCCCTCGTTCGACTGATTCCCTCACTTAAGAGGAATATATCTCCGCTATAATCTCGGTGTCTAAGTACTGACCAAATTTATAATTTCACAACTAATATTTATATAAATATTTTCGATAGACCACTTAGGACTTTGAGTTCTTATTCGGTTGATTCCCTCACTTAAGAAGAATATATCTCCGCTATAATATCGATGTCTAAGTAGTGATCTACTTTACGATATTTATATAAATAAACTATATCAATAAAAGGTCACTTAAGACTTTTAGTCTTCGTTCGACTGATTCTCTCACTTAAGGGAAATATATCTGCTATAGTCTCGGTGTTTAAGTACTGACTTTTTATATGATATAAATAGATGAAATATATATATATATATATAACAATTTATATTTGTATATCTATAAATATAAACAAGTATGAGATAATTCAAATAAATCAATTCAATAATTTATCTCAAATAGTTTAACCAATTTTCTCTTCGTTAAAAGATTAGAACTTTGAGTAAAAGAGAGAGAAAGTTTCTTTAGAGATAAAAAGCTTCTTGCCTAAACCTTTAGCCCATCAAAAACACACTGACATTATGTTTATCGAAAACTCAAAGTCCTAAGTGATCTATCGAAAATATTTATATAAATATTAGTTGTGAAACTATAAATTAGATTAGTACTTAGACACCAAGACTATAGCGGAGATATTCCTCTTAAATAAGGGAATCACACAAATATAAAAGTATTTGAACTTTTATAATACATATCTGATCTTTAATTGTTATATGCTTATTTGAGAAACATCAAATATAAAAGTTATTTAAACTTTTATATATCTGCACTGAATTTTATCTGGTTACCTTAGAAGCATAATTTTGTCAAATCTTTTGTAAAAAGAAAAAAATGATAGAGTTAGTTTAATGTACTTGTGAGAAAGATAAGTAATCATTTGACCAAGACCAGAATCTTAGAGATAAACTGGGAGTTGGGTCTCTAGTGTACTTATGAGATGAGGAAGAGGTAGTTTTTTAAGATCAGATCATAAAATAGAACTAAACTCAAAGGAAATGAGCAACTAAGCTTGAGGAAGGAGCGGGGAGCATAGTTGTCACGGCGTTATGGCGAGATGCGGCGGTAGTTAACCGCCAAGACGCCTATGCGATAAGGCGTCCGCCATGGCGTCCATATGGCGACAAGTCGTTAACAATGTACAATATATATATTATTTGTTTTACTTAAAAAACATATTCGACAAAAACTCAAAACATAATAACTAACACTGTAATACAATTAAAAACACAATTATTTAATACTTCACAATTAAAATTCTAAAATAAAACACTTGATGTTGAAAAATAGTAGAACAAGTTAACAAACACTACGTAGAAAATAAAGGATCAACTAAGTTAACAACCATCACATATTACAAGTCTAATAAATAATAAAAATTACACGATATAGTTAGTCCATGAGTTATGATAAGTCATGGGTACAAAATGACTTTATCACTTAACTTGAGCCAGCTACCAAGGCGTAAGCCTTGGCAGCTTCGGCGTCCAAGGCATTGCTTGTTCTTCTCTAACACCAGGACGTCTAGTCGACGTCCAATCGACGTCTAGTCGTCGCCTAGACGACACCATGGCAACGCCATGACAACTATAGCGGGGAGCTTGTTATCTAAGATAGTTATTTGTGTATAGTTGGAAGTTGATCTTTAAAACTTTGTAAAAGTTTATCCGCCTGTAGAAGGAATGTTATTACTAATAGTAATAGGATCTCAAGTCCTAGAGAGGAGCTTGCGATTGGACATAGCAACATACCCTGGATGTATGTTGTAAACCAAACAAATTTATGTGCATTGTGTAATTGATTTTTTTACTATTTTGCATAATAATTTCTGACACTACAAATTAATGAATTAAAAATTCAAATAAGGCTTAAGATAAATTTTTTAAACAGTAATGACCTATTCAACCCCCCTTCTAGATTATTATTAGACTTTCAAACAATTTCCTATTTTTTTCCTTTCTTTCACAAGTAATTCTGGACAAAAATAATTGGGGGAACCTAAGAGATTTTTTATATCACCAAGTCTATGCCTAGGCAACTCCAAGTCATCAGTTTTCTAGAACATCTCTGTTATCACTTTTAGGCTTTAGCATAAAGTTTTTCACCGATAGAGTGAAATAAAACAGGTAATAACCATCTGATTGCTCTTGTTATTTGTACTAATCATTAAGGAAGACCCAAACACTTGTAAATTCTGAAAGTACTTTTGACATTGATCCCATAACACTACACTTAGCAGATATCAGATAAATAAAGAAAAGGAAAAGGACCTAAGAATACAAACCCAATAGTGGTAATAAAACTTGTTGTGAAGGAACCATCTGAAAACCGCAAAAGCAAACAACTTTTTCCAACACCTGAAAAGATATTCAAAAAGGATCAAAGAACAAATAACTTGATTACGCAGACTCTAATTTGACATGTTAATTACATTGGTAAATGTAGGAAAAATTTTGAAGAGAGCCCAAGGGTACAAATAAGTTCATTAAGAACTTTATACATAAAAAATATATGGACAATTAACATGACGTAATTGAATGTTTGTAGATTATTTTAACTATCAAGGCTTATATCTCATATCTTCTTTGTAATTTGATTTACTTTCACCAAAATTTTACAAGAAATAACATTTTATAGAATAATATTTTATGGAAGGTATGCATCTAAGTAATCTGCAAACCAAGAAAGGTCAATTCAATGTCGCCTAGGACTTTCCAACATTTGTTATCATTCATAATCCCTTAATAAGTACAAATGTTCAATATTTATAGATACCGGGTCGCCGCTACCAAAATTTTAAAAAAAGAAATCAAGAAAGAAAATGATCGGCAACTCAATGAGAAACAAAGGAAAAGACCCAATATCAAAGTCATCAGAATTTTAAGACAACAATTTAATTTTGTCGTTTCGTCGTCGGAGCCCGACACCTTCAGCCAACCACAGACCAAACTAAACAAAAAGAAAGAGAAAGAGAGAAGAAGATGAAGAAGTCATTGTCGAGGACTCTATCACCGCCGTGACCCGATGATCTTAGTCCTTTGTCTTCTTAAATTGTTCACGTTGATGTTTAAAGTTCTCTATAATGCTACCGTTCCTTCCTGAAAAACTGTGATCATGGAGTTGGAACGTGGAATATTCAAGCTCCAATGGATGATTGCATTTTCCTCAAGTCCCCTCATCCTATCTCACTTTAAAACACGAGGACACGTTTTAATAACGAAGAGGAGAATGATGTAGAACGAGTCATGAAGAATAATGGAATTCGCAAGAGATTATCTATTATTTATTTGTATTATTAACGAGAGAAGAATCAATTGTAATTAGGTTGATTTCAGTAGATAATAATTATCTATTTTTATAACAGATAATAATTAGGAGTTTGTTTCCTTATTAAATTTGGTTACTATAGTTACATTAGAATTACAGTTTTATGTCCTATATAAACTCAGTAATCCATCACTGGAAGTCATAATTTGATATATTTAACTAAGACTTTCTAGTTAAAGATTTGTGTAACTGTGGCATTTGGGCATCCTTCTTCTCCTCTTTTCCTTTTCTTTCACCCTCCTTAATCCGTGTCAAAGCTCTTTCAGACTTTCTCTGTCATCACTCTCTTACACCAACAAATTCAACATACATATATATATATATATATATATATATATATATTCTAATTGGCAGTATTCTCTGTGGTACTAACAATGCTCCATGTAATTTGGTTGAAAAAGTTTTAATTTTTTTTTGGCATTCCAAATCAGGAAGACAATTAGTTGGTTGACGATTTCTAGCGGGGGAGTTGTGGAATATGATTTAGTTCAAGTGCAACAGAATCTTGCTCAATTTCATGGCCTAGCAATATTTGTTTAGCCTGAGGTAACATCCTCGGAATCTGTTGAAATGCTGTTAAAATAGGTTGGGCATGAAGAAAGCATTCAGGGAGAAATGAAATGGGTTGACTACGGAAATGGAGCCTAATTTGAAGACAGATGATAGGATGACATTCACTCACAACTTGCATTACCACCTGATGATTTTCCAGATGAGTTGAATGAGACTGCCTTTGAATGTACTTATAGTGAGAGGAGATGTGAGAGTGGTGTCGGAGAAAGGCTGCTGAGGATGAGGGAGTGATGTGCATTGGGGAGGAGAGAGAAGAGGTGATTTAAGAAATTATGAACTTGTCCCGAATTCAATAATTGTTGGAGAATTTTATCTAAGTTCAGAATGTGTGCAACTATATTGTCCCATTTAGCTTTTTGTAATCAAAGGGTGCTTGTCAGTTATTAATGAAGACACCAATTAATATAAATAACTGGAAACAAGAACACACAATCCAATATTGTTTAATCTTCTTATGATGGTGGACTGGAAGAGACTGAAAATGAAATGTCAATACTGCATCCTTCATACTAACATAGATTAACATACAGCTCATCACACAAGATTGAGGGGAAATCCTACTATTGAAGAAACCCAAAATGTATATCATGAACCACTCTAAAATCATACAAAAATGAAAATTCCATGGAGAAAAAAAAAGTACATCAAAAGGAGATAATATATAGTAAAACATAGATCTCAACATGCAATACACTAATATTTGTGAAATGAAACGAAAATTATACTAAAGATCCATCAAATTCATGCAATTAAAGACGTTAAAACCAACTGAATGACAGAATAAATGAAAAGTAAAAGTAAATTTACCGCTATCACCGATAAGGAGTAGTTTAATGAGGTAATCGTAATCAGCACGAGCCCTTGCAGGTGGAGCAGCCATCGTCTATTACTGTACAAACCCTAAAATATTTCTCTGCGCAGAAATGTGGATAATCAATAGTATTATACAACGATATGTGTGTGTGTGTATATATATATATATATATATATATGAATATATAAGTTGTATACATACAGAATTACAAAGGCTAGTGAAAATGTCGAGGAGAGAGAAAAGATAAATATTTACCGTGCGCAAGTTATCAAGTCGTCGGCAACATGGGAAACGGGAGAGATCAGATAGTGCCAATAATAAGAGATCGCAACAGAGGTTTTTCTCCCTCCGTGTTGGATACGTGTCACTGCGTATGGATACCGGTATTTGTACGCTTCATATACACTTTTCACATGTGGTTATAGGATCTATAGTGATACAATTCATGTAAAAATATTATTTTTCGTTGTAGAAATATCAGTTTTTTATATTAAAATTGTAAATACAATTCAATTTTAAATATCATTTTTATAATTCCCATTTTTCGTTTCTGAGTTTTGAACAAAAAAAAAATAGAAAACTTAAATTATAACATAAAATAAAATAATAGAAAACTTGAAGTTTTTCTTTGTGTTGTTTCTAAGTTTTTAATAAAAATAATAGAAAATTTAATATTTTCATTTTATTGTGTTTATGAGTTCCAATATTACTTTTATAAATTTACCCTCCTATTAATTATAATTATTGAACCATTAATAAAAATATACAAGATAAATTTAATAAAAAAAAAATCATAATCAAATACAAATATCTAAATAAATGTTAAACAAAAACTAGCACAGATGAATTGATAAATGCTTCTCAAGTATGGTATTAGCCCTTATTTTAATATATTTTTTTAACTTATTTAACTGTTTCAAATTAAGATATTTACCAAATGAAATCTATCAAAAATAAAAATAATACCTTATTCATATGCCATAGTAAGTGAGCAAGAAATATTAATACCATTACGATATCTCATGATTTTAGATCTGTATATGGAGGCAAGGCATAAGATTCTTCAGCCAATAAGCATTGATCGACATCTTTCATAAATTTATTAATTGGGTTGAAATTTATTATATTGAAAGTTGAGGATAATATAGAAATTTTAAAAATATTATTTATTTCTATTTTTTAGTCCAAATTAGGCCAATTTTGGACAGAAAACTTTGGCAGAAAAAATACCCAAGTTTTTTATCCATTTTTTTCTTTTTTCATTATTAAAAAACTCAAAAACATAGACATAAAACTTAAATTTTTCGTCTATTTCTTTTATTTTATGCTCATTTTAAAAATCAGAAACAGAGTGTAAATGATTAAGTACCTCAATTTTGTACTCCTTTTGTTATTTAATATAAGTCGTTTTAGAAAAATATTTGTGTCTCTTAATATAAATCGTTTGAGAATTTCAAGTAAGCATTAATTGCTTAGTTTTTAATATTACTCCAAATATTAAATATAATTTTGATTCTCTCACTATTCTCTATCCAATAAATAACACTATCTTTTTTCAATATAAGGGCAATATAAACAATTGATATTATATTTAAGGAATTTCTTAATATGTGCCCTTAGAGCACATGCTAAGCACACAGTTCAAGGGAATATTTCCTTGAATTGTGTGTATATTCCCTTGAACTTGGTGTAAATACAGAAATCAATGAAATATGCACACAGTTCAAGAAAATATTCTCTTGAACTGTGGGCACATGCTAGGAGGACCCTATATTTAATACTTTACTATCATTTCTTTAATATTTGTGCACAGCTTTAAAATGACTTATATTAAAGAACGGATGAAGTACAAAAATAAGGTTGGTGTCCCAACTTTTAAAATGTGTTGCTTGACACTCCAATATTCAAAAGGTGTTTCTATGGCACCCTCAGCTTCATATCATATACGTCGTAATCGTAATTTGACTCTTTTAAAAATGTATTTAATATAATAAATCGATCTTATAATTTTATCCCAATTCCATATATATAAAATCATTTGTAATACATAGGGAGACTCATAACATATTTACATATTTGGATTTAATAAGATGACAAATAAAAATTGAGATAATCCATTTATCATTCTCTCATCTCTTAATTATAGTACTCCAATAAACAAGCCCAAGGGTGGTGTAGAGTAGATCGAGTGTAGTCCAAGAGCCCATCTCAGGCCCAAAAATAAAAAAACGCGGCAGGAAGCCATTGGATTAGCGCTCTTTGTTTTATCTCTTACGGTCGGTTAGTTTGATTATTCATCACCCATCCGTCGGCCTGAAATCTAGAAAAGGGTGCGCGTGACCGAAACTCGAAACGACTTCATTTTAAAGGCAAACCGTTGTGTATTTCATCTCCTTTTCTTACGCAGAATTCTCCATTGGAGCCCTAGATTTTCTCCTTTATTTTGGTTCGATCTATCATCTATCCTCATCAATTCCTCAGACATGGTCAGTTTTCCCGCTTATTCCTCCCTGTATTTATATTTTATACATGCTTACATATGTAAATATATGCAACTTGTGTTAGTGTGCTGTGAATTTTTCTGTGTTTTTTTTCTTTTCGGTGCCATTTGTCATTGATATTGTTAAGCTATGTGAATTTACTATATTTTGTATTTGATGGATTTGATTCAGTTTTATTTTCGAGTATTAGGATATTGGATGTCTGATTTGGCTGGTTCATCAGTGCTTTGATAACTCGCAGTGGCGAAGCCAGGATTTGTAGTCACTTGGGTCAAAATATTGTGATGTATATATAGCCACCGACCTAACCGTCGCCCGGTTAGTCGCTAAAGGGTGGTTATCAAGCTATGTTGGATAAAGGGTAAGCTTAAGATTCGGACGGTGTATATATATATATACCTCTTATAATAAGCATTTTTAATTACAAATTTGTTAATAAATATTTAAATTTCTTATGTTATAAAAATAATATAAATTAGATTATTATTTATTTTAAAAATATTAGAGGAAGATGCATACATCAAGAGTAGAGGTAATATGTATTGAGAAAGTTATAAAAAATTCAATTTGACCCCGTATATTAAAAAATTTATAAAGTTTCAGTGGGGTCGATTTATTCATTATACTTAAATTTCTTCTAAATTTATCATATATTATAAAATATTTTTTTCCCAGTGGGATCAATTGATCCCACACCCTATAAGGTGGATTCACCACTGATCACTCATGTTTCATATGTTTTTTCTGCATTTATTTTGAAGCAAATATTATTGAAGGGAAACTGTGTTTGTGCCAGAGTTTGGTACAAGTACAAACTACAATCAATGGATCAAATTCGTGTTTTGGTAAATAAAATTTTGAATTGGTATTGGACCGCAGCAAACTTATCTAAAGTGCTTAATTTTTGTATATTATAAAAATAAATAAAATTTGAGGATAAGAATAACCATTCAGATGTGCATAAAATTAAATTATACCAAAGAACATTATAGTTTAATGAGTAATGACAATACATAAGTCTACCAAATTTATATAATGCAATCTTTCAATTGATAGATAATTTATGTAAAAGTTAAATAGAGGCTGATCAATTATTTTAACTGAAAAATAAAGTAGGTTAAATTTGTATCTAAACAAAAGTTAAATCGTCGTTGGATCCTTTAGCATGATGAAACCTAACCTAAATTGGAAAGAATTAGTAACCAAGTATTCTAATTGGTCATTTAAATTAATATGACTTAAAGTAATTTTTAAATTGTTTCTACAGTATCCAATATCAAATGGACAAGCAGGGTGAGCTACTGATCTTATGAGCTAGTTTTTGGTAGTTCTCTCCCACTGCTTTGAGGAATAAATATTTAGTATCACCATTCCAGTGGAAGAATGTGTCTATTTCTCTCAACATGTGAGCACTTTCGGCCTCGTCATGTGATGAAAGAGATGGATACTTTGTTGCACTCTAAACAGTGATAGTGATTTTTTTTGAAAATGTGTAGCATAGACGTGGAATTCCAAGAAGGTTATCGTTTTGGGTTTTGTCATTCTGGGTTTCAGAAAATCAAAAGATGTAAGGATTTAACTCGGGAATAACGGCTATATTTCAATATTGATACAATCTGGTATTTTATAGGCAATGCAGACAATATATCGTCGATTTAGCCTATATTTCGATGATTCAGTTCCATTTCGTGTCAATATTGAATTGCCCCTCTTGAGTCTTGTCCCTATGGTGAATTGGTGATTCAACCATGATCTTTGAAAATTTTATAAAGTTTGTATATTACTTGATAATTTTGTTGAACTGAGGTATCTTAGTATGAAGGTGCTATTGGTTTTCTCAGGTAATTGTCACATGAAAATGCTTTGTTTGGACTTTGCAATAAATTGTTTTTATGATTGATTTTTGATATTTTGTGATGCTATACAATTATGTAGGCAAATGCAGCATCTGGAATTGCTGTACACGATGACTGCAAGTTAAAGTTCTTAGAATTGAAGGCTAAAAGAATGTACCGATCCATAGTTTTCAAGATTGAAGAGATACAGAAACAGGTCATTGTAGAAAAGGTCGGCGAACCAGCTGAAAGTTATGAGGATTTTGCTGCAAGCCTCCCTGCTGACGAGTGTCGATATGCTGTGTATGATTATGATTTTGTGACCGAGGAAAATTGCCAAAAGAGCAGGATTTTCTTCATTGCTTGGTAAAAGTCTTGCTTAACAATTTATGCACACTAGTGTTCTATTTTCCATTATAATATAATTGTATATTTTTGTAGCTAAACTTTATCTTTTTTATTTCATACTTTTCCTGTTTTTTATTTATTGTTGAAGGTCTCCTGATACAGCTAAGGTGAGAAGCAAGATGATTTATGCAAGCTCCAAGGACAGGTTCAAGAGAGAGCTTGATGGTATTCAGGTAGAGCTGCAAGCTACTGATCCTACTGAAATGGACTTGGATGTTATTAGAAGCCGAGCTGCCTGAATTCCCAGTCTTGTAATAAATAGTTTACCATGTTATCCGATTCACCTTTGTTGAATGTTTATAGATTGCGGAACTTGGTAGGTTTATAGATTTAATATCAGCCTGTGGCACACCCACCTTCGCCAACCATTTCGGCAATCTCTAGTATTGAAGAATCATAATTGTTTTTTGTTTAGGAGTATCAAAGAATGCCTTAGTTTGTAAGATGGTTGGTAAGGTATTATTAATATTATATTTTTCTGTAGTTTATCATATGTCAAGTGGATCCTCCTATTAGCTACTGCAAACTTGGTCAATTTCCCCCCTCTAATGCTTAGTTTTTAGGATTTTTCTATGATTGGTCTCTTTTACTACTATTCACTGAATATTTAGGGTTGTGTTTTTCTATTCTTTTGGAGGCATGGATTGCTTGAGAAGAGTATATCAGCCTTGTGAGATGTTTTCTAGGGATGAACTTTCGAATTATCGTTTTTCCTTGGGTTATTAATACTGTGATACATTTATCAAAAAGTTAAGTGGATCATTTGAACGAAATAGGTTTTTTCAACTTCACATTAATAATTAATAATTGCACAAATAAAATGGGGTCCATAAGGGCTTGTTATTTTTAAGTCTCGGTAAGGCTGTGTTTGATTACCTCTTAATAGAAGTGTTTCTGATTCGGTCAGAGGTTAAACATGTTTGGTAAATTTTGTTTTGCCTCTTAATCGATAAGAGACAAATATAAATCTATACTATTTAGATGTGGGCCTTGAACGAAACTAGCTATTTTTGGACAAAAATAACCTCTTCAAATATATCAATATTAGATCAAATGTATCAATATGATGCAACAATTATATATTGATATATTGTGAAATCAAATATATCAATATTGAATCAAATGACAATTGTCTTGAATATATCAATATTGGATCAAATATATAAATATGATGTAATTTGATATATTGTTGAATCAAATATATCAATCTAGCCATTTTTTTTAATTTTGCTAGATTGGTAATGTGCATGTGAATATAGTTATTCATTATTAGTAATGCAAGATAGATATATTTGATGCAACAATGATATATTGATATATTGTGAAATCAAATATATCGATATTGTATCAAATGACAAATGTCTTGAATATATCAATATTGGTTCAAATGTATCAATATAATGCAACAATGATATATTGATGTAATTTGATATATTGCTGAATCAAATATATCAATCTAGTCATTTTTTTAAATTTTGCTAGATTGGTAATGTGCTAGTGAATATAGCTATTCAGTATTGGTAATGCAAGATAGATATATTTGATGCAACAAGGATATATTGATATATTGTGAAATCAAATATATCGATATTGTATCATCAAATGACAAATGACAAATTATTATGTTATGTTGATGTTTTCATTGGACATGATACATTTTATTTTATCATATTGTGGTCAAAATATTATAACTATGTATTTAAAATACTATGCAGACCTTTCCGATTATCAAACAAGTTTTGCTTAAACTGTTAAGAGGGTTAAAATGGTAAAATACTGTTATTCACACATTTTGAAAAAATTAGTTATCAAACAACATTTTTTCATTCAGACACAATTCTAGAAAGATGCTCTAAATTATTCAGATGTCAAAACTGTTTAGATTTTAACAATCAATTTTATCAAACACCACTTAAATCTCTGTTAATATTCTTGTGATCGTAAAGGAACATGACGAAACTAATGGTTAATGTTTTTTTTTGTTTACAAGTAAGCTTCTTTTATGTTTTTAGCAATATAAGTAAAAGACTATGCCGCACCCTTATTGCTGGGGTGGGGCTCGGCCTCCGAATCGTACGTGGGACGAGTTTCTGCTTCATACAGTTCGGGCCAAAAATCAGAGGAAGTTTAGGAGAGATGGGGAGACCCAGCAGCTGCCAGTCGGGGCAGACACCAGATCGTCCGTACCCGCCCATTTTGTCTCGCCCTAAATGGAATGGCTCTCTTAGTTACGCGGCGCCCCAATTCGAGTCCCCACGTCCGCTTTTCTCTACCCGCAACCCAGGAAGTTGGCTTTGCCAACACAACATTAGGGCCCCTTTCATTCTATGCTGACCCTGGCCTGGGCTGGCTTTTTGGGAAGCCCATTTCCATCGCGCTCACGATCTGCCAACGGTAGTGGGAATTCTCCTGTTCCCTGGTAAAAGACTTGGTTGGATGCAGGATCTATTCCACGAGGGCGGTACAGACGTAAATGATATCATTACGACCTCTCTTTTTGTATTGTTAAGGATGCTTAACGCTTGGCCGGGTGTCACTCACGACCTCTCTCTCTCTCTGAGCTGCCCCGCACGAGGGTCCCGTCGCCCAAAAGCATAGGGGGCCGTAGTTCGAGATGGAGGCGTTCATGTTGTGTTGAAAGGATATCTATATAATTCGATCGATTGCGTAAAGCCCCCGGTAGCAACGGAACTGGGGAAACAGTAAATCGTGAATGAAAAAAAAAGGGTGACGAGAATAAGGAAGATGCCGCCACTGGAGAATTTCACTTTTTTAACAATGGTCGACACATGGCCAACAATTTAGTCTTCTGGTCTTGTCACTTTTAGGCACCTTCATCATCATTATGACTATTTTAATCAATATCCACCGCCTTTCAGCACCTACTCCGTTATTGTGAAGGACGTGCTGGAGTGGAACAAGAGGTTCAATAAGCCGATAAAATTTTCTTATAGTTGGTTGCAAGGAGTTGTAATTTCGGTGACTTGTTTTTGGTAAGAGATGAACATTCTCAAAAGTAAATGCAGGTGCATGATACACATCGGTATTTCAGTGCATTTCACCCTTTGAGTCAAAATAAATATGTTTTCGAACTTTCTCTTTAAAATTCAATGTGGATGTTCTTGTGCGAATCTCACAATCACTTGTTCTGATTCTACATATTGATTATTTTGAACTAAAAGAAAACTTTTATTATTATGTATTGCGATAAATTTGCACTAAATAATAATTACAAGACTTATTAATACATGAGATTAATATGAAATAGAGGAGGGTTCTAGTTATTATTCATCTCTCCAAAAAAATTCACTAATATTTATTCATGTAACTGACAATTAAAAAATCAGTATAAACATTCTTAATATATATAATTTTTTTATCTAAGATTACTATAACCCAAGTACAAATATATATAATAAAATAATAGTAGTAGTAAATACTTCTTTTGCCCTTGTGTTTCTTTATTTACCCACTACGAAAGGAGGTGAAGGTAACGGGGAGACGTCTTACGGACGAGAGAGAATATGAAATAAATATAATAATTATAAAAATTTAAGAATATTAAAAATAATTGATATTATTTTTAAAACTTATATATAAATTACTACCCTCCAACGCTCCAGCCTCAATGATCAACCTCTCTCTGTTACTCTGTTACATCCTCTCTCTTCTCTGTCTCAATGATCAGCCGAAATGCATCATGTAGATCCCTCCATTCACTCGCTAGACCAGTTTCTGAACTTACCTCTTTATCATCATCCAATTTATCTCCTCCCTCCCTTAGCCTCCTCTCCTCCTGCAAGAACTTAAAATCTCTACTCCAAATCCACGCCCGCTTAATACTTTCAGGCTCCAAGCCAAACAACTTCGCAAGCACCCACCTCATAAATTCTTACTTTTCCTTCCAAAAACCCGATTTTGCTCGCTTCGTATTCGATTCTACACCAAACCCAAATGCTCTCTTGTGCAACTCCATGATTAAAGCTTACACAAGATCAAATCAGCACAAAGAGGCTCTGAAAATGTACCATTATATGTTGGGGGGAAATTCAGTGGAGCCAGATAAGTTTACTTTCACATTTGTACTCAAAGCTTGTACTGGATTGTTAGATTTGCAAGAGGGTGTTTTGATTCATAAGGAGATTGTTGGTAAAAGATTAGAATCTGACGTCTTTATTGGTACTGGCCTTATTGATATGTACTGTAAAATGGGTGATGTGATTCGTGCGTGGGAAGTGTTTGATAAAATGCCTAACAAGGATGTTGTGGCTTGGAATGCTATGATTGCCGGGTTTTCCCAAAGCTCGGATCCTCATGAGGCGTTGGGATGTTTCAAGAGTATGCAATTGGATGGTTTGTTGGAGCCTAGTTCGGTTAGCTTATTGAATTTATTCCCGGCAGTTTGTAAGTTATTAGATACTAAGGCTTGCAAGTCTATTCACGGGTATATGTGTAGGAGGGACTTTCGGATTGCTGATTTAAATGGGTTGATTGATATGTACTCTAAATGTGGATGGGCGGATATTGGTCGAAAGGTTTTTGATTTGATGTGGGTACGGGATGATGTTTCGTGGGGTACAATGATGGCAGGATATGTGCATAATGGAAGTTTTTGTGAGGTTATAGAGTTATTTGATCAAATGAAAGTAGAAAACATGATGGTGAACAAGGTATCAGCTGCAAGTGCTTTATTGGCAGCTGCAGAGATGAGAGATTTGGAGAAAGGGATAGATATTCATGACTGCATCATCCAACAAAGGATTGATTCTGATGTTCGGGTTGCTACTCCTCTTTTAACAATGTATGCAAAGTGTGGAGAGTTGCACAAGGCAAAAAAATTGCTTGCAGGACTTCAAGAAAGAGATTTGGTTGCTTGGTCTGCAGTTATAGCTGCTATTGCACAATCAGGGTATCTTCAAGAAGCACTTTCTCTATTTCGAGCTATGCAGAATGAGAATTTAAAGCCAAATAAGGTAACTCTAGTGAGTGTCCTTCCCATTTGTGCAGAATTGTTGTCTGCAAAACTTGGAAAGAGCATACACTGCTATGCTGTCAAAGCTGATATAGATTCTGCTGTTTCAACAGGAACAGCCTTAGTATCTATGTATGCTAAATGTGATATATTTACTTCGGCACTTGTTATATTTAATAGGATGCCGCATAAAGATGTTGTCACATGGAATGCTTTGATTACTGGTTACGCTCAGATTGGTGACTCTTATAGTGCAATGGAGATGTTTCATCAATTACTTTTGTCTGGGTTACAACCAGATTCAGGAACAATTGTGGGTGTACTCCCAGCTTGTGCCCTCTTAGATGATCTAAGCCATGGAAGCTGCATTCATGGGACAATTATTAAGCTAGGGTTTGAATCAGACTGTCATGTGAAGAATGCTCTAATTGACATGTATGCCAAATGTGGAAGCCTCTCCTCTGCAGAATTCCTATTCCAAAAAACTGAGTTCACTAAAGATGAAGTCTCCTGGAATGTGATGATTGGTGGGTACATGCAGAATGGACATGCTAAGGAAGCCATGTCTGCATTCCAACAAATGAAGTTTGAGGATTTTAAGCCTAATTTAGTCACAATTGTGAGCATCCTTCCCGCAGCAGCATATTTAGCAGCCTTGAAAGAGGGTATGGCTGTTCATGCCAACATAGTCCATTTGGGTTTTCAGTCTAATACGCTTGTTGGCAACAGTCTCATCGACATGTATGCCAAATGTGGGCGTCTTGATCATTCAGAGAAAATCTTTAGTGAGATGGACAATAAAGACACAATTTCGTGGAACACCATGCTTGCTAGCTACGCAGTGCATGGCCATGGGGGTCGTGCAACAGAATTTTTCTCATTGATGCAAGAGAGTTATGTTGAGGTTGACTCTGTGTCCTTTATCAGTGTCTTGTCTGCTTGTAGACATGCGGGGTTGGTAGAGCAAGGCAGGAATTTGTTTCATTCCATGCACGAAAAACATCATATTGAACCAGATCTGGAACACTATGCTTGTATGGTGGATCTGTTAGGTCATGCCGGTTTGTTTGATGAAACTTTGAGTCTGATTGAGTTGATGCCCATGGAACCTGATGCTGGAGTTTGGGGGGCCTTATTGGATGCTTGTAAAATGCATGCTAATGTGAAGTTGGCAGAGCTAGCCTTAAATTACCTTGTCAAACTTGAGCCTGGGAACCCTGCTCATTACGTTGTCTTATCAACCATTTATGCTCAATCTGGTCGGTGGGGTGATGCAAGAAGCACGAGATTACAGATGAATGACATAGGATTGCAGAAAACTCCAGGATATAGTTGGCTTGAGGTGAAGAACAGGGTGCACAACATGTCGAGTGGGTGATAAAAGCCACCAGATATTCGAGAGCAGCATGGTTTGTGATTTCAGTTGACGGACCACCTTTTCTGGTGGAAGAATCATTGATGTTTTCAAAAAATCCTTGTGCGCTTTGTTAGAATTTGAGCATCAGTTTCATTAATCATTTGAAATGAATCCACGTATCAATGTGTTCTACCATCAACAGACAGAAGAAACCCCATATTGTTCCGACCATGAATGCCATCTGCTCATGGAATGGATTTCTTGGCATCTCAGTGGTATCTCTATCAGTGTAAATGAAAACATCATTCTTGCTCTCAAATTGCTGGAACTGTTGTATCAAATGCCTGTAAATCCAAAGGGTCAACAACAACAAAAAAACTAAAAAGGGAGATGTTAAAACTAACTGGGAGAAGAGCAAGGGACTTCCTAAACCAATTGAATTCCAAAGATTTGGTGATAGATACCCAAAAATGTACAGGTTCATAATACAGGACAGTGCACTTGAAGGCTTGGTGATGACCACCCTAATTGTTGCTATTGGCTGCAATTAAGCTTCAAAATTTCTGGCGAGGTATCAAACTTGCAGAATGGTTGTAATTGCAATTATGGTCTTTATGTTCTGCTTGACATATTTCACCCATCTTTTTGAATATGCATCTTGCCAATTTGTATGTTTCCAGAAAAATAATATCATAATCAAGAAGTTATTCTCTATGCCCTTCATATATAAGTATATGACTGATGAATAGATAATCATGATAGTAGCACGGGTGGCTCCACGGTTCAAAGTTTCGGCATATCGACTGATATTTTGGAGCGGTTTCGGCCCTTTACCGAACCGCAACCTTGATACAAGTCAAAAAGTCGGTGATTATTCATGTAAAGGGTAATTTTGCGAAATTTCGGTGTATCGGTGTAGCGGAAAGGTTTCGAACGCGGAGAAATTCAGAGTAACGCCATACACACCCCAGTGACCCCACCAAAAAAATTGAAGCTCCTAATCTCGAAACAAATACTTGGTAAAAAAATGACCCTTTGAAACATAGGCGGCTACCGCGATTTTGAACCATGGGTGGCTCAAAGGGTCAAGGGTTGAGTTAAGATCCTTACTTTGTTGATTCAAGTTGCTCAAAAAAAAAACCCAGCCTTAACTACCATCCAAGGCTTATGGGTGGGTACGAATACCCAGGGTTTGCAGTGTAGTGTAGCTTGGAGTGTTGTCTGGTTGAACTGATTCTTTGTTACCAAAATAAAAGTTCTTTCTAGGGCACTGCCAATCTTTATATCTAGTCTAGATTGATCTGGATTTTGTAGTATTCAACTTCTGAATCTTTCGAGGAAACACTGTTGTTTTCCTGCAGGGCCTCGTATTTTTTGAGATTTGTTTTACACGGTCCGGATCTTAAACTTACCATTTATCCAGCATACCTTGCTTACCCCCCTTTTAGCGACGGACCGAATGACGGCTCGATCCGTCGCTATATATACAACCGTCGTCTTAGCTTTTAGCGACGGACAACATATAAACGACGGTTGTATATATTTGTGTTACTCGGACTCGGCACTTTCAGATGGAGTACTCGTGTCGACACAATCCGACACGGGTGCGAGTGCGGAATTTGTGTCGGATACGGCAACAGAAATCCGGATACGCAACATCATCGGAGAAGTAGAAGAGACGAGGAAGGAGGAGGAGGAAGAAGAAAGAGGAAAGGCAGAAGAAAAAGAAGTGAGACTTACTATCGTTTCTTCTTCTCCAAAAGTTTGTCGCCTTTTTCTTCTTCTTCTCCAACTGATCTTCTCCTCCAACAAGTTACGAGTTACGATCTGAGAATTTAAATTATCCTTGAAAAATTACAGTTAGGTATCTCATAGTTTTTAAAATTTTTTAATTTAGTCCCCCAGGTTTTCTGAAAGTTTAAAATAGCCCTTGTAAAATTACATATCAGTCCCTATAGTTTTGTTTTTTTTCATTTTAGCCCCTGAAGTGTTAGTATTTTCAATTCTGCCCCTGTTTCTTTATATTTTTACACTTCAACCCCTGAAGTTTCATGATAAATGCATGTCTATAAGAATTTGGACAGTATAAACATTATTATTAAAAAATCATAATATACCGTATCCCCGCACCCGTGTCCAAATTTGGATCCATATTTGCGTATCCTCTATTTTTTGACTTCACGTGTCCGACACTTAGATTCGTACTCACATCTGATACCCGCACCCGAGTCCGAGTAACACAGGTATATATAATGAGAACCGTCGTCCGGTCTGTCGCTAAAGAGGGATAAGCAAGGTCTTTTGAATAAAGGAATAAGCTTAAAATTCAGACCGTTGTTTTACAAATTTAAACTATATACTCTACTTTTCTCAATCAACGGTCTAATATTCATAGTACCATTCATTTCCTCTTCATCAGCTAATATTCAGATTTTTTATTTCTTTAAAATTTACTTTTTATTCAATAACAAATCAAAAATATCTCCGTCTTATATAAAATATTCACCTTTTGACAAGAATATTATTCTCATTGTTTAGTCTAAAATAAATTTAATTTTCAAGGGGAGCATATTTGCATCATTCTAAAATGTAGATGATCCCAGACAAGTATCAGACAAGTAACATTATTTACAAACAGCTACCAAATAAATACTCTTGGAGACAAAATGTTACCAGCCAGTCTGTTATATAGCAGAAACTGTCCAGGGCAAGGCAGATTCCACTTGAGCGTAAACCACTGCCACCTATATACCAAAATGCAAATATACAAGTGAAACCATTAACATGCTCAAATGATTAAAACGACAAAAATACCCAGAAAAAGAAGACAACGCAGAGGAGAAATAATGATGGCAAACCAGCAGGCGACGACATTTTCTCTTTATGACCATTATTCTGTAAACCGCTCAACCAAATATCACAAAGAAAAGTGTATAAAACCCAAGGGTATCCGACATTGCTTTGAAATTTCAGTCCTGCGCTGTGTATACCTTTAAAGTTCCTAAACTGATCTCAACATTTTATAGTCCTATGAATGCAAAGTTAAACTTGAAAAGGTCTAAAATTCCTTCGGCATGTACTATCTATAATTTGAGCTTTGGACTAGCTTCTAAGAAATGGTACTTAACAAAAGTTGCTTACAAAATTGCTTCAGCAGATGACAATGCAACCAACCTTGCAGTCTTCCAACGCTTAGTATTTCAATAAAGTTCAATTCCCTTACTCCTTGCTGCTTCTATGACTGCATTTCCATCTCCTGTAATCCTAGATATGTTGAGATAGGATTCCCACAGCTTCATGGAGAATGGATATACTGATAGAGCTCTCTTGTGGAAACTCATGGAAATAGACTGGATATCAGTGAGATTATGCAAAACACTAGCTGCTTCTACCCATATGTACTCTGGTGCTACTGGAACAGTCTGAAAGAGTGCATTAACCAAAATTGAACTCGCCCAAAATGAAATGGAGGAAGTGACAGTAGCAGAGCTGGAGGTTTTGCTTAGCAGCTTGCAAAGAGAAATGGCTAGCTGATAATTGGCTGGCAGTATCTCCATGATAGCTTCAACCAAATCCACAAGATCCGTCTCTTTATCATATACTATGGGTAAAAGTGACGGCCCATACCATACTTCAAGAACTAAGTTTACCAAAGAAAAATCTACAGAGATGGGACTAAACAAGTTGCTAACTAACTGCTGCACTCGGGGTTTCTTGATAGTCTGAATGAACTTTCTAGACAACAGTTCTGTGGCAGGGAAAGCCCAGGTATCAACTAGATACTGATTCAGGATCTTCAACACTTCACCGACAGAAGCATATTTCGACCGTGACCCATCAGTGAGCCAAAACATGGCATGCTCTCTCACGCAATGCTTATAATTCTCCGCAGAAGCACACTTCAATGCCCTGTCAGTGGCTGAGTGTGCTTCAACGTGATCATTCTGCAATAGCTTATAGAGAGAGAGATTAAGTAGCCCAAATGCAACATCAATCTTACTAGAAGTACAGATCAAAGCATCAGGATCAAGTGAACCAAAGGAGTTCTCACCATCCATGTTATCCAATATATTATGCTGAGAACCCTGAACTTTCCAAACAGAATGAAACCATCGATCCATTAATTTTTTCACAAAATTGCATCTCCCATTATGGAAAGCATATTCTGCATATTGGTTCCAGATACACTGAACACCTGGGACTTCTTCCAACCAGTTACTAAGAGCCTCCTCGAAACCTACATAACTCCAATTCGAAAACTCCAGTTCATGTGCCCGTGCTGCCATCAAAACAAGTTCCAAGCAGGATGGGTACAGTTTGATGTATTTCTCCAACAAGTTCCTACTACATTCCAAGCTTTCAAGCACGGCTATACACCTAACGTGGTTGAGAGCAAACAGGTGTGCCGCTTTATGAGTAGTTTCGCTTTCAAGTAATTCACCATCTATGTACAGTGCCAGAGAATCTACTGCCATTTCCATCAGATTGACTGCCTGCTGCTTTTCATCAACTGTTAAATGAGTGGTCACCCATTCTATTGATGAAAATTGTTTCTGGCATTCAAACTGCAGCACCACAGCATCTGGCAGTTTCTTGTAGACAACCAAGTAAACACAACAGACCCAGAAGATACATTTGTCCCAAATGGTTAAGCATGTAAGGACATCAGTAAGAAACAGACCGTGGGCCTCATTAGATTTCTTTCTAGAGGGAAATCCATATATTTTATCGATGGCCTTGTCAACCTTCCCAGAGATGCACAAAGTATGAATCATCTGCAGAAAAAGGTCCAAGATGCATTCACTAGCATGCATTGCATCCCTGTCAGGAGAAGATGCATGGAAAGAGAGTGCTGACAAGGCATTATCATAAGCAATCAATCTATCATCAAGCTGTTCCCTACTATTAATGTACATAAGCCAGAGTTCATATGATTCTTCATTGTGCTCAACCTGGAGAACAGAGATGACTCTTCAGAACCATGCATTCACACTTTAAAATAAAACTAAATAGCATAAACCAGATGAATTGTCTGATAAATTAAGACATTAAGAAAATGAACAGAAGCATTGAGTCGAAGGAGATAGTTTTTCCATTGCAAACTAGAAGCATCAAGAGATAATAGAACAAGAAACAAAGAATAAGAATGGTGCAGATTTCACACTGCAACTACAAGCATTCCTTGGAACTTTGTTTGGAAAAATGCAAAGGAAAAGAAGCAAAAATGAAAGCTTACAAAAATGGGAGAACACTTAATTTTAGCATTATACAATACATCAGATTTTTAAGAGGTATTTAATGTTGGAAGTTAGACGTATATCCAGTTAGAGTGTACTTCTATTTTCAACGACTTTCCTTTAAAGTTTCGTTTCCCTATCTCTTTTCAAGCTATAAAAGGAGTGTAAATTTCTAGTACCGCACCATTTATTTATTATGTTCGTGCATGAGATAGACCTCCTTGAATTTAAATATAGGCAGAAAAATGTGAGGCACATGGCTAGAACCAATCCATTGAACTTATGGATTGCTAAAAGAAGTAAACCAGCAGCTTGATTCAATCAAGCTCATGAATGCATTTGGTATGCTCTATAGTCTATACAAACTTCTACAGACAATTCAAACCTTCTATAATCACTCTTTGAAGTAATAAATAGGTGTCCATAATAATGTCTTAGGAAAGTGACCACCTGCACGAAGTCTCAGAATAAAGAATTTCATATTAGATCAATTAAATGCAATCCTGTTTGAACAGAATTCAGTGGTCTCCTTCTCCATGCCCTATTTTCTGTTTCTTAATTAACACAATTACTTGGTAGCTTACACGCCAAGAGTCTTAAGTGATCCCAAGCTGAGTTCCAGTTAAAGCCAATAAAATATAGGTTCAGGCAACCAGGTACATAAGAGACAGAGATCGAGTATAAAGTGAACCCAAGCTGAGTTCAAAACAGAAGCCTAAGAAATATAGGCTCAGATAACTGGTAAGCAGAAAGTTTGGTTTTATTTATCATCAGTAGTTCTAATCTTCTTCATGGAAGAGGTCCATTAGTCATACCGTACCAGCATACCCTCGTTTTTTTAAAAACAAAAGCCTTGTTAATTTAGGCGTGGCATTGGCAAACTTCATCAGCTGATGCTAGAGAGTAAAGCTTTAGCATTTACATACACAATAGTACAGAACTCTGAAACTCGTTTCCAGTAAACTTTCACTATGAAATGAAAGTTTTGATGCAATACATATGCTTTGAGGAAAGCCAGACTTGATTTCGAACCATAATAGTAAGCTCCACAAACAATACAAGTTAATTAATACTTTCAAAGAATAAATGGTAGAAATAGAGGAAGAATAAGGCAGAAAATAGATAGAACTTGGGGAAGAAAATAAACTAGAGATGGGGAGAGAGAGAGAATGGTCTAAGTTCTTCATGCATAATATTGAATTTATGAAGTCACACTTTACATGCTTAGCTATTTAAAGAACTAATAACATGAGCCTGAATGCTAAAATGCACCATGAGGCAACCACTACCCATGTGGTTTCTACTATGATAAATCTCCTAACCAATAAGCCCCTCAGCATATTTTACTTATCCTAATGACCCTTGTTTTTGTAGAAAGAATTGACATTTAAGCTTTGAGAACCCAAAACTCCTAACATACTCACATTTGCACCAGCTAATTGAATTATCAATTAAAATCAACAAACTTCATCACCTTTTTCTTTAGCGAATGGTTATAATGTTTCAAATATAATGCCATGTATTTTAGCATGTTTCTCGATGAACCACTACCAATTTACATGAACTAAACAGCAATCAACTATATATCTGGTGTTAAGGTTAAACTTGATTACTTAATGCTTGCCAATAGCAATTCTCTTTCCCTATAATGGACTTCTGCAGCTTGAAATGCTTTGTTTCAGAAAAACAACACTAACTCTAATGATGAGGCATATGAGCAGCCCCAGAAGTATCTCAAAAATTATCAATGCATAAGCAATAGTATGTCACAAGTATTCAACATGCTTGCAAACAGAAGGACCTAAGGATGATTGAATTAAAAACCGCCACGAGTTTCTGTCTTATTCAATGCCTAGTCAAACAAATTGAAAGGCTGCCTCTGATTTAGGGCAATAAAACAAAAAAAATATTTAAAATAGCAATGAAATGATTCTCCAACAAGCGTAGATGATGTGTGTGAAAAGGAAGGGGAGAAAAAACATAACAATATAATTCACTCCACATTAGCCTCAAACAAAGTATCACCGACTGCAGCTTTTCAATAGAACTTAATGAGGAAGACAGCAGCCTACGCAGTACACTAGCAGCTCAGCCTCTGCTGGTCAAGCTCTTTGCAAAGTCAATAAAGTATAAACCACTATCAAACTTAAAGGATAGCCAATAAATGACCTTGCTTTAATTGCTGAGTTTGGCTTGGTAAGGGGTCCAGCACAACCACCACCCCCACCCCCACCCCACACATACAAGGAGAACAATGGAGCCACTATCGGAAAATTTCCTTCTTTCTCATTTAAATCTACACTCCCAACCAAGCTAGAGTTCCTTAAAAAATTGTTCAAGTACACACAACAATTAAAAGGAGCAGTAATATAGTGGTCGGGTGCAGAAACTTTCATCTTGTTCAAAGTTTTGTTCCAGATAAGGGTAAGAACTAGCAACCTACCGCATAGTTGAACATATCATCCTTTCCAATTGACTTCTGATTGCTATAGTATATATGCAAATAAACGATCCATAAAACTGCAGACTTTGGATCAGCTTCAAGAGATCTAGCAAGTACCTTAAGGGCCTGCATGTTTTAAAAAGTAGAATATGTCAAGAAAAAGGGGTCTCGAACATAATTCACTGCTACAGGCCAATATTTTTAGTATCCACGTAATATAGTTACCTCAATCCGGCCCTTTTGTTTATTAACCTCCTGATTGAAACTAAGAAGAGTCACCTCAAGGGATTCATCATTATCGATCAAATGTTGATTTAGTTGACTCTAAGTAAACACCACCATTGAACAAATTAGAACAGAAGGAAAACATAATTTAAATTAAGGAGGACAGTAAGAAATTATACTCTTGATAAAAAAGAGGACTGAAAGATCATATAAGAGAGAGTGATATAAAAAGCAGCAGAATTACTAACAAGTAACAAACCATTAGAATTAAAGAAAGCTACAAATGTAACGAGATATGGTACATCAAGTTGTGGCTGATCTCTTATTTCAGACTTGTCAATAAATCTTTTTGCAAAAGAGTCACACTGTAAGGGGAACAGGTTACAACTAAGCAACGTTATATTGAATGCGCAAATTTTAAACATATTGACATGAAAGATTCTCAAATTTGCAGGTCTAAGCTAATTGTTGAAGAATATAGAGTCAAAAAATCAAATACATTTACAAGTGCAGCACAATAACTTCAGATATATGTGTGTGTGTGTGTATATATATATATATGTATATATATGTATATATATATATGTATATATATATATATATATGTATACAGTCTGTCTTTCCAACGAACTGGTTCGTTGACGAACCGGCTATGGCCACGGTTCGTACCGTCGCCATAGCAAAGAAAACCGTCACCATATATTTTCCGTATATGTATATATATATGTGTGTGTGTGTGTTAGATTTATAAAATGGGCCCAAAGCCTAATATATAAAGACATCAAGCTCTTTAACTCAAAACCAATTGGCAATGAAAAGAATTTGCCCAAGTTATTATATACTAGACATTTTCTCAAGATATTCAATGTGAGACAAGATATATACTCTAGCACTCCTCCTCACATGTAACCCGATGTATTGAGGGTTGTACGTAGACCTAATGAATATGAAGACCCACACAAGATAAGCATGCTCAGAAGAAGTTAGTCGCGAAGAAATCTAGTAAACCACGGGCAACTATTGGCCCAATTAATAAGTGATACTAGTTAAAGAAATAGGCAACTTTGACACTTAAGAAATGGACTGCACGTGGGTAAGAATGAAAGATAAGAAGAACGTTTAATTAAGCCCAAGATAGTCTGCCGCTTTGATACTATGTTAAAAGCTTAAATATATTTAGGGCTGAGAGTAAACAATGAATTGATGAATGAGAGGTAAGTGAAGAACAGAGATGTCGAGCACTTTGGAACTTATCGCGTCGAGAGGAGGTCCCACGTGCAGGTAAACAGTGCTCTGCTATAGTGATGGTGAACAGTCACTTGCTACAACACCAATGAACAGTAACTTCGTACAATCCAGTGAACAGTAACTTGCTACAGTTCCGATGGACAGTGGTATTATCCTTATTTTCCCCGATGCCGGTAACTATATTGTTTACCTTACTGTTATATAGTGTTTCTTAAGCCGTTGAATCATCCTTGTTGATATTTTCTTGGATATTCGTGTTGCTTTTGTTATCATATCATTGTATAATCTAGATCTATCAATAGTGGTGATACTAGTGGGGTGAATAAAGGGTCGTTGATTAGAAATCAACACCTTCACTCTGCTTTGGTTCTTAGTCCATTTAAGTTCGATGGGAACAATTATCTCTCTTGATCTCAAGCGTGCCATATGTCAATTGAAGCTAACCGTATACAATATTTCATTAATCATTAATGGTACGACAACGATGCCTGCACAACTCAGGAAGAATGGAAGTCCAATAATTCTATAGTGAAAACATGGATATTCAATTCAATAGAACTGAGCATGAGGAGCATTTATATGTTTCTATGGACAGCTTATGAGCTTTGGGAGGATATTGCCCAAACATTTTCTATTTTTGACATTCGAAAGTCTATTCGAGAAACAGTTTAGGGAGATAAGTCGATGGCTCAATATTATGCCGAGATCACTTCTCTAATTCTCTTTGGCAAGAACTTGATCATTACCGAGTTTTCTCAGCTAAATGCACAGAGGATGCAGTTGCTTATCAAAAGTTTGTTGGAGAAGATCGGGTTGTTGATTTCTTGGCCGATCATAACTATGAATTAATATGATCAAGTTCGAGCAAGGCAGATTGGTCAGATTCCTTTTCCCTCTTTACGAAAGGCTCATGCCCAAGTTCAACATGAGAAGAGTAGACGACGTGTTATGACTCAGAGGGCGCATCTAAACGCTCGACTTTAATTGCAGCCCACTCTCCTAGATCTTTTCCTACTCCAGTAAAACCCTTTGCTGAGAAAGATCCTCATGAATGTGACTATTATGGGAGACCAAATCACATTCGTGATACTTGTTACAAACTCCATAAAAGACCTCTCAGAGGTCGAGGTGGTCGTAATAGTCGTGGTCCTGGATCACAGGCTCGTATGACTTCAATGACATCTACACCATTTGTAGCCAATCTTCCTAGTGCTCCATCCACTGATCTAGTGGTCTCACTCCTGAGGAAATATTAGCTTTCCGGACACTCTTGTCCAATCCTAGTTCACTCATCATGTTCAATCAGTTTACACATGCACTTGATGCTTCTTCTGTATGTACCTCTTGGATTATTGATTCAGGTGCTACAGAACATATGGCTGGTTCATCCAAATTTTTTACCACTTATACTCCCTGTTCCGGCAAAGATAAAATGCTAGTAGCCGATGGTTCACTTTCTCCTATCTTAGGGAGGGGCTCCGTAGTTTGTACTCCCACTATATTTTTATCCTCTGTTCTTCACGTACCTCTCATATTCACCAATTCTCTGGTTACTCTCAGCCCTAAATATGGCTTTTAACAATATATATATATATAAATCACCAGAGAATGTCACAGAAGGGAATTGATTGCCAAGGTACTCAAGTCGAGAACAAAGCTAGGAGAATGACATGATTTCAAACAATTAAATAGAATCTATAGTTCCAGATGGGGCTGAATGGGCAAGAGTATCGAACATACCAAGCTCAATAAGATGAGATGGAGGTGTTGTTAAGAATATTTGTTGAAAGCCTAAATGAAAAATGTATAGACAACATCCCAAATGCCCAAGTACAAATTGGATATGTATACCAATTAACTTAAATTCCAAAACATTCCAAGCATGTTCCTCCTTAAACATGTCAGGAGTACACTACATGTACATATGTTACAGCAATAAATCTCTAGATAAGAACTAGCCGTAAAGATCCAGTTTCAAAAGTGTATCAAATAATTCTGAAACACAGACACTTGTAGTTTAAGAAACAAAATTATATAACAGAAAGATAAATAGATCAAGAGAAACAAAGATATTTTGACAAACCATTGTGCCATGTCTACTGTGAAAGAATGATGATTGCCTGTTCCAACTACCATAAGACTCGATGCGAGCCCCAGGGCCATGCAAAAATGGCTCGTCTGAAGGGGAGCTTGTTGGAAGTAAACTTGATAGAACCAAGGCAGCACTGAACCTCTTCTGCCAGCAACGTCCCTCAGTTTGTGCTAGAACAGATTTATAAGGATGCAGGTCAGCTTTCAGAATGTCTGCGCAGACCAGATATGATGGTGGAGCAATACCAAGAAGATCCAGGGACCTAGGGACACTTGTTGCACCAGAAGACTTTACTCCAAGTGATGATGCCATAACTTGATCATCTGTACAAGAAAATGAATTTTAAATATAGTAATGCTTAAAACTCATTTATGCAGAGAATCAGAGACAGAATAACCATACCAGTAGCATTGCCATTTTTCATATTTCTGTGCGAGTAATTTCTGACATGTTGCCCAGTACACTCATCATCGTTGCATTTTCCTCTTAGTTCAAACATGCAAAGCGGCCAAAGAGGATCTATTTCAGGATAGCAGGAGTAAGAACCAACTTCACTGAAACATGTATCCATTGAAGTATCTTCCGTTGAGATTGACTTGATTCCATAATGGCTAACACCGTTGCTCGTTTTATCATAAACGTAAAAAGGGTGAATATTCGGACATCTAGTATGTGATTGAACTAAACTAATCATGTCTACAACCTTCATGTGACCAAATGTACTCCTCATGACTGAATACAGAAAGCTAATGGATCTAACTGAATGATGACCTTCAGCTGAAAAACAGTTGTTCAAAGGATCAGTGGTAGGAGATCCATAATTTGAAGAGAACTTCTCAACGTGGCACTTGCTCTTGATCTGCACAGGGAGCTCAGATATGGTTCTTTCTTCCCTCTCACTGCCTGAATTTGAATAAAACAGATAAATGTAAAAAAAAAATTGAATTGCATATAATCAAGAAAATATAACTAACTAGAAAATAGTTTGCTTCGACATTTGTTTGTTACAAGTACATATACAGTCCACAATAAAGTCGTATACATTTTAACAGCAGAATATGTAAGGACGGGAGGAGCCCAAAAAAAATGATTTTAAATACTTGGGATTTCAATATTGCATAAGGGGAAGACATTGATGAGGATGAAAGCCACAAGATCAGAGCAGGTTGAACGAAGTGGCGTAGTGCATCAGACGTGTTGTGCAATCATAAAATTCCTGCCAAGTTGAAGGTTAAATATTCTATAGTACAGCGGTGAGGCCGAATATGTTATATGGACCTAAATGTTGGGTGACTAAGAAACAACATGAATATAAAACGGGAGTGGTTGAAATGAGAATGTTATGGTGGATGTATGGTCATGCAAGGATCGATAGGATCAAAAACAAGGATATTCAAAAGAAAGTAAGGGTTGCATTTAGATGCTCAGGCGAGAAGAGGAGTATGCTATCAAGAGGACGATATCAGGAGGGGGAGAGGCAACAAAAATTACATGGAGGAAGGTTGTAAAGAGACTTGATGGAGCGAAATATAACATAGGACATGCCTATGATTGGAACAAGTGGCAGAATGCGATTCGCACTTTGGAAGCTGGGTAGGGTGTTACTATTAGTTCTGTTTTTTGTTACCTCTTTCCCTTTGTTTATTTTATTTTCTTTCTAGCTTTGTATTTTTGTACTATTACTTAATATTTTTAAATATATATATATTTTATTCTACTTTTATGTTCTTTCGATATTCTACCTTTTCAATGTCATGGGATTCATTTGCAGCACACCTCAACTAGTTTGGGACAAAAGGCATGGTTGAGACAGTTGAATTGAGTACTTAACATTATCATTAGGATATATTAATAGTGAACCCAAAAGACTGATACTAGACTAGAATTTTTTACCACATAGTAATGGTCAATATACTAACACTTTTCCTTTACCGACATTTTCTCTTAGGCTATGTATGGAACTCGAAAAACTTGAGGGAAAAAGAAAAGGAAAAGGAAAAGGAAATGAAATCTGAAAAATTGTTGGAACGTTTTTTGAACATTAATTACGTTACATGTTGACATTGTTCTTAATATTAGATTTTTTTTAAATTATAGATAATTATATATATATTCATTACCACCATTTTTCCACTTTTCCTTTCTTTTCCTGTGTTTTCAAAGTTCCAAACGTAGCCCTAGGATCAGAATATATTATTAATAACCCGAACAAATGATGATACCAGACCAACAGTTTAATACGTAATAATAGTCAATATACTACCACCACATGCACTTTCACAATTGTTCACTTTTTCTCTTCTGTCTTCTAGGCTAATATAATTGAACTAATTATAATGTTGTGGGAAACAAAGATAAAAAGAACCACATACGTTGAAAGAACAAAAAAGTATATGCTCTCAACCATGTTTGCTTCTTCTTCCCTCCACCATCACTCTCACGGAAGATAGAAAGAAAGGAATGTGAAACCACATGCAACTGCAGTCTATAACCTAAGAGGCAAAACCCTGGAAACAAGATCAAGAAACTAGCTTTGGCAGCATCGATTTACTTTGTATGGGAGGAGGGATGGAGGAAGGAGGGATGTAGGGGGGAGCGAGAGAGCAATTCAGCTACATCTCCCTGCTGGCATCACTAAGGAGATTGAAGGCCTGCTACAAATTTAAGTGTAACTTGGAGTGGAGTTCCCAGGATGCTGGAAATGTTGGAGCTAAGCATGCACTAGGAATTGCCTGACAGTATGTTTGATTGATAAGAGTTTAGTAAGTGTATAGTTGTTTGAAATTTGTATAATTTAGACCAGGGATATAACCGTTTCAACAACATATGGGTAGTTGATCTTAAATTTTCAGTGAACTTACCACCAACAGTGCAAAGACTTGATGCAACTAATGCATATAATATATGTATACAGATTCTATATAATCACTGGCTTCCCTCAAATATATAATATTTTAAACGCATAACGTCACAAACTAAGCATTTTGCTAATATACCAAGAAGGCAAGAACAGAATGAGAGAGTAATACCATGATGAAGAATATATAGCTATCATATATCATATATCTAGCATTCTCTTAAACTCTAAATTTTAGAAAATCACATTAGGTGTATTTAAATATCAATTCAAAGATATGGGCTCATAAAGAACTAGAGTAAAGTTTACATACCTCTAAGATCAAAAGGTTGATCTTTCTCTGCCTCAGACAATGTTAAGTTCACCATACTTGTCTTCACTTTATCGTCGCAGTCATCCTGCACACTGCTTTCTGTTGCAGGCTCCGAGCTCTGGCCTGGTCTCCTATCATTTAAAGGATTTTTAATTCCCAGCCTTGCAAACAGTTGAGATCGTAAGGATGCTTCAAGAAGTAAAGAATCTTGAGAGCTATCTAATGTTCTTAAATCATCATGTAAATGCTTTTGCTTTTCATTATATTTTTCTTCCTTTTTCTGATGATCTAAATTACCCTCGTCAGCCTCGTGATCAACTGGGAAAGTCTCATCACCTTCATCTACTGACATGTTCAAATCACTGGATTGAGAGCAAGCAACATTTGCTTCAGCATTGTCCTTTTGAGGATCTGACGTACTAGCATCAGGCTCACTGCAGGGATTGGACGCCAAATCTTGATCATCCTCATGCTGATCCTCTTGCTGATCACACAAATTCTGAAGGGCTACATTACCAGATCTGACATTTGAATTATATCTGCACTGATTATGAGCATATAAGTCAGACTCCATTTGATGGTTCGATGTTCCCACATGCATATTAACTTTAGGCATGTTATTGGAAGAATTCGGCACCGTTCCAAGGTGATCATGTGGCCTTGAGGACCAAAACATACTTGGATTATCCATCATAAGAGATCGGAAATTGGCTGAATAAAGTTCCCTTTTACGGTATAGATATGAGCATCTGCTGTTAGCCTCCATCATAGCTCTTTGGGCCTTACGATAAGCTTTAAGAGCATTTCTTTCTTCTACTTCACACTTACGCCGATGCTCTTGCGCTTCCTCCAGTTCCTTATCCTGCAATTCCTCAACCTCCATTAATGTCTGAATATCCATGTTGCTTGTCCCTGACAAATTTTCCTTACGCAAACTATCCCAGAAGCTTAAATTGTTCAGAGATGTCTAAGACAAAGAAGATAAAATGAAGTCAGCTACACAAAGAAGCAAATCCCATGAAAGTCAACACTAAAACAAAATACTGAAAATTAAGACTGTCGGAAACATACATCAAATGTCTCTAAGCTGTTATCTGGAACGTGGCCAGAGCAAGTTTGGTATGTATCCTTCGACACAGGCTCTATAGCCTTCTCCTCAGACCTGACTTCATGCAACTCAATGCTTCTAGATGAATTATGTACATGCCTTGCTTTGTTTGGGACAAAATCATTTTGGATGGATCTTGATGGTGGTTGATGATTCGTCTCAATAGGATGTCTCAATTCCACAGTGAGCTGGAAAGTAAAAACATGAATGCAGAAATATAAATACTTAGAAATTAATTACTTCAGTTGAATTTAAAGGTAAACATCAGCCTAAATTTCTTGGCACAGCATAGCCTGTCACAAGCAAAGGAGAATTGCATCAGGCGCTGCAAGCCAGCTTTAAAAAAAATAGCTCTCTTATGAAAATGAATCCATAATAATTTTACGCCTACATATGGAATCCATTTTCAGCTACCCCAACTAGTTTTTTGTGTTATAAGATTCTGGATCATCTCAATTGAAAAGTAAGAGATGAAAAGCTTTACTGAACTGCTATATAATTTTAACAATCTCCTAACATTCACAATGCACCTCATTCTTATAGGCGGATAATAACTGACATATCCGTTGTCACATCGAACATACCAACTAATATGAGGACCATCCCTGGAGCTAATTTCAAACGGCCAATAATCAATAGTATGCCAAAACATACAATCGCAATCCAAATACGTAACATATTCAAACTCCAAGCTGAGACAGCTTTATTTTTCATGTAACATTTTCTTGTCTAAAAATGGAAAGATGGAAATGTAGATAACCACACGTAGTTTGCCCGGAATTGTTTGGTTCGTTGTGTGTTCCGTGTGTGGTACAGATATGAGGACGCAGTAAACAACATACCTGTTACATGGGGGTAGGTTTAGTCGGTTCATTATTTAGGTTTGCAACCCGCTTTAGTATGCTTATTCGAGACGCTCTCGCACATTATACATTGTAAATAACTTGTAATCTAATTGATTGATGGTATGCTTCTTGAGCAAGTCTCCCTCTCTCTCTCTCTCCCCTCTCTCTGTGTGTATAGATAGAGATAATTTAGATATTTGTATTGTATTAAACCAAGTAGCTTTTAATTAATTGAGTGTGTGCCGGTATTAATTTTTATTTCAATAGAAATGTTATTCGTGAAAGAGATATGAGTGCGGTACATTAAATTTAGAGTTGTGGGACGTAAGAATAGTATGCAATAAGCAGTTTGCTAAGTGAGTAAGAGTATCCAGTAACTATGGGTTTGCCCAAATCTCATGTGGTCACCTGTAGCCCTAAAACCTACACATACACGCATGTGGTTTAAGGCTTAGTTTCTCTGTTAGGATTTGCATTCAAACTAATTGGGTGTGTGAACCACTCTCCCGAAAGCGCCAATCGCTATTCAGGAGTTTTGGGACCTCTCTATCCATCCCATCCACTTCGCTGCCTTATCCTTCGGTTTACAATCACAGGCCCTGTTATGCCATCCTTCGATGCTAACTCTGAACTCATGCTTCCACCTCCAGCTTAAGCACTTCTATCGATCAATTCTGGTTCACCTTCGCATTCAAGAAAAGCTTTTCAACTTACAGCCGAACCCAACGAGTGAAGTATACGTAAGGAGTCAGAAGAAAGCAATAGCTTGATTCTAACAATGAAATGACGTACTCCACGGCTCCACCCATTCTAATATATAAGAGCTACTTACTGAAAATGTAATATACAAGAAGATTGTTTCTCCTCATGAGAAGTGAGACTCACTTGTAGATTTATTTTACAAAGTCATTTTGCTCTTATATTTTGAAAGAGGGAGAATTTGTAATAACTAAAATATCCTCTTCATATTGGCATTTCATTCTTTACTCCCTCCATCCCACAATATTTGCAAAACTTTTTTAGCACGTAGCACAGATTTAAGATGTGCCAAAAGTACATTTGAACATTACTTTATATTTGTAATTAATAAAAAATACACTTCAATATATTTTAAAAATTAATATTTAACACTTCCTAAAATTCGCGTCTAATCAATGTACCTGAAAACAAATAATTTCGGTTCATGGACGGAACAAGAATGCTTTACACTACACACGCTAGAAATGGTACACAAGAGTAGCTTTATATGGATGCTTATAGATAAGAAATCTTTTAAAAATAAAAACCAACAAAAGCTAAATTTTCGAAATAATTTTAATTACATCAATAAGTTGATTGCTTTAAAAATAATTTAGTAAATGTGTCATGTTTAAACATCCAATACAAAATTAAAATATTGAAATTTTTGCAACTAGAAGTAGAAAATAAAGATATATTTGGGCAGTTCAATTTTTTTTAGTTTCGAAAAGTAGGAGTACCATGTTTAGACACTAAGTACCAAAATGCAATTTGTTAGGTCAATGGGAGTACTTGGCAACTCCGTACCACAAAAGGTGTTGCAAAAAATGTAAAATAGAGGGAGTATTTTTTTAGAACCCACTCATCTCTTTCAACTCTATTAATGTCAAAGCTTTCAACATCAACACCTCTATTTCTATATGAAACTCCTGAAACATCCAACAGTTCAACTACGTTGTTCTTATCTTCTTTGCCCCTTCCATTTTCTCTCTACTCAGCAATGAATATCCAGGAAATTTCCAAACTCAATAAAAAATCAAATGCATGGCACAACTTCTCTCCAGTTGTTTTCTACAGTCTCTCCTCTTCCTCCCTTATTTCGATCCTAAATTACTATCTCTTATTTGGATTTTGGAAATACCAAACCGACCATCAACTAGAGCTGCATTTGGAGGTCAGAGCGTCACACAAATTCATAGTCCCTTCATGCCATCAAAGTCAATAATATCGCCAATTGAATTATAAATGCATACTTATATATACACAAACATAATAAGAGATGTCGAGTAATACTTGAAATGGCACAGGCAAGGAAGGTGAACCTATCCTATGTGGGATGACATTGTTGGAGGAAGTTTTTCTTAGTTTAGATTAATTGAAGGGCATAAAAAGTAAGAAGAGAGATGGATTGGTTTGCGGTGGTATGGAGCCAGAGATTGTAACAATGATGGTAGATGGTGACGGTGAGATTTGACAAGTTAATTTTGAGACTTCTATTTCGTACAAGAGATTAAACTTTGAGAGAAAGTCATAGGGAGATTAACATGTATATAAGTAAGGAATCATAGACATTATACACTCTAACTGACAAAGTCTTCACGGAAATGAATAGTTTCACTTCAACAGCATAGGCGTTTATGTGTAGGTTTTAGGACTAAAAATGGCAGGTGGAATTTTGGGTGAATCAATGTAATTATTTGAATTTAACTCGAACTAATATCAAAATTTTGAAAAAGAGAATCTATTTCTACAAATAATTCTTTGAAATCAAAATAGTAGATATATAGAACTCTTATGAATACTAAATTTTCAAAAAACATATATCCATTAAACTCTTCATTTATCTTGGGAACATTGAACAAGAATGACATACCTTAGAAAAAAACCCACTCCCTCAATACAATGTTATTCCTAGCCTGGCATTTTTAAATTAGAGGATAATCAACCAAAAGCCTATATATCACAATCAAAGATAGAATGAAATAAATTTCACTACAATACAAGGGAATTGACTTGAATCTAAGACATTTTAAAATTAACATTAAAAGATAAAATATTCGGATGAAGAGAAGGTCAACATGGCTATAGAAAGATCAAGAAAAGTAAATCATGTCTTTTTCCATTTATTTTGTACTGTTTAAGTGTATGATAGCAAATAAAGATTGCGGTTCCTTGCTTATTTTTCAGAGTTGAAAAACGACCGCAAAATTAAATTTTAACAAAGCAATTCTATGTTGGAATTTCTTTGATGAATTCAAAAAAAGGTAAAATTGAAAAACACTAACCCAATTCAATCAAATAATTCCCTCAAAAGGAACAAGATAAAGACGTGGACAGAGGAGGGCCCTCTAAACTCAACTGGCAGATCAAGTACTGTTAATTGTTGTCAATGGTGGTGATGAAAAAAAAAACCTAAATTTTTATTTATTTTTCAGATTTTTCAATTGAGAAGTAATTGATGTAGTTAAGTATTTTATTAGAAGCGAGGGATAAAGCGCAATTAGTGTAGGGATTTTGATATTTAGTAATTAGTGTTTCCTAATCCATTAATGTTTTGGTTTTTCTATTCCATTATGGTTACGGTAACGTTTTGATTTAAATAGTGTCGTAATCCTCGCAAGTTAATTAACTTGTGAAATATTAGTAGTTTTCAAAATTTAGATTTTGATTGCGACAAATTTTTTGAATTCAAATACAAAGAATATTTGCCAAGTGAAAATTTTTGGGGATTGGTCATTCTGAGATAAGGCATCTATCAATCTTGTTTGCGATCGAGAGACCCTAATATTTAGCTACAAAACCTAGACCCCAAGTACTCTTTGTCCTACATTTGATTGTATTTGTAAGAAACTTTATTCATCTTGGATTTTATCTGAGCTTCTTTTAGGTTAAATGCAAGAATTATAAAAGAGAAGTAAAGTAACAAAAAAGACTTGAAAAGGAGATGAGGTTAAATGGAAAACAAATATTCTTTGTTTCCTTAAATTATTGTTTCTTTAGTTTTTTAAAATTCATTTAAAGAAGTTCTAACACCCGAAATTCTTGAATAAAATTTTAATTTTGTGGTAATTGTTCGATTTGCAAAAAGGAGAGACATGAATATCAATCTCCATTCGCCTATCGCATACTCGAACAAAAAAGTAACTGGAAAAAAGGGCATCAGTTATTCTTCTTGATTTTTCTACAGCCACGTTTACATTTTCCTAATCCGATTACTGATCTTTTAATGCTAATTTTAGAATCCGTCTCAAATCTCTTAATATCCTATATCCTACACAACTTTTATCACATTCTATCTTTGTAATTTGGTATTATGGCCTGTTGTATATAGTCGCTTAGTTGATTATCCTCTAATCTAGACATGTAAAGGGTCTCCAGGCTAATAGTATGTTGCCGTAAGTGTTGAGAGAATGGGTATTTGTCTTGAGTACTCCATTTTTGTTCACCATATAATGTAGATTCAATATGATACTTCCATATTTTCAAGAAGTAGTGAGAATTTGTGAGACGAGTATGTAGATTCAAATATGGTACTTTCATATTTTCAAGTAGTGAGACTTTGTAAGACGAGTAAGTGCTTACCGACCTTAACAGACTTATAGTATGAATTTTTCACTGCATTAAACAATAATAGGAATCTAGGATTTCTGGTAAAAGGAATAAGCTAAACAATATTAGATAAAGATTCATGCCATATCCCTTAACTAGTCATTGGAGACCATAAATTTGTAAAAGTTAACAACAATGTACCCATAATAATACCAAGAAACCAACTTAAGCCATGATAACTAAACATAATTATGTATTTCCATATGGCAGTAAACATAATTATGTATCTCCATATGGAAGCACAGCCACAAGCACATTCATTATTATGTTTACATCAATTGACACATTTTTATTTGCTTTTAATTCTATCGTTACAAAAGAAATTAAATAAATGAATGGTAAAACAATGCTGACAACAGTAATTGCATTAACTTTTTGACATACTTGCATAATAACCCCCGTCTCACAACGTCTTTCTTAGGTTAATGAAGTTCTTTTTTCAAACTGTTAAAAGGGACAGCCGGTTATGATGAGAATCCTATCTGCTTGGTCCAGCATGCCAAAGAAATCGTATTAATGTGTAGAACAAGTATGTGATTACCACACTTTAAATTTTTACGCTCCATTAAACAAAACACTAGAGAAAGAAACACAGACGCTTTCACTAGTCCTATTGTCGTTATAAATTAGTAATAAAAATTATGAATGGCACAATAACTAAATTAACTTCTTGACAAAAAAGTACAATAACACCCCTTTTTACTCCATCTTTCTTAGTTAAATGAAGTTGGAATTTGTCCCCACTGCTAAATAAGTGACATGAGGTAGTAAAGAGTATTCGATCTGCTAGGTCCAACAAGCAATTTCCAGTGTGATTGTGCCACGCATTCAAGAGTATTAAAAATCTCACGTATGATTTGATTACAACTTACTGATTTTTTTGGACAAGTTTCCAAAGGCCTATTTGCAACTCTTGCAGAAGGACCAGCAAACTTGATGATCCCGTTACACTGGTTACTACTAGGGAAGACAGTAGTACCTGCACAGTCATATGCACTCTCATATCAGATATCTTAGGGCATGGAGAAAGTTGACATAAAATAAGTAAAAAAAAGTACCTTCTTCCACAACACTGTGTAAATTTGAAATCAAAACAGAGCCACGATTTTCCTCTTCATTTTGCCATTGTGTTGTTCCAAGGGCAATTTCTTTGTCACAACAGCTACGATTATCAATAATCGGCTTACCACAGTGCTCAAACACAGACTTCTCTAAGCATAAATTTGACTCTACAGCAGCAATACCTTTCCTACCATCTGAATTTACCTTACATGAATGAGATTCACCGACTTTTAAGCGCTTTTTGTCTGGCTCTTTTAGTTCAAGATGTACAAAATCAGCAGGAGCTTTTCTGCGCATCCTAGTCGCTCTGTTGCTCAAATTTGTAGCACTATCAGTCTTACCTGAGGTTGGTTCCTTATTTTGCTTCGCAGCCTTAACCTTTAATTCATTTTCCCTAATTGCAATTAGCTGTCGTAGATCTTGAAGTTTACTACTATTCAAATGAACATTTCGGTTGCAGCCATGTTCCTGCTCTGCTTTATTTATGTTAAGAATATTTATATGTTTAACATGAGATCTTTTCTCGCCTAATACAGGATTGCCATTATTAGAAGAGGCTACATTATCTTTGGTCATCGATGAGACAAATGTGTGACTCAAAGACACATTTCTAGGCATCGTGGTGCCTTCTCTGGCATTCCCTGGCAACATTTGCAATTTTGCAAATGAAGCAGCAGGATGTCTTCCACTTACCCCCGCAACGTTTTTAGTTTCATATGCATTTCCTTGCCCACACTCTTCAGTGTCACTACCGCTGTCATCATCGGAGAAGCTTATTACAAATGGCACTCGATTCTTCTCAAACTTCTTATGATAATTTGGCTGTACAGAAGATCTGGAAGCTGCTCCAACAACCCTTGAAGGATTACTGCTCAAAGCAGACTTCGCTGCAGAGTTGGCAGGAAACGTCAAAATACAGGTTTATTGACATATAAATTCCTGCAGAATCTGACAAATACTAAAAAGCTACAGTAAGTAACCATATATGGCAGGGATACTCGAGCATTACTGTCTAAAATATAAGGAAACATGCATTGAATTTTTTTTATAAGATCACATACAAAACCTAGATATATGGTGCATTATCATGCTAACTGGAAATATATCTATCTACCACTGACTTTACAAAACAAATTATCATTCCAGTTCAGTTAAGAGTAGGGATGAGGGGAAAAAAATCAACAAACAACCATCTGAAACATACAGAGTGGGAAATTGATCCCATTGGTGCTCCATAGTACATATCTAGGGATTAAGGTAGAACAATTAAATATTGAAGTTTAACAGTTAACTCCTACCAGTCTTGACAAGTTGTACATTTTTTTTCACTGGAGCAACATGAACAGGCTCCTTTTGAACCAAAGTTCTGCCATCCAACTGAGTTGTGGGGCCACCTGGAATTTCCTGCGACACATAAACTATATTGTTTTGAAAAAAGGTTCCGAAGGGAAGTTAAAACTATTCCAACAAGCTTTCAAGCAATCCAATTGAAAAGAGTTTAAATGCATTCAGGTCTATACACTCCTAACAAGATCAGGAAGACAACTAACATAATTAAGTTTTAAGATCAGGTACCAAGGGGAAGTTAAATTAGACTAGCCCAACAAGCTTTACAGCAATCCAGCCGAAAAAAGCTTAAATGCATTCAGGTATATACTCTATACACACCTATAAAGACCAGGACAAGAAACACATACTACTTTCTCAGTCCCAAAATGAGAGTCTCTACTCTAAAAAAGACTTAAAATGGCATGATATTTCCAAATCTTCCCTTCATGAGAAGTGATCAAACTTAGTTTTTTTCATATATGATAAATATAAACATCTATAATTAAGATAGATAGTTAAATAGGAAACTGACTTCTCTTCAGAAACATGTTGTTTTCCTGAAATGAGGCTCACGTTTTGTAAGGGAGTTTTTCAAGTAAAAGTTATGGAAATCAGTAGCTACAGAAATTTAACAAAATTATTTAAAAAAAAGAAAGATGAAAAAGAAAAGAAAAGAATGGGAGAAAAAGAGCTATGAAATCAGTGAGTATAACAAAGGGGAAAACAAGTTTCAAATGCATTAAAAAAATAGCAGAATAAATCAAACTGGAATGACAAATGAACTCGTAAGAATAAAAAAAAAACAAATAGACCTCCAATTTAGATACATGAGAAGCAATTCATACATAAGACATAAGTTTATACATATTGGGAATTGATATATTATATATGTTGACATAAATTCGTATACTTCTGATGAATTGGAACAGCAACGTAATGAAATTCTAATAGCAGGTGAATTTATACATTATTATCGTCGGATGATGTAGAGAGCTCTCCATCTTCTTTACTTCTGGAGGAATTGTCTGGATTAGGGTTTGCTGTTGCGGGAGCTTTCATCTTCAATTCATCTCTCTCCATTTTTCTCTCTCTCCTCTTGTTTCTCTCTCTTCAAGGCTGAGCAAAATGCGGTCAGATGCACAAACATGGTGCTATTTTGTTACAAGAAAAGTACCAAAATGCCCCCGACAGCGTGTATCACACTGTTTAGTGTTTAGGAAGGTTTACACAGCACCGTGTTATGTAAATCACGTTCTTCCAGGAAACAATATTGTCTTTTTGTTGGGAAAATAATCATAAAAAAAATTATTTAAAAAGTAAATTTATTTTAAAATAACTTATAAGTTAAAATTTAAAATTTAAAATTTAAAATAATTTATAAGTGATAACTTATAAATAAGAGTTTTTGGCACTCTTCTCACTTATAATAAGTCATAAATTAAGTTAAAATAAAATATAAAGGTGTTTAACTAAAATGATTTATAAATTAATATAAGACGTAAACACTATTAATATAATATTAATATAAGGGCAAAACAATCTTTACATTTATTCAAACTTACTTATTTTAAAATAACTTATAAGTTATTTTTAATAAATCATAATTTCTTACTTATCGAAAATGACTTATAAGTCAAAAAATAAGTCATCCACAAACATTTCAACAGTAAAAAATAACTTATAAGTTAATTTGACCAACTTATAAGTTGTTGTCGAACAGGCTATAGGTACCCTAATATATAAAAACTAATCCCAGCATCTCCAAGTACACTTAAGTAAGTAAAATTAACCCTAAATTTATTTTCAGCTAAAAAATGGTTAAATTATTGTTTTATGACGAGAAACTCCTATTTTTTTTATACGGTTTGATCGTAGAAGCCCACCTAAATCACTTTAACTATACGGTTAATTATGAAATACAATCTAAAGACAAACAAGTTAGTAAAGGCAAATAACAAATTCAATTGTAAATTGATCAAAGTGAAAAAAGTTAGGGCTTATTAAGAAAAAAAATCGATTGAGCTTGATAGATCACCAAATTGGAGAACTTTCATGAGATTATGGCGCTCAAGTAGGTAAATCGAAATTCTAAATCAAGTGGCCATGGTTTAAGTGATGAGATTTCAAGAAATGGAGAAATTTGGAACTCCTTTTACAGAAGTAAAGTTAAATTTATAACTTGTAGTTTAACCCTTATGGTAGTTGAAAAAGTGATGATAGTAATGGGTATATATATATGGGTTAACTGTATATTTTTACACTTCGTATCTTAAAATTTAAACGCTCTCATCTCGTTACCTAAAATACTCTTAAGTAACCATAATTGACTCTTTAGTAATTTTCGGTCAGAAAAGTTGTCGGAATTGCCACGTGTTCTGGTAGAGGGAGTATACATACGGTTTGACCATATTTTTTTGCATTTGACCATTTAAAATGTTAGTTTGAAAAATTAAAAACATACATACAATCATATTATAATAAAGCGGAAGTATGACTTAAATCGAATTTAAAAAATTTTACAATCCCATAAATCACCTTATATGATATTATTAATTGAGACAAATAAAATATATACCTTATGAAGATGATTCAACTACTGCATTGATCTTCAAGTTCCAACTATTTGATCCTCTGCGCTTCTTCTAATCCATGGATCAACGTTAGCTACTCAGTGTGTGCAACGCTCTAAATATGATCCACCAAGAGATTATTTATTTAATAAGTAAATTTAGGGCTCTCTAAACCTTGGATGGCAAACCCTAATTTTCTTTCTCTCCTAACTTCTTAGGTTGCAGAGAATTATTACGTGGTATCTTAATACTCTCACTTGTGTCAACCCTTAATCTATCATAAGATCTCTCCTTGTATAGACTAATTCATTTCCTAAACTCTTTAGGACTTAGAGCTTTAATTCAATAGCTAAACTATTTAGGAACTAATTTATTTATAATAATAATAATAATAATAAGACTTCTCTTATTAATTTATAATTAGTATTTATCCAAATACTTAATTATAAATATTATTATTTCTCAAAATACTAAATTATTATTATTAAGTCAATTACTTCTAAAATAATATTTTTCTTTTATGGTATGACCCTTTAGGCTCAATATTGTATTGGTAGTAAAATAAATAAATTAGAACTATTTTAATATTATTTATAATAAATTAAACTCATTTAATTCAAATATAAATAAATAATATTTTCTACATCACGAGGGAACCTGTCAGCATATCATAATTATCTAGATAATATGAAATCAACGTTTAATTACAAAGAACCTATTCATCAAATAGTTACCGGATAATTCAATCATTCCACCATGCAATGTGGCAATCAAATATAAAATATGGAATTACTGTCCATTTTTATTTATTTGATCATATGCATTTCAATTCTAAAATACACAACGTAACTTTAGTTAATGTAAATTAAAAACTTCTTTTTAATTCCCATTAAACCCTGGTCAGGGATTTATGAGTTGTCATTTATCAAATTGCATATTACATTTTCTCCTTCTACTGGAAGTGGTAGATCATTTGTTGATCATTTACCTACTTTCATGTACATTTTATTATAACCAAACACACCCTTTTATATACCCAAAGTGTAAGACCCCAACTTTTATGAATAAAGATTTAATTTTTTTTATATATTATTTCGAAATAGAAAGGTGTTGATTTGATAAATGTGAAAAGTTATGGGTGAAATGTGAAAATATTTCAAAATAAGCAAGTGGTTATAAAATATTCATTGGGGAATATTCGTTTGGTCGTGGAATATTCTTGTTGTCGGGGAACATTCGTACGACGGCGCAGCTATTTGTGGGCCCCACAACGGAATAACTGTCGGATATAGAAAGCGACAGAAATAACATTTGATAAATAACGGTAAAACTGTTACGGTTAAACTGTTGAAATATCCGGTGATAAAAATACAGTAATATGCGTTGTGCACAGTAGCACACGATATTGCACAGTATTTTGAATTATTGGTTCTTACGTAAGAAGTCAATTACTCAATAATTGCTACAGTAATTACTGTTCAATATTTTATATTATTGATTTAATAATTGCATGATATTTTATTGGATCAATAATTGCTACGTTGCTATTTTATATGATTGATTCAATAATTGCTACCGTTGATATTTTGTATTATTGATTCAATAATTGTCACTGCACAGTATTTCACATTATCAACTCAATAATTCATATTATTATTTGAATAATATTATTAGATAGCATTATTGACAATGTCTAAGGAAGTTCTGTCTAGTAGGGGTTATTTAATTGCGCGCCCGTAAGGAGAAATCCTTATCGGAAGGCCCCCTCTTTCCTGAGAACGACCTGGTTGTTAATATTGTAGTTCTGTAATATTATTTATGAATAATTAATTATTGATTTATATGATAAAGAAATATTTATTTTGTGGATATAAAAGAAGGAATTAGTGCTGATGTGTTTTTATCAGTATTTTGTTATGGAAAATCATCCGTTTATGGATTTCGGATAATTTATGTTTGGAATTTGGAAAAACTTCCTTTTACAAAGTTGTAGATAATTAAATTTCCTATGAAAAGGATATAGAATTTGTATTTTTCTGACAAAATGGCTATTTATTATGAATTATTGAAGTTTCAAAAATAAATATTTTTTAAATAAAATGGTGGGTGTGACGCCCCCAGAATAGGTCCATTCAACCCAACCTATTCTGAGTCGCCAAATACATGGTACAGAATTCAAATACAAACTTTATATCATACGGTCGTGCAAAATACGACCACACAACTGTGAGTGTCAATACAAATATGTAGAAAATATTAAGATTCAAACTAAGTCCTCATTACAATTATTATCACACTATTTATCAGAAATAGTGAGGACTACTACTGCTCTAACTCGGACCATCACTCCGTCCCCCGACTAGTTCCCGCAACATTCTCATTTCTTGAAGAGGACAACAGATGAAAAAGGTGAGCTCAACTAGCTCAGTAAAGAATATTATGACTAAGATAATGGAAAATAAATTATCGTTAGCCCTCAATAAATCAGATAAAATATAATGGACAACCAATCTTAGATCAATATTCGCAGCGAAAATAACAATTCATTAGAAGAGTTAAGCAGAGAATCAAGTCTACTATCTTCTATGATTTAAAAGTCCATCATCAATATTTTATCCCTGTAACATCAATCAATATACATCTCGAATCAAATATTCATCTTTGCACTACAGGCCAAAGATATTCATTTGTATCATCAGTGGTCATATTCATCTCAACACCTGTCATCTTTGCACTACGGCCAAAGATATTCATCAGGTAATCATTCATCTTTGCTCTACAGGCCAAAGATATTCATCAAGTAATCATTCATCTTTGCTCTACAGGCCAAAGATATTCAGTTACATCACCTTTTAGGACTGAGAATGATGAAAAACATTTAAAAAAAACGAATCCAGTGAGATAAAAGACAAAGACTAAGGATTTGTATTTTAGTATATTCAATTCAAAAATACCTCGTAATAATCAATTATGGAGCAAAATTCAAGAATAGAGCTCAAAACTTGGATACAATCAAAGATAGTAACCTTAACAAGCAATTTGGACAAATAGAAGAAAATTTAATTTTTCCGTGAATAGTGCCGTATACGTGAATAGTAACCCCGACGAAAAAAGTAAGAATTTCAACATAAAATCCATGACAATATTTTTGTATAATGATATTGAAAAGAATAACATCATTTACTAAAGAAAATAACATCCCTTACCTCAAAAAGATAGTATCTCTGACTGGAATATCGGATATAATACCGAAGAAAACTTGCACTGAATAGCAATACTCAAAGTATTGAAATACTCACAAAAATACGCTCGATATTATAGAGAGAGAAAACTTCTGATTCTGGTGTGATTTTCAATTCTAACCTAAGCACCCTATTTATAGGAAAAACTTAGGATGCCAAAGGAGACTAAAATAATAAAATAATATTATTTTCTTTAAAATTTCCGCCGCCTGGCGGCTAAAAATTTAAGATTTTTCAACAACAAAAGTGGGGCCCACCTTTTTATTAAAAAATATTTATTTTCTGAAACTTCAATAATTCATAACAAATAGCCCCTTTGTCAGAAAAAAACAAATTCTATGTTCTTTCATAGGAAATTTAATTCTCTACAACTTTGCAGAAGAAAGTTTTTCCAAATTCCAAACATAAATTATCCGAAATCCATAAACAGATGATTTCTCACACCAAAATATTGATAAAACTCATCAGCGCCAATTCCTTCTTTAATATCCACAAAATAAATATTTCTTTATCATATAAATTAATAATTAATTATTCATAAATAATATTATAGAACTACAATATTAACAACCAGGTCGTTCCCAGGAAAGAGGGGGCCTTCCGATAAGGACTTCTCCTTACTGGCGCGCAATTAAATAACCCCTCCTAGACAGAACTTCCTTAGACATTATCAATAATGCTATCTAATAATATTATTCAAATAATATAAATTATTGAGTTGATAATGTGAAATACTATGCAATGACAATTATTGAATCAATACTACAAAATATCAACTGTAGCCATTATTGAATCAATCATATAAAATGGCAACGTAGCAATTATTGAGTCAATAAAATATCAATGTAATAATTATTGAGTCAATAATATAAAATATCAACGTAGCAATTATTGAGTCAATAATATAAGATATTGAACAGTAATTACTGTAACAATAATTGAGTAATGGCTTCTCACGTAAGACTCAATAATTCGAAATACTGTGCAATACCGTGTGCTACTGTGCAACATCGCGTATCACTGTATTTTAACCACTGGGTATTTCAACAGTACTAACGGTAACAACCACGCCGTTATTTTGTAAAAAAGTTATTTCTGTCGCTTTCTATATCCGACAGTTATTCCGTTGTGGGGGCCCACAAATAGCTGCGCCGTCGTACGAATATTCCCCGACAACAAGAATATTCCACGACCAAACGAATATTCCCCGACAACAAGAATATTTTATAACCACTTGCTCATTTTAAAAATGTTTGCACATTTCACCCATAACTTTCATATTTATCAAATCAACACCTTACTATTTCGAAATAATATATAAAGAAAACTAAATCTTTATTCATAAAAGTTGGGGTCTTACAGTGGGCCCCACTTTTGGTTGTTGTGGAAAAATTTCTAAATTTTCAAATCTCACGAGGTGTGCTGGAAGCCGCCAGCGCAGAAAGTCTACTTTGGCATCCTAAGTTTTTCCTATAAATAGGGTGTTTAGGTTAGAATTGAAAATCAGTGCAAATTTTCTTCAGTCTTATATCCGATATTTCAGTCAGAAGTACTATTCTTTTGAGGTAAGAGATGTTGTTTTCTTTTGTAAATGATGTTATTCTTTTTAATATCATTATACCAAAATATTGGCATGGATTTTATTATGAAATTCTTACTTTTTCAGTCGGGATTACTATTCACGTATACGGCACTATTCACGGGAAAATTAAATTTTCTTCTATTTGTCCAAGTTGCTTATTAAGGTTCCTATCTTTGATCGGATCTAAGTTTTGAGTTTTATTCTTGAATTTTGCTCCACAATTGATTATTACGAAGTATTTTTGAATTGGATAAACTAAAATACTAATCCTTAGTCTTTATCCTTTATCTCATTGGATTCGTTCTTTAAAATATTTTTCATCATCCTCAGTCCTAAAAGGTGATATAACTGAATATCTTTGGCCTGTAGAGCAAAGATGAATGATTACCTGATGAATATCTTTGGCCTGTAGAGCAAAGATGAATGATTACCTGATGAATATCTTTGGCCGTAGTGCAAATATGACAGGTGTTAAAATGAACATGACCACTGGTGATACAAATAAATATCTTTGGCCATAGTGCAAAGATTACAAGTGTTGAAATGAACATGACCACTGGTGATACAAATAAATATCTTTGGCCGTAGTGCAAAGATGAATATTTGATTCGAGATGTATATTGATTGATGTTACAGGAATAAAATATTGATGATGGACTTTTAAAATCATAGAAGATAGTAGACTTCATTCTCTACTTAACTCTTCTACTGAATTGTTATTTCCGCTGCGAATATTGATCTAAAACTTGTTGTCAATAATATTTTATCTGAATTGTTGAAGACTAACGATAATTTATTTTCCATTATCTTAGTCATAATATTCTTTACTGGGCTAGTTGAGCTCACCCTTTTCATCTATTGTCCTCTTCAGAAAATGAGAATGTCGTAGGAACTAGTCGGGGGACAGAGTGATGGTTCGAGTTAGAGTAGTAATAGTCCTCACTATTTCTGATAAATAGTGTGATAATAATTGTAATGAGGACTTAGTTTGAATATTAATATTTTCTACATATTTGTATTGACACTCACAGTTGTGTGGTCGTATTTTGCACGACCTTGTGATATAAAAGATTGTATTTGAATTCTGTACCATGTATTTGGCGACTCAGAATGGGTTGGGTTAACTGGACCTATTATGGGGGGTGTCACACAAAGAGTATTGATGAATATAACAAAGTATAACTCATAATACACAAGGTACTATATCACAACCAAGTCTGTAAAATCACTTCCTCATCCCCACCTCAACCACGCACATTCCATCCCCAACTCGATTGATTATAATGGATGAGATAACTGATTAGATGATGGTTTTTTTTAAAAATTAGACAAAATAAGACGTTGTTGGATATGATGAATAGAGTGATGAAGAATCATATATTTTTTTCATTAATTCGCTTCTAAATTTTTAATTTGTTTTCTCTTTTTATTTATAGGAAAAATCCTAACAAGCAACCACTTCGATTTGGTGAAGAAAGGATGAAACACAAAAAATTAGGAAATAAATGTTTAAGAGATTTGGGGAAGAAAAGATAAAGCGCAAATGTGAGAAAGAAAGGACAAAATTGTTGAGTAAAATCTAGTTATGCACAACACGCAAGTATACGTGGTCTTTACAATTTTTTATTTAAAATGTGTTGGAATATGACTCACTGTGATTGCTGTGATAAAGAAAAAAAATTAGCAAAAAAAAAAGTATATGTGATCAACAAATAATAAAATGAAAGTAGAATATCGTTCACACGAAGAATTATTTAATAAAAATTATCAAGTACCAACTTGTAACCAACTTAATCTTATTTAAACGATTGATTTAATATTTTGAATAATAATTAATTAAACTAATACTAACTACGAATAGAATGAAACTATAATATGAAGATTTGAGACTATAATTTTACCTATTGTTTCATTTAAATCAATACACTTTCCGTTAAATCAAATTAATTATCTCGGATTGTTAATCAAGAACACGAAGGTAAAATATGACCATCTCTCGATGCACTATACTCATATCAACTCAAATCCACAAATGATAGAATTAAGAAGAACACCCTAATTAACTAATCCATTATATCTCTATATAAATTACAATTTAATAGGGTTTAAGCACAAATTCTTTAGCGGATTACATGAGGTACATAGCTATATCTCTATCCTAGGCACGAATCATGATTTCCATCGCCATGTAAAGTCACAAACACATGTTATTATGATCAGATCTAAACCCATAATCCGTTTCTCAATTTCATATGGATGATCAAGGTAATTGGTAGTTAAGCAATTAAGCAATTTAACACAAATCATAATAGGCAATCCAATATTAATAATGAATAAGACTAATACGGAAACATATCAAAGTAAATTATGTAACAAGATCCATTATAATATCAAAATAGAGTTTAGCTCATGATTAAGTAAGAATCCATAATCCACCATTGTTTATACATTGAAAGATAAAAAGATAGAAGTAAAGAGAAGTTAGGAATTGAGATATGCAAATCTGAATTTCTCTTGCTCCAACTCTAAATCTCCAATGATCTTCAATTGCTTCAATGTTCAATTCTAATATAAACTAGGGTTGTATCTAATCTAACCTAATGGACTCCCTTAATCCTTGTGAATACTCTTTCTTTTATATCCCTCTTCATATGTCTTTTAGTCCTCCTTAAATTCCTTCCAACCATCAACCCAAACAAATTATTTTTAGACTCAACTTCTGAAATTCCTTTTTTTTTCCAACAAGCCCACCCCGACGGGTTTTTTGTATTGGAAAACCCAGCCTCGGCGGGTGAACAATAACTGAAATTACAAAAATGCCATTAAACTCCATTTTTCATGTTTTAACCCACCGAAGCCGTTTCCTACAACACAAACACAAGCACAAAAACAAGTAACATGAAACTAAAAATACTTAAAGTTAACAAAGAATTAAGTCTTGAAAGGTATCCAAATTGTAGGCATAAAACCCACTCATCAAAAAATGTAAAGGGATTTCATGAAAAGGAAAAAACACACAATTTGAAAAAATAATTGTAATCGTAAGATGTGCTCCTTCAAGTTCTTGAGTTATTGTTGTAGTGGACTTGTATTGACAAATAACAATATGAAGATCTAGCTCTATATAATTAGTGTTAGCCCAACTTATAAGATAAGAGCTCAACTTTAAATACTTATTAAAATGGAACAAACAAATTGAAAGCAAATAGCTAATATATATATATATATAGGACTGATCCATAGTTAACGTCGTAAAAAAAAGTATCCTTACAACAAATCCTGATCGTCCATCCGGATATTTAACGACTTATATTGCTCTCATCCGCATTTTAATTTTCCAATTTAATACCGCGGATGAGACAAATGTCCAAAATAACCTCTTTGTAAAGTTTTTCGCATATATCATTTTTAAACAAGTGTCGTCAATTGCGAACGCTAAATATGACTGGCCCATTGAGAAACGACATCGTATTGACCAAATTTAAATTTTTATTTAGTTTTCTAAGGTACGAAGTATTAAAATGTAGATACCAACTTCGTCAAATAACGGCCCTCCTCTGCTGCACTTTAGCTCAGAGGAGGGCATACCAAAAAAACAAATGATATATAATAAGTCAAATAGCACCCTTCCGCCATATAATCCCTAATTTGTTGTTTTGGTATGCCCTTATAATCACCATACAATAATGCATATTCCAAAATCTCATCTCTCTCCGCCATTGATAAAAACTCATCTTTACTCACATAAAAGTAATATTTTCCATGAACTTCACCGAGTCTCATAACTTTACTAGTTGCTGTAACAACAAAATGCATATTTCCTCTCACTTCTCTCAATCTTTTTATCACTGCATATTTACCAACCCCACTTGGGCCACTTATCACTATAAGTCTATAATCAAATGTCTATAATTTGGGACTAATGGGTGTGAACTAAATGGAGTACCCAATGAAACTTTAAGTGCTCAATATAATTTGACCCTATCCGCCTTATCAACAACCTGCATTGGAATAGTTGCGGGTTGCCGAGCATCACCCATATTGCAATTTGATGAACAAGATCGACGACTCAGAGAATTTGGCCTTGAAAGTCTAAAATTGAAGCTATTAGGGCTCGAGAATTATGAGTTTAAATTGAAAAAATTAAAAGGGTTTGTTGATTTCCTGTATAAGATATATGGGGCGTTAGAATGGGCGAGAAAGGTATAGATTCTTCCAAAGAACATTGAATGTAGTGGTGCACAAATGGCCTGCGGCCTGACTGGGGCCCGACCTGGTCAAAGCCCGGCCTGGTCAAGGCCTGATCAGGTCAGGCCCGACCTGCAAGCTGAGAACATACCATTTTTTTTATTATATCTGGCCTGGCCTGACCCTCTAAAATAGGCCAGTCCTTCTGCTTAGTCTGACCTGAGTCTCAGGCCCAAGCTGCCCAATCTAGTCCACTACTCCACAGTCCACTCCTTTCTTTCCTTGAACCAAGGGTCCAAGTGTCAAATCTTCCATTGTCCAATGTCCAAGGTTCAAGAGGAAGGAAACATTAAACAAATCAAAGAGATACATAGTGTTGGGAATTACATATTCAAATTTGATGTTGAAAGTAAATATATATGCTTATGTGTAAAGTCCTTCAGAGAATTAATGTACAAGGACTTAGATGATAGATCAAAATTGTTAGGTTGATATGTGCTTTAATGTTTATCATTCTGTAAATGAATGAATAGAAAAAATATCAAAGCTATTAGGTTGATCTATTTTGAGATGTAATTGTTAGGCCTCAACAGATTCGTAGTCTGTCGAGTCAGCTAGAACTTTGCAGAAGACAAGGCAGAATCGTGGAGTATCGAAGAATTTATTTCAAAATTGTAGTCTGTCTTGGAAGCCACACTCAGAATCGTGGAGATAATCCGAGCGCTCGCCGAGCCAATTCAAGGATCGCAGTCAGCTCTCGGAAACGTGGAGTCTGCAAAACAAGCAAGTGAAGATCGTAGTCTATCAGAGTTTAAGAGAAATCTTAGTGTTCTCTACGATCATTGATGAATCAAGCATGAGCACGATAAGACACAACGATCACGATCCAAAGACAAGAAACGTGGTCTCTCCAGTCAGCATCAGAATTGTCTAACTGATGAAGGATAAAGTATGACAAATGGAGAATGGATTATAGACGTTGACATTTTGGTAGTCCCAATGATCCAATATTCATCCTTAATATGTATCGAAGAAGCGTATTGAAGAAGCTAAGGAAAGGACTGCATGCCTAGCTGAAAACACCTTTTCAGGTGTTAGGTGAGAAAGTAGTCTGCTATGTCAGTGGGCCAGGCGGCAGAACAGCAGATTTGTAGGAAGTCAACATCAGTGCTCAAAAACGTCTGAAACATTTAATGCTGCAACGGATGCCTTCAACGAAAACATTTCAAAGGCTCCTTCATAAGCAAATCAGACAAAGATTCAGAATCAAGCAAGCAAGAACTCAAAAGCTCAAGAACACTCAACGTCCAAACTCTACGATACAGAAGAAAAGCTTGCACAGCTACTCAGTTCTTTCGAACTTGTGCTTAACAGCAACTGAGTAGCACTGCCCAAGAACTCAACTCTCAATCAAGTGTATACCAAATCTGTTGGACTTGAAGAGTTTGAAGTGAACTAAGAAGTTTCAATACTGTTTGTCTTGAAGGAATCTAAGTGATTCAAAGAAGTGTAAAGTCATCCTTAGTGGATTTCCTACTCGTGGAGTAGAAGAGTGGACTAGGAGCCTTGTGTGCTCTAAACCATTAAAATCAATGTGCCTGATATCTGCTATAACTGTTATATATAATATAAACTGCTATAACTGCTTATCACCTTTAAACTTGGTTTATCTAAAAGGAAAGCAAACAAATCATATATTTCGCCGTGCTTAACAAACCTGATAAGTATTTTGAAAAAGGAAAAAGTTTTAAAATATCTATTCAACCCCCCTTCTAGATAATTATTGTGCCTCTGAGAACTAACACATAGTTTAGTACATCTCTCCCTAACTCCTTCACTCGATTTTTCCCAAGTAAAAACCTAACCGATAGTTAATTCAATTTTTTGTAGGACCCTTTTCTCTTTGTTTTTAAATTGTTCTTGTTATTCAATTTTCGAAACGAAGATGACAATGGAGAGTATACCCAGATGGCAATTCACATTTTTGTGTGGAATTATTTCGTGGATGGCTTTATCTTTATTTTTTAATATACCCAAAAGTTTAGATCCTTAATTCAGTCATGTCCAACCATGGGTAATTAACCATGTCCGGTCAGAAATTCCTATAATCCCTCAGATCCAGGTTCATGCAATATTTATTGATTTCTTTATTTGTTGGTTGCTTGGTTTATGTACATTTAGAAATACCTATGTAATTATTCTAAATATGAATTGTAATTTTGTTGTTTGTTGCTAATTCTTCATTTTATTTGAATATATGTTGGATTTGCAAAAATACTAACATGGACTTTTAGATGATTTGTTCTTTGGTTCTGGGTTATCTTGTGTTGTTTCTTTACTTTCTACACTGCTTTTCTTCCTTTGCTCTTCTGGTTATGCCCTCTTTCTGATAATTTTTGTTTGGGTTATGGGTTTTTATTAATAATTGAAGTACCTGCATTTTTTGATATTAATTGTGTGGTTTGATGGCTTTTGTGATTATTTGGGGAACTATATTAAGGTATTATCCTGTTCATCATCCATTCATACTTTGGTCAATTTTTGCATATAGCTTATTTTTATTATGAATTGGGTCTAGCTTGGGCTTGCCTGGCCTGGTCTGCACGCCTCAACAGGCTACACATTATTGAGCCAAGCCAAGCCTGGCCTGACCTGACCTGACCTGACCTGACAGTCTGGAAGTCAAGGCCTGACCTGACTTGGTCAAGGCCTAACCTGACCTGGTCAATGGCCAAGGCCTAACAAGCCTAGGCCGACACGTTGTGCATCACTAATTGAATGTGAGCTTACATATATAGAGGGGTTGCCGAAAATTTGTAGATGAAGTGGCTCCGCAGTATTAAACGTCCCATCTCTATTATTTGGCATCCACAAATTAATACTGCGGAGCCTATGAAACTAAATAAAAATTTGAATTTGGCCAATAGTACGTTGTTTTCTAATTGGTCATCCATACATAGCGTGCGCACGACCCTTATTTAGAAACAATGTCGTTTCCCAATTGACCATACATAGCGTCCGTGGTTTAATACTATGAACGAGATACTTTTACAAGGAGGGGCATTTAGGACATTTGTCCCGTCTGCAATATTAAATTGCGGAATACTGGAAATTAAACAATGAACGAGAGCAATATAAGTAATTAGATATTCGGATAAACGAGAGCAATATAAGTAATTAGATATTCGGATAGGCGATCAAGATTTGTTGTAATGATATTTTTTTACAACGTTAACTATGAATCAACCCATATATATATAACTACTTAAATGGGTTGTGTGACACCCCCAAATCCGAGTACTTCAATTTCCACGGAATTTGGTGTTCACTGTACAAATATCAAGTTTATCTACCCATAAAAATAAAAACCATTAAATAGATAGAAATAAATCCTCCCCTTATGGGGTTACAACATCTGAATATAAATACATCAATCCCAGGTTATACTAACCTTAAATCTCAAATGCGGAAACGTAAACAAATAATAAGTCTTACACAACTTTAACATAAGTCTTAAATAAACAACAAGTCTTCATCATTTGTTGACCTTGTCCTTGCCCTTGCCCTTGCCTTTGTTAGTAGAAGGCTCGTCGGACCTTTCGTTCTTAACTGCAATGTTATTATTACGCAAAAGTGAGCACGATTGCCAGAAGTATAATAATATAACAACAATATAAAAAACATGCGAGTGAATCAAAGACTTCTGAAATAAGAAAACTCGACTTTTGAATCAAGAATGAATACAAGAATCAAAAGAACATCTGAGGGTCATAAGACCTTGAACTATGTCCTAGGTTGTCAAGTGTTTATACTTGAAAATTTTAACAGTCATAAGACTATGAAATCTACTTCTCGTACTTAGGGGGATCAGCCCTTAGTACCATACTGTGCACAATATCTTAACGCTAAAGCATTATAAATCCCCTTTACAGGGTTGTTCATCTCAGTTTGACATCAGAGTCCGCACCAAAGGAAGTTTGGTTTGAATAAACTCAATAATAGTTCTAAAATTTAGAACGCTCATTAACTATGGACTAGTCGACTCAATAAGGGTTCGCTAGTCTTACAATGTTCAACAATAAATGACATTCAATTTGAATAACAAATCTCAAGAGTATACAATTTAAAAAATATTGTATAACTGAAGTAATACTTCAAAAGGGTTATAATATCTCATATGGAATCTTGAACTTGAATAATAAGAATAAGAACTTGATTGACATAGAATTATAAGTATCGAACTTGCTCACGAATAACTTAAAGTTAGAAAGTTTGCTTAATTTAAAGACTATGAATAAGAACTTGTTTAACAATAATAAGTTAGGGACAAAATACTTGACTCGTACGCAAGCTACAAATCTAGTTACAATTCAATCCCTTAACGTCCTACACATTACATTATGCATACGATGTCGATTAGTTCATAACCATTACGTTCTAACCGTTGAACTTCTTTCTCAAGTTCAACTTAACAACGCGGTTGTAACTTAACTTGCTAACTAACCACATACGTGAGTTTAAACTCACCACATACATATAACACTTTAAACTATCAAAGTCATACTCTATGATACAATATCTATATACACACATAACATATTAATATGAGACTTCAATTTATCTTAAACATGTCAACAATATATTATCTTATTGTTTAATACACTTGTCAAGTCATCACATCAAGTTCGCTACTCATGCGCTGCGTAAAATTTTCTCAAAAACCAAGCCAAGTCCCCGGACAGCACCCACCCCCGCTGAAGCTGGGCTTTTTGCCTACCAGGACCTGCTGGGGCTAGGCCCCTGCTGGGGAGAACTCTGGTTCGCGATTTTGACAGTTCGTTGGCCCAATTAATTTTAATTAAATGCAAAAAAATTAGTACCGTGATTTCTTTGAAGTATCAACTTCATAGAAACATCATGCAATGTTACTAACATATTTTTAACATCTTAAATTATGCAATTACTCGAATCAAATCACGTAATTTTACTGTTCTTGGTGTTCTTGAAAGTTTTGAAGGAAAACATGAAATTTGACGTCACGGATTCGTTATAACTCCGAATCCGTCCGTTTAAAGTTTGTTATCTTTGTTTTAACATGTATTATCATAATTTACTGTCAAATTTAAGTTAAACTATTAGTTCCCAAAGACACGTTAGTTATCTAGAAGGGGGGTTGAATAAATATTTTAAAATTTTTTGTTTAAAATACTTTGTCAGTATTGATTATACAGACAACAGCGGAATATATGTTTTGTTCCCCTTCAAGATATTGCAATTATGGTTTGATAAGCAGTTATGACAATTATAACATATATAGCAATTATAGCAGTTAATGAGAGACAATGAGACACAATGTTTTAAGTGGTTCAGAGCACACAAAGCTCTTAATCCACTCTTCTACTCCAAGAGTAGGAAATTCACTAAGGATGTCTCTTACAACTTGAATCACTTAGATTCCTTCAAGTCCATCAACCCTGGAACTTCTCTTAGTTCACTTAGAACTCTTCAAGTCCTCTGACTTGGTACTTCTCTTAGTTCACTCTTGAACTCTTCAAGTCCTCTGACTTGGATATTCTCTCAGTTCACTTTTGAACTCTTTAAGTCCTCTGACATGGTTCCTCACTTGGATTGACAGTAGTTGTTTGAGGAGTGCTACTTAGTTGCAATTAAGCATCAGTTCTGAAGAACTGAGTAGCGAAACAAGCTTTCCTCTTTCAGGATCGTAGAGTTGATCGTTGAGTGTTCTTGAGCTTTTCTCAATGTATTCTTTCTTTTCACGTCTTGCTTGCCTTTTTTGAATCCTTGTCTGATTTCCTTATAAAAGAATCATCCAAAATATATCCGTTTGAATGCTCCCGTTGTAGCATTTAATGTTTCAGACGTTTCTGTGCAGTTGATGTTGACATCCTACTTTCCTGCTGCACTATCGACTGGCCCACTGACACAGCAGACTGCAACTTCACCTAACACCTGAAAAGGTGTTTTCTGCAGGCGGTTTAGTCCTCTCCTTAACTTCTCTAATACGCTTCTTCGATTTGAACTAAGGATGAATATGGAATCATTGGGACCATCAAATTGTCAACGGACATAAGTCTTTCTTCATTTGTTGCTTTTTCTCCCTTTATCAGAACTACGAACTTTGATGCAGACTGGAGGAGCACTACGATTATGGTCATTGTATCATAATCATTGTGTGTTGGCTTGCACAGGCTTGACTCAGACTTGATTGTAGAGAATACTACGATTTCTCTTAAGCTCTTTGGCATTCTACGATTCCTTCTTGCTTCGTCTGGCAGACTCCACGTTTCCGAGAGCACACTGCGTTTCTTGACTTAGCTTAGCAGGCGCTCAGATCTTTTCTATGATTCTTAGTGTGGCTTTCAAGAGCAGACTACGATTCTGATACTTGCACTTAAGCTCCACGATTCTGCCTTGTCTTTTGCAGACTTGATTCTCTTAGCAGACTACGATTCTGAACATCTTCGTTTAAGCTCCACGATTCTGCCTTGTCTTCTGAATGCTACCTTTGGCAGACTACGATTCTGTCAAGGCTTTAACTTTTACAGCTCAAATAGATCAACCTAACAAATTTGATCTTTTCTTCTATACATTTATTTACATAAATGATAAACATTAAAGCTCAGATCAACCATACATTTTTGATCTATCATCTAAGTCCTTGTACATTGATTCTCTTAAGGACTGTACAATATCAAATATGAATATGCAATTCCCAACATAAACAAACAATTCATGGCATACAATTATTCGTAAGGGCCATATATACAACTTTTATACTTTGTAACTTCAAAAATCCAATTACGACATATTTATATGAAATTGATGGTTTGAAAACATACATATATGGTAGAAAACATGTTATGATTATATATTATCATATATATATATATACACACACATAAGTCATCAATTCATGCATTGATCATACAATAGTTGTTTTATAGAGAACTCAAAACACCCGTTAATGGAAAACTCTGATTATAGCATGTTTATATGAAATCGATTACTCTAATCACATGAATATATGATATAAACATATTGTATATAAACATATACTAACATATATATCATCATATACTCATCAATTATCAATCTCTTCAATCACATAGGACTTTGAAATAGTTTTTCATGAAAATATAATAACGTAAATTAAAGTTTGGGTTATAAAACTCTTCTTCTTCTTTGATTCTACAATCTCTCTCAAACTTTTCTAAGTTTTTCTCTCTTAAACTCTTATGAAGGATATACAATATACAGACATATAACATAAATATTATACATATAATAGTACATGTATTATAACTGGCAAGTAAATTGTCGATTAATCCCGTAATGGATTAACTGGCCCAACCTCTCTTAGGGCCATGTTTGGCTAGCTTAAAGAGCCCCTTCTCATTTATTTTGATTAACTCTTATTATATGGTTTAATAATGTCACACCCAATTAATCATATAATCTTATTTAAATCAATTAAATAAAATAGAATAATTCCACATTAAATCACATAGTCACATAATTAAATTTCTCATTTATTAATTATGTCAAATTATTAAATCTCTAATTAATTAGAATAACATTATGCTTATTAAAATAATTCATTTAATCAAATAAGCTCAATTAAATTCATACTTTGAATAATAAAATTCTCCACTTTAATTTAATCAATGTAACACATATAATTAAATTAATCTATCATAATTTCATCAATTAATTATTTGACTCAATAATTAAATAATCAAATAAATATTTATTTTAATTCAATAATTATTTAAATCATATTACAAATTCTCGTTCGTCACAGGTCGAGGATGTGGTTAGATACCGAAACCTCATATCCTACCTTAACCCTATAAAATTTTAAAATTTCAATTAAATTAATATTAAATTTGGTTGGACACGTCAGAATTGAGCAAACCTACACCTCATTCTTTCTTTAAATTAAGAGAATTGGTATTTTTGCAAATAAATTTGATAGTTCTACAAACTCCTCTTCACATAAATAGTAAAAGTGCGATCCACCCTCACATGAGAGAGAATCTTGTGGAACTATCAAATTTACTTGTAAAAATATCAATTCTCAAAAGTAATTGACCAAATCTAAATGTTTGATAATTACCATATATATATATATATATATATTGATGAGAGAGAAAGACATCGTTGTAATTGAAAAAACAAAAGTCATGTCAACTGCTCAATCTCTCAATCATGCATAATCATAACACAACATTAACTTATGAGCCCTAATCCAAACATTAATCTAACAATCTTCTTCCTTGTACTCTAAGGGGTGTTAGATAAAACTGAATTAAATGATTCTGAATGTTTAAGTAATTTAAATGAGCTGAATGAATCAGAATTTTGAATAATGAATATGAAAAAAGTTGTTTGATAATTGCATGTCTGAAACATCTAAATAACATATTTTTAATATTTTACCCATATGAAAAAAATTCAAAATTGTTGTTAATTTATTTAATATTACTAATAGTTAATATTGTAAAAAAAGTAAATATAAAATATTTCATTCAACAGTCATTCAGCCAAAAAAACTACACTTGACCATTCAACCCAAAAATCTGACCGATTCAGCCAATTCAAACGATTTTTTTTCAAAACAAACGCACTGAATGACTGACCGATTATGCCATTCAATTTTAAACAAACACCCCCTAACTTAGCTAGCTTAACAATTTCAACTCTAAATTTCACTTATATCGTGTTTTTAAGTTTTACAATGGATGAAAAACTTAAGTATTTTATTTAATTATTTAATTTGTTATTGAGTTTTTTAATGAACGAAAATTTTAAAAAATGAACAGAAAACTTAACTAATTTAAATTTCCCTTTCCAATAATGATTTTTTTTGTCGAAAAACTAATAAAATAAACAAAACTTTTATAATTTTTATAAATTAAGTTTTTATTGTCTTTTCTTTTTAATGTTTTAGGAAAACAATTTTATTAGGTTTGTGAATTATAAGTTGCAATGCAAAATTTCTTAGAATAAATTATTCCATCAATTTTAAAATATAAGATAAATTTTGCAAAATCAAGTTAATGTAAGATATTTTTATAATTTAAATTTATATGATATATTTTTTTGAAAATAAATATTGTATGTAGTAGTACATCTACATAATTTTCAATTTTTATAAATCGATTTATTTATAAATGAGATTTATTTCTTGTTCTTATTTTAGGAATTTGTCAAAAAAAAAAATAAAAAATTATTGTATTTTATTTTCTTAATATTTGTTGATTATAAAAATAAAAGCAATATATGTAGCCGAACAAATCTAAAACATAACTCTTAAATAACATATTTCTCTTAAATAATATACATTTATTAAAATAATGTTGTTTTGAATATTCTTTTAAAAAATATAATAATATTAAAAGAGAGTGATCCCACTTGCTTTTTTTTATTTATAAAAATGACATCCGCGACCCCACTTGTTTTTTAATTTTTTTTCTTTTTAAAATAACGTAATTTTAATAAAAATATACTATTTAAAAGATGTATGTTATTTAAAATGTATGCGTTTGATCGGACCTCATATATGTATTATTTTATAAATTTAATTTAAAAACTTTTGAGATTGTTGGACCGGGGACCCATAAAGGCCTAAACCCGACTCAAAAACCTGACATGAATTAGGGGCAAAACAAACCCTACAATCCCCAATCCAATCACTACTCGTTGTTCTTCTTTCTCTCTCTCACACTCTCGTCTCACCTCGTAGCAAAAAAATTAATACTTAATTCGCTATCAACAGCAAAGTTATTCACAATTATTTCCCTTTTTCACCATTTGAGCTACACAGAAGGGATTTTTTCAAGCTCTATCGGTAAGAAACTCATTCAATTCTTATTTTAGGTTAAAATTTCGACATACAATTTATTTATTTATCTTAATTACGAGTATATTATATGGACAGGATTTTTTGGTAGTTTTTATTATGCTACGGGCGCTGTAATTTATCTGTAGATGGCTGGTTTGTTGGCTGGCGTTCCTTCGCAACATGGAGTGTATGAAGGAGGTTCATACAATCCATCTCAGGATAAGCAGCCGGAGGAAGGAGGTGGCGGCCGGTGGTATTTCTCTAGAAAGGAAATTGAGGAAAATTCTACTTCTAGACGAGACGGTATTGATCTCAAGAAAGAGGCCTATCTGCGCAAGTCTTACTGCACTTTCTTACAAGATTTGGGCATGAGGCTTAAAGTGTAAGTTTTTGTTTGATATTCAATTAAATTATTTTTCTTAAACTTTCCATGTTTGTTTTTGTTTTTTGGAAATTTGTGGTTAATTTTAATAGGTGTATTTTGGTACCTAGTGTTTTTTTCTTTTAATTGTCGAAGTTCTTGAAGCTTTTAGTATTTTATTTTGTTCATCTGTTCATATCATCCAAAACAGCTCCCTATTCATAAAACTAGTGACTACCCTTTGGAACTTGGAGGAATGGAAAGGAAAAAAAAGAAGCAAAACAAAATTAGAAATAGGAACAACTCACCTAACTGATACAAGTTTATTATATACAGTTACAAAAAATCTAATATAATAAAAAATTAATTTATTTTTATTCTCCTTTCATTTTTGCAAGAAATTTGTTTGTAAATGAACACACTGAGTGTGTTTGTGAAGTATTGTGTTACAGTAAACATCTGACTATGTGAAGTATATGTTTCCCGATTATCCCCTAATCCTTTAGTAACATGAAGCAACTGTTTAACACAGAAGTATTTACTTGCTTAGTTGCTTTAGTGATTGTACTACCCTGTACTCCCCTGTGTGGAGGATTAGTGAGTGTTGGTGTTTAAATTGGTCCAACTCTTGAGAGTTTTGTCATTTGCATGCATATTTGGTGCATTAATACTTTGGCCTTGAAGATAACAAGATTTTTCAATATCAGTTGCACAGTTTTTTCAACTTAATGCTATCTGCTTGTCCCTTTAGGTATTACTATGTGCCTTAAGTGTGCCTGAAGAACAATAATTTTTGGCTCAACATTGATATGTAATGAATTTCTTGAGTGCAGGCCCCAAGTAACCATTGCTACAGCAATAATTTTTTGTCATCGTTTCTTCCTTCGTCAATCCCATGCAAAAAGTGACAGGAGGGTGAGTTCTCCCCTGTTTTACTTGAATATTGGTTTTCATTCCTTATTCAGAAACCTTAATCAATTGTATTTGAATGTAATTATAAAAGAAGGAATACATTATGTTGCTAGAAACCTTGCATCTAGGCGTTGCCGCATTGCAATGGATGAGAAGTATCAAAGTACTGGTCTGGTGGAACATGAAGAAAATAATTGAACAAACAAGGCTGGTTGTGTTTGTAATAGTAATATATGCTAAATTACAATATGAAACTAGCTGTTAAATGTTATTTGCGCTTTTTCTCTTTTCTTATATTAGGGTTTATTTCTAGAGTGGGGTGGGTGGGGCAGGATCTGAGAGTTTGATCTACTTACATTAACTTTATATATCTATGGCTAGTGTATGTGCGTAATACTTGACAAATCGTGAATCGAATGATAGGATTCAGTAAAAGTTGCAAAGAATGTATGGTTATAATATTTAAATACATAGGAGAAGACAATTTATGAAGTATATTATACATAACTTTGGTGTAAACTCCATCGTACAACATGGTTCACGTTGTCAAAAGGGTAAGCAAGATGCCTTCATAGAAAGACACGTGAGTTTGATTCTCACACCACTTTCATTTTTGATGCATCATGTTGTTCTTCAATTCAATGTAATATCCCTTTTGGGATCACTATTCTTCTGGAAAATTAACCCATGATTTAAAATTCGCTCGAAGTATTTAACCCTTTCACCTTTTTAAACCACTGTTGAAATAACACTCCCAATCTTCAAGTTGAACAAACCTATAAACAAAGAATTTAACAAGTTGAAATTTGAAAACAAGAAGCAAGTTAAGGATATAAAATATAAGGGGTTACACCACTAAAAAGATTTAGGAAGATTGAAATTTATTAAAATAGTACTTACAAAGAATACAAATCCCCAAATGTTTGAAATTTCTTGAATTTCACAACTTTTAAATTATGATATCCATGCGAGAATATTGACTATAATTGTATATATTAGATTCAAAGAAAAAAAGAATTTTGTAATGCGTTCGCAAGTCTTTGTGAAGTGTAAAAAACATGTAGAAAATTAAGAGAGAGAGTGGATAATGAATAATTTGATGCTAAAGTATGGTAAAGACAAAGTATTGGGAAGAAAAATAAAAATCGAATGAAAGAATGAAAAAATGAGGTATTGACTATAGTTGCATAGCGTCGCCATAGCGACCCCTAGGCGTCCGACACTGGAGCATGGCAAGGAGCTTGGACGCCTAGATGCCAAGGTGAGTGCTTTGGCAGCTGCCCCCAAGTTTGGTGGTGTTTTGCTTTGTGGACCTTGACTTGTGTTTGATAGGGTTAATGTTTTGATTGGGTAAAATCAAATACTATCAAGCCAAAGCTTTTATTCCAAATGATATAGGACAATTAGGATGGAGGAAATAACAAGGCTCACAAGCCACAAAACACAACTTAGAAATCAATTTATATCATGGTTCAAAGTTTTGGCGTATCGGAGCGGTACCTCAACCTTGATACGAGTTAGAGAATATAAGATTATTCATTTAAAAGGTATGTTTCGGTGAAATTTTGGCTTATCGGCATAACGGAATGGTTTTGGACCAAATAGCGAAGAAATTTCTGTACAAAGGGGAGCAACATTACAAAAAAAATGTATTTCATACATTTAACTAGTACCTAAATTGGTATTAAAAAATAAATAAAACCACCAAAACATCAGGCCAAAACAGCGCTAACAATTGATTGTATTGTTGTGAAATCAAAGTCATGAAATACACACAGATAAACATACACACATTATTGTAAGAGATATAAAATATGGACACAAGAATTTACGTGGAAACCCAATTGGAAAAAAATCACGAAGAGAGAAGAAATCCACTAAAATAATATGGATAGTACAAATTGTTTATTCGTGTCATATGTTATTGTGTTCTCTAACCCTTGCTTGTTACTTTATTTATAGAAGTCATGTCCACCCGCATCCAACTAGGAGCAGGAGTCCTTTTTAGAATCACCTTATAACTGCAATTAATGACTAATTGTTTCCTTCTCAAGTTAGATTTTCTTGTCCCACCAAATAAGGAAACACAATCTTACTTCAATAAGGACTCTCCCACTATTTGAGCAAACTGTCCAAATAAACGTATATCGGCCAACACCAAATTCGGTCCATTAAATAAGTTGGGCTACACTTTGGCTAGACTCAAATAATTACATCTCAACATTGTCCCCCGTCTCTTATTTTTAAGGAACTTAAAATAAAAGAGTATACAAAAAGTCCACCATATCCTCCGACTGTCATGTTGGTAAAACTACTGAACCCATCACATCTACTGTCATTTGTCTCTCGGGAGAACAAAGCCTTCCCGAAGGATGTTTATTTGAAGGATGTTTATCCCTTCGGGAGGAACTAAGCCTTCCCGAAGGATGTTTATCTGTAGGATGTCTATCCGAAGAATGTTTATCCTTTCGGTAGAACAAAGCCTTCCCGAAGTACGTTTTTCCATCTTTATACCCCCAATCCGACCATTTATCCCCATAATAGCCTTCTCAACCCCTTGGGAGGCTTTGATCCGACTTTATATCTTCAAATGTAGATAGTCGAAGATATACTGAAGCCGATGTGATATAGTCTGAAGTGAACTGGCATTATCCAAAGCGGGTTTGCTCAATAATATTTTTTCCTCCGCCACCTGAAGACCATAGAAAACCGCCAATGAGAGCACTAAATGTGTTATGCTGACGGGTTCGTCGAGAAATCGAATATTGTCATCCGATGATAAAATTTGGTTTTGGTGACTGCAATAGTTGAACGTGCTAATGGATGTGGGTCGCTACGATTAAATTCCACAAAGTCATTGAAGTGGTGGTGCCTGCCGAAGGTGACGAGGCTGCCCTTTTGCAGTTCCGTTGACTATTCATGCTTAGGCTTTTGAAAAATTAATTCTTTATCTCGCACCACTGAATCACAAAAACTCAAATGGGCATTGACATTTTGCAGGAATTTATCATCAAGTCCATCACTGAAAACTGCTGTCATGAATTAAAATACATGTAAAGTTTCGTATCAAGCAATCCTATTAAATAATTTTATCTTATATGCAGTATTAATTAGCCTATATATATGATACCATCACACTTATCGAATCACATAATTAATTACTGGCATGTATTTAACCTACGATGTCCATGTTAGTTTTCAGATCACAACTCTTCTCTGAAACCTGGATAGTAATTTAAATATGCATGACATATATACTGTTACTACCTAGTGATAGTAATCACATGGGTATAATTTATTAATTTGAATAAAAGAAATTAATCATATAAGTGACACATGATGCAACAGTGGGCTTTTATAAGCATAGACTATATGGATTTTATCATTTATAAGCATGTTGATTTCGTAAATAAAAAAAAATCACTCATCACGTTGTAAATAAAAAGTCTACCAAATAAAGGACTTTCAATACCAAATTTATATCACAGGTAAAATAGTAATAACAATCATGTTGATTTCGTAAATAAAAAAGAATCACTTATCTTTTGTGTAGGATCTCTTTTTCTTGGTAAATCGGTGATTTTAATTCAATATTAGAACAAGCGTTTCCACAGACGGTGCCAATGTTTTAACGCTTGACGAAATCACCAAAACAACAGGCTAGAACAGCGCTAACAGTTGATTGTATTGTTGTGAAATCAAACTCACGAAATACACACAGATAAACATACACATTATTGTAAAAGATAAAATATGGACACAAGAATTTACGTGGAAACCCAATTGAAAAAAAAACTACGGAGAGAATTAATCTACTAAAATAATATGGAGAGTACAAATTGTTTATTTGTGTCATATGTTATTGTGTTCTTTAACTCTTGCTTGTTGCTGTATTTATAGAAGTCATGTCCACCAGAATCCAACTAGGAGTAGGAGTACTTTTTAGAATCACCTTATAACTGCAATTAATGACTGATCGTTTCCTTCCCAAGTTAGATCTCCTTATCCCACCAAATAAGGAAACACAATCTTACTTTAATAAGGACTCTCACTATTTGAGCAAGCTGTCCAAATAAACGTATATGGGCCAACACCAAATCCGATCCATTAAATAAGTTGGGCTACACCTTGACTAGACCCAAATAATTATATCCCAACACTAGTATCAAATTAACTACAACTTATAAAATTATACTTAAACTACTTAGTAAAAAAATAATTATACATATTAGGTACTCCCTCTGTTCTCCAAAAGATGAGTAAAGTACAATTTGCGCACATATTAAGAAAAGTAAAATTAGAGGAAAGAGAGTGAAAATTCCAAATTTATCCTTAGTGGCCCCACAAGATTATATAAAGTGATAGATACTTTTATTTTTTATATACTAATGGACTCTATTAAATAACATATGCTTCACTTTATGTATTTTATCTCAACCTTTTGGGGACAATTTTTTTTGTAACTTTAGCCATCCTTTTGAGGACGGAGGGAGTAGTACTGAACTGGAGTTTTAAAAAAATTGTACCCATTTTTCTTAGAGATAAAAAAATATATTTTATACACATTAATTAAAATAAATTGAGCATATGTAGTACCTAGTTAAGTATAACTTCAAAATATCTTTGGAATATACCTGGTTATGGAAGTGTGCCTTTTTTCTATGGGGAATTTGGAATGAGTGTAATGCTAGACTGTTCAGAGAAAGTTGCTCTTCTTTTGAGCTGTTGAGTGATAGGATTATTTTTCTTGCTTCTCTTTGGGCTTCTTCTATGGGGTCTTTAGAGTTATCTCTGTGACTGATTTGTGTAGAGATTGGAGGGTTCCACTTTTTTAAGTGCTCTTTTTTTATTTTTGTTTTTTACTCAATTGAGGGTGGACTTTTTGTTTCCCTTTGTATTCTATCCTTTCTTTTGTATTAATAAAATTTCTTGTTTTATAAAAAAAAATATCTTAAGAATTTACTGGGCAATTTTTATGCAATGTAACATTAGACACATCTGCGAGATGTCTGTTTTATTATTGGACAATGCTATGTGTATTGGATAGTGTTTTTTTTGTGAACTTAATTTATCCATTTTGTTATTGTTATTATTTAGATTTTTTTTCATTTTTTTTTTAATATTCTAACTAGCGTGACAGCGCGTGTCGCCCAAAGCCAAATACCGACTTGAAAAATGTCCTTTTGAAATATCGGTTGCTACCGTGACTTTGAACCATGATTCGTATTCAAGTCTTAAAAATAATGAAGGATTACAAAACTTATATATTGAACCAATAGTTGTAGATTAAGTAAAAACCCTAAATTAAATTTTAAAATGGAAATGACCCCTTAATATATTTTCCTAATACAATTAATCTACTAGAATAATCTAACTAATAAAATATAATTACTAATAAAAAATATTTATCTTTAAACAAATATATAAAAGTAATTAATCTCTTAATCTTCTTCTTTTGGTCCACATCAATTGTTATTTGTATCTTTATTTATAAATGTGTATTTATTGAAATACACTAGACGGGACAAACCTGAAGAAAAGAAACTCTATGACTGATGACTTATCTTTGTTGAGATTGGAGAGCTGCCCTTTTTAAAATTGTTTTTCTTGTTTTTCCTTTTTTTTTGGTTGGGTGGACTCCTTGTCCCCCTTCACATGTATTCTATATTTTTATCTAATATATATTTTAAATATAAAAACAATAACTTTGTTGAATGATCAAATTAATATCAGAAAGAAATATTTATGAAGAAAATTGTGTTACAATTCAGCTTTCTGTGGAAATATTAATTTAGTGTTTCATTTGTCTCAAAATGTCTTGCAGACCATTGCAACAGTATGCATGTTTCTCGCGGGAAAGGTTGAAGAAACTCCTCGTCCTTTAAAAGATGTTATTCTTGTTTCTTATGAAATTATAAATAAAAAGGATCCTGCCGCAGCACAGAGGATAAAGCAAAAGGTATTGCTTATTTTGTTGGGTGCTTATACTAATTTTTACTACTTAGTGCTCTTAAAGTATTGTTTGTTTTGTTGGTTGCTTATACTAAATACTTACTGGTGTTCCTCTGATTGGCATACCCCTTATAACACGTTTTGATTGCTTCATAGTCTGTATTCTGCTTCCACAATGTCTATGGATAAAAACAATTTTGATTCCATTGCAGGTAGTATAATAACATTGATAGATACTTTTGGATGTGTTTTTTCCATTCAGAATTAGCTTTGAAGACATATTTAAAACACACCTGTGTCTACTTAAGATGTCTGATGTTTCCACAACGATCATGCAGGAGGTATATGAACAACAAAAAGAAATGATTTTACTTGGAGAGAGGGTTGTACTTGCTACTCTTGGATTTGATCTTAATGTGCATCATCCATATAAGCCCCTTGTAGAGGCTATAAAGAAATTTAAAGTTGCTCAAAATGCCTTGGCTCAAGTTGCATGGAATTTTGTGAATGATGGGTATGATGTTGCTTATTGTAAATTTGTAATTTTATATAATGCCCTTCCATGGTCAAATTTTCTTCTGTGTTTTTTTACCGGGAAAAGCGGCATGCAGGCTTCGGACATCTCTATGCTTGCAATTTAAGCCCCACCACATTGCAGCAGGTGCCATTTTCCTAGCTGCCAAGTTTCTCAAAGTAAAGCTCCCATCTGAAGGCGAGAAAGTTTGGTGGCAAGAATTCGATGTCACCCCACGCCAATTGGAGGGTTGGTCTCGTCTTTCTACAAGAACAACTGTTGTAGATTGATTATATTGGATATTGAGCCAACTATCCTTGCTTTATTGTATTATTTCTCATTGCACAGAAAGTGGAAATTTTTTAGATCATGGGTGCTTTAATTTAACGTTGTATAATTTGCTGCCTTTTGATGGGTGGGATTGGAAATTATGTCATGTGGTAGTTGAATGATTCTAAACAGATTTATTGGTTTGTCGAATGTTACCCTTTTAACTGTACTTCTTTGTACCTTGCAGAGGTTAGCAATCAAATGTTAGAACTGTATGAGCAAAATAGAGTGCCACCTTCTCAGACTAGTGAAGTTGAAGGAAGTGCTGGAGGTGGAGTTACACCACGAGCCCCTATAAAAGTTCCTGCTGCAACTGAAGAACATCTTTCAAATAATAGTAATTCTCAAGACGGGGGTGCTACTTCAAAGCCGGGAGCCTTGAAGTCGGCATCGTCTCGTCCTGTTCCCGATCAGTCGCATCTTGATAATCATGCTGGTCCTCCAAGGGCGACACAAAATCAAACTAAAGATTATGTAAACACAGGCATGAATAGCAAAGCAGACCACAAAAGAGACAGTGATGTTAATGATAATCAGCGTTATGACTCGGAATCGTTGCCTCAACAGGGGAACACGAGGGAAGTACAGAATAATTCAAAGTATGGTTCTGAGGGACATGGTGAGGATGACCATCAAAGGAATGCCGGAAGAAGTGACATAAAGGAATCAAGGGACAAATATCATGGTCGGAATCTGGATCATAAAGACGGTAAACTTGGTCAGTCACCTCAAGATGCTATTGTAAAAATTGACAAAGACAAGGTAAAAGCAGCTCTAGAGAAACGAAGAAAGGCCCGTGGTGTTACAGCTCCGAAAATAGACTTCACAGATGAGAGCGATCTCATTGAGAGGGAACTGGAAGATGGTATTGAACTGGCTGCCGAGAACGAGAAAGTAAGGCTGGATAGAACGCAAAACTGGTCCAAACCTTCAAATCGGCCAGATAATGACTATGGGCATCATGCGAAGCATCAAGACGAGGATGATGGTCACCAAAGAACAAAATGGCAGACATCATCTGGACAAGAATTTGACAATGTAGAAGAAGGGGAAGTGGCTACTTTTGATGATGCTGACAGAGGATATCGGTCACCTAAGTCGAGCAATCGCAAGAGGAAGGCTGGGAGCCCACCTGAGAAGCCAATGGAGGGAAAGCAGCGCCACGATTATATTCCTGCATCCCATCACCATATTCACCACGACTTTCCAGAAGATAGAGATGGGTTGGTGAGGCCTGCTTATTCAGAAAGGGATCACAAAAGGCAAGTTCAGGAGAATCATGTTTGAAGAGTTTTCGCCGCCAGATCACCCATATGCCTGAGGATAAAGAACGGTATCTATACATTTTCAGGTGGGTGCTCTATATATGCCCTACTTTGTCCACAAACATTGTTTGTCAGGGTATGATTTCCATGGTCAAAAGCAACTATTTTAAGAGTGAGACCATGGAGCTCTGTTTTTATGTGGATTGTATAAAAAACACAAAGATGTGTTTGGAGAATCTGTAAAAGGATTGATGTGAGGTTATTTATTAAAGCCCTAAAAGGCTTTTGGCTTTTCCCCCCTTTTTCAATTTCTAGAAAGATTTGCCCTCGTCTGTATAAATTTTAGGGTCTCTTAACATGTGCCCTTAGGGTACATGCTAAGCACACAGTTCAAGAGAATATTCTCTTGAACTGTGTGCATATTCTCTTGATTTTTATATTTGCACCAAGTTCAAGGGAATATGCACCCAATTTAAGAGAATATTCTGTTGAACTATGTGCTTAGCATGTGTCCTAAGGGCAAATGTTAAGAAATTCTTAAATTTTAAGCCAGGAATTTAGTGATTGAAATAGTGGCTCATTGTTTCAACTCATAATTTATTTAGCATCATCTCTTTCTTGGAAAGGGAAGGCAATGTGTAGCAGTAGATGCCTTCTATTTGAAGTGTAAGAATCAGTTTATGGCTGTAATTGCAAAAAATATGTAGCATTTGTTATAAATGTTTCTGTCTTTCATAAAGGTGGGACCCATTTATTCTCGTGCAAGAGATTCACGTGAAAATATAAAAAACACACGGGAAAATATCAGTTCCTTTTTTTTTCCTCCCAAAAATTAACCCTTCTATCATATATAGAAGTAATACAAATCTTAAATGAGTAACTTTGTTAAAGACTTGGACACATCTATAATGGGTATTTGTAGTGAATAAATGTGTTAATGCTAAAAGTTTCAAACCCTTTTTGCATGAATTTATTTAATTTTTTCAGTTTTTTTTGATGTTTTGTAAATTTTGTTTAGACATGGTATTTTTTTGGTAACATCACTTATTTAATATTGAAATTTACAAATTAACTTTGTTATTATTATATAATTTAATTTTTAAAAGTTACAGTAGTAGTAGTATTTAACTGGCTCTCCAAAATATCTTAAAATGACAATTATAGGTAGATATCTAAATTATATTAGTACAGGGACTGAAGTGAAAAAAAATAAAAGTATGGTACTCCCACGCCCTCCTGTTCCAGCTAAACCCCGTCCTCCCACTCTCATCCTCCCTCCTAAACCCCCCAAAAGACCAGACCACCACCTGCGCACAACACAAACCCTAGAATCTTCAAATCTCTCTTCATCTCAGTTTTTGGCCAGAAAAAAATGGCGGAATCTCTTGACATGTCTCTCGATGCTATCATCGAGAAAAACAAGAAATCCGGTGGTGGACGCGGTTCGTCCAACTTCTCCAGTGTCAGAGGCGGCGGCAGCGGCGGCCGAGGCCAGGGTAGAGGTGGCCGCGATATTTCGGGTCCAGGTCCGGTTCGCCGGTTCCCCAACCGTGTTCAGACCAGGACACCGTATTTTACACCTCAGGTGATTATTACGCCTCTGGTGATTTTTACGCTTTTCGTTTTGTACTACACTAGTAATTCTGTAGTTTTTGCTTGAAATTAGTAGTTCTCAAAGAAACTCTCTCTGTATACATGTGTCTGTGAGGAGTATATTGCTTTACTTAGGGCAAAAGTTATGGGGAAAAAAATGCAGGCAGTTCATCAAATGCAAGAGGTCTTGGTTGCGGCGGGAGGGTCTGATACTGATTCAGAAACGAAGCTATACATATCCAACTTAGATTATGGAGTTACAAATGATGACATCAAGGTAATTTGTTTGTTTACTTTTTCTCTTTCATACTTTGGTTTATGTTCTTATGCTCCTATGTAAGAATGTTCTAGTTAATGGCTGTTTGAATTTGCAGCCTAAAACTTTGAAGAACATAAACACCTAATATTTTATTGGCAGATGACATAAAGGTTTAAAAATAAGATTGCTAATGTTGGAGCTATATCTAATACAAATTGGAAATGTTTCATATGGATGGAAGATATTAAATGGCCATGTATACCTTGTGACATTTAGTCAATTTTTTCATCTGTATTTTCTTAGTAATAGATATAGTCGGTGTTAGAGCTGTTTTTGAAATTATATTGCATCTTTTTAATACCTGCAATGGGTAAATGAGGTGATTGAATGACATAGACATGGCAAAAGTTGAATTCCTGAAAAAGCAAACTTGCCATGGTGGCTGCTGGGTGTTTTGATTTTGTTTAGTCATTAGGATGATCCTTGAACATATCATACATTAGGTTTTTGTTCTTGAAATGATAGGAGGGTAACTGCTCTTTAGGTCCTTGTCTGTTTGTTTTGCGGAGGAGAAAAAAAACTGCTATTTAAGTACAACCAAGGTGCATTTGCAGAGTAACTGATTTTTTTTAAGAAAAAAATATTTCATAGATGTTTTTCTTGGTTTGTTGGTTAATTTGTTTCTTGGTTCCCTTCATGGTGGGAAGTTTGTGATGTAGATTGGTTAGACGCAAGCGTAGATGCAAACACATTGAGTGTGTTCGATTTATTTTGCCAGTTGGAGGAAATTTGAGGTTGAGTTGGTAGAGGTTTCCCAAAGAACTTATTGGTAGGATATTATTTATTTTCTCTTTTCTGTGGTAGGATAGTTTCTGGCTTGGAAAATGTTAGTTGTACGTTGTATGCCAATGTTCATGGTTATGCATTACATGCCTACTTTCTTTAAATTGTTTATGCATTACATGCCTGTTGTTATCTTCATATGTTCAATTTGTTGGTCGATAACTTGTCTTGTGCTTATTGTTGTTCTTGTACTTGTATGAACGTTTGCTGATGGAAGAAATTATTGCAATCTGTGATGATGAACAAAGATGATGTTTAACATAATTATTTAGTATTACTTTTTTTTTTAATTTTGTTTTTGTAAACTCTTTTCTGTATATTTGCTTTCCCTTTCTGATTTTCCTGGATAAAGCGTGTTTGAGTTGCAGATTGTATGGTGGTGGTGGTTTTGCCGCAGTTTGGGTAAGGGGAAATTTTTTTAGTGGTGGCTGTGTTTTGGTTATGCTGGTGGCTGGGTGTTGGTTCCGTTATGATGGCAGTGGTATTTATGCGGCCGTGTTTTGGCTGCTGAAGAGGCGATCTTAGAATGTTGGTTTGAGTTTATTAACCGAGTGTAAGACTACTTAGAAAACAGCAGAAATTAAATGATTCAGCACATACCAATCTGACAAGTGGTTTTAATTTTGATATTACAGTTATCTGTATCAATTAAAATGTGACTGCAACAAAACCACAAAGTGAAAAGAAATGGTCCAAAGATTCCTAAGTGCATTTCAACAATGGAGCAAATGGTTAGCCAACTCATCTGCAACACCACACATAACACATCAATTTGATAATCTAAGACCTCTATTCTTCGGGTTATCTTGATAAAATACAGTTTTTCTTGTGATTTCATTAACCTTCCTTCTTCTACATTTTAATAGTTTATTTATCTGGTAGAAAGAATTATTAAGCAGCAGTGGTCTTATATGTTCACAGACTGGCACTTCTTGGACTTTCAGGCATTCCTATGATGGTAGGACACAAAACACACATTCGAAGTTGCTACATGACATAGTCATGACATTTATCTTTCTGTTGCAAAGGAAATTGAAAAAGAAAAGTACTGATTGTGAATATGCATATCCATAAGTCCCTATAGCTTATTTATCTTACGGAAAAGAAGAAAAAATGTTCACTTATCCAGATATTTGTAGTTGCAATATCTTTCCCATGGCCTAGTTTTAAATTTTTTCTCATGCTTGCTTCGTGTAGTTCTTGTTCCCTTGATCATTTCCAGACCTTATAACAAAGGAAGACTAGAATCAAGCACCGTCATTAACATTGCATGGCTCTTTTCAGGTGCTATTCTCAGAGGTTGGTGTTTTAAAAAGATACTCGATTCATTATGACAAGAGCGGAAGATCAAAGGTACCATGAGTCGTTTGGGTTACTCTGGCTCTTTAGAAGAAAAATTTCTATGTGCTATTGGCTTAGCAAAAATGTTTATCTTAGGGAACTGCGGAAGTTGTTTTTGCACGTCGATCAGATGCTTTTGCTGCTGTCAAGAGATACAACAATGTACAACTTGATGGGAAACCCATGAAAATTGAGATGGTAGGCTTGAAACTGGTTACCCCTGCTGCCATCACTATTCCTCCAACTTCCAGTGGCATTTTGGGAAATCAAGGTGGTGCTTTCAGAAGGTACACTTGTTTTCACTTCTTCCCTCCATCCATTGTTGACTCCTTTTGCATTATAAGCTTGATTCTATAATAAATTCCATTTGCAATGCGGTACATTAGTGTCTGGATTTTGATGATATACAAAGTTGTGAGTGTACTTTCACTTATTTCTTTTTCTTTTCTTAATTCTTTTTGTCTTCCTGGATCGTGTGGGGCTGTAAGCCAAGAGAGAGAAAAGATTCTTCTGCTTTACATTATTTGTTAATATGAAAGGACACTGAAAATAAGGGTTTTATTAGTGTTTGCTATAGCATCTCGCCATCTTGGGATTTCTGGGGAAAGGAAGCTGCAGTTCAACAATGGTGTGCACTGTGCAGTTGTTTTTAGTCTCTAAGATCAATTGATTGTAATGATCAACGACAATTGATATTTGTGGATCTCTGGTCAATATCAATGGTTTTGAAAGCAAGTAGTTGGTCATGTTTATTTTTTGGGTTGTTGATCATGTACTTTTCCTCTTCTTTTTTGTTATTGATCATCTTCTTCTTTTTTTTCGGTCGTTGATCATGTACTTTGGCTTCCATGGACTCTATACTTCATTTGGTTCCTCTCTTGGGGTTGGGTTTGAATTGATTTTACAATAGCATAAACCTATGTACAACAGAATATTAAATTTCCTTTTTCTTCACTAGTGCTGTGCATAAAACCCTTCACTCCCTATCCCTTATGTGTACTATTACTCCAAACTTTTGTATTATATTTGGCTACTGGAATTCTTGTGATAGTTCTGATTTCATTCTTTTTTCTTCACGTCTGCCATGCATAATCCTTCCTTGCCCCATCCCCAATGTGTACTATTACTCCAACCTGTTTATATATTTTCAATTGGTATTCTTTGCAAAGTTCTGATTTTGATTATTTCTGTTTCATCATCATACAATAGACAAGAAAGGAATGCAGGTAGGGGGCATGATCATGGCAGTGGTGGCCGTGGACCTGTGAGAGGCCGTGGACGAGGGAGAGGCCATGGTGAGAAGATGTCAACTGCTGATCTTGACGCTGATTTGGAGAAGTATCACAAAGAAGCTATGCAAATAAACTAAGGGCTTTCTTAAATCTCCAGTACTAGGGCATCATCCTACTTCTTTCCCCTACCCTAATGTGGATGCTATATGATCTTTGTTACTGTCATGCTTATTAATGCTAGTCATTGTACACAAAGTGCTATTTTTACTGAGGTGAAACTTTACAAATTGGATACCATTGAATTAAATATATAGTGGTTATTACTTTTGGTGAGCAGTAAACATAATGGTGGTTTAATGGTAGTTATGCCTGAATGTTGTTATGTCTCATATTTGTTGGTGTTTGAGGTGGCAATGGAGGTTTGTCCTCAATGTCAGACTACAAAATCTCTAATGAGTATATAGAAGGTGCTACGCATCATTTACACGGCAAATTGTTGAATTGTCTATAGGTTCTAATGGCATTAGCCTTTATTATTTTCTGGAGACTTGTTTATAATAAGAAGTTTCATGATTTCACCATTGGTTTTGTGCAACAACAGTTTTATCTTACTAGGTGTAATTTTTAAAGGAGAACTTGGGACTTCCCATTTCTATTTCTCTTTGCACCCCCGAAGTTCTTTCTCTCATTCTTATTTATCTTGATCTTGAGAAAATTGAGATACAGCCTCAAAATACGCATTAATGGCATACTGTATCAGAAAGTCACCTTCACCTACAATATATTGAAACTCTCTTTGTTTCATAACTGCAGTCCTATCTCATATATATATATATATATATATATATTATGGGGAGCAAATGAGGTCTGATCTGATCTGATCTGATGATATTTCCTTCAATATTTAAGGTTCAAGACTAATGAATCCAACAAATCAAATAGAACTCGGTATTAGGAACAGGCAAGTGGTTTTTTAACACACTGGACTTGTAAGAAAAACTGGATGAAATAAGAGAACCGCTCTGGATTTGGACTTCTGTTTTTTTAAAAAACACTGATTTAATGCATCCTATAGTAAATATAGGGGAACATTATTTTCGCGTGAAGGTAGGACCCACTTTATTCTCACTCATGTGAAAGAAAAAAACATCAAAATTCAAAAATATATGTAAAAATATCAAATCCCTGAATATAATGGAGGAGGGATGAGGTCAACTAATCATTTCCATAATGTTATTTTTACTGATCAACCACTGAAGCAGAAGAAAAGGGTCGAAAGCTTGAAAGGGGATTTACTTTCATTAATATCTCAATCTTTACAGGGGGGAAATTTCTCAGCAGTAATTTTACAACCATTCCAGTATAACAAAATTTGGGATAAGAGGAAGAGAAGAAGGGGATGCTAACTAAAAAGCCACACTAAAAAAGAATAAAAAATGAAAAGCAATCTGTATATCAAAAATTATATACCAGACATCCTTTGCAAATGCCCTCTTTTATTGTCCTCAAAAATGAATCCAGGTTTATGATCCAATCCCCAACTGTGACGTTTTCGTTGGTATTTCGACAATTTGACTAGAATTGCAGCATCAGCCTGTCTTCAGTTCAGTCAAGTGACAAAGCCTCGATGAACATCACCAATAGAAAAGCTTATCCTGTACAAGGACCATTCCAATGAAGATCCGTAAGCGCGACAAAAATTGCTTTTGCACATGAGAACAGGAAAATATTTTAGTATATTTAAAAGTTAGCAGGGAAGAAAGCTAAGAAACAATTAAAAAAAAAAGATATTTTGTTATTTCTGACATTGCAACACGATAAAAGAACAATCTTAAGCCTCTCGAGTTACTTAAAACCTTACCCTTTTGGGCAAATGGAGATAAAAAATACTTCGCCCGTCCCAAAAAAACAAAGGCAAATGATATTATATTTTGGAATGGAGTTGGTATAATGTCATCTTAGGCCTAAAATCTAAATGCCAATAGTCCACCGAAGAGAAAGAAAGAATATAGAAAAAAACTAGGGATTTGAAGGTTGCCTCTAAAAATCAATTTTACAGAGGATGGTGGTGAAGAAGCATCTACACCCAGCTCGACTGAACTCAATGCCTTTTATTCCAAACTAGTTGAGGTAGATTGAAATGAATCCCAAATGTAGTTATAAATGTATAAAAGCAAGAAAAAAACTTCGAAAATTAAAACAAAATAAATAAGAAAAGCATAAAATATACATAATTTGAAATTAAAAAATGGAAAAGAACGGATAAAAACACATCTACGTGTACGAAAAGCGAATTGATATTTCCACAATGCTCCCTTCACATGAGTAGAAAATGGGTTTCCACAAGGCTCCCCTCACATGAGTAGAAAATGGGGCCCAAGTTTATATCAATGAGACCTTGTAGAAATATCAATTTTTTCCCTTGTGGAAATATCAATTCCCTTAAAAAAAAACATGAATACAAATGAAGAAAAGCTAGAATGTAAACAAAGAAAAAAAAAGGGGAGGAAAGAAAGGAGCAGAAAACTCACTTCTACTCCTAAGTTCTATCACATGCCGTATAAAAGTGTCAAAAGACATTGTGCATATGCAAAGCTTTATTTTAGAGAAGGTACCTTAAGATGGTCCAATATCCTGGTCAGATACTTCCAATAGATTAATGATGCACGGTACTTAGGAAGGTAATCCGGACAATTTTGTGTTCCTGGCAAATTCAATGAGAACCCACCAATTCTAAATATTCGGATCAATGTCTAGCTTTGCAATTGTTCTCCACTTGAAGTTATCTCCCAGCCAAAGATCCTATTAAACAAATAATCTGGAGATATCTAAGCAAATTCCACAAGGAGGTGGTAATAGATGCCCTTGAAGACGTATTTGAGTGGTTAATATTCCCTTCTCAAATACAATTTTTGGCTGGATAAACATGATTCTACGAATCAGATTTCAAACGCTGCATGTTCAACTTCATGATTTACATATGAGCACCACTGAAAACACTGCGATCATCAGCACTGATGGTTTGAGATTTGGAAAGGCAGTCTCAAATTGAGAAAAAAACCACTACGACCCAGTTCCATAGTCACTCATTTAATAGCTGAAGTATCCCTCGCATCTGAAGGTATGGATTCTCCAACAGCTTTTCGTTGTTACTCTGCACACGAGTAGTAGAAACCACCGAGAGGTCAGTTCTATGTAAAGATGCTAATACTAAGGACTATCTAGTGCAAATAAGATGTTGAAGACGACTTATTATAAGAGTCACCAAACACCAAATAAAAAATTGTTCCAACATGGTCAGAAATTAAAGGCTAAAATCATATTGCAGATACGGCCGCACCTGCTGAGCTCTGTAAACAAGGCATGAAAGCATACGTTGGTAACTTTCAGGTTCTTCTGTCATCATTCTCTGCAAAATTCCAAGCTTTATATCAGTTTACACTCCTATGAGCTTAAGTGAAAAACTTAAAAAGAGTGGTCATGAAAAAGAAGATATTTGCCTTCAGAAGAAAAGTTGAAGAGTAATATGCCACCCTTGAGTCTGTATCATCTAACAGCTCCCTGCCAAAGACCACAGTGAAAAGTCATTAAATCTTTATTAAAATCAAGAGCCTTCTTCGCATAGCACATAATTGCAAAATCACCTAAAGAAATCGTCACCACCAACTTCTTGGAAAGCGGCAGGATCAGCAGTGCATTTGCCAACTAAAAGTAAGAGAAGGGTGGCTCTTATATCTGATGCGGCACCAGGTATGTTTCCTCTTCCTTTACTACCAACAGAAACACCCAAAGCAATATTGTCTGTTGCTGCACCAGCAAGTTGAATCAAAGGCCAATAAAACAAAGCAGCAGGGACCCGTGCAACTAATTGCATGGGAACAATTGCCTGTCCTCGTAGTAGTAATGCAGCCATTGCTGCTGTCTCACTGATAAGAGTATCATTCTCGCTGCCAAATTTGATTTTTGTGTCCTCCAAGGGCTCCTCCCCACATAAAATTTCTGACTTAACATCTTCATGCATTGCATCTCCAAATGCCATTGAAGATGAAGGGAAAACTTTCAGGCACAGTTGGGAAAATAGAATAAAGCACATCTGTTTAGAAGCAGTGGAGACATAACAGAGTAAGAGGATTATAAAGATAAAATACAAATAAGAAAATTTTTCCTAGGAAATACTATCACAAAATTGTTATTTCATTCTGAGTAATATCTTTAACACTATTGGCAATGTGTAAATTACACAAAAGCAAAACAGCATGTCTACTCAATATCTTGACTTATGTGCCCATTATTCAAAATAGCCACAGAAAAAATAAAACAGATTTATTCCAATTAAAAGGTACAGCCTTTGCTAAATATTTTTCTGAGGACTTGCATTCTAAAAGTCTACCAAATTTATAATTCTCCATACAACCAATTATAAACCTTTGTTAATAAATTTACCCTCTATTATATTTATTTTAAATAGGATCAAGGCATAGGCACAAGACAGAAAAATAATACCAATTCGATAGTTGTTAAATGAAGGGCTATACAATATTGAAGATCTTTTACATCTTTATGTCTATTGGCATAGTTATTAAATGGGTTTTGGTCAGGTTGGTGTTTATTGTCAAGTATGGATCTTAATACAAGATGACCCAAAAAAACTAATATTACCATCATGAAGGTTTTACGAAAATGAGTTTAGGTTCTCCAAAACAAATACCTTCAAAATATTTAGGCGGTCTGTTTCATTTATCTGAGCCACCAAAGACAGCGCAATATTCATAATGTCTATTACTGCATTTGCTTTCTCAAGAAGACTCTTGTCATGTAGATGTTCAACCACTTCACTGCTTGAATGTTGTAGTTTATTCTTGTCTAACAAAAATTTGCATCTTATAAGAAGTCTATCTACAACAAATAAGAAGCCCAATCTGATAAGGTTATTTTTTGACTTCAAAAGTCCACACAAAAGCCAAATGGATAAGGGGACATCTAAAGAAGCTGAATAATCATTAACACCAGCAAGAGAAATCTTCTCCTGGAAGTTTTTAATATTTGACCATATTGCATCCCTTTCCTCACTAATTTCTGCCATGAGCAAATCACCCAACCATATATACCCATTCTGACGATAAGCTATTCTTTCTGAATGAAGTAGAGAATGTAAAGTGGCCCATGCAAGCTTCACTTTTATGCCAACACTGTTTCTCACAACTGCATTCTCAATGCTTTCCAGGAAGTTATAAGATTTGGATATCTGTATCATGTGGGAAAACTCTGCGTCCAAATGAGTAAATGAACGCACAAGTGTATTAAACTTCTCAATGATCTTCTCCAATAGCTGCAAATTAAAATTAATTCAGACTTACAAAACAGAAACAAAGTTTAAAAGATTGATTTCATTTTCATGAGAACAGGACGGACAAACAAGTAATCAGAAAATCACTGCATCTAATACTGCCACCACTGCAGAACTCTAATAGGACAAGCAGAGCAAGGCAAGCAACATAAAAAAGACAAACGAACAGTAAAAAAGGAATACCATTCTACTAATTTCCATACAAGACATGGTTGTGACATGAAAGATTAAATGATTACTTTAATCCCTTCTGTTACCCGAGGGGAAATAATATTTATTCTTGAAGCATAATACAAATACGCTAGTTTCACATACAGGTTCTGATCAAGTCCCAAAATCCCGGATAGTATAACCTATGATATGATGTTCTTTTCGCTCTTGGAGTAAGAAAAGTATGTTTGAAAGGTGCGTAGCTGTGAAGTCAAAACTAAACGTGCCATAAATTTTCTTGTTTAGGCATTTGATGGGCTCTTCCTCCAGTGCAGTTTGAGCAGAAACACAGTTTGTTGGATCAGTTACAGCAGAAAGCCTGGGCAGGCCCAAATTAACTATCAAAATTCCCCAAGTTTTATTTTTCCCATAAAGTTGGAGAAACATTTTGTTAGAAGATATAGTTTCCTAATTATAGTTAATCTTATCCCATAATTAGTGTGCATACATTGCTGTAAATTAGGGATTTCCATAACTGTAAACTAAGGATTGATGATATATTTGTGTATATAAACCAATGTAATTAAGAGAAATGAATCAAGAAATAATTACCTAAAATCAGGTTCTTCTTTTGTATCAAAGCCCGTTCCTTAACAGAAAACTCGTTTCTTAGTTTTCTCTCGCTGCCATTCTTATTTTTCCTCAGAAACCTAGTTGAACAAATCTATATGAAGAAATTGAGACCATAATTGGGTTACCCAGTGTCAGGCGACCACCATAGGAGTTTCCAACCTCTGACCCACTGCCACACGCGCTCTCACACGCCACCACACTCGTTGCAGGCCGACGCCACGCGCCACCTTCAGCCGACGTGTGCCTTCTCGTTTGTCAACACGGTTTTTCCCATAGTGTTCGTCTCTCTCTCCTCTTGCCATCTATGGTGTTTGATTCAAGTTTATCCAATTTTCTTCCAGTCAGTAGCTTCCGTGGTTTCTGTTTGGTCTTGTGCTTATATTGTTTCACTGTGCTTCTCTCCAATTGCTTCTTCTGCATAAATTATGTAGTGCAATTATTGATATCATTTGTATTCTCCTTAGGTATATATTGTATCTACCTGTTATATGGCGGAACAAAGTGGTACTAGCAGTGAGGTTCATAACAGCAGAATGGAACAACAAGCTGTCATAAGCCATACTCTTAATTTAGCATTGGTTCTCATCCCCTTTAAATTGGATGGAATCAACTATTTGACATGATTTTAAGCGTGTCACATATCAATTGAGGCCAAATGGCCAATCGTATGCAACTCTTCATCAATGGAACAACTACTATGCCTGAAAAATCGTGTATGACCCAAGAGGAGTGAAAATATGATAATTCCATGGCGAAGACATGGATTTTTAATTCGATGGAACATCTAGTATGCGGAGTAGTTATATGTTCTTAGACATTGCCTATGAGCTTTGGGAGGCTATCTCTTAAACTTTATCTGTTTCTGATGATATGTCTAAGGTCTATGACATTCGTAAAAGAATCCGTGAACTGGGTCAAGGGGAGAAGACTGTTGCCAGTGTTCTAAAAAGCGGCCTAGGCGGCGCCTTGGCGCTAGGCTCCCCTTGCTCCTAGCCTAGGCCCAAGGCGGCAAAAAAATCCCTCAAAGAAATTAGGCGGGCTAGGCGGATAATTTAAATTTTATTATTTAATAGCAATCTTGTTTATGAATAAAACTAATACGTTAAAGATATGTTAGCCATACTCAGCATATCGGTATTTGTCATTTTCTTTAAGTCCTCAACTTTGAAGATTACACAAATAAAAATAATTTCATAATTAATAATATCAAATGTCTCATTCAATAAACTTCACACTAATTTTTAAAAATAACATTTATTTAAATTTAAAAATATCTCAAATTGATTTTTAAGAAATTAATATTAATTTGTTTGTAGTTGAACTTTGAACAATTGCATGTTTGTGTTTGAACTTTGACATTGGTAATATGGATGTGTTTGAACTTTAAGCAAAGGACCTTTATTATCTTTATTATAGATTGCTTTGCTTTATATTATTGTTTTGTTTGGATAAATGTAAGATAAAATATTAAATTTGGCTTAAAATAAAAATCCCGCCTAGGCTACCTAGGCGCTAGGCCCCCCGACCTCCCGCTTTTTAGAACATTGATTGTTGCTCAGTATTTTGCAGAGATTAATGCACTTTAGCAGGAGCTTGATCATTACCGAGTTTTTTCAGCCAAATGTATGGAAGATGCAGCAACTTATCAAAAATTTGTTAGTGAAGATAGAGTTGAGGATTTCTTGGATGGTTTGAACATTGAGAATGATCAAGTTCGAGAACAATTAATTGGTCAGACACCATTTTCATCACTGCGAAGAGGCTCATGCTAGAGTCCAACAAGAGGAAAGTAGAAGTCGGGTGATGGTTCTAAATTTAAATCATGTTGACCGATCAACTATGGTTGCTTCGTATCCTAAGCCTGTTGAGAAGGAGTCTCGCGAATGTGACTACAGTGGGGGAAAGAACCATAATAGAGATCGATGTTTTAAGCTTTATGGATGTCCTAAAGAGCGTGGAGGTCGGTCTGGTAGTGGTCGTGGTTCCCAAGCCTATGTGTCTACTATAACACTTCCTATTGATGCATCCAGTACCTCAGAAACAACTATTGCACTCACTCCTGAGGAAATTTCAGCCTTCCGAAAATTCTGTTCAAAATCTATTTCTTCTCATTATGCCCAATCAGGTATACATTCTTGTGCTTTTAATGTTTCAACAACTTGCCCTAGTTGGATCATAGACACAGGTGCTTCTGAACATATGACCGGGTCTTCCAGCCTCTTTACCTCATACGTGCCTTGTTCTGACAAAGACAAGGTTCGAATAGCTGATGATTCCCTTTCTTCTATCTCTGAGAGTGGTTTAGTTGTTTGCACATCTTCATTGACATTATCATCTGTTCTTCATATTCCTTCATTTACTGCAAATTTATTATCTGTCTAACGTCTTACTGAATCCTTACACTACTCAGTCACTTTTTTCCCAACTCATTATGTTTTTCAAGATTTGGTGACGGGGCAGAAGATTAGCAGTGGTTGTTCAGTTAGTGGTCTATATTATTTAGATGTTCTATTGACTAACATGCCTTTATTTACAGATGAGTCTACTACTCAGGCTCTTCAATCTACGTCTAACTCCAGCTTGACTTCTTTTCATCAATGACATCAACATTTGGGACATCCCTCTTTATCAATATTAGAGTATTTGTTTCCATCTCTAGTCAAGCAATGTAATAAAACTCAGATTTTGTATGAACCGTGTGAATTAAGTAAACACAAACGTTGTATTTACTTTACTTTTAATAGTCGACATTCTGAATCCTTTGCTATTATACATACTGACGTGAGGAGACCCTCTCGGGTTGTTTCTCGTTCTGGTCATATCTGGTCTGTTAGTTTCATTGATTATCATTCTCGTGTAACTTGGATTTATTTATTCGTTCCAAAAATGAGGTGTTTGATTGCTTTTAGGAATTTCATAAAATGATTCAAACCCAATTTGCAGCTAAAGTCAAAATTCTCCATACTGATAATGGTCGTGAATATAGTAATAATACTGCTTTTGTATCTTATCTGTCTCAACCCCAGAACAAACTGGAGTGGCGGAAAGGAAAAATCGACACTTACTGGAGGTAGCCGGTACTCTTATGTTTATTATGAACGCACCTAAATTCCTATGGAGAGATACTGTTTTGATTGCTACATTTCTTATAAACCGACTTCTTTCTAGAATTCTTGGGAACAGAAGTCACATTTCTTTCCTTCAACACACAACAAGTCCATCTACTTTGGCTCGAGTTTTTGGCTATGTTATGTTCATGATAAATCTCCCACTAGGGGAAAACTAGATCCCAAGGCTCTTAGGTGTGTTTTCATTGGGTATTCTCCAACCCAAAAGAGTTATAAATGTTATCATCCTCCTTCACACAAAGTATTTGTCACTCAGAATGTAACTTTTTGGGAATTGGAACATTTTTATTCTTCCTCACCTTCTCCTCAGGGGAAAATGTTATTGATGAGGAGAAACTTCCTCCTGAGGCTGGTATTACAAGTAGTACTATACCATCTTATCCTTCTCCTGTTCTTGTTGTTGTCTCTGATGAATCTAGACAGGGGGAGTCATATGCTAGACATAATGAGACATAATGAGTCTAAGTTAAGGACCTATGTTCGAAGAGGCAAGAATAAGGTCACCATTTCTGCACCACTGCACCAACACTGCTCAGAGCCTAGTCCTGATAATGGTAATGGTGAGAATTTTAATTCTACTTGTTCTTCTAATAATACTGAATTTCCTATTACTCTTAAAAAAGGGGTTAGATCTTGTCCTCAACATTCTATCTCTAATTTCTTAGCCTATAATAAATTATCTGCATCCTTCCATTCCTTTGTTTCTTCCTTGTCTTCGATATCTATTTCTCAGGGGCGGAGAAAGGCAATTAGCGATGAGGACTGTAAACAGGCTATGATAGAAGAGATGAATGCCCTGAAGAAGAATGATATATGAGAACTAGTTACTATTCTTTATGGAAAAAAAGCAGTTGGTTGCAAATGGATATATACAGTGAAACAGAAGCCGGATGGGACAGCTGAAAGACTTAAAACCAGACTAGTTGCAAAAGGGTATACTCAAACCCATGCGATTGATTATCAGGAGACATTTGCTCCTGTGGCGAAGATGAATTTTGTTTGTACCATAATCTCATGTGAAACAAACTTTGGCTGGGATCTTCAGCAATTGGATGTAAAAAATGCGTTCCTTCATGGTGACTTGGAGGAGGAAGTGTACATGGAAATACCCCTAGTTTTTCTTCATCTGCAACCAAGGGTAAGGTTTGTAAGCTGCGAAAGGCTCTGTATGGTCTGAAGCAATCTCTCAGAGCCTGGTTTGGTAGATTCTACAAAACAATGATAAGATTTGAGTACAAGCAGAGTCGAACAGATCATACTCTGTTTGTTAAATAAATAAAAGGCAAGACTATCATTCTTATTGTGGTGACAAGGGATAATAGAGAAGAGATAGTTAATCTTAAAGCAAGTGTGGCACCCCCAAATCCGGGTACTTCAATTCCACGGGACTTGGTGTTCACTGTACGAATATCATCTATCTATCTACCCATAGTAAATGCAAACCATGCAATAAATAGAATTAAATCCTCCCCTTATGGGTTTACAACCTCTGAGTAATAAATAAAATAAATCCCAGGTCATACTAACCTTAAACATCTGTGCGGAACATAAACAAATAAATAAGTCTTACACAACTCTAATATAAGTCTGAAACATAACAATTAAATAAACAACAAGTCTTCATCACTTGTTGACTTTGCCTTTGCCTTTGCTAGTAGAAGGCTCGTCGGACCTTTCGTTCTTAACTGCAATGTTATTATTGCGCAAGAGTGAGCACGATTGCCCACAAGTATAATAATATGACAACAATATAATAACATGCGAGTAATCAAAGACATCTGAATAAAGAAACTCAACTTCTGACTCGAGGATAAATAATAGGAATCAAAAGAACATCTGAGGGTCATACGACCTTGAACTATGTCCTAGGTTGTAAAGTGTTTATGCTTTAAACCTTTAACAGTCATAAGACTATGGACTCTACTTCTCGTACTTAAGGGGGATCAGCCCTTAGTACCATACTGTGCACAATATCTCAACGCTAAAGCGTAAATAATCCCCTATTAAAGGGTTGTTCATCTCAGTTTTGACATCAGAGTCCGCACCAAAGGAAGTTTGGTTTGGATAAGCTCAATAAGTATTCTAGAATTTAGAACGTACATCAACTATGGACTAGTCGAATAAATAAGGGTTCACTAGTCCTATAAGTTCAACAATATCATCGATATTCAACTTGAATGGTAAATCTCGAGAGTATACAATCGAATAAGTATTGTATAGCTGAATCATGCTTAAAAAAAATAGTAATATCTCATATGAAAATCTTAACTTGAATAAACAAGGATAAGAACTTGCTCAATGTAAAAGTAAGATTTGAGTTTAGGAAACTTGCAAAATATTAAACAAGTTTAAGGATAGGAAACTTGCCTCTTGCACAAGCTACAATTTATAATTCACGTTCTTTATTAAATCCTACATATCAATACGTTCACAATACACATTAATCAATAACTCAATATACGTATCGAATCACACACATCGGTCTTGAGCACGTTATTGGACTATACAATTAACGATTCAAGTCATGTAATTAACTTATTAATTACTCACGTAATATAAGTTAGTAACCTCTTATTATATGTTTAATCATGTCTTCATGTTTATTACATTAGGTTCCAATTACATTTTCTGAACTTGAATAATTAAAATCTCATTTTTGGGAAAAATTACCAAGTGGCGCTGCAGCTCCACCATTTGAACTAAAAATGGCGCTGCAGCTCCACTGGCGCTGCAGCTCGGACTTTAAGCTTAAGTCTGGCGCTGCAGCCCCACTCTTAGGCTTAAAGTTAGCGCTGCAGCTCTAAACGCCATTTTCAGAATCTGCAGTTCACGAATAACAGAGAACCAGGCCCAGAATAAAAGCTACCACAACAATTTAATTGCTACCCATGAAATATGGACTTCACATAAACACTATACAACATTTCTAGCATGATCTTAGCATTCTAAATCATGTAATCACACAATCCAAGGCATCTAATTTCACTGTTTTCATACTTTATCATGTTTTGAAGGAAAATCACGAAATTTAACTTTACGGATTCGTTATAACACCGAATCCGTTCGTTTAACTTCTGTTTTGTTCGTATAAACGTGTACAATTATATGCAAGTGCTAATTCAAAGTTAAATCATCGATTCATAGTATAAAAATTGTACATAAGGGTCGTATGGCCATATATACAACTTTTCTACTCTGTGACTTTTATAAAATCAAATCAAGCATAATTGTATGAAATTTATTACTTTAAATCATGCATACATGATATAAAACATGTTATGATCATATAATAACACATATAAACCTATATCATGCATTAATCATCAAATTAGTCATTCACAGAGAACTTTTTAAGAATACGTTAATGAAAACTGTAAGAACTTGAATTTAAAAACGTAGGAGAAAGAATTACCCTTGCTAGTTAGTGATGATGATGCAACTAAATTCTTCAATCTCTTCTCTAACTAATTCTCAAGTCTTTTCTCTCAATTTCTCTCTTTTTCTCTCTGTGTTTTCTCTTTACTTTCTTAACTGATGAATGTAATATATGATATATGATATACCACTAATATGATATACGTATATAATAGTGGAGTTATGGGTCGTCCGTTAATCCCATAATGGGTTAACTGACCCCAACCCCCAATAAGGCTTTGTTTGCTTGCCCCTTTTATTCTTCCTTTCCCATTAATTTAATTAACTTACTATAATATAGTTTAATAATGTCACACTTTTAATTAATCAATAATCCTATTTAAATCAATTAAATAAAATTGCATAATTCCACAATAATTCACAGTCACATAATTAAAATTCTTATTTATTAATTATGTCAAATCATTAAATCTCTAATTAATTATTAAATTAATTAGAATAACATTATGCTTATTAATTAATATATTAATCAAATAAGCTCAACTAAATACATACTTTGAATATAAAATTCACCACATTAATTTAACTAACGTGACACATATAATTAAATTAATCTACCATAATTTCATCAATTAATTATTTAACTCAATAATTAAATCATTGATATTTATTTAATTCAATAAATATTCACATTAAATTACAAAAATCTTGTTCGTCACAGCAAGACTGGCCGAAGAGTTTGAAATCAAAGATCTTGGTCCTTTGAAATATTTCTTTGGTATTGAAGTTGCGAGATATTCCAGTGGAACTTTTCTATCTCAAAGGAAATATGTACTTGATCTTCTAACAAAAACTGACATGTTGGGATGTAAGCTTGTTGATTCTCATAGTGAAGTTAATCATCATCTAGTAGGTGGCACATGACCTACTATTGATAAAGAAAGATATCAACATTTGGTGGGACTGATTGATATATCTGTCTCATACTAGACCTGATATATCTTATGCTGTGGGAGTAATGAGTTAGTATATGCATGATCCTCATCAATGTCACATGGAAACTGTCTATAGAATTCTGAGGTATCTTAAGTCTACTCCTGGGAAAGATTTATTGTTCGCACCACATGGTCATATGAGAGTTGAAGCATTTTTCGACTCATATTGGGCCGACTCTATAGAGGATCGTCGTTCTACATCTGGTTACTATTCATTTGTTGGAGGCAATCTTGTTATTTGGGATGTAAGAAGCAATCCGTAGTAGCATGATCCAGTGCTAAGGCCGAATATTGAGCTATCGCCTTGGGTATATGTGAACTAATGTGACTTTCAAACTTTGTTAGAAAATTTGGGTATTAACTAAAAGGCCTATATAGTTATTTTGTGATAATAAGGCAGCCATTAGTATTGCAAACGATCCGGTACAACACGATAGAACGAATCACATTGAGATTGACAGACACTTCATTAAAGAAAAGTTAACTAGTGATCTTATTTGCTTACCTTTCGTTAAAACAGAACATCAGCTTGCTAATATTTTGACTAAGGGTCTTAGTAGTAAAATAATTCATCCATTATGTTTCAAGTTGGGTATGCGAGACATCTATACACCAACTTGAGGGAGAATGTTTAAAGATATAGTGTCCCTAATTATAGTTAATCTTATCCCATAATTAGTGTGTATACATTACTGTAAATTAGGAATTTCCATAACTGTAAATTAGGAATTTCCATAATTGTAAATTAGGGATTGATGATAGACTTGTGTATATAAACCAATGTAATTGAGAGGAATGAATCAAGAAATAATTACCTAAAATCAGGTTCTTTTCTACACATTTAATGAGGTTTTTTTTTTGACAAGTAAATGAAACATTACATGTGTAAACCGGATGCTTCAAATTGTAGATGAAAATTCAATACTGATAAGGTTTTACAAACGCAGGAAATACATAATAACACAATTAGAGCTCTCTTATGCTGTTTAGGCAAAGTAAATGTATAATTAAAGTAAAGAGCTATGTCATTAGCCTATCACGTGATGCCACCAGAGTCATAAATGCTCGAAATATGCTCATGGTTTGCCCCTATCTCTTTCGAAAGCTTCTTTAGAGATAGTGGCGAGAACCCCGATGAGGAACCATTTTGAAAAGAAAAGCACTACTTATCACAAATACATAAATGAATCAGTAAAAATAAGAAAAAAACCAAGTGCAAGGGGCCTAAATATTGGGAAAAAACACAGACATTTTAACTTCAAAAAACACTCCTTCCACAGGTATTTAACAGAATTACTAAATGACAGAAATCTCTATGCAAAAGAACAAGAGCTTAGAGAATTTTACACATAACTTTTAGAAGCAGTTGTAATGATTATGACGATGAATCAATAATAATAATAATGCCAATTACAAAAAATTAAAAAGAAAACTATAATATAGCTTCTCGTTTTCAAACTTGGAAAATTGAGGCAAGAAATCCCTGAGTCTATTTTTTGGGGATACGGATGGAACATAGGTACTATTACGACGCACACAAAGTTAACAATAATAATAATGACAATTACAAAAAGTTAAAAAGAAAACGAAAATATAGCTTTTGGTTTTCAAACTCGGTATTGGGGCTAGAAATATCTCGTCCATTTTTTGGGGTTCAGATGGGACATAAATACAATTAGGTCATCAGAATTCTCTTCCTCTTGAATATATTAAATAGAAATTATGTGATCACATGATAACCCAACAGCATGTTATCAATTTGAAAACATACACAACAAGCATTCTTTGATCTCTCAATATATGACAAAATCCTTAGAGCACAAACACAAATGAATTAGGGTATTACCATATTGAGTCGGTCGCTGTTGGCATATCTAGACAATGCAGCAGCAATAGATCTTCTCAAGAGGTCCCCGATGCCTTCCACCCCAAGCTTGAAAGAAATATGCAAAGCTTCAGGTGCATCTGCGTGAGTGAGCAAGGTAGCAATGGCTCGACTCTCGTCCTCACTATACTCAGAAACTCCAGCAGTTATGCATGTCTCATTTATTTGATACAAAATATAGTCGAAAAGAACCATGTAAAGATTTCTCCTGTCGTCCCTTAAGTTTGCAAGCACGAACTGCATTTGTAAAATCATTGTATTAGGTCTAATTTTTTGTAAGTAAAAGAAGTCTAATAAGACAATAAGGTGCCAAAGGGGTACATACAAATCATCATCTGGTATCTTAAAAGGTGACAAATGATTTCAATTATAATCATATCTAGTAAGGTACACAATTTAAAATTCTCTTCTAAGAAAGGAGTTCAAATTTTTCTAGACACTTTAACTACTGCGAATGGTGAATATTAGACTTTTGGAATGCATGTTCTCAAAGCATGCAACAACTTCCACTAATTTATAACTTAGAACACCTACTTAAAATAAGTAGGGACTATTGCTTGAGATAGTAAGAAATTTGTGGATGCCTGAAACCAACTTTTTTGTTTATTATTCATCTTAGTTAATCTTTCCAGTATTTCAAAGGTTCCAGTTCCCACCCCACCCCCCCCCCCCCCCAAGAAAAAAAAAGAAAAGAAAAGAAAAGAAAAGGATTAGCACAGTACCTCTACAAAAACAAACTTGATTCCTCCAATCGGATCAACCTGCTCAACACAAAATTTAGGAGTTGCTGAACTGTATGTGGTAGGTTCACCAGGAACTTGATAAAACATGTTTGCTAACAAGCAAATAAGCTTGCAATGAAGTATTTCTGCCCAGGAATTCCTTCGGCTAATCTGTATAAGCACCTTAATTACCTGCAAGTATATAGAGTAAATAAGATCAGACCAAAAAGTTTTAAATATATAGATATTGTTCATGCTTGATTTCCATGCAGAGGAGAAAACAACTTTATTTACTCAGCAGAAAGTGTTTCCCGTAGAGGAAGCTCATTATTTATGTAACAACCTGGGCCAAATCCGGAGTCCAAATCAAATCATAACAAATCAGGGGTCAACCCATTGTCTTAATAGTATCTTATTAGGTTATCTTAGCCCATCACAAGCTCACCCAAAATGTCAAGATTGAAAGTAATATTGATAGTAGCTTGGCTCCTTATATATACATATCAAACTATCTCACTTGTTCCGATGTGGGACTGGGGAAATTACAAACTTCCCCACTTAAATACCTGACATCCCTGTCAAGCCAAACACAGTCACAGAAAGCCTAGAAACCGTCTCTCTAGCCACTGTGAGATAACACTAATGGCCTTCGTGTCCCCATTTTTGGCCCTCTGTTCATTATGGGATGATACCAGCCACTTTTGTTTCCCCACCTCCGCTAACACAATCAGATGACCCGACCCGAACTTTTGCAAGTATACTACATGTAAGTTGTAAAAACCCAGGTTAAATCCGAATCCGAATAAAATCATAACATATCAAGGGCCTAATCCTAATCCACTGTTCTAATAGTATCTTCTTGGGTAATCTAAAGCCCACCACATGCTCATCCAAAAAAGCCATTATCATCATCATCACTATCTTCACTCTCACTATGGAAATGAATGTAAATGTATAAATCAATTTATCAAGTAATGTGCAGTTTCTCATTAGGGTGATGTAGCAGTACAATGATATCAAATATGTATGGTTGGTAGATATTCTTTTCTTAGATTATCCTATTTTTGATTTAAGTACACTTTGCAAAGTAATTTTTAAACTTCTAAGATTTTTTGTTGTTGCTATTTTTGGTATATAAAAACTATTATTAAAAATGAAAAATATAAAAAGAAGAAGCAAATGGAGCCTGCCCTAATTTTACCTGCATCTCTTAAAAATTACTCACTTTTTAGGTGGCAAATTATAAATCAAAGAATATAAACAAAACTAGTTCCCATATTGGACTACCACATTTTACAGATTGTAACATGTCAAATTGAAACTGATGTTATACTCATCCTTTATTTTCTCTTTGCATTCACTATAATCTCTTTATTCCATCTGTTTTGGTCCTTAGCCTAATTTTTTCCTGAGAATGGAAGGACGATATTTGCACTCGATCTCTTCTTATTTGCAGATTGTAACATGTCAAATAGAAACTGATACGCATCCTTTCTTTTTTTATTTCCTTTCACTGCTAATCTCTTTGTTCCATCTGTCTGGTTCTGAACCTAATTTTCACTCGCTCTCTTCTTTATTTTCGTCCTTCGTTTCTGAAACTGTTTCTTTCCACAAAGGCTTCTTCCACATCATTCCCCCAAAATTCATAGCAAGTGGAGACGGATCCCTTCCGTCTTAACAATCACCAAAGAGCAAAATGTTCACTATTATACAATTCTTACGAATCTGAAGCTCTGAGCACCGAAGAGCAAACTTTCGCATATTCATCAGAAAGGAACATAATTGCATTAAAACCAAGAAAAACAACTCACTCTTATGTCAAGATCCTTTATTCTGCTCCTGCGGATTTTGCCTCTATCACAAACAAAATAAAGTAAGCAGCTAAGGGCAGAAGCCCAAACAGCTTCTTCCATCACTTCTATCTGCGGTAAGAATGTCAAGTAGCTTCAGACCATAAAATATGATTAAAAGGCATATGTCAAAAAAATGAATTTATGAGAAAATTGCTCATATGAAAACAAACTGAAAAGGAAGCATAACTATACAGTTTGAAAATAAATAATGCAATTCCTTAAGAGACTTGAAGCATTGAACTTATGCTTTAAGAAGTTTCCAATTGATTGTGATTTAAATTAAAGATATGTTCATTTACATATAAAGGACGTAACCTACACATAATTTATAAAGGAGTCATAGGTAGGTCACTGATCATTCCAAGCAATACATCTCACTAAAGAAAAGCTTTATTTAAGGGGTATCACTCAGTTGCTTGGTTTAGGAGGAGGTGTGGTTTTAGTATTTCTTTCCTTTTGTATTTGTCGCATGTACATGGGCGGCACCTCCTTTTGGTGTCTTTCTAATTTACATTGACATTACTTATAGCAAAAATATATAGGGTGATGGAGTTCTGGTACCTGAACAAGATGAAGTAGAAGCTCATTTAAAATTCCCAAAATCCAAGACTCAAAATTATCAATAGCTGAGGAATTTCCCATCTTAAAATAATCTGGCTTTCTCTTTCCTTGGGTTGCAAGTTGTGCTTCGTCATCAAGATATGGTTCTTGAGAATATTCTTCTTCAATTGTAGAAGCATCACCTGCTATCAAAGGCTCCAACAAATGAGCATGAACTCCAAGATTTAAAATTAAATCGAAAGCACGAGCTTTTGAAGCAAGTCTTGGAGAACTAAGCATTTCCTGAAAATAAATTTTTGTTTAAAAAGAAAAAGAATACTGTTAAAATTCTATATTGAAAAAAAAGAGTAGAAGAAGAATACAAAAATGTCAAAGTTGCACCTCAAGCATAGATAGAGTTAGAGGAGCAGCCGTCGCAGAATCCATAACATACCTACAAAACAATGTTGTGCAACGATCTTGTGAAGCAAATTTGAGAAACAATAAAAAAACAGAACAAGCCGATAACATGGTTAAATAGAAAAATATCTGGAGTCCACAAATACTAAAGAATATAGTCTTTACACCGCAAGGCAATAATCTGACTTAACTTTTTCAGTCTAATGTGGTGATTTTGGCTGTATATTCTTTATGGCCGATGAATTATTTAGATTATTACTTTTTCGCTTTGACTTGACAAAAAAGAGCCATCGACGCAGAATCGAAACAGATATTTTGCAAAATCTTTCTTAGCATGGTACCTCAATTATCTACAGTATAGAAAGATGATAAAAGTGGAAGCTGAAAGTAGGCTTATATCCATATTAGAAAAGTCGAGACTCTGACCGAAACATAAAACAATTTGGTTGGAACTTGGCATGAAGTTGAGAGAGTTATTCAAAGGTTGGAACCATATTTTTAATGATTGAGGTGGTGGACAACTATGATGCCCACTTGTTGAGCATGCTATGGCATGTCTGGAAATGAAATAACAATGTCATACTATGGAAGCCAAATCACTAAAATATCAGAATATCAGCTTTTTTGATACTCATACTGCATCATTGAATCTGGATAATAACCAATATGGTATGTACCAAAAAAAGGTTTCAAATGCTATAGTATAGTTACCATCCAGGGAGAATGTGTGTGAGAGAGAGAGTTTGACAAAAAGAGGGTTTCCATATAAAGCTCGAATTAAACAATACCAGAAAACAAATACAGGAGAACGTACATGTCAATTACAAGTTTGATGAGAACGCTAACAGCAACATCCATCGACGGCTTTCCACTGTTGCTACTTAATTTAGACGACACTGTCATGAGGTTAGCACTTGGAGAAGGTGACTCTGAGCATACTGCAGCAATGACCTCACATACCTCAGCAGGATTCAATTTCAACGGTTGTTGTTCACTGTTATATACCATTACATTCAAATAGAAAATGAAAGTTAAAACTATATATGAACCATGCAAATAATCAGTCAACTTGTAAATTGTGGATGTAAACACCAATGGTACTGAAGAAAATAGAAAAACATATCACAACTACAAACATATGTCGCAGTAGAAACCAATAAATCAACATTTATACATATATAGCTTAGAAAAATATATATCTCACAATGTTTGAGAGTAGAGAATAGAAAATTGATTGTAGCATCAACTAACAGGACATTCTCATCCGTAGGATAAAATAAAGCCCCCACAATAACCAAGCCCCTCATGGCTCAATGGTAAAAAAACTACTCATAAGGCTTGGGTGCATGAAGTCTTGGGATCCATTCTTGCCAAAGGCAAGAATGTTAAATTTTAATCGAATATAGCAAAAAAAAACGGAAAAAAAAGAAGCCCCCACAATAATTACTGCCCTATGTGGGACACATACCATCAGGTATTCACATGGTGGTGAAGCACATGATAAAAAAACTGTTGAATCTCCATCCCACAATTAAGTGCCACTTTAACAAGCAATGTTTTACGAATAACCTGTAAAATCGATGTTTTAATAATACCTGTAGTGGCGATACTGGAAAAGTGGCCGAGGACGTGGACGGAAGGTACTCACAGGGGAATCTTCCCTGAAAACAAGTAACATTATTCTCAGACAATTTATACAACTTGAAGTACTGTTAAAGAATTTTATAGCTTAATGCACGGTTAAAATTTTAAATACAACACTTGACAATTACAGTTACTTTAACTTATTAAAAGAAAAAAGTATAATACCTTTAGCTACCGAACCAATCTGATACGTTCAATTCTCCTTCTTGTTTTTCCCTTTTTATGAAAGTTTATTTAAGAAAATAGTAATAAGTACAATCACTTCCTTCTTATCATGCTTAATCGTGTGTTACCAAGTGCTAATGTTAATAATTACTGACTTACCTAATTTATGTTTTTTTAATAGGTAAAGCTGTAAAAAAAATTGTCAACGCTCTAAATAACTTCCGCAATCTATAAAAATCTACAGTAGAAAATGAAAAACTTACCAAACTAAAACCACTTCCTTCTTATCGTGCTTAATCCTGTGTTACCAAGTGCTAATGTTAATAATTACTGAGTTACCATTTATGGTTTTTTAATAGGTAAAGCTATAAAAAAAATTGTCAATGCTCTAAATAACTTCCGCAATCAATAAAAATCTACAGCAAAAAATGAAAAACTTACCAAACTAAAACCTTAGCTTCTTCAGTCACACTCAAACATATTATATATTGAACTCCTCGAACATCTAATCTTCACCAACTAGAAAAACTAAAAAACTTCGTAAAATAGAAACACCACCAAGTTTTGAAACAAAAACAAAATCAAGTAGATTGAAGTCCTGCTTTAAGTAGGAAAATGGAAACGGGAATGGTGAGAAGCTAAAAAGAAAAATATCAATGAAAGAGAAAACAATAAATAAATAAAAATGCATATATTGGTGCCCCTAAATGGTTATGGTTGATCACAATTCACAAATCATTTTGCAATTCTAGACCGCAAGTAAAGTTTTCACCGCTGACCTTGGATGGAACACAATAAATAAAAAACAGTAAATTATTTATCACTAGAAGAAATTTAGATACATTATTTTGGTGCAACAACTCATCAGAGAGTGCTGAACTCAGGAAGAAACTTATAATAATAAATTCATCCTTCTGCTAAAAATAATAATCTGAATTCAAAAATTCTTATAATTTAACTTGGTTAGTTTTATTTTATCATTCAAATAATCAATTAAATAGTACTCCGGTAATTTGCCATGGAATTAAGTAGGTTTCTCCGGTAGGTTTTCAATAAAGATTTTCCTTTAATATAGGATATTAACTTAACTTATTAACCCAATTAGTTTGGACTAAAATGTGTTGTTGAATTGAATTGGTTGAAAAGATATTAACTGAACATGAACTGTAACATCAATCATTAAAAGTTACAAAGTGCATTTCGAAAGTGGATATGGGGTAAATCGCAATTCCATGGATTTCATGCTAAACACTAGAGTTGGAAATCCAAATTTAGATCCATATTGACTGCTAAAGTTTTAAGTTAAAGACATCCTAACTGAGGCTTTTAAATTTTGTGCAGCTATAATATCTAAAAAGTTGGATATTGATTGCCACCAAGAAAAATTTTACTCCATCAATAATAAATCAGTTTTATTTTGTTAGAAACAATTATGAAATGTATAAAAGTAAATAACACATACATATATGTAGTGAAAACGGAAGTACACTCTCGCTGATGCATGAGTGGACACCATTTCAACAACCAACGTTCGTTTAGAACTCTTTTAAACCTCTATCTGCAAATAACTCCGACTCACGTACAATCTTCGCTCTTGTCTTTCTACAAATTGCTCCCTTTGAAAATCGTTATTTTCACTTGCAAGGGTTCCTTCCCAATTTCTTTCTCCCCTCATTCCATCCCCAAATTTCTTTATAGGGTTCATTCCTTTAAATCCACCCAAACATATGATTAAGGAAGCTATCAGTCATAAACTCACCCAACTTCAATGAAGAAAAAGAGTAAAGATGGTCGTGAGGCGGAAAATAGCTGAGGTGGTCAATGGTCATCATCAATAGCAAATAACCTCGGCAATGAATTCTCAGGCACTTCTCCCTTACACCCCCCCCCCCCCTCTCTTTTTCTCATTTGGGAAATGATTTAAACTAGTGGGGGAAGTTCAACAATGGGAGATAACAGTGGGTTTAGATATTTAGGGTAAAGGGGTTTTGAGTTTGTTTTTAGGAGTGAGGGTTAAATATTTTAAGGATTAGGGTTTCATACTTGGGGGTTATGGTGTAGTGTGTATGCGCCATACACTTCATGAGTTAACAAGAGTGTACCTCCCGCGGAACAATATATATGTGTATATATGGTCAACATTTCACAACGACAAGTTAATACTAGTTTGATTTTAAGAACAGGTTCAAAATCACGATCAATTCCTTTTTCAAACCCTGATGCAGCTGCGCGAGCCCTTCCCGCGTGCCACAAATGACCTACGAACAAGAAGACCCATGATTCTTGGGGAAGTGATCCGCTCTCTTTCTTACTATTTTTCTCATGGACACGGGTGTGCTGCTTAAAGTTAGTTAAGGTGTGAAGGTTGCTTCTGCTGCATGAAATATCGTGGTAGAAGCTTTTTGTTTAGTTGATTCGGAAGCGGAGTCAGAGTAAATAAACGACAATCTCGCTTCGAAACCGCTCTGACCTTCTTTTCTTTGCCAAGCGGCTTTTAAAAAAGCCTCGTAAAAGGGGTAAAATGAAGGAGTCGGCAATTGAAAGCAATAGGAAAGGCAGGCAATAGGAACAAAAAGAAGCAATCGGTATAATAGGATATCCAGCATGAAAGCCAGAAGGAATAGGTACACAAGCAAGCAAGTCGTCTTTTGTCACGCGCGCCGGTCGAAGGCATTGGCTCTGATGATCCTCACTCAAATATCCCTATACAAAATTAAGGATGGAGATGCGCAGGGAGACTTGTAAGAAAGCATTTAGCTTCGGACACAGAGATCTCGAAAGAACAAGGGAAGCGTCCACTCCTACACACAAAAAACCATTGAAGACTAATACCATAGGATTGAAATATACCTAGAACTAAAGAAGACTAACAGAAGTTTTTAAAAGGATTGTCTGGCAATCTTTTTTAGATTATAGTTTCTTTGTTTCTTTAATTACACCTTCTCTGCCAACTCCAGATACTCTAGGTCAAATCATTTTGCGTAGGGAATTAAACTAAGTCTCAAATTTGGAAGTTGGTATCAATGTTCTAAAAATCGCTTGGTACGCCCCCTACTCTTCGTGGGACTTTTCTAGGCAGTATTTTTTGAAATAATTATTTTTATATAACTGAATTTATAGCTTTCAAATAAATAAGTAAATAACATATTATCAATTAGGTTAATAATTGGTCATAGGTTTTAATGAGAACATCAATGTCTCAAAAAATAATTTCTTCTAATGAGAGCATTCATTTGTAACCAAACATTTTATTACCTTCACTAAAAAGTCAATAACTATGCAAAGTATATATTAGATGTAAAGATTTTAAATTGTAAATTTTTACATTAAGTTTATGCTATTTGGATTTGGACATGTATAGAATCGCTCATGAAAAATATTTTGATTCTTTTAAAAATCATAAGGGAAAAAAAAGAAGAAAAAACTTGATCCCCTAGGCTCACCTAGACTCTTGAAACGATTTTTACAATTTAGGCCAACTCAAGGTGTTTTAGGGCCGATTCTACCTACGTGGCAACATTGTATGTAAGATAGTAATAGATATTTATATATCAACATATTTTGTATTTAAGTGTTTGGTAATTAGAAATTTAATCCTTTTTCGAGTTGGTTATTAAGAGGTTTGCTTATTAATGGAATATATTAGTATAATTAAGTATTTCTGCCTGTTTTTAGTGATACCTTATTAGAACTTATATTATTTTTATTACCGGGACTTTCTAATTTGGAACTTAGTGTTATTGTTCAGTGTGGGACAAAACCTAGCAATCTGCTTCAGTTGTTACCTGAGTTCAATGTTCTAAAAAGCGGAAAGCGGGAGGCGGGTGGCCGGGGGCCCTAGGCGGGATTTTTTATTTTAAGCCAATTTTAATATTTTTATCTTACATTTATCCAAACAAAACAATAATATAAAGCAAAACAATCTATAATAAAGATAATAAAGGCCTTTGCTTAAAGTTAAAACACATATCCATATTGCCAATATCAAAGTTCAAACACAAACATGCAATTCTTCAAAGTTCAAACATATCTTTAATATATTAGTTTTATTCATAAATAAGATGGATATTAAATAATAAAATTTAAAATTTCAAGAATTCAATTCAATATTAAAACTTAAGAAACTAAACATAAATTTAAGAATTATATTGAATTAAACTAAATATTACAAATATATCATCATTTATATAATTTGAAGTTGATACAAGTTCAAAAAATTTCAACTATAATAAAATTATCCATTTTGACTTGATCTTGTTCACTTCTTGTTGTGATTTGATATGCTACAACCTTCATTACGAATATGATAAATCATTAAAAAAATAAATATATCAAGGTCTGGTTTGAGTAGTTATTAAAATAAAATAAAAACTCTCCACCTAGGCCCCGCCTAGCCCGCCTAATTTTCTGAAGGGGTTTTTTTGGCGCCTTGGGCCTAGGCGAGGCGCCAGCAGTGACGAAGCCACTTACAAGCTTGTGAAAAAAAAATTCTTTACAATGTAAGGTAAATTTTAAAAATTTTAAGTATTACATATAAATTAACCCCACTAAAATTTTATAAATTTTCTATTATACGAGGTCAAATTAAAAATTTATAACTTTGTCAATCAAATTTTAACCACATATGACTCGTATTCTCTCAATATATGTATATCTCTCTATAATATTTTAAACTAAATAATAATCTAATTTATATTATTTTTAAAAATAAATAATGAATTACTTAATTATGAACAGTTGTGATTAAAAAAGTCTATTATGAGTTAATATAGTGTATATATACCATATATTATTATTTATTATATTTTCATTGTAATATAGAATATATATATATATATGGCCTGAAAGTATAAAGTATTAAAAAAATATTGGCTTGGGGCCCCCCCGAACCCCCGCCAAATTATTTATAGCTTAGTAATAATTTCGACCACACTAACAAAAGTTTCTGGCTTCGCCACTGGGCGCCAGGAGGGCCTAGCGCCTAGGCGCGGATTAATTGGACCTAGGCAAGAATTTTGGGATTTTAGAACACTGCCTGAGTTTGTAGGGCGTATCCTCTGGTACTACCAGTAGTGTAACCGACTTTAACATGGTTTAAACTCCTCAGTTTGAAACAAAATCTTAAGTGGATTATTTGTGATGGAAATTAGGAACGTTCTTGCAAGTTTATGCAATCTAGTTATATATATTTATATTCCAAGAAATTTTGTTATTTAAGTGTTTGGTAATAACAAATATAATTCTTTTTGGAGTTTATTATTAAGAGGATTGTGTATTAATGAAATATATTAGAACTGAAGAATTATGTAGTTCTTCCTGTTTTAAATGATTCCTCATTAGAACTTATATAATTTTTGTTACCAGGACTTTCTAATTTGGAACTTAGTGTACAAATATTATTGTTCTGGTATGGGTCAGACCCTAGTGATCTGCTCAATTTGTTTTGCTAATGATCTCGGGTCGTAAGCATTTAAATCACAGTTATCCTTTATAGAACATTCTCCTCACCCCAGTAACACATCAGAGAAGAAAAGCACAAAGTATATTACATTTTATAAAGGTAAAAACCTTGACATTCTCTAGCTATCAAATATCAATACATTGGAGCAAACATTTTCAAGTCCACACCATAGTTAGATAATTAGATTAAGATCTCACCTACTTAACCCTTTTACCATTTATTTGTACTTCATAACGACAATTTCAAGCTCTAGCCCAGCTATATTGATTGTAGTTAATCATACTATTTTATAATCATTTCCCTAATGACAGTTACCCTTGGACTATGATGTAAAGAACTAAAGCTATTAATAACAACAAAAACTAACACTACTGACATCGTCAGCTTCTTATAGTCACCTGTTGTGTTAGTTGACTGCCCATATACTGTGAATCTAGAGGAGTTCCTACCAAATTCACTCGCTATGAATAGACTAGAATATCATTTCCAAAATTCCAACTATTTATTTTTTGGATCTAAAATTAGCATAATGCTCGGCTTTATAGAGATAGCTATTTATCTTTCGATTTGTTGCAAGATAGGATTTTTTTTTTATTCTTCTCTAATTTATGGGTATCTGCCTTTCAGGGGATCTGTATCTGGTCTTTGTAGAGATTGGAGTACTGCTCTCTTTAGAGTATTTTCATTTTTTCAACTTATTAAGAGCGGGTGGACTACTTGTTCCCCCTTATTAGCTTGTATTCTCTCTTTTCATGTATAAACTTTTCTCTTTTATCAAACAAAAAATAGTTCAAGCTTCAACAATGAAAGAGTATCCGGGTGAAATAGTATCCAGTAGAATACCATATACAAAACTGAAAGAATTAGAAGAGCAACAAACATTGAAATTTAAGCTCCACAATGTATCCAAGTTTTATTTATTTGGGAGCATAGAGGAGCTAGTTGAATAAAATCAATCCAAATATCACTTTTATATGGCTTAAGTAGGAGTTTGTCCAACCTTCAAGTAATCTAACAAATATTGCCTCCTTGTAAACTCACAACACGTCGCTATACTAGGTTTTCGCATTATGTTAATTACCTTGTCTCTAGGTATTTTATTTTTAATAGTAATACTTACATGAGACCATAAATGAAAGCATGAAATAAGAGTTTAAATACTTGCACACTAAAAAAAGGAGGCAAATGTAATAAACGAGTGAAAATTTTGTACCTAACCCCAGGATTTTCAAATTTCAGTCTATGATGCAAGACAACAATCTAAAAACTTTAATTTGCAGAAAATGACTGATAAACAAGAAAAAGTAACTAGGGTGAGGCTCCCTACCTCACTACCCCTAGGATCTCTAGTCTCAACCACAAAAGAAATATGAATTAATCACAATCATCACAATCGACTGGATAACTAGATAAAATTTCTCAAAAATAATATGTTCACATTGATTTTATAAAACCTAAATAATAAGCATTTTAACCAATACAAGACTAGAACTCTAAACACAATAAAACTTTAAAATAATAAAACCACCAACTGTGGGAGTCTAAATCAGCTACTGCTGTGGCACTCATCTTCTAAATTATTTTTTCTACAAACCTAGACACTATTCTATCGCATCTGATCTTTCTTGTTAAATGCAAGTTCTTTGAATGCTCTTTCTTACGCAAGCTTTCAGTCCCGGAACCTCCCCCAAAAAATGGATCTAAATGCACTTCATGCTCCAAATTTTTTATGATTCAATTAATCTTTCTTGCGCGAATCATAGGATATCTTGATCAGGGGAGAGAACGGGGAAATCCCATATGACCCAATATATCTAACAAGTTGCACTTTATGTCAAGCCAAGATGTATCTTCCTCTCCAGGACTTCGAAGGGGTACTTTTGGAGAACCAATAGGGCATTAAATGAAAGAAAAAAGGTTCAAGTGATATCAAAGTTTAACTAGCTAAATACGAAATAAATAAATTACATCAATTACAAACCCCAATTGAACATAATAAAAATCCTATAAATGAATACTTCAATTCCTTATTTGCTCTAGCATGTGGTCCTCATCACTGAAACTATAAATTCACTGAACTAGACATTACCCAAGGAAGAAAACATGCTGCTATTCAGTCCTCCTTACGATGTGGTGTTGAGGGAGAGGAGAGAATTAAGGGGAGCAGATATAAAGGATACCCTGAGAGAAAGGGGAAACAAAATGTCCTAACATGATGGTTGGAAGAAAAACAAGATGAAGGAAGCAGGTATTGTTGAACATAACAATCACACCCTCCTATATAAATGGATCATTGTTGTTTAAAGATAACAAAGGAAAAAATCGCTTCCCTTCCTCTCACCAACCTGGATATGGCAGAATGATCACTCCTTAACTTTCCCCCAATAATTTTATTTAATTTTAGGTAACTTTAGAGTAAACAAATCTAACATCATCCATATGAAAACTATATAAGGCGATAATTTGTTGGTTGCAGAGAAGAATGATATTTTAAGCAAGGAGGGATGAAAAAACAAGTATTTGTAATAGTAATAGCATAATAAAGTGGTAAAATATCAAAACAAATATTTGAGCAAGAAGAACGTGCCAAATTTGTAGAGAGCCTGTTTTAGAGCGTTTAGATGCTGTTATTGCTCTCATGTGGGCACGAGCGGAGGCAGAATTCGTGACACTCGTGAGCAATGAAGGCTGCAAGAGTTGATCAAGGAAAGGCTTATCAACTGCCCCAAAATTTCTCCAAAGTTCACTCTTTATTTTGGCTTCCACATCACCAACAAGAAGCGCAGCTGCACCTACTTCGAGAAGATTATGCTTACTTATGTCTTGGGAATTCAGGAGATGATCACTGCACAGATAAGTTATTGAACATCTTAAAAAGTCACACCAAAGTAAATAACTACATCAAATTCTGAGCGTAGAGCATAGTCAACCTAACCCCAGGAACACCAAATCTGCATTAACTATGTACCTTTCAGGGGTAACCAATGATAATTGCTGATGTCCATGCCAGCGCCATGTGAAAACATCATAAGCTATGAACTCAAAATCTTCAATTCCATTAACTTTCTCAGTAGTCGATAAGTTCAAAACAGATATAGCAGATCTTTCTTTTATCTCTGAAGATTCTTTAACATTCGCAGGGTTTAACTGCGAATTGAAGGACTTGATCAACAAAGATGACAATGTTGGAAGTGATTGTCTTGATGATGTAGGTGCTCCAGCAAACACTGCAGATTGAAATGATCGTTTGGGGATATATTGAGCCACTAGAGAGCGGACATAATTTAAAGATTTCACTAGTGCTCCTGATGCAAAACTTGACACAGGCAAAGGAGATACATTTGAAGATGTTGTTGAAGCTCCAGACTGTTGACTTAAAGATCGCGACCATGGTGACAACTTTCTGTTTGGGCTAATATCACACTCAGCAATGATGTTCATACAAAATCGATCGATCTGTACTAATGTCTCTTCACTGGGTTTATATCTGTAACAAATAAATGAACTTTCAAATTATTTAAAATGAAAAGAGCAATCTAGCAATGGGTCTCTTTCAATTTGAGAGGACAAGGGATAGAGCCACCCGTCCATTCAAAACAAATATATTGACAATTTTACAATGCATGTTCTATAACCACACAGCCCATCAATCGAATGGGCAAAGATATTCCAAGTTCCAATGATTAATTTCTGGACTCTGCCATTTCATCTATCAAAGGATGAACTCTATTTGGTTAGAATTAGTAAGCTTAATAAGGTCCAAAGGAAGAAATTATTGCATCAAAAAGTCACCAAGCATTATACCATCTAGAGTTGGAACATGTTAGATTATTATAAGCTCAACATCTATGTCTGTATATTCCTAATTGGACTTAATATTTTATATTTTATTTCAAGCTTCCCCAATAGCCACCGTCACCACTATAACCATAACAAGAGACTGCCTGGGGTCTGCACCACTGCTAAGACCATTGTGACCTCCATGTCACTACCACTGCTAAAAAAATTGTAAGTACAACTACCATCGTGCCGCTACTAAGGAAACATGCACCACAACCTTATGCCCAACTTAATGACATTGTCAACATGCTTCATACATCAACATCACAACTACAACTGCCTCCATCAGCATCACAATATTATTATGGGTACTTGGAGGAAATTAGTGACTTGGTCTTTCCTCAATTTGTTCAACTCTTTTCAAGTTTCTTCTCTTTATGATATAACACTTGTGAACATTAGAATGTTTGAGAGTGTTGGACATGCTATACAATTTTTGTCCGCTCTTGTACTAGTTCAGTTTCCTCTAGCTTCTAGTATTTTGCGAGCTAAGAGTCCCCTACAAAATCAAGGCTTTGTGTGGTCGTTGGTTCTACTCGACTTAACATCAATGACCTCTTTCAAGTATGAAAACCTAACAAGATCTCCAGACATCTGCGTGATGTGCATGCAGAATGTAAGCTCATTCTCATTTATTCTTGCATTGTCCAGTTGCTTGGAGCTTTAGGAATTTTATCTTCTGTATATTTGAGAAGGGATTAATTTGGTGCAGGAATTGTTTTTTATCATATTGGGGTTTAGGGAGGAGTAAAGATGCTAAATTGTACTGAAAGTACACCTAATTTCTTTCATTTGTTTGTTTTAGAGTTGGGGACCGGAATCATTTTTGCATCATATTCTTTTCTAATTTATCATTAACCAGTGTCACTAATTATTTTGTGAAGTATTTAAAGTATATTATAATTTCCAAATAAAAACATTTCAAAACCAAAAATGCCTATGCCTCACACCTTGGGACTTATGATATTGCCATTTAAAACAGACTTCTAAATGCTTATGCAAGTAACACAAGAAGAACTAGAATTGGCAACCCACCATTCTGCTGGACATCAACCTTGCTACTAGTGAACTGGTACCTAGGACAATTAGGTTCTTAAAGGAAGCATCATAACCAATTACCCACCAGAGAAAGGTTCTTGGAAACCAAGTTTTCAAGACCTAAACTCCCTTCCAGTCAAGGGCGAGACAAATTAACTATCTAGTATTAACCTACCAAATGATCTCTCATCTCTTTACACTGCCGCTGCTAAAAGAAGGCCAAGCATAATCCGCTATAGAGACTTAACAGCATCAACAAGGAGTTTAAACAAATAAAGTATAAGGAACTGCCATGACTATGAAAAACTCGCCCTGGCCCACTACTGTTTTATAATAAGGACACAACAGGCTGCTACTTCTAGGCTCTACCAACTCATAATCATTGAACTCTACATCATTACTTATTTGTATACTTTCAACCCGGCCAACTCTCCCTTCTGTGCTACCTGACCAAAAAAAGAGTATGGTCTTTCTGTTTTTTAGGAATATTAAGGTTTGCACAAGGCAAACTTAGACATAATATTTTTTAATAATTCTTTCTCAATAAAAAATTTAGTCTTCAAAGGTTAATTAGGAAAGATAATAGGAAAAAATTATGTCTAAGTGTGCTTACGCAATCTTAATATTCGTAAGAAAAAAGTTATTAAAAACAGGGGACTATCTTTTTAGGAAAGAGGATAATGTTGTATTATTATCTAAATATAGCAAGAATATGATATCTGAATTTCAAAATGGACGTTCAACATATTGTTTTGAGATCTAGGTGGTTGAAATAAACACTTTCAAAATCTTTTAAAATAACAATTTTAAGTTTGGCTCCACAAAGATTCACAAATCTTGGTAGTAACAATAATTCTTTTTGTTATAGTAAACAATTTTAATTTCTTCAGATTACAACTTCATCTTTGGCTCCTGAAATGCTCACAATTCACAATTCCAGGGAGTAACCATAATTCTTATAACCAAACAAAACCCACAGGCAGGCAACCAAGTAACTGTCGAACGATAAACCAAAACCAAAACCAAAAAAAATTAGCACAGTACCATAAGAATGACTAATTATGCCTCGACTTACAGGAACAATTTATTTTGCATTGTGAAAAAACAATGATAAAGCCACAGGTTGGAAACAAGAACATACCGTAAAAGATACCGCTTCAGAAGTGCCACACACCTTGCTACTACAGCTGGGCTGATGCAAACATAAGTAGTTTTAGTGCCAAAAAACATGGACAAGAACTCTAAGAACTTACAGATTTTATCTTTTGAATCTTATGTTTGTATACTAACAATCAAATTAGGTTGTTTAGGTATTTTTGGTATCTACTGTCCTATCATTAGTTGTTTCAATAATTAGGGTTATTTCCTTATTGGGATAATTATCTTACTAGAAATCTAGAATACAAGTTTAGACTTTAGAGTTTACTTGGTCTCTAAGCCTTAGGTTTTCTATATAAATAATCCCAACAAGTTTAATGGAGAGTTGAATATTCATTTGAGAAAAAGCTTTACGCTATTGTGGCTTCCAAGCATAGTTCTTGTATCTCTTTTCCCTTCTTTCATCTTTTATCCCTTCCCTAATATCTTCTAAAACTTCAAGCTATAATGGATGACCACCCTTTGGTCATGTCCTTTGATGCTACCTCATTATAAAACTCAAGGACAAGTTTTTCTCAAGGGAGAGAGAATGATGCGGTACAGATGGACAAAAATTCTAAGAGCTTAGGGATTTCATGTAATTAAACTAATAATTAAAATAGGTATAATAATATAATATATTAATAGTCTAGGTTTACTAGGTTGTTTATGTATTTTGTATCTACTTTCTTAGTATAAATTGATTAGGTAATTGGTATAATTTCCTTAATAGAATACTTATCTATCTAGTATACACTATTAGAGTTTTACTTGGTCTCTTAGTTTACTTGTCTCTTAGTCAAGGAATTCTATTCAAGCATTGTAATCCTCACAAGTTTATTGGAAAGCTGAATATTGATTTGAGAAAAAGGCTTTGCTATTGTGGCCTTCGAACAAGGTTCTTCTTCCTCTTTCCCCTTCTTTCTTCTTCTTATAACCCTTCCCTAATCTCTTCTAAGCAATGTTTTGCATTGATTATGTGGATTTTGAGACTGGACTTGCTTGGGGTGTAATACCCCATAAAAATAACTAAATAAATAAAATTATATATTTTTAAAATATATTGATTGAACTTTGTCATTTATTTGGGCTAAACTAGTCATTAAATTTATGTGGGCTACTAATGTATTAACAAGTGATGGATAAATTAATTTGGTAAAATTGGACCTTAAAACTAATTGAGTTTAATTTATATGTGGGTAACATTAAATCCTATTATAATTAGGAGAATTAATAAGATCTATTAATAAATAAAAAAATAACTAAATCTAATCTTACTTTCATTATACGAACCGAGAAAAAGAAAGGGACAACAGAGAAAAGAAAAGAAAAAGGAGTCTTCGAGGATAAAGGCGAAATCAAATTTGACAAACAGGTTAGTCTGTAATTTGAGAATTATGACTATGGAGTATGTATATTATGGAGAATGTATATTGAAAACTATTATGATAGTATTATTAAATTTATAAGTTTTATAGATGAATGAAAAAGTAATAGTTATATTATGTATACAATATGCTTACTGTAGGAATCTCTTTAATAATTAGTCGGCTTGATTGCATTTGGGTAATCATATGAATTGAATGGCATCAATGTGTCTTTTAAATATAAAAATACTTTATTAATAGAATGTTCAATGAATAATGAATGTTTTATTAGATTTATGGTAATTCGGATTTTTTTAAAATTATAGGTGTGCACAGTAAGTGCATGCTCATTATATATATATTAATTGGTATAATCTCCTGATCATATGTTTCATGTTAGTACAGATTTTTAAAATTTATGTATACAGTATTACAAAATATTATGTTATACAAGTTTAAATGAATAAATAAAATATTTTGAAATTATAATAATATCATATTATTGTGTTTTATTAGATTGGGTTGGAGGAGGCTATCAAAATTGTATTTAAAATATACTTTGGGTATTACATTGTTTGCTTCAGGTACGAATTTCGTACTCTTTCAGCAAGACTCTTTTAAATTTTAATTTATTCGTTTTGCTACTCGTTTAGAAATTTGGTGTTGCCTCTCATGATTATTCCTTGTCAACTTTATTATGATAGTTTCATTTTGGCGTTGATATTTGGAACTCATATTTGTACTATTTAAACTAGTGCATCATGTCTAGAATTTATTTTAATATTTGTAGAAATGTACATGTTACTATATTTTGGAGACCTTGTGCTGATGATTCGTTTAGGTTTGACATATACATATTAGAACACATTTGAGTTGGTATTGTGTCGCATGTGTTATGACATTATATTTTTCTTTTTGTTAGAATATACCGTAGGGTATACCTGAGCTATAACCACCTGTGGGAGTACCACAGACATGTCCTCTTGGCACCGAGGCATGACACCTTCCGTGGCGGTGTGATAAGTCCATGACATCTCCGTTTTGTGCTTTGGTGAGAGTTGGTCATATGGTGATTTTGTTATGGGAGGTTGACCCTAGTTTTATGTTCTATTCTACAGATTGGTGATATTTGTGCCAAACACGCCTTCCGATTTTTACATGCATGTGGATTCGCGGTCCAATTTGTGTGACTTGCTTGTATGACATTATTTAACTTGCCTGTGTGACAATGTATATTTCTGTTTTGTTCTGAGCTCGGTATAAAATAACACTTGACCATTTGATTCAGCCTATTATTTCGTTGTGATTAGTCTTGTTAGTTTCGGTTCAATTAATTAAGTTAGTTATTTCAGTTTATTATTTTTGTACTCTATATCCGCACTAGACATTTGGCTCATGTTGTATTTTTCCTTCAGGCAAGTAATCAAGAGGATCAAGGGCAAGTGTGATTAGAGCTCCCTTCTTTCCAATGGTTTAGATATATTTTATTTAGGCTGTGATACATTAGTTTGTTTGGACTTCTAATAATTATCTTAGATTATGATTTAAGCAGGTTTGACATTTATTATGGTTTGTCTGGTGATATTTATTAGTTATAAGACTATTCTTTTGTGGCATAGAGCTCTCGATTTGTTTTGTAAGTTTTGTTATGCTTTGTGCGTAACCTCTCTTTTTAGATCGAAAAGGGGGTGTTACAGAGTTGGTATTCAAGTCAGGTTCTTTATTGGAGTAAACCTATTTAGGTTTGACCTATGAGTTATGGGTAGACTTCTGAGTTAGGTTTTTGTTCCGTTCGATCTTCTGTTCAACTATCATATCAGCTATATTTGAATCTGTCTATTATGTTTTACTTCTATTCGTTGATCTCTTTCTTAGATGACTCGTAGATCCGCTAAAGTTGCTGAGAGGCAAGGTAATAATAGGCGAAGTGGTGAGGGCCAACCCAATGCGCAGCCCAATGAGCAACCTAATAATCAGATTAATGCTCAATTGGTTGCCTTGGTGAATCAGACAGTTAATCAAGCTTTACCGCAATTGGTGGCACAGGTTGTTCAGGCAATGCAGTCGTCAACAGAAATTCCTGAACAGGGAAACCCGAAAAATAATGGTCCACAGTGGAATGCAGATGGTCTTGATCAGCCGATGGTTTCGATGTATGTATGGTTGGAAAGATTTCAGAAGCAGAAACCACATTCATTCAATTTAGCTTCGACTCCAATTAATGCAGAGAATTGCATTGCCCATTTGGAGAAGATTTTTGATGTGTTGGGGTGATCAGATAATCATAAAGTGTTACTTACAGCTTATAAGCTAGAGGGAGATGCACAAAAGTGGTGGAAGACGATGAAAACATCAAAAGGTGATGGATATGCTGAGACACTTAGTTGGGCAGAGTTTTGTGAGGTCTTTTATTAGCAGTACTTCCCAACTGCTGATAAAGAGGCATATGGTAGATAGTATTTGTCTATTCGACAGAAAGATGATAAGTCCATCTCGGATTTTATGACGAGACTCACTAGGTTGGCAGGCTTTGGGAGAACCTTTGCAGGGATTGCAGCGGAACAAGCAGAGAAGTTCAAGTGGATAATTCATTATAGGTATCGCCAATATCTCATTAACAACAAGTTTGCAGACAGCATTGGCTAATGCGGCCAAGAATATTGAGATGGAGCGGCAGGATTTTCGGTCTTTTAAACAAAAAGGAGTCGAAAGAGAGACAAAGATGACCCGCAGTGTCAAGTTTCAGGTCAGCATGGGAGGAATCATAGTGGTTAGTGGAACAGGAACCGTGGTGGCCATCAGGGGCAATGGTGTGGCCAGAATCAGAACAGGGGTTATCAACAGTTGCCTTAACAGGGGCTGAATCGTCAGCTTCAGCTACCTCAGCAAGGTCAGAATCGCCAGTAGTGGCAGAATCGTAAGAAGGGGTAGAATCAGGGTCGTTAGCTAGGACCAGCTGATGGGGTAACCCTAATCTTATTCCGATAGCTCCTTGCGCTACTTGTGGGGCTAATTATTCAGGGAGGCAGTGTCATAGAGTTACCGGTGCATGCTTCTTGTGTGGACAGATGGGTCATATTGCTAGAGATTGTACCGGATCACGTGGTAATGGTGGAGGCAGTGATAATGAAGGTCAGTATCAGGGTGGTCGGGTGTTTGCCTTGACATATAACCATGCGGAAGGTGTGCCAGGTACTATTTTTGGCACTCTTTTAAAATGAAATCGTGAGGTTTCTATTTTATTTTATACTACTTCTACTCATTCAGTTGTTGCTCAGTCTTTTGTTCGACACCTTGGTGTGTCATCTCAGTCCTTAGATCATGTTATGTCTATTCCTACCCCGATGGGGACTTCTGTTGTTATTTCTAATGTGTATCAAGAGTGTTCAACAGTTTTGGAGATAAGGTTCGTGGGGTTAATCTTCTTCTATTGTGTATGCACGATTTTGATGTAATTCTTGGGATGGACTGGTTGGATAAGCACCAGACCATTATCGATTGTCAGGCGAAGAAGGTTATATTTGGAGATGTAAAGTCTCCGGAGTTCGTGTTTTAGGATTCACGACCAAATAAGGTAGTGAAGTTGATTTCAGCTTTGAAGGCTGGGAAGTTGGTGGCGAAGGGTTGTGAGGGGTAATTGGCATCTGTGAAGGATACCTCTATGGGTGAGTCTCGTATTGAGGATGTTCCAGTTGTTCGTGATTTTCCCGATGTGTTTCCTGAAGAATCGTCAGGGTTACCACCGCAGCGCGAAGTTGAGTTTACTATTGAGTTTATTCTTGGTGCGAAGCCTATCTTTAAGACGACGTATCGAATGGCATCGTTGTAGTTGAGGGAGCAATTGCAAGAATTGTTAGATCGTGGTGTGATTCAGTCGAGTGTTTCACCGTGGGGTGCTCCGGTTTTGTTTATGAAGAAGAAAGATGGGTCTTTGAGGTTGTGCATAAACTACAGGGAGTTGAACAAGATTACCATCAGGAATCGGTATTCATTGCAGAGGATTGATGACTTGTTTGACCAACATCAGGGGGCAAAGTATTTTTCGAAGATAGACTTAAGGTAGGGCTATCATCAGTTGAGGGTGAGGGATGAGGATATCTCTAAGACAGCTTTTCACACTCGTTATGGGCATTACGAGTTTTTGGTGATGCCATTCGGGTTGACTAACGCTTCGATGGTATTTATGGATTTGATGAATCGGGTGTTCAGGGAGTACTTGGACCAATATTTTATTGTCTTTATTGATGCCATTTGGTTTACTCCAAGTACAGGGAAGAGCATAAGGAGCATCTTCACACAATTTTGGGGATTTTGCAAAAAGAGAAGTTGTATGCTAAATTCTCTAAATGCGAGTTTTGGTTTGAGCAGGTTGCATTTTTGGGCCACGTTATGTTTGCTGAAAGCATTAAGGTGGATCATGAAAAGGTTGAGGCTATCATTAAATGGCCAAGACCTACTACGGTGACGGAGGTTAGGAGTTTCTTGGGTTTGACAAGGTATTATAGGCGATTTGTGGAAGGGTTCTCTTTGCTTGCCTTGTTATTGACTTAGTTGATGAGAAAGGGCACAAAGTTTGTGTAGAATGAGGAGCATGAAAAGAGTTTTAAGGAGTTGAAGCGACTTGTGACAGCCCCAATACTTACATTGTCGTCGGGGACATGAGGTTATCAGATTTATAATGATGCTTCTAAGAATGGCTCGGGGTGTGTTTTGATGCAACACGGTAAGGTGATTGCTAAATGGTCGAGACCTAAGGTTAAGGCTACCACTAAATGGTCGAGACCTACTACAATGACGGAGGTTAGGAGTTTCTTGGGTTTGACAGGGTATTATAGGCAATTTGTGGAAGGGTTCTCTTTGTTTGTCTTGCCATTGACTCAGTTGATGAGGAAGGGAACAAAGTTTGTGTGGAATGAGAAGTGCGAGAAGAGTTTTGAGGAGTTGAAGCGGCGACGTCTTGTGACAGAGCCAATACTTACATTGTCGTCGGGGACAATCAGATTTATAGTGATACTTTTAAGAAGAGCTCGAGGTGTGTTTTGATGCAACACGATAAGGTGATTGCTTATACTTCTAGGTAGCTTAAACCTTACGAGGTGAACTACCCCATTCATAATTTGGAGTTGGCAACAGTAATCTTTGCCCTAAAAATTTGGAGGCACTATTTGTATGGAGAGACTTGTGATATCTTCACCGATCACAAAAGTCTTAAATACATTTTCACGCAAAAAGAGCTCAACATGAGGCAGAGGTGTTAGTTGAAGCTTTTAAAAGATTATGATGCAAGAATTCAGTATCACCAGGGGAAAGCGAATGTGGTTGCAGATATGCTCTTAGCTGAAATAGTTCAAGAAGTGTAGCAGCCCTTATTACACAACTTATTTCGGATATAGAACGACTAGAGTTGGAGTTGGAGTTGTATGTGCAAGGTTCAGATGGACATTTAGCAAGTATGAGAGTGGAGCCCTCTCTTATCTCGCGGGTTAAATAAGCTCAAAAGAAAGATAGGGAGTTGTGGGTATGGCGCAGAATCTGGATGAGGGCAAGCAACCCGAGTTTCATATTAATGACCATGATGTGATTCGGTTGGGTAAGCGGTTGTGTATACAGTCGGATCCAACAATTCGAGAGGCTGTGTTGGTTGAGGCTCATAGTTCGCCATTTTCTATTCATCCATGTTCCACTAAGATGTACAAGGATTTGAAGGAGAATTTTTGGTGGAATGGAATGAAACGAGATGTGGTTGAATATGTGGGGAAGTGCCTCACTTGTCAACAAATGAAGATAGAACATCAACGAGGTAGTGGTTTGCTGCAACAGTTAGACATTCTAGTTTGGAAATGGGAGGATATCACGATGGATTTTGTGACTGATTTGCCGAAGACTTTCAGGAAGAACGATGCCATTTGGGTTGTGGTGGACCAACTGACCAAATTGGCACACTTTTTGGCTATCCATGAGGGTTACTCGGTGGATAGGTTAGTACAGATCTTTCAGCAGGAGATTATTAGACTTCATGGTACTCTAGTATCTATTGTTTCATATCGGGACCCACAGTTCACTTCAAGGTTCTGTAAAGGGTTTCAACGAGCTTGGGAAACTCGACTTAACTTTAGTACTTCTTTCCATCCGCAAACCAATGGGCAATCCGAACGGACTTTTCAAACGTTGGAAGACATGTTGAGGTCTTGTGCACTTGAATGGTCGAGTAATTCAGATGATTAATTGAGTCTAGTTGAGTTTGCTTATAACAACAGTTGGCATGCAAGTATTGGAATTGTTCCGTTTGAGGTGTATGGTAGGAATTGTCGAGCACCAACTTGTTGGGATGAGGTTGGCGAGAAGGCCATAGAAGGGCATAATTTAGTTCAAATCACTACGAAGAAGGTAGTGGTGGCTAAGGAGAAATTGAGATCGGCTCAATCACGATAGAAAAGTTATGTTAATAAGCATAGGAGGACCTTAGAGTTTGAACCTGGTGAGCATGTGTTTTTAAAGGTTTCTCCTTGGAAAGGCATTCGGGGATTTGAGTTGAAAGGGAAACTTAGTCCACGTTATATTGGCCTAATTAAGATTTTGGAGAGAGTTAGTGATGTTGCATATCATTAACTTTGCCTCCACAGCTAGCTCATGTGCATAATGTGCTCCATGTGTCAGTGTTGAGGAGTTATTATTATCATCCGTTGCATGTGGTGCAATATTCGTTCGATAAGATTCGGGAGGATCTTACTTATGAGGAGCAAGTCGAGGCGATTTTGGATCGTCAAGAGCAGATTATGAAGAGAAAGACAATTCCTTTTGTTAAGGTTTTGTAGAGGAATCATTCGGAACGGGAAGTTACTTGGGAGATGGAAGAGTCTATTCGAACGGAGTATCCACATCTTTTTGATAATTAGGTACGTTCCTTTCAATTGATTCCGGGGACGAAATCCTTTTTAAGGGGAGGTGATGTAATACCTGGTAAAAATAACTAAATAAATAAATAAATTATATATTTTTAAAATATATTGATTGGACTTTGTCATTTATTTGAGTTAAACTAGTCACCATATTTATGTGGGCTAATAATGTATTAACAAGTGATGGATGATTTAATTTGGTGGAATTGGGCCTTAAAACTAATTGGGTTTAATTTATATGAGGGTAATATTAAATCCTATTATAATTAGGAGAATTAATAAGATCTATTAATAAATAAATAACTAAATCTAATCTTATTTTCATTATACGAACTGAGAAAAAGAAAGAGACCGCAGTTGGTCGGAAAAAAAAGAAAAAAAAGGAGTCTTCAAGGATAAAGAAAGTGAAATCAAATTTGACAAACAGGTTACTCTGTAACTTGAGAATTATGACCGTGGAGTATGTATATTGAAAATTATTATGACAATATTAATAAATTTATAAGTTTTATAGATGAATGAAAAAGTAATAGCTATATTATGTATACAATATGCTTACTGTAGGAATCTCTTTATCCAAGGTTAATAATAATAACATAATATTTAACCATTAGTCGGTTTGATTGCATCTGGGTAGTCATGTGAATTGAATGGCATCAATGTGTTTTTTAAATATAAAAATACTTTATTAATAGAATGTGCAATGAATAGTAAATGATTAATTAGATTTATGGTAATTCTGATTTTTTTTGAAAATTATAGGTGTGCACAGTAAGTGCATGCTCATTATATATATATTAATTGGTATAATCTCCTGATCATATGTTTCATGTCAGTACATATTTTTAAAATTTATGTATAGAGTATTACAAAATATTATGTTATACAAGTTTAAATGAATAAATAAAATATTTTGAAATTATAATAATATCATATTATTTTGTTTTATTAGATTGGGTTGGAGAAGGCTATCAAAATTGTATTTAAAATATATTTTGAGTATTACATTGCTTGCTTCAAGTACGGATTACATACTCTTTCAGTGAGACTCTTTTAAATTTTAATTTGTTCGTTTTGCTACTCGTTTAGAAATTTGGTATTGCCTCTCATGATTATTCCTTATTAAATTTATTATGATAGTTTCATTTTGGCGTTGATATTTGAAATTCATATTTGTACTCTTTAGACTAGTGCATCATGTTTAGAATTTATTTTGATATTTGTAGAAATGTACATATCAACATATTTTGGAGACCTTGTGTAGATTATTCGTTTCAGTTTGACATGTACATATTAGAACCCATTTGTGTTGGTATTGTGTCGCATGTGTTGTGACATTATATCTTTGTTAAAATATACCGTAGGATACCACCTGTGGAGGATACCACAGGCATATCCTCTTGGCACCGAGACATGACACCTTCCGTGGCAGTGTGATCAGTCCACGACGTTTCTATTTTGTGCTCCGGTGGGAGTTGGCCATATGGTGATTTTGTTGTGGAAGGCATATGGGTCGACCTTAGTTTTCTGTTCTATTCTGTTATGCGGATTGGATGATGTTTGTGTCAAACACGCCTTCTAATTTTTACATACATTTGGATTCACGGTCCAATGTGTGTGACTTGCATGTGTGGTATTATTTGATTTGTCTGTGTGACAAGGTATATTTCTGTTTTGTTCTGAGCTCAGTACGAAATAACACTCAGTCATTTGATTCAGTCTATTATTTCGTTGTGATTAGTCTTGTTAGTTTCGGTTCAATTAATTGAGTTAGTTATTTCAGTTCATTATTTTTGTACTCTATATCCGTACTGGGTATTTGGCTCATGCTGTGTTTTCTTTTCGGCAGATAATCAAGGGGATCGAGGGGATCAAGGGCAAGTGTGATGAGAGTTCCCTTCTTTCCAATGGTTTAGATATATTATGTTTAGACTGTGATACATTAGTTTGTTTGGACTTGTAATAATTATCTTAGATTGTGGTTTGAGCCGATTTGACATTTATTATGGTTTGTATGATGACATTTATTAGTTATGAGACTATTCTTTTGTGGCATAGAGCTCTCGATTTGTTTTGTAAGTTTTGTTATGCTTTATGCGTAACCTCTGTTTCTATATCGGAAAGGGGGTGTTACATGGGGCATTGCAAAATTAACAAGGGATTCACATCATATGATTTCAACAGGTGAACAGTAGCTTGTCTGTTTTTATTAAAATTTATTATATTTGAGCTATTAAGGGTATTCTGTAATTTGTATTATGGGTATATAAGTAAACAGCCAGGAAAGGATTTAAGGTTTGGCTCTTAGGTGTGTTTTTGTGGGTTTTGTAAGGTTAAGACTAGTCCAACTCTTTTAGTGATTGGTCCTCCACTTAAGTCTTAGTTTCTCGATATATAATCTCGTAAGCTTATTTCAGAACGCAAAATGAAGAAAATATTTTAAACCTCAAGTCCAGAGTAAAGCTGATTCCTTGATTCTCATAGACTACCAATCTAGTATCCCATTTTAAAGTTTAAATCTAGTATGAAGCTGATTCCCAGTTTCTCATCAACTGCTCCACATCATCTTTACCCTATTCTTATACAAATTACAAACCCTAAATCCTAATATTTTCCTTCTTTTGGCTATAATTTCTAGCAAGACCAGCTGTCATACTTAGTTTGCTGCTGTCAAGGTTCAGCTTTTTGCACCAGACTTGTAAGAACTTTCTTCTTCTTTTTTTTGCTAAATTTTCCCCATGCTTCCTACATCAGTCTACCTCATCTAAAGATGCCGATTGACCTTAATTATTAGGTTGATCCTGGTCTCTGATAATTTACTAAGTGCTGCTTGTCTCATATCTACATTACAAATGTTCTCACACTATATTTACCCTTCAAACTATTAAAAGAAAAGAAAAGTACAGTACCAGCAGTGAGGTATCTCAGCATATCAGTCTAATATAACATTTCATCCCTGAGTCTAGATGAAATTTTTACATTGCACTGTAATGCACTATAAATTCAGCATATCACATTAAGCCTTCAAAAAAATTTGGTCAGCAATACAATAACACTGTCAGAGCCAGAAAAAGAGTTGATTACTTAACAGATTTCCTTATGTGGAAGACTTTGATAAAATAGCTCCAAGATGAACTTGTGAAAATACCTCCGTATGCAGTGAATAAAGTGCCAAAATAAGAAACACCTACTATCAAGTACAAATCATCACAAAAAAATTAGTTAGATACCTTCGCTCCCTCTCTGCAAGTGTATGTTCTATAATTACACTATAAGCCAAGTCAGTTGTATGTGCAGCCAGATAGTCCTGCCATTTGAGAAGATAAGATTAAAACATCCAAAACACAATTTGAAAAGTAGTGAGAAGCATAAGGAAATAGTTGACCTTATTATCAAGATAGATGTATTCCAAAACTGGACAAATAAGCTACCAACAACCTAATGCAAAATTATTTTGTTATTGCCATAGGCAAGAACAGGTTTTCTAACTTTTGGACAATCTAAGGCAACATAATAATTGCACAAGTAAAATATTTTAAATCCTAAGTCCTAACTTATAAAAAAGAATTTAATTTAGTATTAAATTAAGAACATAGCATTTAAGATGCCACTAAATGAACACTGTAATTCTTACTTACCCAATCTATGAAAATTATATGAAATACTATACGAAAGGTATATTATACCTAAACCCACAAACATAGTGTAATCAAGCTAACAACTCCCTCCGTTCCTTTTTATCTGTCATTTTAGAGAGTAAGATTTGTTACTTTTTATCTGTTGTTTGAATTTCAAGGAAGCATTAATGACTTAGTTTTCCATATTATTCCTACATTAAATATTAATTTGTTTCTCATTAATAACTTAGTTTTCCATATTCTACCAACATTAAATACTCATTTGTTTCTCATTAATGACTTAGTTTTTCATATTATCTCTATATTAAATACTAATTTGTTTCTCTTTCATCTTTTCTAATAATTTTAGAATGATAATATTGAAATTTTATATCCAATTTGATCGACCACATAAAGAACTACAAAATTCACCAATCAATATTAGCTGATAGTCACAAATATATATATATATATATATATATAATTCTTTATTTGTCCATTAATATAAGTCGTTTTAGAGTTGTGCGCGAGTATTAAGGATTGTCCTTGTATTGAAAAAATAGAGTGCTATTTATTGGACAGAAAATAGTGACAGAACCAAAGTTATATTTAATACTTAGAGTAATATTTGAAACTAAGAAATTAATGCTTACTTGAAATTCTAAAAAAACAAATATTAAGAGAAAAATATTTGTCTAAAACTACTTATATTAAGTGACGGAAGGAGTGCTAAGCAATCAGCATTTATATCCCCTAATTTCAAATAGTTAATCCACTGTATACAATTCAAGTTCTTAAACATAAATTTAAACATTCATAATACAAGCTCATAGTCATACATTTTCAAGGTATGTAGACACAACAGAGTTAAGAGATAGAAAGTAGAAACAAAATCGCATACGTCCAACCTTAAGCCCTAAACTCCAAAAGCAAAACACGTGAAACTAGCGCCACATCTACAAGATCAGAATAAAAACAAAATTGAGCACGATAACTGTGCGAATTCTAACCCGAAGAGTCCTTGAAGCTTCGGAGGCAACGGCGGAGGGGTTTCCAGGGTTGGAAAGCGAGAGAGAATCGGCGACTGCACGGCGGAGTGGCTCCGGTGGCTTCTTCAACGACGAAGATCTCAGCCTCGAGATACTACCCAACTGTAATCTCGAGCTTCCAGGGCTCCGAGAAGGGCTGTAATTCGTAGACATCAATGTTTATGTTCTTATATATTCAATTTCAATCAACAAATATATACATATATATATATATATATATATTGATAATTCGCTCTTGTATATCTGAAAAGCTGTCTCAATGGGAACTCATTACATTTTAACAATTGATTAACTGTTTTTTGTCAGAAGAGAGGAAAAAAAGTGAGGAGAGAGTGAAAGAGATATAGAGAGAGAAGAAAATAGATATATATAAGTCGGTAAAAACAACTTATAGTATTTGTTTCAATTGAGTAATAACTTAGTACCTCCGTCCTCAAAAGTGCACTTTTAATAAAAAGTCCACACATCAATAAGTGGAATAAAATGATAAAATTAATTTTATTTTATTTTTAGTACATTAATTTTTTTATTTAGTGCATTAATTAAAACAAGGGTATATTTGAAAAAAAAAGGTTTTGAGTTTCTAAAACTGCATTCTTTAAGTAATAATTTTTTTTTGTTAAAACTGCACTTTTTAAGGAACGGAGATAGTACCTTTTAACATATAAATCAAAATAAATAAGTAATAATTTGATACTTATTTAAAAATGACTTGAAAGTCATTCTTAATAAGTTAGTTTGACCAAATATAATATTTATTTTGACCATTTTCTATTTTGCTATTAAATTAATGTATTTTTTTATTAATGTCTTTTTTAGTAATATTTATATTTTATTTTAACTTATAAGTCATTATCAATCGAACACATTCATAATTTGTTTTTACTTAATTTCTGACTTATAAATCAAATTGGTGTCGAACGCTTTTATTTATAAGTCAAAATTTAAAATAATTTATAAATTAACTTAAATTTTAATTTTAAGTCATTTTAAAATAAGTTGATGTTGAACGGGCTTGTAATATATATTCTTTTAATAAATATCTGTAACGGTAGTGTATATTATTAGCTTAGTTGTATCTACTATACAAACTAGTCTCCACGCACACGCGTAATTGCAAAAGAAAAAAAATTGAAAATAAAATTATGTGACAAATAAAATTATAAAAAAAAAATAGAGACAAAAAGAGGAAATATAATGATCATGATGATTGAATAATTTTTGTAAATGAGATTTATGTAAAATTATCTAATAAAATAAGATTTTGTTGATAATTTGTGTTTTATGTTACTTGTGGTCGTTATATGATCATGTTACGTGTTATGTGAGCGTTTTTGAGTGTTTGAAGGATAAATGTGAAAAATAAAAAAAAAATTCCCCGAGAAAAGACGTAAAAACATTATTCATGCTAAAAACGCAATTTTATTTTTTCGACTTTTCGAATTACGACATAACATTTCTTCGGGAAATGGGGATTGGTGGCGAAATCGGATTTTCAAAAATCGAAAGTCTATTTTTCGGCTAATCGAGCGAATTACGAAAACGTAACCGAAAAAGCTAGAAAACCTAACTGAATAAGAAAATGTCTAACTAGAATTAGTTGGACTAGCTAAGCTTAAGAATTTCAAAGCTTGGCTAAAAATTTCAATAATTGGCTAGGTTTGAGCCAAGGTTTGAACCTAGGGTTTGGAGGGATTGACTAAGGGTTAAGCCAATGGCTAAGCTTATGTTATGAGGAGGCTTGGTTAGGGTTGAATCATGACCTAAGCCTTAAGGTTAAACCCTAAGAATTTGGAGCCAAAGCAAAGGATGTTGGTGTTTATCCCACGTGGGATAAACATATGGTGACAAGGATTGAAAATAAAGCAAGATAAGGGGTATAATGTGACGCCCCCAAAATAGGTCCACATAACCCATTCTGAGTCGCCAAATACACACTACAGAATCCGAATACAAATCTTCATATTCCAACTATTATTCTGTCGTGCAAAATACGACAATACACATACTGTGAGTTTCAATACAAATAACAGTAGTCGTACTCCTTATCAAAGATACGTTACATAAAGGTACAGTCAATAACTATTTTAGGAATTAAAATATTTGAAAAATGCTCAAGGAAACCTTCGTACACGGGAGGCCATGCTTCTAAGTTATAATAGATATCGTAGGATTTGAGAATTAACCTTGGTTGACCCAATAGACCCCAAAGAAGAATGAGAAGATTACTATCATGTTCATTCTAATGGTGGGTATTCTCTTGCCATATAATTAACTCCATTGTCTCAAACTGAGGATTATATTCCAACCATACTCCAAGATTATATAGGTAGTGCTCATAGATATAATCAGCAAGTGGATGCGCACAACTGTGTCTTATGATACCATGAAGTCGTATGTGGTTAGACATCTTGTATGATAGTGACAACACACCCTTTCAAAGTCGGGTTCACCTGACCCTATTTGGGTCACCAAAATTAACTGTTAAATGACGTATAAAATACGACACACACATTTAAAGGTCTCAATACAATTATATATTGTCATGCTATTTTATAATGTATTGAGAAACTTCAACGGTCACCGACCATCACTCTATTCCCTTGTTATCCCCGCTCGACCCAGCTACACTCTTATTACCTGAAAGAAATTGTGAAGCAAAAAGGTGAGCACAAATAGCCCAGTAAAGAATATTATGACTAAAGATAATTAAATTATCAATAGCCTTCATCAGTAATAAATCAGATCTTTAGAACCTTAGTCCTCAACAGGAAAAAATTTGATAGAATACAATAGACAACAAATTTTGGATCAACAACTGCAGCGGAACAAGCAATCCATACCGATAATATTTCATCCCTGTAACATCAATCAACAGTTCCTACCCACAATCATGTAAATAGATCATGATCATAATTATATTGATAAATTTCTCTTTGCACCCAGGACGAAGATAACTTTCATCACCTGTCTTTACCTGAAACACCAAAGATCATGGTTATACCAAATCACAGTTCCTGTTCATAATCATGCTAATAAAGTCATCTTTGCACTCAGGCCAAAGATATTTATTTGTAACATCAATGGTCATGATCATACTAGTCTACAGCCTTTAGTAATAATCATGCCAGTCAATTTATCTTTGCACTACGGGCCAAAGATATTCAACAGTAACATCAATGGTCACGATCATATCAAACACATGTCCATCTTTGAACTACGGGCCAAAGATATTCCACAGTAACATCCATGATTATGATCATACCAAACATATGTTCATCTTTGCACTACGGGCCAAAGATATTCATCAAACAACTGTTCATCTTTGCACTACGGGCCAAAGATATTCATCAATCAACAGTTCATCTTTGCACTACGGGCTAAAGATAACTTTAGCCACAATTTAAGTCTGAGGATTATGAAAAATAATATAGAGAACGAATCCAGTGAGATAAAGGACAAATATAAGAGAATTTATTCAGAGTTCAAGAATGAAGATCAAAATATGGATACAATCAAAGATAATTTGGACAAGAAAAAAAATAAATATTTTTTTTCGTGAATAGTATCCCATGAATAGTACCCAAATGAATAGTACCTCGACATGAAAAGATAAAAATTTCATAAGAAAGTTCATACCAATATTCCAGTGAAATGATATTAGATGAAGCGTAAAACTCAAGGAATTTCTGATCATTTCAGGAATTATAGAAACAATACTTATCATAGTAAGTTTAAATTTAGGAATATGAAACGAAATATTATTACTTACATACTATAGAGTATGGAAGAAAATAATATTCCTTACGAATATTGAACGAAAATATCTTTTACGAGAAAAATAATATCCTTTACGAATACGAAAGAAATAATATCCCTTACCTTAGAAGTTTGGATACTGCAATAGTGTAGTAGCAGAATACTCTTCTTCTTTCTCTCTTATTCTCTCTCTATAAATTCTCTCTCTAAAGCTTCAGTTAATTGGTGAGAAAGAATGAAGAATGAGCCTCTATTTATAGGCTTGGCAGAGTAAGGATAAAATAGTCTTTTTACCATAATTTATGACATCATCGCTTACCTCATCGTTCCTATGACATCATCGCTTACCTCATCGTTTATATGACATCATCGCTTACCTCATCATTCCGATGATATCATCGTTTACCTCATTGTTCCGATGATATCATCGCTTACTTCATCGTTCATATGACATCATCGTGTACTTCATCATTCCGATGACATCATCGCTTACATCATAAATATTTATAATTATTAGAAAGAATTTAAATTCAATTTGCTCCCTTCTACCTCATTTTATTTTTATATCATGAATTTACTATAATAATATTACCATTCAAATTATAAAAATTATACTATTATATTATCACATTATACTATTATAATATAATATTATAATAATATATTTGAATGAATTATTTTATCGAAGAAGATAAAATGTCAACTTTCAGCAAATGTCTCATGCTAAAAATTCCTTCATTTATATCAAAATTGGACAAATATTTACTTATCATATTTATCAATAATTTTTATTTTATTCATAATTAATATTATAGAATAACAATATTGACAACCAGGTCGTTCCCAAGAAAAAGCGGGCATTCCGATAAGAATTTTTCCTTATTGGCGCGCAATTATATAACCTAACCTCTTTCCTCGACAGAACTTTCTAGACATTGCCAATAATGCTATCTAATAGTATTATTCAAATAATAAGAATTATTTATTTAATAATGTGAAATACTGTGCAGTGGTTATTGTGACAATTATTGAATCAATAATAAAAATTATCACTGTTGAAATTATTGAATCAATAATATAAAATATTGAACAGTAATTACTGTAATAATTATTGAATGAGTGACTTCTTAAGTAAGAATAAATACTGTGCAATACTGTGTGCTACTGTGCAACAACGCGTATTACTGTATTTTTATCACCGGGTATTTCAATAGTTTAACGGTAAAAGTTTTACCGTTATTTTTATAAAAATATTATTTCTATTGCTTTCTATATCCGACATTCATTCCGTTGTGGGGTCCACCAATGACTGCGCCGTCGTACGAATATTCTCCGATAAAAAGAATATTCCTTGACCAAACGAATATTCTCCGACACAACGAATATTTTATGACCACTTGCTTGCTTTGTAAAATTTGCACAAATCACCCAGAACTATCACATTTATTCAATTTAACCATTTACTAAATAGAATAATAATTATAAGAATAATTGAATACTTTTATTTCATAAAATTGGGGTTCTTACATATATTACGCCAAAGTGGCCGGTTATGCAAGGTGGAGGGGACAATAAGGTTAGTCACAAGGCATGACTCACCTTATCTAGACAAACTATTAATAGCTTGGTCCCCTCATTAAGTGGTTGTAACCATTAAGTAATGAATAAGTGCCTTGAGTTAGTTTAATTATGATTTGATTAGGATAACTCAAGAGGATGATTAGTAAGTTTTAAAACATGAGTGGGAAGACCTTGTGAGACTTTATTTAGGTGACCAACTTGTAAAAAGTGGAAAGTAGGTTTTATATATACAAACCAAAGTATCATCTCTTTCACTTTCACCAAAATTTTCTAAGTGTTAGAGAGAAAAGAGAGAAAGCAAGAAAGAAGCTTGATAACTTGAACAAGAGAGAGAATGTCGGATTTTAGAAGAGGAAGAAGGAGCTCAAGGATCATCTTAGTCCATTGAATCTTGTTAAAGAAGAAGAAGAACCAAAAAGGAAAGCCTAATAACTCTAACTCTTCATCTCTTTGATTTTTCTTTCTTTGAGATTAGTAGTTGTTGAGTAATGGAAGATTATGGTGGATCTTAAAGTTATAAGGTGGTTATGAAGGAGTTAATCTTGTTAAATCACCTTAAGTATGCATGTCAAATGAATAAAAGATTAAAACGCAAGTCTAAGCGTGAGGATAAAAAGACTAAAGTAGTGGACTGTAAACGGACTTCTATATATATTTGTCTCTGTGTTGTTGTTGGATTTCAAATAGGATGGAATCGTAGATAAGTTAGTTGTTAAGATATTCCAAGTGGAACGAATGAAAAATACTCCATAACGAAGTTATAGCGAAATTTTTCGTAAAATGTGTTATGTATGATAAAACTAGTTTCGTACCCTTTTCGGGCCAAGTTTACTGGTAGTTAACGCTTCCGAAAAGTTCTTTCTTTACAGGGGTTTTGTAGATGGTTGAAAACATGAGTCGTAGGCTCTAGAACGAGCTCAATTCGACTTCGGATGAGCGAGTTGTGAAGTTTAGAAAATTCAACGTAGAAATGTCTTTCGGCGAAAAATTGTTTTGGGGGGACTTTCAAGCCAATTTTCGATCAATTGAAGAACCTTAAAAATTATTTTGTCTGTAGAGATGTGTAGAGAATGTTTTAAGGAATAAAATGATGTAAGAACGAGCTCATTCCGATATCAGACGAGTAAGTTATAATGTTTCAAAGTAGGCGCGTTGAAATTATTTGAAGCAAATTTTTTTGACAAAGCTTGAAAAGTTCTGTAGGGCTGGCATTTCTTGCGCTAATCATACTGTTAAATTGGCGTGCCCCGCGCCAGAACAGCTGTGACACCCCCAAATTCAGGTACTTAAATCCCACAGATCTAGTGCTTATTCATATCTAACTACCCATATCAAAGGATAATAACAATAATAAACTTAATAAACAATACTCCCATTAAAGGGTTACATCATTAATACTAAATTCCAGGTCATCTAACCTTTAATTATTACATCATCAGCGGAAAACAAAACATAAACGTAATTAAATCTGATTACATAAGCTTCATGAAAAAAAATGTAAACTAATTATCATTTATTTATTCATCTTGCCCTTGCCCTTGCCCTTGCTCGTCGATGGCTCCTCGGGTTTCACGGGCTTAACTGAAATGTTTTATGCAAGAGTGAGCAAAACAATTGCTCACAAGGATAATAATAACAATTAACAATATATGAAACATCAGTGGATAAGCTTTAATTGAATAATATCGCTTTCTCTGAAAACAGTTAATGATACTCAAGAACTGTAAGCTCAATAGAAGTATTCGACTTTTGAATCTATAATAGAAATCAAGATTATAGTATAACTGAGGGTTACAAGACCACGAACTATGTCCTAGGTTAACAAGTATCTCTACGGTAACCTTTAACAGTCTTATAGACTATATGGACCATCCATCTCGTACTCCGGGGGATCACCCCTTCGTACAATATATTATACACAAATATTTTAACACTATTGCGTAGTATAATTCCCTATTCTAAGGTTGTTCATCTCAGCTTTGACATTAAAGTCCATACCAAATGAAGTTTGGTTGGAAATAGCTTCAATAAAAATTTTAGATTTTAGAACGCTCGTCAACTATAAACAAGTCGAATCAAAAGGTTCACTAGCCACTAAAGAATTTGATACAACATTATCTCATATGAAGTACATAATCAAATCATGAATCAATGAGAGATAGAATAATATTGACTTTCGACGGAATAAACATCGTATGACAAATAATGCTTTTATGAAAGATTAGAAAGCTTAATCAAAACATAGGCATTGAATACTATACGTTACCTAGCTTGAACAACAATAAGCCAATGTTAGAAACTTACTCATTGTAAAAGTAGAGTTAGGAAACTTGTTTCGTGCATTAGCTATACAATTACAACTCGTGTTCTCCAATTATCCTACATATATCATTTAAAATCACAATACCAATTAGTTACTTTAACACTAACTTCATTGGTTTACTTCTTATTATAGTTAAGACTTAAGACTATGATTTTTAACTTTAGGTCTGATTATACTAACCACATACCATGAATCTGAAACCCTTTCTTACATATAACATAAGGTTTAGCACTTAAACAACATTACTAAACCTCACGAACATCAAGCTTAAATCTTATATAACTTGCTAATTCATAACGTATAATCATTGATTGTGTGATTACAATGTGTTATTAAGTCTTATAACATATTCTACATTTCATTACAATCATTCATTAAAGTTATATAAACATTCCTAGAATTTATACACTTAAAAACTCATTTCTGGGCAAAACTGCATACTGGCGCTGCAGCGCTGCCTTTTGAACTAAGGACCGGCGCTGCGACGCAGTTCAGGTGCTGCGGCGCTGCTATTAAACTGGGTACCGGCGTTGAAGGCGCTGCAACGCTGGCTTTGAACTTGGAACTGGCGCTACGGCGCCGAGACTTAGAATCTGCTTCTGCAGTTCGCGAACAGCACAGTTCCAAAGTCAAAAACACCCAAATTCTCCACTCAAACATCAATTTAAACGCACCCGGAAGATAAAAACTTAATAAAATCATAACCTAACACATATAAATTGATTCTAACAACATAAAAAATTTTAAATAACAAATTTAGAGCCTCAAAAATCTAAGTTCATGCTAGTTTTCATATTTCAACACATTTAGCGAATTCAACTTTCACGAATTCGTTTCTCAACCAAATTGATTCATTTAACTTGCATTATTTTCGTATTTCAACGTATTAACAACATCTATCATCAATTTACAGATTACAACATAAATTAATCATCAATTTTGACTCCACAATAAGCTATAATTTACATATATCAACAAAAACTCAATTTCTTCTTGTTTAACATGTTTACATTGATTCGATTACTGAAAACTCAAGTATAAACAAAATAGAACGAATCACACATACTCAAGAACATATATAACAGATTTCTCCACTAATTCATCATCAAAAACCAACTACAGAGAAATAGTTTTGGAAAATAAGAACTAGAAACTTTGAAGTTTACCTTTTTAGAATAACTAGATGATTAGGAGATTGATTTCCCTTTTTCTTCCTTCTTGATTCTCAGAATTTCTCTTCTTCAATCACACAGAACTCTCAAACTCTCTCTATTTCTCTCTTAAGTTTTCTTCTCTGTGTTTTGCAAATAGGCTTTCTAAACTGATAAAAAACACTTTACGTGTTTTTACTCAGCTATCAGTTATACAAACAAGAAGGTTTTAACTGTTACAAATACAAAGGGTCACAACACCATGTTTGGCTAACCATTTTTAACTTATTTTTAAAATTCTCTTATTATATGGTTCTTATGTCACACCCTTTAAACAAATTCTAATATTTTAAATTAAATTAAATTGAACCTAATTCCTTGAGAAATAAAATCAAACCTTATTATTATAATCATAATTTCTATTATTATAATTATAATTTTATTTAGCCAACCATAATTATAATTAAATTTAATAAATCATTAATCTTCTAATTTAATTATTAAATTAAATTAGCATATTACCATTACATTCGCGTAGCAAAATACACACCAATTATCAAATTGTTTAACATCAATTTAACTAATATTATCACTCTTAATTAAATTATTCCACAATAATTTACATCAAATATTTATTTTATTTAATAAATAAACCCACTAAAATATTTATTTTATTCGATAAATAATTTTTTAATTATTACAAAATCACATTCGTTGCATCCTTCCCTTCTTAAAATGATTTTGTCCGCAGAATCACGACACAATTAACATATCTATTACAACAGCAGTTGGTTGGACAGCTTTGACGTCATTTAGTAAATTGGACACAACTCTTTCGTACAACTACGATTAAGATGATTCAAGATAATCCAAAAAGCTAAGAAGTAGACCTATAACTTTTATTAATTTAGAATTGAGAGTTAAGGTCGAGATCAATTTCAAAATTAAGTCTCTTTAGGGCGGTTATGTAATCGGGGGCAAGGCGTGGGGATTTCTTCGGAACGTCGTGACTTCAAGCCATGTTTGTCAAGTATTTCTGAGTTCTAATCATTGGACTTTGGAAATATGGTCTATGGGAATGTAAATTAAGGAGTGGTAGATGAATTGGACTTGTCAGTCGTAGACAATGGCGAGTCGATTGAGCGTTCGGATTAGACAAGTCTGGCGTGCGATGTACGAACGTCGAAACGCCGAGTCAAGTGTTAATAAACTTTAATAGTGTTCCGATTCTTATGAAACGAACATTATAAATCATGTAAACCATGAGTGACGTTTATACGTGTCTAGTTGGTATGTCTATGTGCACTAAATGTTTAGGACTTTCAAAAGGCGATTAACGTTAAAGTTTTAAAGACCGCTAAGACAAGTATTCTAACTCTATTAAACTTTCATTTGAATGTCAGTTTTGGATGTATATTCTTATGAAAAATCCATATGTATGTTTTGGTTTACACAATGTTTATCGGTTGTGCAAATTCCAGACTTATACAAACTTTCTACTAGTTGTATCAGTGTTCAAATATGCTATAATGCATAAATTGTTCAAGCTTTGCTATAACGCATGAATTGTTCAAGCTTTCAAGTTCTGATATGCATAAACTGTTTAAGAAGTATGTCAATGCAAATAGTATCGGCTAGATACATGTTAAAACATTTTATTGATTTCAATATAATCCTCTGAAATGTTATTGGTTTAAGTAGAGCTTCCCAACCAATTTAACTTGGTGCGAATTCAGTCTGAGAATGAAAAACCCTAATATTGGGGAAATATTTTAATATTGACGGCATGCTTTGTTGGGTGACGGTATGAACACAAATTCAGTTGTTCACTAGGTTATATTGATCAATACAGGGCACAAAGGGCTAATCACTCAACGTGCCCATAAGCCATGATGGTTTATAACGGAATAACTGTTTAAACCTTTTTAAATGAAAATAAAGTTTGTGGTCTTATGATCGCTCAACAAAAGTTAGTATGTCGTTTCAAAAATATGTTTTGAACACCAAGGAAGTAATATGTCCTTTTATTCGAGATATCATCACAACTTTTGTTCAGTTGTTGAAGGTTTAGAAGTATGAAAGAATGATTCTTGATTTTGTTGTTTAATATGCAACTGTTATACTTGTTGGGCATGTAAATGCTCATTTTTGATTTGAAATTAAATATTTTCAAAGAAAATTGAGCGTGTTGAAGGTTCTGAAAAGGACAATGGAAAAAGAAAGATGAAAGAGTAGAGAATATGGATCCTATCTGTAATAGATAGGAGTATTTGTAATAAATACTATGTCAATTATCATGTATTGAAGATTTAAAGGTCTTATAACCTGGGAATGTAATAATATGTCTGTAGTAGCTAGTAAATACTTTCATATTAAAAGGATAAGGTAAACGAATGATGATGAATGTTTAGTACCGTATAGCACCATATCTAGAGTTTAAAAGTACTCGGATTTGGGAGCGTCGGAGGAAAGTAGTAAAACTGTAAAATTAAAACGTGGGACACTTAAGAAAAGAGAGGAGATAATATAAGGATTCAAACTCTAGTACACAGAATCCATATAAGATAGGAAATTAAGAGAAAGAGAAAGAATAAGATATAATTCGTCTGGTGTCACCCAGTTATACCAAAAAATAATTAAAAAAATAAAACGCTTTATAATATAGATAAAGACGTAGTTTTATGAAATGAAGCTTTATACTAGCTAGCAAGCGTCGCAGTTTTGTCATCCTAATGGGTGGATGAATAATTTTGTCAACAAAATTGAATTATGATTAATATGGGTGGGCAAAATTTTCGATTTTTGACCAAATTGAATTAGTTCAAATCAACTGATTTGGGACAAATGGTAACTGGTTCAGGATCGTTACATAGAATCGATATATACCGGACATTTGGGAACATGACCGGGACCGGATTGGTTCGTTCGGTATATACCGGACTGAACCGATATACCGGTTAAATTAGTGCACTAACTAATAAGAAGCTCTACCCAATGGAATTAAACTCTATACCGGTTAAATTAGTGAACCGGTATACTATATGGTCTGGGAGAGAAAACACAGCCCCATGGAAATAAACTTTACCCATGTTAATAAGATTTTTAAAAACTTTCAAAAAGAACATATTCAGCCTACGAAAAATCTTTATACAAGTTCTTTAAGGAACAATGACAAATAGTGAACATAGGCTGCAAAATGGAAACACCTAGGATATGAGATAAAAACCGGTATCGTGCCGGTATCGGACTAGTTAATCGGTTCAGTACATCGGTCCAACCGATACTGGTACCCAATATAATCGGTCTATTCCGGTTCGGTTAATTACCGATAACAGTGCTAATGACTAAAACTTAAAAGAATATTTGTCAAAAAGATTATACTCCCTCTGTATCATTATTGACTTTTTAAAATTAATATAGTTTATTTTTAAACTCAAAATCAAGATAATTCTTTAAAATTATGAAAAATATAATCTTACAATAAGTAATATTTTTTTTAAAATAGTTTACAATATTTATCATTGACTAAAATTAAAGGAATTTATGTTGATTTTAAGTTTGAAAATATTTTAATTTGACTTTAAAAAATTAATAAGGATCTTACATTTTGGAACAAAAAGAATAATTTATACTTCTTCCGTCCCCAAAAGGATGACTAATTTCTAAGAGGTTTGAAACCCGAGATTCGTCAATACCTCATTTCTCATAAATTTTCTCTATATTCGGATGTAGTGAACAGGGCCCAGTTATTAGAACGAGATAATGATTATGTTCAACCAAGGGACAACAACCAAGGTCGTACCGGTGGCAGCAGTCATCGGAACAATGACAACCAGCAGGGAGGAAAGTATCATGACAGAAGCGGTAAACACTCCGGTGGTAATCGTGGCCATAATAATAGAAGAAGTGAGTCGGGGGGAGATTTCAAGAAGAGAAGGTACAACAATGAGAACGTGAAAGCATCGACAGCAGCACCAACATCAACTGTTTCTAGGGGAGGAGAACGACCGCCGGTCGTATGCTATAAATGCGGGCAAGAGGGACACATCAGCCCCAACTGCACACAACAATCTAAGGTGTGTTATAACTGTGGAAAGGATGGGCACATAGCTCGAGTGTGTCCTGTAACGAAACCAAGTCCAGCGGGGGTGGTGATTCCTAAGGCTGTTCCTGACAAGTCAAAGTCAGTGGTTCCTGGAAGAGCTTTTGTCGTGACTGCCCAAGAAGCAAGGAACCCGAACGAGGTGATCACGGGTAAGCTGATAATAAACTATTGCGAAGTTTATACTTTATTAGATACCGGTGCTATCCATTCTTTTATTTCACCTGCTTGTGCTCAACGTTTGAACTTGACTCTTGATAAATTAGACTTTGACTTATCTATTAAAACTCCATTGGGAGAAACTTTCGTTACATCTACAGTTTACAAATCTTGCTTGATTCAAATTGGTACCCTCACCCTACCTGTTGATCTTATATCTTTGAAAATCTTGCATTTGATGTAATTTTAGGAATTGACTGGTTGACCACTTATCATGCCAAAATTGATTATTTTCGTAAGGTTGTTAGTTTTTATATTCCTAACCAACCTATTGTGCGAATTCAAATAACTAAACCACTAAAATCAATCAATGTTATTTCAAGTCATAAAGCTATTCGTTTATTGAAAAACGGATGTCAAGCTTTCTTAGCCCATGTCACTGATCTAAACCAGAATACGTCAGGTTTGAATGATATTTCTGTTGTTAATTAGTTTCCTGATGTATTTCCTGAAGAACTTCTCGGTCTACCCCCGGAACGTGAAGTTGAATTCTTTATTGACCTTGAACCCGGTACAAAACCCATTTTTAAAACCCCATATCGAATGGCTCCTATTGAACTTCAGGAGTTAAAGGTCCAACTACAGGAGTTGTTAGACATCGGTTTTATACGTCCTAGTACATCTCCTTGGGGTGCTCCTGTTTTATTCGTAAAGAAGAAAGACGGGAGTATGCGACTTTGTATTGACTATCGGGAGTTGAACCATCTCACAATCAAGAATAGGTATCCGTTACCTCGTATTAATGACCTGTTCGACCAGTTGCAAGGTGCACAATTCTTTTCAAAGATCGATCTTCGTTCTGGATATCATCAGCTGAAGATTAAAACTGAGGATATTCCGAAGACTACTTTCAGAACTCGATACGGGCATTATGAATTCTTAGTCATATCTTTTGGATTGACTAATGCTCCTGCTGCTTTTATGGATATGATGAACCGTGTATTCAAGAAATATTTGGATCAGTTCGTGGTTGTCTTTATTGATGACATCTTCATCTATTTCAAAAGCCGTAAAGATCATGAGCACCACTTGAAGCTGGTACTTCAAAGGCTTCGTGAAAACAAGCTATCTGCCAAGCTGAAGAAATACGAGTTCTGGCTTGAGGAGGTAGCATTCCTTGGGCACGTGGTATCAAAACGTGGAGTATCTGTTGACCCGACGAAGATTGAAGCAATACAAAGTTGGGAGCAACCGAAGTCGGTGACCGACGTACGTAGCTTTCTGGGCTTAGCTGGTTATTATCGGAGATTCGTGGAAGGATTTTCTCGAATCGCTACTCCATTAACTCAGCTGACTCGAAAAACTACAAAATTCGTATGGAACGAGGAATGCGAGAAGAGCTTTCAAGAGCTCAAGAGGAGATTCATTTCGGCACCTATTCTGACGATACCATCTGGTTCGGATGGATTTGTTATTTACAGTGATGCTTCGGGCAAAGGGTTAGGATGTGTTCTCATGCAACATGGGAAAGTCATAACCTATGCCTTGCGACAACTCAAGGAATATGAGAGAAATTATCCTACTCATGATCTAGAGTTGGCAACAGTCGTTTTCTCGTTGAAGATCTGGAGACACTACCTGTATGGGGAGAAAGTAGAGATCTATACGGATCATAAGAGCCTCAAGTATTTCTTCACCCAGAAGGAACTCAATATGCGGCAAAGACGTTGGCTTGAGCTGTTGAAAGATTACGATCACACCATCCTGGAAAAACGAACGTGGTAGCTGACGCGTTGAGTAAAAGATCATATGCGGGAACGAATGCGATGCTTTTAAGGCCTATTTTGTGTGATTTACAAAAGATGAAGATAGCGTTCAAGACTCCGGGGACCCATGCGATGATGTCAAGTATACACGTAGAACCAGCTTTGATTGATAAAGTTAAAGCTGCTCAAGCTATAGACCCGGAGCTGATGAATATGAGGAAGAAGGTGCAAGAAGGTGCTATTCCAAAAGCAAGGATTGATGAAGAAGGAATACTTCGAGTCAACTGCAGACTTTGTGTTCCTGACGATTCTGATTTGAAGTATAGAATCATGATGGAGGCACACAACACACCGTTTGCAATCCATCCTGGAAGTACCAAAATGTATCGTGATCTTCGACATACATTTTGGTGGAGCAATATGAAGAGAGAAGTCGCGGAGTTCATCTCGAGGTGTTTAACGTGTCAACGTGTCAAGGCGGAGCATCAAGTGCCAAAGGGTCCATTGAAACCACTTGAGATTCCAAAGTGGAAGTGGGAACACATTACCATGGATTTTGTTACGGGTCTTCCCAAGGTTTCTCAAGGCATAGATGCAATTTGGGTTATTGTTGATAGATTAACCAAGTCTGCTCATTTATTGCCGATATGGGAGACTTATTCCCTTGAACGTCTTGCTCGTATGTACGTGAATGAGATTGTGAGATTGCATGGCATGCCAGTATCCATAGTTTCAGATCGTGACCCAAGATTCACCTCACGATTTTGGGTCAGCTTGCAGAAAGCTATTGGCACGGATTTACGATTCAGTTCGGCATATCATCCACAAACGGACGGGCAATCGAAAAGGACTATCCAAACTCTTGAAGATTTATTGAGACTCTGTATTCTAGACTTCAAAGGGAGTTGGGATAAGTACCTACCATTGGTGGAATTCTCGTATAACAACAGTTATCAGGCAAGTATAGGCATGGCTCCATTCGAGGCGTTGTATGGACGAAAATGTCGTTCTCCAGTATGCTGGGACGAGGTGGGTGAAGCAACATTGTTGGGACCGGAGTTAATACGCATGACTACGAAAAAGATTCAAATGATCCGGCAACGTATACAAACTGCACAAGATCGACAAAAGAGTTATGCTGATCTTCATCGAAGGGACGTGGAGTTTAATGTCGGAGATCATGTATTGTTACGTGTTGCTCCATAAAAAGGAGTTACGAGATTCGAAAAGAGAGGAAAGCTCAACCCACGATTCATTGGTCCATTTAAAATCCTTGACCGAGTAGGAAATGTAGCCTATAGACTCGCCTTACCTCCAAGCATGTCTCGTATTCATAACGTTTTTCGCATATCCGTGCTTCGTAAATATGTGAAAGACCCAAATCACATTATTGAGTTAGAACCAGACGAGATAGCCGAAGATTTAACATACTAGGAGGTACCTGTCAAGATCTTGGATAGGAAGGAACATGTCCTACGCTCAAAGGTTATACCTCAAGTTAAAATTTTATGGAGGAACCATGGTATCGAGGAAATGACCTGGAAGTTAGAATCGAAAATGAAAGCGAGATATCCTCACCTTTTCGATATACCAAGTACGTACGTCAATTTTGAGGACGAAATTTCATAAGGTGGGAGGTTGTAAGACCCCAAATTTTATGAATAAGATTTAATTTTCTTTATATATTATTTTGAAATAGTAAGGTGTTGATTTGATAAATGTAATAAGTTATGGGTGAGATGTGCAAAGTTTACAAAGAAAGCAAGTGGTTATAAAATATTCGTTGTGTCGGAGAATATTCGTTTGGTCGAGGAATATTCTTTTTGTCGGAGAATATTCGTACGACGGTGCAGTCATTGGTGGACCCCACAACGAAATGAATGTCGGATATAGAAAGCGACAGAAGTAACCTTTTTATAAAAATAACGACAAAACTGTTACCGTTAGTACTGTTGAAATACCCGGTGGTTAAAATATAGTAATACGTGGTGTTGCACAGTAGCACACGGTATTGCACAGTATTTTGAATTATTGATTCTTACGTAGAAAGGCACTTACTCAATTATTGTTACAGTAATTACTGTTCAATATTTTATATTATTGATTCAAAAATTGCATAATATTTTATTGGTTCAATATTTGCTACGTTGATATTTTATATCAATAAGTGCTACTTTGCTATTTTATATTAGTGATTCAATAATTGTCATTGCACAGTATTTCAAATTATCAAATTAATAATTCATATTATTTGAATAATATTATTAGATAGCATTATTGGCAATGTCTAAGGAAGTTCTGTCTAGGAAAGGGGTTGATTAATTGCGCGCCAGTAAGGAGAAATTCTTATCGGAAGCCCCCTCTTTCCTGAGAACGACCTGGTTGTCAATATTGTAGTTCTGTAATATTATTTGTGAATAATTAATTTTTGATATATATGATAAGGAAATATTTATTCAATGTGGATTTAAACGGAAGAATTTTTAACATGTGACATTTGTTAAAAGTTGGTATTTTATCTTTTTCGATAAAATAATTCATTCAAATATATTGTTATAATATTACATTATAGTAGTATGATGTGATTATATAATAGTATGATTTTTATAATTAGAATGGTAACATTATTATAGTAAATTCATGGTATAAAAGTTAAACGAGGTGGAAGAGTGCAAATTAAATTTGAACTCTTATGATGCAAATAATGATGTCACCAGAGTGATGAGGTAATCAAGGATGTCATCGGAGCGATGAGGTAAGCAATGATGTCATAGGATTGATGATGTAAGCGATGATATTATAAATTATGACGAAAAGACTATTTTACCCTTACTATGCCGAGCCTATAAATAGAAGCTCATTTCTTCATTATTTCTCGCCAATTCACTAAAGCTATAGAGATAATATTTTTAAGGTAAGGGATAATATTTCTTTCGTATTCATGAAGAGAGTTATTTTCTTTCAATACTCGTAAAGGTTGTTATTCTATTCCATATTATTCTGTTGGAATAATCTGTCTACGCGGACTACCGCGTGCATGGTGAAATCCTGTTGTTATTCCATTCTTTATTATTATGTGGAAATAACCTGTCTACGCGGACTACCGCATGTTTAGTGAATAACCCTTCGTATTCAGTTGTTATTAAATTGTGAAAATAATCTGTCTGAGCGAACTACCGCCTGACGGGTGAAAATTCAATTGCAGTTTTGTATATTGTCTCATTTCAGATTCCTAACTCTAAACTTACTACGGTAAGTATTGCTTCTATAATTCCTGAAATGGTCAGAAATTCCTTGAGTGTTGCACTTCATCTAATATCATTTCACTGAAATATTGATATGAACTTTCTTGTGAAATTTTTATTTTTTCATGTCGAGTTACTATTCACAAATTACTATTCACGAGTTACTATTCACAGGGTACTATTCACGATAAAAAAATTATTTTTTTCCTCCAAATCATCTTTGATTGGATCCAGGTTTTGATCTTCATTCTTGAACTCTGGATAAATTCTCTAATATTTGTCCTTTATCTCACTGGATTCGTTATTCGTATTGTTTTCATTATCCTCAGTCCTAAATGGTGATATAACTGAATATCTTTGGCCTGTAGTGCAAAGATGAATGATTACTTGATGAATATCTTTGGCCTGTAGTGCAAAGATGAATGATTACCTGATGAATATCTTTGGCCCGTAGTGCAAAGATGGACAGGTGTTGAGATGAACATGACCAATTGGTGATACAAATAAATATCTTTGACCGTAGTGCAAAAAATGAATATTTGATTCGAGATGTATATTGATTGATGTTACAGGGATAAAATATTGATGATGGACTTTTAAATCAGAGAAGATAGTAGACATCATTATCTACTTAACTTTTCTATTGAATTGTTATTTTCGCTGCGAATATTGATCTAAAACTTGTTGTCCATAATATTTTATCTGATTTGTTGAATACTAACGATAATTTATTTTTCATTATCTTAGTCATAATATTCTTTACTGGGCTAGTTGTGCTCACCATTTTCTTCCATTGTTCTCTTCAGGAAAGGAGAGTATCGCGGGTACTAGTCGGGGTATGGTGTGATGGTCCGAGTTAGAGTTGTAGAAGTCGTCACTATTTTTTTTATAAAATAGTGTAATAATAAATGTAATGAGGACTTAGTTTGAATGTTTATATTTTCTACATGTCTGTATTGACACTCACAGTTGTGTGGTCGTATTTTGCACGACCTTATGTTATAAAAGATTGTATTTGAATTCTGTACCATATATTTGACGACTCAGAATGGATTGGTATTGAACCTATTTTGGGGGACGTCACAATATATATATATATATATATATATATATATATATATATCTGCAATTTCTTCTATATTTTATAATTTTTATTTATTTTAATTGCACGCAAAATGTGTGCCATAAATATTAGTGAAATATAAGGCAATAATCACAAGATGTCTATAGTAAAAATAACAGTTTCAACATGAAGAGTTATTTATTGAGTACACTTTCTTATGAGAGAAAATTATGAAATTAGCTTGTTCGGCAATAATTTATACGTTGAAATTTAAAATAACTTTCAAGTTATTTTAAGTTGTGATTTATAAATAAAAGTGTTTAACACCATTTTATTTATAAATTAAAAATTAAGTTAAAATAAGTTGTAAAAGTATTTAGTTAAAATGACTTATAAATTAAAATGAATTATGAAGATAACTAAAATAAAGGTAAAATAATCATTACATTTAATCAAACTTACTTATTTTACGATGACTTATAAATCATTTATTGAAAAGCAAGAAATTGTTACTTTTCAAAAATGACTTATAAGTTAACTTATAGGTCATAAAATAAGTCACACTAACACAAAAAACTAATTCTAAGTTGGTCAAAACCAACTTATACGTAGTTTTTTTTTATTTTCATCTCCTGATATCCGACAACCATTAGGTTCCAATTATTTCGGAATCGAGCTACGATCGGACCCAATTGTCGAGAACTTAGGAAGCAAGTTCCTTCGGCTTGGACTAATGGATGTTGGTAACTTATAAGTAGTTACCCAACAAATGATAATTTCCAAAATTTATCACATTGACTATAAAATAAGCCATACGTACACAAAAAAACTACTCATAAGTTGTTCAAAACGAACTTATAAGTACTTGCCCAACAAATGGTAATTCCCAAAATTTATCACATTGACTATGTGCCAACTTTTCATCCGTCAAAGTCGAGAGATTACTCCAGCTTTATTCACATCCTCAACAGTTTCCAAAAAACCAAGCCCAGGCAGCACATCACTAAAAAGAATCTTTCTATTTTCAGCATACACATTTCCTTTCCATTTCCTCCCCACTAACTCCTCCCCCAGCTCCACCGCCGCCCTGACCGCCGCCTCCCTGCTAGCGTACGCCGCGTCAATAATGCCCTTCTCCACCGCCGCCTCCGCCGTCATCTTCTCCGCTCTCAAAATGGCGTCGCGCAAGGTCGCCGGAGACCGGATCTTAGCTTTTAGAAGAGTGACGATCCAAGACGGGACGACTAAGCCGATATCGAGCTCGCTCATGTAGAGAAACCCTCGGTCCTTGCGCATAAGGACGTAGTCGTGGCTGAGTGCGAGGACTAACCCGCCGGCGGCGGCGTGGCCGGAGACTGCGGCGACGGTGGGCATGGGGAGAGAGATGAGGTTGGTGATGAGTGATTTGAGCTTGGAAGACATGAGGAGAAAGCGGTCCTTGTGGGATTGGGCCCATTCGAGATCGTAACCATTGGAGAAGAATTTACCCTCTGCCGTGGTGACGAGGGCGGCGGCGGGGGTGGTGGTGCTTTCAGATCTGATGCGACGGAGGGCGGCTGAAACAGAGTCGATAAGAGTTGGATTTAAGCGGTGATCATCGTTTCCGGTGAGCGTTAGGATGTAGACGCTGCCTCGCTTCTCTACCGTGCACATCTCTCCCTCTCTCTTTTTTTGTTCTTAATGTTTCTCCTCTTAAATTTGTACTCCTGATTAAGGAAAATCAACATATAGCTTAGCTGCCCCTTTTGACTCAAGGAAGTTACTCCCTCATTTACAAAAAATTTAAATTTTAAATAATCCATCAGTTCAAAATAGATTCGATTAGGACGAAATTTATTAAATTGATTAATTGATCAATACACACACATAAAAAAAATATTTTTGTGAAGTTAACTTTGTGCTAACCACTATCTCAAAATATGAAATATTAGCTCTGTCCCGTGCCTCCGACACTCTATGAATGATGGGATTTATTCTAAATTTTGGACTGTTCAGATGATTTATTAAGTAAACGAAAAATTCAACTTTATTTGTATTTTGTTAAATAGATTATTGACTTTTTAAAGGTAGGTCAACCATCTACAAATCTAAATATTTATATGATTGTTTTTTTAATTTTAATTAATATGTTGATGAAATTTATAAATTGTACAAACATATTATTTTATTATTTCGTAAATTTTAATAAATTATTTTAATTTTGAGTTTGAAAAACATTAGAGTTAACTTTTAAAAATCAATAATAATTTCATAATTTACAATAGAGGTACTAAATTAGGATTTTTTTTCTTCTTTGTTTGTCTTTAAAAATACCGACTTCAACTTTTAATAAAAGTTGCATGATGAAAATTTTGAAAATATTTTCAAATTTTATATTTTTTTTATTCAAAATATAAGATCAAGTTTAATTTATTTAAATCAATTTGAGATATATTCAATTTTAAAATTAATACACATCATTTAACCTTTGAAAATAATAAATCATACAGTTATTAGTGTCATTTAAATACAATAAAAAAAATTTATTTAGATGGTTTATAGTTTTGGTAATTATATTATCTTAAATTAATTAATTAATACTAATTTTAAATTTAAAAATATTTTATATTGAATTCAAAACGTGAATATAAAAATAAATAAAAAAATAGAAGAAGAAGAGGAGGATGGAGTATTATTATTGCCTTTCTCCCATAGAAAATGTTGAGTACACATTTTACACAAATTTTAAAAATAAAAAAATAAAAAAATGAGAGATAAGAGAGGATAAATGATTTTCCATTTTACACGTATTTTTAATATTTTCACATGATCCTGGGGTGAGCAATTCGGTTATAACTGAACCGAATAGCTTATTCGGTTATAACCGAAAACCGAAATCTTCTTAATTTTACTATCCGAACAATAAACCGAATTTAGAAATAACCAAATAACCGAAAACTGAATAACCGAATTTACAATTCGGTTATTTCGGTTAATACCGAAGCAACTATTCTGACTAATAATTAGACAAAGAACTTTTAATACTTTTGATTGCTTGAGCCTATCCAGTACAGTGCATGTTCAAGTTGCTTTTTTCCCAGACTTGTATTTTCTGTGAGGATTAAATAAACTGTTATAATAGCATTATAAGCATAACAGGAATCATAATAAACTTCAATATGAGGATGGCTTTCCGTTTGCGATCAACAAAATGTATAATCAAGTTTCAGCAATCCACATAGATTAATTTAACATCTCCTGTTAAATATCATTACGAAAGAAACAAAATAAGAATCAATCCAAACAGCAGTTCAACACCATGAATCCAAAATATTGTACCTGAAATCTGATTTTGATAACATCTAATGGCGATGTCACCATTCTAGATACAGCACCAGAAATCGCCCCTGCAGTAGCATTAATAAAGGTCTTTATCGGCTGCTCCGGCTCTTCCATCCCTTAATACCGAAATAACCGAAGATTTGGGATAAAGAGAGTGAGGATCTGAGAGAGGCAAAGCAAAGTAAGTTTTTTTAAAAAAATTAAAATGCCTATTCGGTTATTCGGATAACCGAATATCACAATTTTAGTAACCGTATCTAAACCCGAATACCGGATAGTAAAACGGTTATAACCGAATTGCAGAAAATAACCGAATAACCGAAATAATTCGGTTAAAAAAATTCGGTTATGTTCGGTTACTCGGTTTTATCCGTTTTTTGCTCAGCCCTATGATCCTCTCTCACATAAGCATACGGTGGGTACCACTTTCATGTGAGAAGAAACCCTATGAAAATATCAAAAACAGGCGGAAATAGTTCTCCCCCTCCCGACACTCCACAACCACAAGTAACACTTTTTACCTTGTTCTCGAGGAAGAGTCGAACACAAACAGAGTCACAGGCAGTAAACTTGAAGATTTATTCCATACAAGTCCAAAGAAATAAACCAGATATCTCCAGGATCTATTCCATCATGTAATGAGTTAAACCATATAAAAAGAACATAAACTAAATCACAGTTGTAAAAACAAATGCCTATACAAGCCTCCAATTAGTTCAAATTTAAAGAAAAGGCACCATAAAACCTACTATTAAGCACCAACTAATCCAGCATCTGTTGTGTGAACTAAGTAATTACCCGTGGACAAAAACCTGCCGGATGAACTTGTCAATAGGAATAATACCTACGAGGAGGGCCATGATCAAACATCCTACCGGAAGGGCATTCGTATTCTTGGTGGCCCCTCCCACCACAGTTGCTGCAGATCACTACAGATACACAATCACGGCTTATATGGCCTGGATGGCCACAATTACGGCAAATGATGTCTCGAAAAGGGCCTCCCACCATTTCTGGTTCTGGAAGCTCCCCCTTGATGCATTGACGGGCCACATGGCCCGATATATTGCAGATGTTGCATACAGGATCGTTGGGGCAATTGCGGGCAAGGTGGCCAGTTTTGCGGCAGTTGTTGCAAGCCTTATCATTGCTGCAATCAACAGCAATGTGGCCTGGTTTGTAGCAGTTGTTACATAGCCTTGCATCATAGGCGGGTAATCTTGGGTTGATGCAATCACGAGCCAGGTGACCAATCTTACCACACATATTGCACACTGGATCGTTGGGGCATTCGCTCGCAAGGTGTCCTGGTTCCTTACAGTTCCAGCACATGGTTGTTGAAGTGCACTCAGCAGCAATGTGACTGACAAGAAAATAATGCAGCAGAGATCACAAAACTGAGGCATAAGGGAAAAAAAGATGAAGTAACCAGCTTCATCAGAAGAAGCACCCAAACCCATTCTTTGAGCCAACGTTTTCCCAACAATTGCAGTTGTATATTCCTAAAAATATATTTGCTCCTATGGGCACGTGAAGAAGCCCTCTCTGCTAGAAGATAAATCATGTTTAACCACTGAAACAATCAGCCTAAATTTCCATGCTATCAATCAGGTTCAGTGCAATATCAGCTAGAACTGGACATGTTGTATATGAAGGATTATCTACATATTTTCAGTTTCCAATTAAATTCCCATAAAAGATGTAGATTTCAAAAGTAAACACAGGACAAAATAAAAGATTCCCATACAGCAAGAGAGAATATCCAATTCCAGTAGATTTGATTTACTTAATAAAATGGAAAACAATTCAATAAGAAGAAATGGTCATCTTACCCAGGAAATCCGCAGTTGTTGCACACAGTCACATTTGGACAATCTCGAGCAAAATGGCCAGGCCGTTTACATTTATTGCACAAATAATCTTGCCTGGAATATAATAACATTGTATAAGCAACAAAAGAATGCATTTTATGACATTAAAATGTGATAATAGTAACATAGCCACACTACCCCAATAACAGAACACTGAAATACTGAAAATGGAATCATCATGAAAAAAATCAAACCAGGGTATTGCTGGAGATTAGGGGTTTTGGAAGACCATAAATTTCACAAATCTAATGGCCTAGAGATCCTACTTTATTTGTATGCTACAACCCAATTAAGAAGTCAATGTGAATATCTTCAGACAAAAAAAGAACAAAAACATCATGGTTTTAACACCCCCAACCCCACCCACACCCAAAAAAAGGAGAGGAAAAGACACACGTTTCAAGATCAAATATTAGTTGAACTAATATCTTTTAAGCAAAATAGGAATAAAATCCCTTGAAGAAATGGAGAAAAAATATGGAAAATGGTGAACTTGTATGCTTGTCTGCGTACTGATAACTATCAGCAAAGGACAAGAGGCGTCACGGAAGGAGGATCTTTCAATTATACTCACGCATAGGCATGCAGCCTCAAGTCACTTTCCAATTCGGCTATGAAATCATCTCGTCTTCTGCTTTTACTGAAGAGGGGAACAACCGAACAACAATAAAAAGGAAAAGGCGGAATCATTATGATACCTTGCAAACCCCTCCCCCCCCCCCCCCTCCAACACCCCCCACAAAAAAAGAAAAAGAAAAAATCTAAACTGAGTGATACCTTTGCCTCATAAGCACTTCAGGTTGAAGGCACAAAAACCCCATATATATGTATATGTGTATATATAGTGGTACACCATAACTCAAAAGTAAAATACATATGCGAGTCTGACAGGGAGGATGTGAAATTAGTGGAGAGGGGTAACAACGGTATTGGAGAAAAAAAGTGTGGAGGAACGTTGCCAATCTTACACGCACAGCAACCATGTACTGATGTACAGATCTTGTCAGGGAATGAATAAGTACCATCTCTCGTTTTCGTAAATTTAAAAAAAAAACATAAGTCTTACAACAGTCCATCCACAATATATAAAAAACACCAACGGTTTATGTACTATATGTAGGGAGATGTGAAGTAGCTGAAGAAGTACAACTATTAGCAAAAATCTACAATGCAATTGAACTTTTCCACAATCTTAAACAAAGCAACAACCTAGAAAGATCATGTCAATGATGAATAAGTAACAAGTCTCCTTTTCGAAAGCAAAAGGCAAAGGAGTACATGTTTACTGTTTTACAGCAAAGCGGGTAACAGAGTAGAAACCAAGGTGGTGAACTGGTGATCTATAGAAGCAAGTGCAAACAGAAACCACCATAACCAAAAGCCACATCAAAACAATATCATAACATGAATGAAAATGTAGAAATTAACTACACATGACGAACAAACATACCGATGCCCACGCTGATCCCTCCGGTATGGTGCATCACGGTAAGAGGCACGATCACCGCTACGAAACATCTTGGCTCGTGAAGAGTTTGCCCTTCTATCTGGGCTCATATTGGATACCAACTAGTAAATCCAAGATATAAAAGTAGACAGTTGTCCTATACGACTACAACCAGCAGCCCCAATCGGTAGCCAAAATCACCAAACAAAGTCACTCTGTGCCTACATCACCACAAAATGAAAACCATCAAAGACTGAATCTATCAAATCATCTTGAATCACCCCAAACCAATATTAAAATCCCTGAAAAACACAATCTTAAACACATAATCACTCTATGAACCATGACTGGAAAAGTTCTACTTTATTGAGAACATAGAAAAAGCCTAAGCAACAATAAAGTGGACTGTTTTTATATTGATTTTCTGGATGTTTGCTGGAATGTAGAATTGGTACTTGATGTTGACTGTGTGATTAGGGTTTTTGTAATTTCCTTTGTACATGGGTGACATCCCCTTAGTGACTCTATGGATAAAGTGCTTGCTTATCAAACAAAAATAAAAAAGTGGGCTCTTTTTGGAAACATGCCAAAAAGAGGGTAAATGTCTGGCATGTCTTGTTCTAGAAACTGGTGGAATTGCCTTAGTACCCAACCATAAGTCTTCAAAATTGAAGTTTTCATGTTTGACAGTTCTTCTCAGGCGCCTAGAAAACCCATAAACCAACACAGGCAGGGAAAGTGGATTATGACTTTGGAACAAAGAAATCATTAATCATGAGACCACTGAAATAAGAGACCACCAAAGACAATACTCTTAATAAGGAACATAATTGCCTTTTAAAAACTTACAATCACATCTCCTATGTACAATGTATCAGTGACCTAAAGATGAAAAGGTAAATAAGAGTCCATACCACCCAGTATTCATAATATTTGTAATTCATCAAATGCCTCATAAATTACAAGAAAATCCATTTTAATTCCATTCAGCAATCCAAATACGCCCTAATAAAATCAAACTTGGACATGAATTAGTAATATGTTGAAGTCGAAACAATAAGAACCGAAATGCGCATGATTTGTCACGCGCAAAAACACACACATATTTAGGCAGAGATTAATTAAGGATTCTATATATATTATTTTTCCATATATGTATATGCATAATACGTATAAACACAGGGATAGGCAAAAAATTCAAGACAGAACTTAAAAATTCTGGAATGAGGTAAGAGAAAGTGAGTACCTAAAATTTCAGAAATTTTCTGTCGTCAATTTTGAGCTTCAAATGGAACGAATGGCGCAGAAAAGAAACCCTAGATTTATGAACATTCGGTAATTTGGTGCTTTGGGAAAGAGAGAGGGAATCAGGGAACAAGGATATCCCAATGGCTTCGTCTCAAATTTTGACAAAATCAGTGGGATTAATCTAATTACGGCGTCGTATATTTAAATACAGTATGTTGTTACTTTAGGAGGCTGTTTAGTGACTTAGGGAGTGTTTGTTTAGTTATGAAAGAGTCTCAATTTGATCCAATAAGTCATTTAAATTGTTTGTTTTGTAATTTTAAAATTTTGAATATATCTGAACATGTCTAAACGATTCTTTCATAAAATTTGTGACTCAATAGGTAAGAAGTAGTGCGAAATGATAATTTTACTTAAATACTCTCATTGACAATTAAAAATTATATTTAATATTCATCTTGTTTTATTATTGTAAACAAATATTGTTATATACAAATTATTTTTGATTTTTTTAAACAAAAGATTGATCAATAGCCAATTTAACAAATGTTATTATAGTTTTTTGTTTTGATTTTATATTTTATAGAATCTTATTAATATTTTTTAGTGTTTTATTCCTAAAATTATATTTTTAATAGTATACTTCATCAAAAAAATGTTCAAGAGTTTATATTTAATTTTTTTTTTAAATAACATTGTTTATTTATAATTATATAATAAATTTGTTCATAAAAGCGTATAAAATTAAAATAGGATAATATACGTATTCATATGTTTTAGACAAACAATTATCAAACACATTGTATTCAGATTTTTTAACTCATTCAGCTTATTCAAATTCTCTTATACATTCACAATTTTTCATTCAGTTTTATCAAACAGTCCCTTACTGTACAGGTAAATGCACTTTTTTATTGCCTATATATTTAGGGAGGTAATATTAACCCCCATCAATTTATGTTGTAATTATTTTTAACTTATTTTAATTATAAGGGCATTTTTGTCTTAAAAAATAATTATCATGTTCTCATTCTTTTTATTTTGTTAATACCAATTCTCCTTGAGGGTATGCCCATCTATTTTTACCCTTATTGAATTTTAATTTTGTAATGATGGAGTGATAATAGAATTAGGGTGTTAGAATTTGAGACAATTGTGTAAATTTATGTTACTATCGAAAGAATGAAACTATTTTTTCAAACCAACAACAAAAAAAGAACAAATGGAACTACTTTTGTGAAATACTTTATATTATTATTATTATTATTATTATTATATAAATGGAATGTAAATGTAATAAACCAATATACTAATAAATAACACATCATTTGAAGCAACATTACATTTGAGGCCCTAACATGTCAATTATTTATAAGACAAATGTTGAATATAAATAACTACTACTTCTAATTCACTTAAATAGATGAAAATGAATAACAAGCTCTCTAATACATTCTCTGTAGTCACTAATGTCCATTGATTTAGCACCCCCCCCCCCCCCCCCCCCCCCCCCCAACCCCCACCCCATCCCCATCCAATTAACTCAATTTTGAAGGCCTTTGCTTTCCTAATCCGGTTGGGGCCGGACGGACGGCTTTGTTTGGCCCAACTTGCCATCAAGGAACCGAAACAATCAACAACAGGTAACCCGCTTCGCAGGTAAATCATCCATCCCTTGAAGAGGATTACATTTCTGCAAATCCTGTCTCATGGGGTTATATATGTTTGTGGCATCAGCTTCACCACAGCATGACACGGATTCTATATTAGGGAAGGGTGTTAAATAAAAGGAGAAGTAATCAACTTCATCTCATAGAAAAGATTAATCCACAACATGAACAAAAACATGCAATAAAAAGCTCTCCAGATTACCTTTAAGACTACTATGATTATAAACTGGAAGCAGACTGAGTAAGACCATGGTAAAACTAGAGATTAAAGAAAGCCAAGAAGGGAAAGACTTTATTTTTTTTTCATTTATCCTAAGAAGGGAAACAACATTATTTCTCGATATATAGACGTCACTGCAGATGCATCGACTTCAGCCAACAACTATAGAGAATCAGCAAGAGAGATGGAACGACTCAAGTGCAGATTTTTGTATGCACAAAACTTGTGTTCTTGATGAACAAACTAAGAAATGGTTCTCTCACCAGCCCATCAGTGCTCTTCTCACTCTATCAACAATCTCGGTTTTAGCTCGATTGCTGGCTAATGGAAATTCAGGACTGTCATCCAAGAGGAATCTGTAAATTTCCCACTCGCGATCAGCTGTTGAATGTCTTCCAATTTCAGCCTACATATCCAAAGAACAGAGATCTTGTTTACGCATACATGCGCATGCTCATGAAAGATATATATATATATATATATATATATATATATATATATATATATATATTCTTCTTTAAATTAAGAAATACCAAGTGGGGGAGGAAATATGAAGAAATCGAAATATGAGACTCCTTACCGAGAAGACACATATACCGAGCATCTTTAAAGCAAATGTAACATCATAGAAAACACGAGGCCTTCCCTTTCCAGATAACTCTACGGGATTAGCGACCAATAGTTCTGTGTCTGGACCGCGGTTGGTGATGGTGACTCGCAATGGGTGAAGCATCTCCTCCTTAAGACGAGAACACAAGGAAACCTGATACTCGTGATCTACAATCTTTCCTCCATCTGTTTTCTGAATAAACAAGTCCAAATTCCGATAGCCTTTCACACATGGAGGGATTCTTCCATAAGCAACCTGGGAAATAGAAAAATCAGAACATCAGAACTAATACAAGTTGAGTAACAATCACGAGAAACAAAATGGTATGGGAGGGGCCTTATATTGTGACAAAGGACAAATATTGCATGATGTGCAAGATAAGATTTCCTAAGGACATATTATCTCAATCAATGAATCAGATTAAACATATAATCCTTATTATCCCAAAAAAAAAGCTACGAAAGATTGTCCAGCAGAGAACTAAAACGAGTAAAGTATCCCTTGGGCAGACAAATGACAACTTTAAATCCCTCTAATACGAACAATCCCATGAGGGAAGCGTGACAAGTCCTACAGTTATTTCTTTCCAGCATCTAAACATTAGGGAACTCTCATGTAAGTGTGGAATTGGATATAAGAAACTCCAAGTTGAAATACCTGAATATTGCAGTCCTTTGCGGTCTTTAAAATGTCATAGATGAGTCCCTTTTGATCAATGCACTGTATTTGAAGCAAGGTATGAGCTGGGCTCAGATAATTATCTACTGTGATAGTTGCCTTCCTGACTTTAGTCATATCAGGGCTGAGAGCTTGTGAACAGGCTTCTCTATCAAACAGCTCACAACAAAATAATTCTTCACAAACTTCTTTTGAAAGAGAAGAAAACCCCTGCTGACTTTCATATTCAGGTCCTGCCAGCTGAAGTTCACAGCTGATACAATCCTCTCCAATTTCGTCACTGAGATGTTCGCATGTGTCATCGCGCCTCTGTTTAGTGTGCAGCAGGTCCCTGACATGACAGATTATAGATATTATTATTAACCACTACCAAACTGTGTATATTTCAAGAATGGGTCTCTCAATCAATTAAAATAGCACTTGTAAGAAAGGGCCATTCTATACCATGTTTCATAAGAAAAGAAATGCCAAATAAGCAGGCTTGTATCAACTGCACAAGAAAAGAGCATGCAAGTTATTTATCTAAAAAACTAAACCCAACTGCTATCTAAACAAAAACCTTACAAACAAAGTTAGTCAAGGATAGCCACATGATTTGAAGTACAAATACATTATTAGCCCTCTTTGTCCTACAGGCAAAAGCATATTTGAGCATCTGAAATTGAACCAATTCAACAACCGCATGAGTGCTATGATTACCATTATTTGTTAATTCCATAATCAGATATTCTTATCCTACCATCTACCCAGTACTCTAGGGATTACATATTGTGGCATTTTGATAATTATCTTCCTAATCCATGCAGACATCCACGTAAACACTTTTAGCTCAGGTACAAATCTAGAAAGCACCTTCAGACTGGGAAACGAGTAATTCAAATGTCTTTCATTATTGCTATTATAAAATATTTCTGTTGCAATATGTATAAGGCATTTCACATAATTATATTGTACTCCTAAATAAAGGTTTATTAGTCACTAAAATGACCATTTGGGTTAATCTTTAAGTTCAAATATGATGTGACTTGGGTGAAATTTGGATGGCAAAACCAAATCAAGACGATAAATTAACCCAAGCCCGATCCTGATGGAAAAGTATTTTCAAACTACAAAATAACAAAGTATAACAACGGGCAGTGGTGTGGCCAGAAAATTTCTTGTGAGTGCCCAAAATTGATATTAATAATTATGTCAATTACCAATATTTAATTTTCCATAAAAACAAATAAAATTTTCTATTAATAGTATTTAATTTGCTTTTAAAGTATTGTGTATGCAGCTGCATACACTCGTGACTATGTGCCTACACCTCTGAAAAGAGGAAAGCTGGAAAGAGTAAGTGAACTAAGAGGATATGAATGTAAGCAAGTAGTTTAACAACTAATAATGAAGCAGCTACGTTTACATGACTGTTACTTAAGATTCAAGTACTGTTGAAAAGCGGGGGCACGACTACCTGCTGCATACACTCGTGACTATGTGGCTACACCTCTGACAAGGGGAAAGCTAGCATGAGCAAGTGAACTAAGAGGATACCAATATAAGCAAGGAATTTGACAAATAATAATGAAGCAGCTACTTTTACATTAAATGAATGACAGCATTAATGTAGCAAAACAATATAGAGAGACAAGATCCAGCTCAAAGGCAAACGATTTGGACTGGAGTTTATATATTGGAGAAATAATGTTACATGCACCAAATTATGTATGAAAATCTTTTAAGCACACCCAAAAGGACTCACATATCATCTGTAATTAAGAAAAGGTCCAAGACTTTGCCATCTGGGGTCGTCGTCACTTTTACTCTTTCAATAAATAACTCAAGCTCCGAAAGCACTTTTGTGACATCTACATTAAATAAATAAATAAAACATGTCAGAACAATTTAGTGAAAAAGTCAAAACAGAGAACAAGGAGAAAGATGTTTGTAGTTACCATGTAATAAACCTTTTCGGTCCACGGAGAAAACCTTCAAGAGGTACAATGGAGGTGGTTGAGAACTATTGCTATGCTGATTTAAGTAAAATGTAGGCAAACATGAAGGACAAGCAGATAAAAGTCGTTTTTTCAAGCTCTCCCAGTCAATTTTCAGCGAGCTAGGACGTGGAACAACCCACAATACTATGTAACACCATCTCCCATCTGTAGAGGAATCTACATATAGAAATTATTTCACAAAATGTTAATGAAAATGGATAATGAGTGAGGAAATGAAGATCAACATAGAGACAACGAAAATAGACAACCACACTGAAATTAATGTAATATCCACAACTTATTCTGCGTAACAGAGAGTCAAAATGACAGCAGCCAATTAATAAATCAAAATTCAGTCATATATGGAAGAGATGTGACACGAGATGAAGAGAAGAAAACATGTAGTCCTTTATCACAGTTCAACATTGTTTCTAATAGAGAAACAATGTTGAACAAGATATTCAATAGGTCCATAAAAAAGTCTACCATCTCAGCATCCAACACAGGTTGAACCACCAAAATATAATGGTCGTTTTTCTTTAAGACAAGAGTCTAGACATAATAAAGCACACGAAGACAAGGAAAACTGAACATAGAGAAAGTAATTAATTTACCAAGACAAGATGGTCTGTTGACTCTGTTTGTAATGGATTTCCATAATAATTAGGCAAAACAAGGAAAGCAACTCCCTTCCTTTACTTAAATTGCAACATATGTGGAATAGAAAGTATGTAATGTGAAAGCAACACATTACTCAAGAAGAGAAGCATGCATTGTAATAGCATAATCTAAGTGGAAAATCCATGCTAACAGCAAACAATATCTGCAGCACTCTTCTTAGTTGGTGGCAGTGAAGGTGTTGATGTTTTTTCAAAAATTGGGACATGTTGTGAGAGTGCAAATTAGCATAAATCATGAATGGTTATTGTTGATTGTTCTCACTTAATAATATCATAACTGGTCATAGTCACATTTTAGCTATGTTGCATTGACAACAGTGTAGGAAATTTGAATTAGTGGGTGAAAATTAGCACAAAGAACGTTGCTAGTGTCACAGCAAAAGACATTATGTTAACTGCCAGCAAGTTTTCGCCCCACTCCCTTCTTTTTGCTGGGATCCACCGATGGACTCTTCCTTCTAGTAAAAACTCATATATACATGCATATATGCCCATAGAAAGTGAGAGAGAGATATATACTGTATATACTATGGACTCTTCCTTCTAGTATACTCAATTGCTTCTCTCTTTTTCCATTCTAAAAAATAGCTCAAGGATTCAACCCATACCCCTAAACATTATTAACCCAACATTTCAAGCAATCATTATTTCTAATTAGTGATGTTATTAACTATATTATATGCTACATCTTCATTATCTAACAAAGTAAACAAAATTTCAGTTGTCCAATACCAACATGGAATTTTTGTACAAGCACAATAATTCCTATTTCCTAAGAATTTGAGGTTATCTCCTCAATGATTCAAATTCAGCAGCTCATATATTCCACTATATCAACAAAACTTTGAATATAACAAACCTCGGCCTTAATTTGTTGCTCATCAAAAATATTTTCAACAATATTTACCAATTATAACTCTATGAACAAATCATAATGGAACAGACAAAGTTAGTAGAAAGAATAAAAAAAATAGATACAAAAACAAATAAATCATATCTGAGACGTGAATTGAGGAGAGAGAGAGAGAGAGAATTGAGCTGACCTCCACGGGTAATATAGAGTCCGAATTCGAGTACAATACGAGTTAGGTCACATCCAAGTCCGGCCTTGTCCGGGCAATTCACCGTCACGACGGTCGGGTCGCCTGGATTCTTACCGTCCTCTATTAGAACGACGTCGTCCCAGCAAGGGATTGCCATTCGCCGGAGTACAAAAAACAAAAATAGGTATATAACTGGGCCGAGTTAACGGCGGCTGATATCACCGGAGCTATCTCCGGCTAGTTTCAGGTGAAATGCAGCTCGTTTATTTTCTCTCTCTAAAATCAGGGGGGCTTGTTATTTAAATTGAGGTGATGGATGTTGTCTGGGGTTGAAGGTGGGACCCTCATCCTCGCCATTTCCACGTCAGTTTTGTCAGTGGCTAGGCGTATACCACGTGTTTAAAACCTTGTTTATGATTTTTTTCCTACCATGTTTTAAAATTAAAAATATAATTTTCTTTCTAAATAAATTTCTAAGATTAATAAGAATTGTAATATTCGTAGCATAAATGCATAGTACTCTCTCCCTTTGGGCTCTGTCCCTTTTATCTGTTTTTTTTATAAGACAAAATTTATTTATTTATTATTTATCGTAAATTTTAAATAAATATTAATAACTTAATTTTTCGAATTGTCGTTCATGTTTTTAATAAATTTTGTTCTGCTTTTCATCAATTAAAAAAAGGAGAGAGAGAGAGACGGGACTGTTTGTTTAGGACTGAAAACATATGAATGGCTGAATGGCTGAATCGGTCAGCCATTAAATGCGTTTGTTTTAGAAAAAAATCGTCTAAATGGCTGAATCGGTCAAATGATTGAGCTGAATAGGCTCGATGGCTGAATGAGCAGCTGAATAAAGTAAAAAAAATTAAAAAATTAATAAAAATTATGTTAACTATTATATTTAGTAATATTAAATAAATTTACAACAACTTTGAAATTTTTCAGAGGGATAAAATAATAAAATTATGTCATTCAGATGTTTCAGACATGTTAATTATCAAACAACTTTTTTCATTCAGATTCAGCTCATTCACATTCAGATTTATTCAATTTTTATCAAACAGCCCCTAACATAAGTTTGTGCTTTGTTATCTTACCATTACATCATAATTTTACCAAGTGTGCTCTGACCCAGTGGTATGACCCAACACATAGTAATCATAGGAGTAGTTAACATGAAATTAACTTTGGTCAATTTGATCAATACAGTGTCGACACGTCGCCCGGGAGGTGATCTCTTAATTTGCGTGTCAGTATTATATTTGATTAATTAACCAACTTACTATGAAATTAACGTCACGATAACCCGATCCGATAACCATGAGGTTGAATGAAAATTCTATCAACTCAAAAAGAAATTCTACTATCAAGCTTGTTAGAACCAAATTTTTCGATAATTGTATTGGTAAAAATTAAAGAATTTATGTTAATTTTAAATTTGAAAATGTCTTAAATTAAGCTGAAAAAGTCAATAGTAATCTTATATTTTAAAGCGAAATTGTATAGCCAATGTATCAATCCAACAAAGTTTTAATTAAATTTGTTAACCTTAGTGTTTTTTTTTAAATGACACTAAAGAAGTAACACACAATATTCCATATAAAATCAAAGTAACAAGTGTGAAATTTTATGTTACTTTATAATTTAAAAGTAAAGGTTATCTCTATTTTTGAAATGGAGTACTATTATTGTTATTAGTATGGGAAGAAAAAAAGAACCGAATTAGCAATTTTGTAATTCATGTATATAAAATTTAAAAAAATTGATATTTCAATATGACTTTTTGATATTTCTACATAAAAAATATTCCTATAGATATATAGTAAATATAAAAATCTTCGCTATAAAAATCATGTGGAAACTAAAAAGAAACTACAAAGTACAAACCATATGGGTATAAAGCACATACCACAAAAGAGAACTACTCACTATTTCCTACATTTTAAAAAGATCAATAATGATTATTTTTAAATTAATTTGAAATATTTTAAAATTTATAATTGATGTGATTTATATAAATTTTATAACTTATAATACTTTACAAATTGTTTATCATTTGCAAAACCTAAATGAATTGAATCGATTTTTAAAAGTCAAAATTAATATAATATTTTAAAACACAATAATATGTACAACTAAAACCAGTTTTTATTTTTGCTAATGTTAATGACCCTTGAAAAATAATTCATTAAAGTTGAGTATCAAAAGTAAAATTATTTTAAATTTGATGAAATAGAAGTATTAAAACTGGTTAATATTTAAAGTGAACCAAACTTCTTAAAAAGGAGCCTTATTTTTTATTTCTCATTTAAAAACAAAACAAATAAAGTGTTCATAAATAGGGAAACTTTGAGACTAAAGAGTTTATATTTATAAGAAAATAAAGAAAAAAGAAAGACGGTTAATATTGTCATTAATAAAAATTAAATTGTCAGAATAAATATATATTTATCGACACTTTTATAATTATTCTAACGGTATTTAATACTTTAAATAGCATTTATTGTTATAACACTAATATTTTTCTTGGACAATATTAAGAAAGTGATACATTGTTCATTATGTGTGTGTAATTATTTCCAATTAATGTCAGTTTTATGTAATTGTTGATTTTTATATAATATTATTCCAAGCCCTTATTGTCCAATTTCTCCAACACACAAATAGCAACACATATATTATTTTTAGCTACGCTTTCAGTGACATAATTATTTGCAACGAATTTTATCGTGTTGTTAATTATTTGTGATGAATTTTATTTTGTCGATAAATATAATATTTGTATTGTTAAATATATATTGAGAGAAATTGGAGTATATGTGTAATGGACGGATTTTAATCCAACATTATCAATGCATTATAATAAGAATGTTAATATTGTCAAAGCAAATATTATGTTATTAGAGTAAATAAATTTAGTGACACTTTTACAATTGTTCTAATAATTTTAATATTATGCCATTTACTATTGATTAGTTTTACTATTTTTGTCCATCTTTTTTTAAAAGATATTTTAGTTCTAGCTAAGATTATTTTAGCAATTGATACTTTAAATAACATTAATATTTTCGCAGCGTTTTTTGATATTTTTGCATGTGGAGCCCATCATTTAATATTAAATAATGAACCCCACACGCGGAAAATATCACTTTCTTATTTTTATTCTGACAATATCAATATCCAAAATCAACCAATGATAACAAACCATCAACATTCCATCAAATGTTTCAATCATAAAGTTTGAGTTCTTATTTGAGACGAAAATAAGTTAAGATGATTCATTTGCAATTTGTTTCTTGGTTAGAAGGATGAAGGGATTACAAATCATAAACTATCTCATCAATTGTACTTACATAAATATATTTGGAGTCCTTTTATATATTATGATAAATTTATGTAGACTGACAATTACAAAATCTATCAATATATGGAACTCGTAAAAATTATACGAGGATCCCACTTATTACACATTTATTCAAAAAAATTATCACCAGTACTTATTCACGTAACTAAAATTAAATAGTCGACATAAACTGTAAGACCCCAACTTTTATAAATAAAAATTTAATTTCCTCTATATATTATTTTGATATAGTAAGGTGTTGATTTGATAAATGTGGTAAGTTATGGATGGAATGTGCAAATTTTACAAAGTAAGCAAGTGGTCATAATATATTCGTTGTGTCGGGGAATATTCTTTTGTCGGAGAATATTCGTACGACGGCGCAGCCATTGGTGGACCCCACAACAGAATAATTGTCGGATATAGAAAGCGACAGAAATAACATTTTCACGGCAAAACTTTTACCGTTAAACTGTTAAAATACCCGGTGATAAAAATACAGTAATACGCATTGTTGCAAAGTAGCACACGGTATTGCACAATATCTTTGATTATTGATGCTTACGTAAGAAGTCACTCAGTATTTAATAATTGCTACAGTAGTTGTTGCACAGTATATCATATTATTGATTCAATTATTGTCACAGTATCATCTGCACAATATTTTATATTATTAAATCAATAATGGTCAGTCATATTATTTAAATGATATTATTAGATAGCATTATTGGCAATGTCTAGAAAGTTCTGTCTAGGAAAGGGGTTAGTTAATTGCGCGCCAGTAAGAAAAAAATCTTTATCGGAAGGCCCCCTCTTTCCTGGGAACGACCTGGTTGTCATTATTGTGATTCTGTAATATTAATTTATATAATAATTGATGAATGGTTGATAAAAATATTTTCATTGTGTTGGAAATATTAATGTTAGTAGAAATCGACATTTATTTCGATAATAGTTGATTTTCGGATGTTAAATTGACCTAACGGAGAATTAATCAGATAAATGAGCAATTAATGGGTGGTTAACATGTGGGACCCACTTATTGGTGGATAATAAATAGTTGGTGGGTAGTTGCAGGGGTGGAGGTGCAAGATTTATAAACTTGAGGGACTAAATTAAAAATTTAGGCAAAGATGGAGGTACTAAAGTGTAATTGTCCAACCTTTTTCTAGCCTATAAATAGCAAGCTAATTTCATTCATTTCTCACCATTCTTGAAGAACAAAGTTATTATAGTGAGAAAAATTATAGAGAGAAAAAGAAGAAGAGTATTCTGCTACTACACTACTCCAGTATCCAATCTTCTACTGAGGTAAGGGGTATTATTTCTTTTATATTCATAAAGAATGCTATTTTCTTTCAATACTCGTAAGGGTTGTTACTCTATTCTTTATTGATCTGTGGGAGTAACCTGTCTACGCGGATTACCGCATGCATGGTGAATAACCCTTTGTATTCATTCTTTATTGATCTGTGGGAGTAACCTGTCTACGCGGATTACCGCATGCCTGGTGAAAACCTTTTGTATTCATTCAATTCCTTAATAATCTGTGGGAATAACCTGTCTACGCGGATTACCGCATGCGTGGTGAATCACCCTTCGTATTCATTTCTATTAAATTGTGGAAATGATCTGTCTACGCGGATTACCGCATGACGGGTGAAAATCCAATTACAGTTTCGTATATTCATTCATACTCGTACGAAATATTATTTCACTGAAATATTGGTCTGAACTTGTTATGAAATTTTCATCTTTTTATGACAAGTTACTATTCACGGGTTACTATTCACGAGTTACTATTCACGGTAAAAAAAAAATATTTTTTTTATCTTTGATTGAATCCAAGTTTTGAATTTCATTCTTGAATTTTGCTCCACAATTGATTATTACGGAGTATTCATGAACTTGGATAAATTAAATTACGAATTCCTAATTTTTGTCCTTTATCTCACTGGATTCGTTTTTATATTATTTTTCATCATCCTCAGTCTTAAATGATGATACAAATGAATATCTTTGGCCTGTAGTGCAAAGATGAATGATTATTTGATGAATATCTTTGGCCTGTAGTGCAAAGATGATTACCTGATGAATATCTTTGGCCCGTAGTGCAAAGATGGACAGGAGCTGAGATGAACATGATCACTGGTGATATAAATGAATATCTTTAGCCTGTAGTGCAAAGATGAATATTTGATTCGAGATATATATTGATTGATGTTACAGGGATAAAATATTGATGATGGACTTTAAATCATAGAAGATAGTAGACTTCATTCTCTGCTTAACTCTTCTAATGATTTGTTATTTCCGCTGCGAATATTGATCTAAAACTTGTTGTCCATAATATTTTATCTGAACTGTTGAAGACTAACGATAATTTATTTTTCATTATCTTAGTCATAATATTCTTTACTGGGCTAGTTGAGCTCACCCTTTTCTTCCATTGTTCTCTTCAGGAAATGAGAATATTGCGGGTACTAGTCGGGGAATGGAGTGATGGTCCGAGTTAGAGCAGTAGTAGTCCTCGCTATTTTTGTGAAATAGTGTGATAATAATTGTAATGAGGACTTAGTTTGAATCTTAATATTTTCTACATATTTGTACTGAGACTCACAGTTGTGTGGTCGTATTTTGCACGACCGTATGATATAAAGTTTGTATTTGAATTCTGTATCATGTATTTGGCGACTCAGAATGGGTTGGGTTGACTGGACCTATTCTGGGGGCGTCACAGTTGGTATCAAAGCTTAGGGATATGATCTCTGGCGGAGATCTGGGAATAGAACTAGGAGGGGAGAGACGAGTAAATCCTTCGCTAGTGTTTGTCCTACCTAAGCTTATGTGGTATTTATTTTGTCGGTCGGAACATAGGGTTGATATGTGATATGTTAATTTATTTGATTAACCCTTGTTTTATGGCAGTATTTGAGAATGGCAGCTGAAAATCTTAACAATGGAGTGAATGAGACCGTTGAGACACCTTTAATCACCAACCAAGAGAACGTACAACAGGAAGGCAACAATTCTCCTGTAAACAACCCTACCGAAGAAATGATAAATGACGGGATGTTCAGAAGTTTTTTGCAGTTCATGCAAAACCAGACGAGGGAGACTCGTGTTCATAATACAGGTGGAAATAATAACTCGCGGCTTGTCACTGCCAGGCAGTTTAAAGAGTTGGGACCACCAGAGTTTCAGGGAAAGCCAGATCCAATCAAGGCAGAGACGTGGGTTAAGCAGATTACCAAGATATTTGATGTCTTGGGATGCACAGAGGAACAGAAGGTTTCATTCGCCACGTTTATGTTTCGTGGAGAGGCAGATTACTGGTGGGAATCTGTGAAGCGTACCCAGCCTGCCGCACTCAAGATGTCTTGGGAGACGTTTCAGAAACTGTTCAATGACAAGTACTTTCCAGAAAGTATTCGTCACATGAAAGAGGTAGAGTTTATCAGACTAGAACAGAACAACATGACGGTGTCCCAGTACGAGGCTAAGTTCGCGGAGTTATCCCGGTTTGCACCTCATTTGGTGGAGAATGAGGAACGTATGACGCGGATGTTTCTGAGAGGTTTGAAACCCGAGATTCGTCAATACCTCATTTCTCACAAATTTTCTTTATATTCGGATGTAGTGAACAGGGCCCAGTTATTAGAACGAGATAGTGATTACGTTCAACCAAAGGACAACAACCAAGGTCGTACCGGTGGCAGCAGTCATCGAAACAATGACAACCAGCAGGGAGGAAAGCATCATGACAGAAGCGGTAACCACTCCGGTGGTAATCGTGGCCATGATAATAGAAGAAGTGAGTCGGGGGGAGATTTCAAGAAAAGAAGGTACAACAATGAGAACGTGAAGACGTCAACAGCAGCACCAACTGTTTCTAGGGGCGGAGAACGACCGCCGGTCGTATGCTATAAATGCGGGCAAGAGGGACACATCAGTCCTAACTGCACACAACAATCTAAGGTGTGTTATAACTGTGGAAAGGAAGGACATATAGCTCGAGTGTGTCCTGTGGCGAAACCAAGTCCAGCAGGGGTAGTGATCCCTAAGGCTGTTCCGGACAAGTCAAAGTCGGTAGTTCCTGGAAGAGCTTTTGTCGTGACTGCCCAGCAAGCAAGGAACCCGAAAGAGGTTATTATGGGTAAGTTAATCATAAACTCTTGCGAAGTTTATACCTTGTTAGATACCGGTGCTACCCATTCCTTTATTTCACCTGCTTGTGCTCAACGTTTGAACTTGACTTCTGATAAATTAGACTTTGACTTATCTGTTGAAACTCCGTTAGGAGAAACCTTTGTTACATCTACAGTTTACAAATCTTGCTTGATTCAGATTGGTACCCTTACCTTACCTGTTGATCTTATATCTTTGAAAATACTTGCATTTGACGTGATTTTAGGAATTGACTGGTTAACCACTTACCATGCCAAAATTGATTGTTTTCGTAAGGTTGTTAGTTTTCATATTCCTAATCAACCTGTTGTGCGAATCCAAACCACCAAACCACTAAAATCAGTCAATATCATTTCAAATCCCAAGGCTATTCGTTTATTGAAAAACGGATGTCAAGCTTTCTTAGCTCATGTCACTGATCTAAATCAGAATACATCAGATTTGAATGATATTTCCGTTGTTAATGAGTTTCCTGATGTATTTCCCGAAGAACTTCCCGGTCTACCCCCAGAACGTGAAGTTGAATTCTTTATTGACCTTGAGCCCGGTACAAAGCCCATTTCTAAAACCCCATATCGAATGGCTCCTATTGAACTTCAGGAGTTAAAGGTCCAATTACAAGAGTTGTTAGATATCGGTTTTATTCGTCCTAGTACGTCTCCTTGGGGTGCTCCTGTTTTATTCGTAAAGAAGAAAGACGGGAGTATGCGACTTTGTATTGACTATCGGGAGTTGAACCATGTCACCATTAAGAATAGGTATCCGTTACCTCGTATTGATGACCTGTTCGACCAGTTGCAAGGAGCGCAATTTTTTTCAAACATCGATCTTCGTTCTGGATATCATCAGTTGAAGATTAAAACTGAGGATATTCCAAAGACTGCTTTCAGAACACGGTACGGGCATTATGAGTTCTTAGTCATGTCTTTTGGATTGACTAATGCTCCTGCTGCTTTCATGGATATGATGAACCGTGTATTCAAAGAATATTTAGATCAGTTTGTGGTTGTCTTTATTGATGACATCCTCATCTATTCTAAAAGCCGTGAAGATCATAACCACCACTTGAAGATGGTACTTCAAAGGCTTCGTGATAACAAGCTTTATGCCAAATTGAAGAAATGCGAGTTCTGGCTTGAGAAAGTAGCATTCCTTGGGCACGTGGTATCAAAACATGGGGTATCTGTTGACCCGACGAAGATTGAAGCAATACAAAGTTGGGAACAACCTAAATCGGTGACCGAAGTACGTAGCTTTCTGGGCTTAGCTGGTTATTATCGGAGATTCGTGGAAGAATTTTCTCGAATCGCTACTCCATTAACTCAGCTGACTCGGAAAGATACAAAATTCGTATGGAACGAGGAATGCGAGAAGAGCTTTCAAGAGCTCAAGAGGAGACTCATTTCGGCACCTGTTCTGACAATACCATCTGGTTCGGATGGATTTGTCATTTACAGCGATGCTTCGGGCAAAGGGTTAGGATGTGTTCTCATGCAACATGGGAAAGTCATAGCCTATGTCTCACGACAACTCAAAGAATATGAGAGGAATTATTCTACTCATGATCTAGAGTTGGCAGCAGTCGTTTTTGCGTTGAAGATATGGAGACACTACCTGTATGGGGAGAAAGTGGAGATCTATACAGATCATAAGAGCCTCAAATATTTCTTTACCCAGAAGGAACTTAACATGCGGCAACGACGTTGGCTTGAGTTGTTGAAAGATTACGACCATACCATCCAATATCATCCTGGAAAAGCAAACGTGGTAGCAGACGCGTTAAGTAGAAGATCATATGCGGGAATGAGTGCGATGCTGTCAACACAAAGGCCCATTTTGTGTGACTTACAAAGGATGGAGATAGAGTTCAAGACTCCGGGGACCCACATGATGATGTCAAGTTTACGCGTAGAACCAGCTTTAATTGATAAAGTTAAAGCTGCTCAATCTACAGATCCGGAGTTGATGAAGATGAAGAAGAAGGCGCAAGAAGGTGCAATTCCAGAAGCAAGAATCGATGAAGAGGGAATACTTCGAGTCAACTCCAGACTTTGTGTTCCTAACGATTCTGACTTGAAGTATAGAATCATGATGGAGGCACACAACACACCGTTTGCGATCCATCCTGGGAGTACTAAAATGTATCGTGATCTTCGACATACATTTTGGTGGAGCAATATGAAGAGAGAGATCGCGGAGTTCATCTCTAGATGTTTAACTTGTCAACGTGTAAAGGCGGAGCATCAAGTACCGAAGGGTCCATTGCAACCACTGGAGATTCCGAAATGGAAGTGGGAACACATTACCATGGATTTCGTTACGGGTCTTCCCAAGATTTCTCAAGGCATAGATGCAATTTGGGTTATTGTCGATAGATTAACTAAGTCTGCTCATTTCTTGCCTATACGAGAAACTTATTCACTGGAACGTCTTGCTCATATGTACATAAATGAGATTGTGAGATTGCATGGCATGCCAGTATCCATAATTTCGGATCGTGACCCAAGATTTACTTCACGATTTTGGGTCAGTTTGCAGAAAGCTATGGGCACCGATCTACGATTCAGTTCTGCATATCATCCTCAAACTGACGGGCAATCGGAAAGGACTATTCAAACTCTTGAAGATCTATTGAGACTCTGTGTTCTAGATTTCAAAGGGAGTTGGGACAAGTACTTACCATTGGTGGAATTCTCCTACAACAACAGTTATCAGGCAAGTATAGGCATGGCTCCATTCGAGGCGTTGTATGGACGGAAGTGTCGTTCTCCAGTATGTTGGGACGAGGTGGGTGAAGCAACATTGTTAGGACCGGAGTTAGTACGTATGACTACGGAAAAGATTCAAATAATCCGACAACGTATACAAACGGCACAAGATCGACAAAAGAGTTATGCGGATCTTCATCGAAGAGACGTAGAATTTAATGTCGGAGATCATGTATTGTTACGTGTTGCTCCATGGAAAGGAGTTACGAGATTCGGGAAGAGAGGAAAGCTAAATCCACGATTCATTGGTCCATATGAGATCCTTGACCGAGTAGGAAAGGTGGCCTGTAGACTCGCTTTACCTCCAAGCATGTCTCGTGTTCATAACGTTTTTCACATATCCATGTTACGTAAATATGTGAAAGACCTAAATCACATTATTGAGTTAGAACCAGACGAGATAGCCGAAGATTTAACGTACGAGGAGGTACCTGTCAAGATCTTGGATAAGAAGGAACATGTCCTACGCTCGAAGATTATACCTCAAGTTAAAGTTTTGTGGAGGAACCATGATATCGAGGAAATGACCTGGGAGTTAGAATCGGAAATGAAAGCGAGGTATCCTCACCTTTTCGACATACCAGGTACGTACGTCAATTTCGAGGACGAAATTTCATAAGGAGGGGAGGTTGTAAGACCCCAACTTTTATAAATAAAAATTTAATTTCCTCTATATATTATTTTGATATAGTAAGGTGTTGATTTGATAAATGTGGTAAGTTATGGATGGAATGTGCAAATTTTACAAAGTAAGCAAGTGGTCATAATATATTCGTTGTGTCGGGGAATATTCTTTTGTCGGAGAATATTCGTACGACGGCGCAGCCATTGGTGGACCCCACAACAGAATAATTGTCGGATATAGAAAGCGACAGAAATAACATTTTCACGGCAAAACTTTTACCGTTAAACTGTTAAAATACCCGGTGATAAAAATACAGTAATACGCATTGTTGCAAAGTAGCACACGGTATTGCACAATATCTTTGATTATTGATGCTTACGTAAGAAGTCACTCAGTATTTAATAATTGCTACAGTAGTTGTTGCACAGTATATCATATTATTGATTCAATTATTGTCACAGTATCATCTGCACAATATTTTATATTATTAAATCAATAATGGTCAGTCATATTATTTAAATGATATTATTAGATAGCATTATTGGCAATGTCTAGAAAGTTCTGTCTAGGAAAGGGGTTAGTTAATTGCGCGCCAGTAAGAAAAAAATCTTTATCGGAAGGCCCCCTCTTTCCTGGGAACGACCTGGTTGTCATTATTGTGATTCTGTAATATTAATTTATATAATAATTGATGAATGGTTGATAAAAATATTTTCATTGTGTTGGAAATATTAATGTTAGTAGAAATCGACATTTATTTCGATAATAGTTGATTTTCGGATGTTAAATTGACCTAACGGAGAATTAATCAGATAAATGAGCAATTAATGGGTGGTTAACATGTGGGACCCACTTATTGGTGGATAATAAATAGTTGGTGGGTAGTTGCAGGGGTGGAGGTGCAAGATTTATAAACTTGAGGGACTAAATTAAAAATTTAGGCAAAGATGGAGGTACTAAAGTGTAATTGTCCAACCTTTTTCTAGCCTATAAATAGCAAGCTAATTTCATTCATTTCTCACCATTCTTGAAGAACAAAGTTATTATAGTGAGAAAAATTATAGAGAGAAAAAGAAGAAGAGTATTCTGCTACTACACTACTCCAGTATCCAATCTTCTACTGAGGTAAGGGGTATTATTTCTTTTATATTCATAAAGAATGCTATTTTCTTTCAATACTCGTAAGGGTTGTTACTCTATTCTTTATTGATCTGTGGGAGTAACCTGTCTACGCGGATTACCGCATGCATGGTGAATAACCCTTTGTATTCATTCTTTATTGATCTGTGGGAGTAACCTGTCTACGCGGATTACCGCATGCCTGGTGAAAACATTTTGTATTCATTCAATTCCTTAATAATCTGTGGGAATAACCTGTCTACGCGGATTACCGCATGCGTGGTGAATCACCCTTCGTATTCATTTCTATTAAATTGTGGAAATGATCTGTCTACGCGGATTACCGCATGACGGGTGAAAATCCAATTACAGTTTCGTATATTCATTCATACTCGTACGAAATATTATTTCACTGAAATATTGGTCTGAACTTGTTATGAAATTTTCATCTTTTTATGACAAGTTACTATTCACGGGTTACTATTCACGAGTTACTATTCACGGTAAAAAAAAATATTTTTTTTATCTTTGATTGAATCCAAGTTTTGAATTTCATTCTTGAATTTTGCTCCACAATTGATTATTACGGAGTATTCATGAACTTGGATAAATTAAATTACGAATTCCTAATTTTTGTCCTTTATCTCACTGGATTCGTTTTTATATTATTTTTCATCATCCCCAGTCTTAAATGATGATACAAATGAATATCTTTGGCCTGTAGTGCAAAGATGAATGATTATTTGATGAATATCTTTGGCCTGTAGTGCAAAGATGATTACCTGATGAATATCTTTGGCCCGTAGTGCAAAAATGGACAGGAGTTGAGATGAACATGATCACTGGTGATATAAATGAATATCTTTAGCCTGTAGTGCAAAGATGAATATTTGATTCGAGATATATATTGATTGATGTTACAGGGATAAAATATTGATGATGGACTTTAAATCATAGAAGATAGTAGACTTCATTCTCTGCTTAACTCTTCTAATGATTTGTTATTTCCGCTGCGAATATTGATCTAAAACTTGTTGTCCATAATATTTTATCTGAACTGTAGAAGACTAACGATAATTTATTTTTCATTATCTTAGTCATAATATTCTTTACTGGGCTAGTTGAGCTCACCCTTTTCTTCCATTGTTCTCTTCAGGAAATGAGAATATTGCGGGTACTAGTCGGGGAATGGAGTGATGGTCCGAGTTAGAGCAGTAGTAGTCCTTGCTATTTTTGTGAAATAGTGTGATAATAATTGTAATGAGGACTTAGTTTGAATCTTAATATTTTCTACATATTTGTACTGAGACTCACAGTTGTGTGGTCGTATTTTGCACGACCGTATGATATAAAGTTTGTATTTGAATTCTGTATCATGTATTTGGCGACTCAGAATGGGTTGGGTTGACTGGACCTATTCTGGGGGCGTCACATAAACATTCACAATATAGATTATTTTTCACATATTTATATTTGGACAATATAACCATACACTACTGTATATGTTTTATTTATGCACAGTCTGTCAAAATTACAGCGTTTTGACATATTTGTTAAACAGCTTGTCTCCTCTTAAATCAGAAATCAAAAACAAATATGTCAAAACGACGTAATTTTAATAAACTGTATACATATAAAATATACACAGCTGTGTATGACAATTATTACGTTTATATTTTACGGAAGTGATACAATCTTTTCAATTATTGTCAATTTTACGTAATTATTGATTTTAATATAAATTGAGAGTCAGATTACAACTGACGTAAGACCTAAAAGGGAAGGAAACAAAAAAGTTGTAGGGGGGAGTAGACTAACAAAAATTATGTGAGACATTTGATGCCATTAATTTATATTTGGCAAAATACGACAACAGTTTGGTACAAGCGTGCAACTCTTTATTGATTATTATTTTGGCTGTATTAAAATTAATATTATTAAAATATTATTATTGAATTAAGATTATTATTTTTGCTGATAACATATGTAGAAATTAAATAAAATAATATGTCACGTAAAAATGTAATGAAAATAAATTATAATATTCCCCCATCGGTTCAAAAATAGCAAAATGAGTTTTATTTTTTTTTCCAAAATCAAATAAAAGTAAAGGATATAATTTAGGTTAACTCCATATCCGGCTCTGAATTATACATCGTTTTACACTATTTATTGATCATTATTTTCTCTATATTTTAATCGCTAATAACATTTATATAAATTATTTAAGAGTTGTGTTATGTATTGTAATTTTTTTTTATTAAATTACAATTACCACGTTTATTCATTCATATAATTAGATAGAATTATAATTTGGATCACCGAATTATCTTAAATAGTTATATATGCAACTGATAACTAAAAAATTGATACATAAAATTGCAATATGTATTATTTTCTTTCATTTAATTAACCTGTCACGTCAAAATGTAATGAAAATAAATTATAATGCTCACGCGGTTCAAAATAGCAAAATAACTTTTATTTATTTCTAAAATGACAAAAATTAATGGCATAAAATAATTATTTTTTTATGAATAAATATGTCCTTGACAATTAATTTTTGTTATGATAATTAAGATAACCCATACTACTATTTTAAGTAGATTTGTCTAAAATACTCCATTACCATATGCTCATAATTCCCCCATTAATATAAACTCTACAAGAAATTATTAATCATTAAGTTCTTGTTAGGAGTATATACTGATGAATTAAAGACGTACAGATCGGTGTTTACGGCCTTATTCAATGTACTATGATTAGTTCTACTCGTTTTGTCTTGTCTTTTTTTTATGGATCCTTTTAACATGTACTCTTAGGGTACATACTAAGCATACAAGAGAATATTCTTTTGAACTGTGTACATAATCCTTTGATTTCTGCATTTGAAGTAAGTTTATGAGAATATGTATACAATTTAAAAGAATATTTTTTTAAACTGTATGCTTAGCATATGCTCTAAAGGCACATGTTAAGAAATTCTTTCTTATATATATATATATATATATATTATACAATACAGTTGATATTAAGATGACAATTTTTATGAACAAGAAAATTATACTTCCTCTGTTTCAAAATTAGAAATACAATTTGACTTTTGAAATCAAACGACGACATATTAAATTTTAAATTTATGTAAATTTATTTAATTTAAGTTGATGCAATTATTATAATTGTATAGTATATAACAAAAAATATTACTCGCAAAATTTATTTCATTCTAAATATTTATGAATCATATCAACTTTGAAGTTTAATATTTTGCCATTTGACTTCAAAAGTCAAATTATATCTCTAATTTTAGAACGGTACTATATTTTTCAGACAATTATATTCTTGTATTTTGTGCAGTATATTCATGCCTTAAGTTTTAAGATATAAATGCATATACAAAATTTTCGATTGAAAAATGTTAAATACTTTAATTTAAAAATTTTATTTATTTTTAAGGATTTGTTCGTCTACTAATATTTGCAGCGATAACATTTAGAACCTTCAAGGCAAATGCGAATGTTTCAAAAAAAATCATATAGAGCTGCAATTGGCATAATTATTCGTGATAGCAATGTTGCTTTTATTGATGGGAGGTTGGGGTATATCTCTTAAGGGGCCAACATAGGCAGCTGCTAATGCTGGATTATTTTTATATAAAAAAAATAGGTATAAAGATAGGGACAAATATGTAAGTGAATAAATTTAAGAGGTCAGCTTAATGGAAGAGTTAAACTTGGAGGGACAAAAAAATTTAATTCATATTCTAAATATAAGTACAGACAAATATAGATTCATTTTACTTTTGTCTTCTACATCTCCGCACCCGTGGCTTCGCCTTTATTTTTTTGACATCTTCGCGACTTCGTCCTTAAACCCACTACTTCTTCTACATCTCCATTACGACACTATCTCTTACGCATATAAGAGTAATCAAACTTAGAAGGTAACTAAATTAGGTTTTTTTTTGTTTGATAATTTAAAATTTGTAATTTGTTTGAATTTGTTGTTAGTTGAGAATTTGGGATTAAACACAATTTAATTTATTTGATGTATTTGTTATATTTTGGACTTAAGATGTAACTAATTAGGGCTATTTTTTTTTGATAGTTTATTTGAATTTTTTGTGGCCTTGTGGATTGGTGACTTCGGGTGAGTACAACTGTTGTTGTTGTTGTTAATATTGGATAAATATGTCGTCTTAGTGTTCAAATGAAATGATGCAACATTGTCGAGAATTATATTTGTGTCAAATTATTTTGATCCGCAGTTCTGTCTCTTTCCTTTAAGTGAGTTTCAATGAGAGTTGTGTTCATTAAAAAGATAAAGATACGACAGTAGAATAAAAAATTAGAAATGTATGATTTTTTTTCAACAGTCATACATGAAAAAGTTGGATCAATGTTTTTTTTCAAGATTACTTTCAATACTTGTAGTTTTATGATTTTTCAAATTTGACTGCTAATATTAAAACTAGGTGGTTAAACGAGAAATCAATCATTTTTCTTAAATACACAAGTAGTACAAGCTTCACAACAATAAGCTCCAAAAGAAGCAACAATAAATAATTATAGTACTGATTTACTACTACTCTCATTTTTATCTTTTTTTATAATAAATAAAATAATTATCATAAACAAACCCCACAAAATTGAATAATAATAAAAAGATGCATTGAGGCTTAATAATTTGAAAATTATAAAAAGATACCAAAAACGGTTTATGCTTTGAAATTAATTCATGAGTTTGTTTAAATATAGAAAACAAATTTGGTTTGAGACTTTAAGCATTTGAAAAATCATTTAAATTAAATTATGACAAGTAACCGGATTAAGTTTCTAAATTGTATATAAATATTTTTTATTTGAAATTTCTTTTTTTAATTTAGATTATGAATATTCATTATAATTTCTAAACATAATTATAATTAATTCAAATTTTATTTATTTAATTTTAACAAAAAAATTAGTTAAAATCCGCCCCTAATGGGAGGTCTTGTGATATTATAACTAAATATGTGCTAAAAGCAACTGCTTGTCGCATTGGTCTCGAGCTTGCCAAATTATGGGGATACAAAATATCATTCTGGAATCAGATAGCAAAAGTTTCATTAATTACCGTGAGGGTTTTGATGATTTTGGAAGGTTTTATCATATAAATCAAAATTGTCCACCTGCTAGTGAATTTACTTCGTGTACTTTCAATTTTGTCCACAAAACTTACTTATACAAGTATACTTTAATCAATATTCATCATCAAATCTTATACATAGATTTCAAATAATCTCATGCAGATTTCTCACAATCTCCCCCTATATATAATCCTAACAATTTCATGCAAATTCCTAACACACTTGTTAGTGAGTTTGCCTCGTGTATTTTTAATTTTGGTCTAAGACGACTCAACAAAGTAGCAGATTAGATTGCACAAATGTGGCGTCGAAGGTCTAATTGGAATTAACTGGACCTCCCAGCTTCCAAACGACCTAACCTAAGCCCGACCTTTTTATCTGATTTTGACTAACTTGTTTTTTTTAGATTTTTTTCTCATGTCAAAAAAAAGTTATTACTAAACAAACAAAATTTTCAAATATATTTAAACTTTCAAACGTATTAAACACTGCAAACGCCCAATAATCAAATCCAACAATGCTACTATTACATAAAAATGGTCACATAAAGCTCACAAACACACAGATGCATATTTTTGGATCCCGCCTGACACGTGGAGCTCACAATATGTATGTGTGTATATGTGAATTTTATGTGATTATTTTTTATGTGACATTATTTTATCGACTAAAAGATGATACTGACAGTATGAATATGTGGCTAATGGATGCTGGTTGACACGACAAAATGTACGGTCATTACCAAGTCATCTTTCTTTTTCTCTCCTTCGCTCAATCATATGGCTGGCTGGTCCTCTCTTTTTCTTCTTTTTTTTATAAATAATGCTACTATCACATAAAGTAGTTCACATAAAGTCGGATGACATTTCTTGATTTATTGTTGACATGACTCACTTGACTCAACAACAAATTAAAAGGTGCCACCCGATTATTTTATATGAACTTTATGTGAGTTACTTTATGTGATAATATCATTACTCTTTTTTTTCTTGTTTAATTGTCATAAAGATAATAAGACGACAAAATAATATTACTACCTTTTATTAAAATAATTGAATTATTGAACCTAAAATAATTGTACTACTTTATTTGTTATTAATTATAAATTTAGTAAAATGGTGGGGTCATAATATTCATTTAATTATTGTGGCTAATTTGTCATCTTTTTCCTATTTCGGTTCTTGCAACAAAAACTGAAGACGGCTTGGCTTGTACAAAGGGGAGCATGAATTAGGTGTTAAGAGAATAAAAACACAATGATTATTGTTTGGTGATAAGTTTTTGTTTTATTGTATAGGTGTTAAAGACAAAAAAAACACAATGATTATTGTACGGTCATAACTTTTTGTTTTATTATATATTAATTACAAGTTACATTATATTTCACACTTGGCCCTTTTATAATTTTTTATTTTTGTTTTGGACTGAAATACAGTTTGCAATTCGAAATTTGTAAGGTAGATGAGGTTTGCATCACAGTGTTTAAAATGTATTTAAGTGAACTCAAAGAATTTTTTATACTAAACAAAATACACTCTTCGAGATTCAAACTGGTCCAAATGTATTTTGAAATTCTTTTTAACTCAACAAAATGCACCCCAAAGTTTGATGCGCCAAACAAAATGCACCCACACTTTCTAAAATGAAAATTCACTTTTTTTATGTATAGAATGTCCTAATTCTGGATAAAATCATAAAATATAAAAGTTGTGTGAAGCAATGCAAATAGGTTAATTAACAGTAAGTATATACGGACAGAAAAATTAGACAAAAAATTTAGACCGAAAAAATATAATAAATTTATTCTCGTGAATAAATAGATTCTATTGTCTATTTATTCGTGAAAACAAATTTATTTTATTTTTTCGGTTCAATTTTCGTTCAATTCGCATAGAAGATGACAGACAAACGGTGACACTCTTCTCTCACTTGAAGTTTGTTACGTATGACTGTATTTATAAAGCCTCCACTCTCCGGTAGTAGAGGTTTAGTCATTCAATAATGCTACTATCACATAATAATGCTCACATAAAGTTTACATACTGTATGAGTAGCACCTATAAATTTGTTGTTAAGTTAAGTAAGCCATGTCAACAACAAATTAATAAATGCCACCTTGCAATATGTGAGCTTTATTATGTGATAATAGCATTATTTTTTGTGATTTATGGCTCTCTGTTTTTTTATTCATGTAAGTATGTAACAATAAATATATTATTATTTAATTTTTTTTATCGATCCCATCTGAAATTTATAAAATTCTAATTTTATTCCACGTTATTTTGCACACCCAATGTGTATTACTGGATGTTAGTATAGATTAAAGAGGAGAAAATGATATTCTATTTATAGAAGCATGGATGAATATAACCCACCCATAATAAAAGGCCATAGACATCAGTTCATGTTGAAAAACAGCTCAAACTACTTAAAAAGTATTATTAATCATAAAGTTTTAAACAAATTATATCAACTTTGAATTTGAAAAATGTATAAAATTAACTTTTAAACATTGATATTAATCATATAATTTTAAATAAAAAATATAATATTTGATATTAATTTTAAAAAAAATTTATTAACATTTTTTATATAATTATAATATTTTCGTCATTTATAATTTTAATACATTCCAACGTAGGTTAAGATCAATATCAATGACAAGGCTATAAGATGTCACTTATCCAATGCACCATTTCATATCATACCTTTTTACATCATAATCAACTGGATTTGGTTAAAGTAAAGTTAAAAATCAACTTCACCATAATACATATTTAGTTATCGAAAAAAATCAAGAATCATTTAACAATAAATCAAGCAACAGTTAAATCCGTTACATATATCAAAAAATCATCGTCTTAAATTTTGACGACATATCAAACTATCACCATAACAATAAATCATTTATCTATTCTATAGGAACAAACCAAATCCGTCACTAAAAAAAATAAACTTAAATATAAAATAAAGAAATATGCCCTTAAAATGAATAAACTGATTAAGTTATATACATATTAAATAATAAAAATTTAACATATCAACTAATATATTATGTGAATCCTATGTGTGAAAATATTAAAAAATAATATAAAGATATAAAATTACTAAAAAATTTTTAGATATTACTCTGTTAAAAATAATCTTTTCTTTGCCAACATGAAACACAACTAAATACACATAACAAAATGAGGTTGAAGATTAATCCAGGAAATACCCACTTTCCATTTAAACCAAAACGCCCAATTACAAGACCCACAAGCAAAAACTATCGGATGAAACAAAACCACAAAGATTTAAAATAAATTTCAACCACCAAAACCATACAAAGTCCGGCCCTGCCTCTTCAGAGCATAGACCACATCCATGGCTGTCACCGTCTTCCTCCTGGCATGCTCCGTGTATGTCACAGCATCACGAATGACATTTTCCAAGAATATCTTCAAAACCCCTCTGGTCTCCTCATAGATCAACCCGCTGATTCTCTTGACGCCACCTCTTCTGGCCAACCTACGAATCGCCGGCTTGGTGATGCCCTGAATGTTGTCCCGGAGCACCTTACGGTGCCGTTTGGCTCCGCCCTTGCCCAGGCCTTTACCGCCCTTGCCGCGACCAGACATTTTGAAGAGAGAGAAATTGATTGAGTTTCTAGGGTTTGAAAGGGAGGGATCTGCAGTGCAGTGGATTGGAATTGGGGAGGTTTGGGATTTATATAGGGAGATTTTTAGGCGGGTTTTTGAATTTTTGAGCGGGGTTAGGGTTGGGGTTTGCCGCCGCGCTCGTTCTAAATTTGGTTGATCCGTGCTTTGAGGTCTGTTTATTTTGAGGCGTTAGATGTTTATCGAATCGAGCGGTGAAGGAGTCTTTGATTTTTGAGACGAGGATCCATGACGTGGATGGGTTTTGTCTATTTGTTGACATTAGAATTTGCTAGCTGATGTGTCAAATTTTGAACTTAAACAAGAATAGGAGTACATTTTTTTTGTAAGTAATGCTACTATTACATAAAATAATCATATAACGTTTACATACTGCTGACGTGACGCTCATAGATTTGTTGTTGACACTCAACAATAAATTCATAGATACCACGTCAGCAGTATATAAGCAGTATGTGATTGTTTTATGTGATAGTAGCATCAATCTTTTTTTGTAAATCAAAGTTAGTATTTTGATTGTATTTGATAATTAATCGTATAGTCAATATTTATTATACAATCAAACCGTATATTATATCACATGAACGACGCTGTTGGTATTCTGGTCAAAATTAAGATCGGATTGGTCATTTTTACTTGCTCAATTGAAGCCTAAAAAACACTTCCAAAATAAAAGAAGATTTTACAAGGTGGTTTTATTTATCGTAAGAATGAATACCCAAAAATCATTAATTGAACTAATTTCAAGTTCACCTTTCAATAATACACCACTCCGCTACGCAGTAGTTATGGGGTTAATTAGATTCTCACTCTCCCCTTCTCTTATAAATTATACTCCCTCCATCTTATAATAACTGTCGTTTTAGAAGAAACTAGATACAAATCCGCACGTTGCGGCATGATTATTCATTTTGTTATTAATAAATTTATATTTGTAATTAATAAATTTAAATATAATTAGAAGATGGTAGATTGTTCTGCGATGATCAAATTTTGGACTTAAAATTATTATAATTAACTTGGTCAATAGATATGAACTGCTTCTCGCATAGGCTGCTAGTCTTCAGTCTTGTAATCTACATGCAGGAATATAGGATTCAAATCTGTAAATATTGCACCAAATAGTTAAAAAATTCAAATCTAATATTATAAATTAAATACTAATGAATTTTATCTGAAATATCAAGAACATGTATGCCTATTCCCACTCAAAGTCATATATAATTCGACGAAAAATGAACGGATCGCACACAATTCATTCACAGTTACTTTGTTTTAATTCATATTGATATAATTCTCAAATATCGTATGGTATAGGAAGCAATTACATATTAAGATTAATATATAGTTTTAAATATTTAAAGATCAAAATAATTTTTGCAAGCAAAGACTTCATCACTCCACATGATTTATTGCAAAAGGTAATGAAATATAGTAAAAGCAATAAATGATTACAGTAATATAATTGTGCTACTTTTCAAACCCTCACAGTATAAGAAACAAAATGATACCCTTTTAGTTGTAGACTGTAAACGCTTAGATTCTGTACCAGTACAATCCCTTGGAGTATGAAACAACTCGTTTAATCAAGAGCTCGAAACAGCTACTGTGCTACAATTCCCGATAATTTCTCCGATTCACCTGACCCAATAATACACAACTTTTAAAGCGTAACAATTGATGATAGAACTTCAAATTGTATTAATTGATGATAGAAAAACGTAATCTTGTTGGCATCATTACAGCTCCACGATGGTATACATTTATATATGGAAGAAACATTACAATATAATTTTTAACATCCACTGTTATCTATTGAATCGGAATATGTTGATGCAGCGCAACTGATATCAAAAACTTAAATAAACGATGACTACGTCATCAGGTAGAGCCACAAAAAAATACCCAAACTCAGAAAATCTCGTTCTAGAAGCATTCACCCAAAATCTTAAAACTAAACACTAAGTAAAATTTAGAAAGATAACAGTAACTGAACTAAAATAGCAATAATTCACCAATTCATCTAATAAATTTCACAAAAAATGTTCAATACACATTCTTGGTACAGATCGAATTCACTATTTTACTCATATAATCCAGAAATGTGATCTTTGTCCATAAATAACTAATTTTTTTTTAACACTACAAGCAAATATAAATGTACATATTACACATAAATAAAAATAAGGCTTACAGATTCATGTATGGCTTATGGTTGATTTCTCCGATTTTTGGAATCACAATCATTTCATATAGAAAATCATAATTAGACAATTTTGCAACGTGCACTACATATTATATCTGATGTTCACGTAATTACATATATCAAGGTAAAGTTGAAAAGAAAAAACTCAGGTTTCTCGTTAAAATTAGGGTATGATAGAAAAATGAAAGTTGTAAAAATATATTATTTTGTGCAAAATTAATCTTCCGAGCGGGTCATGGAGTTTCTCGAGCAGAAAAAAATCTCTCCACTTCCACTCTTTGAAATTCGAAAATTGGGAGGAGTGAGTGTATTAGAATGGAGTTCCTCCAAGAATGGAGTTCCAGCTTTCATTTACCAACTCTGTTTTTCATGTACGGTATGGATAGTTTTTGATTTAATAATTTGTTTTAAAAATTAATATGCTTATACCGTTTTATTAAAATAATAATACTCCACTTGTTTTGTAAAAATAATTTCATTTAATTTTATCATACTCAATCTACAAAATTATATATGTATGTGAATTTACTGTATATTAATTAATAAAATAATTATGAATACATTAGAAAAAAAACTCTTAAGTATTTTGTATCTGTCAGTTTTTATTTATTATCTGTTACTTGTTTTAATATTGTTATAAGTGATTGTATACACGACTACTGTAAATATTTAAAATTACAAAGTTTGTCTTTTTTTATTAATTTATATTTGTTTTAATGGTAAGAAGATCAGGGCGAGTATGTGGACTTAATGGAGGCATTTGAGTAACTTTATTTAAAGTCATCTAATGTATGTGCTATAATATAATACATAGGATATCTCTAAGCCCCATATTTATTAAAATAATTGTTTCACTTTTGCAAGATATCGATTTGATATGCCTTTTTAACGATATAACTGATTTAATATAATTAAGTTAATTCACAAATGCACAAATTTTTTGTTTTAAAATTAAAGATATAATTTGACTTTTAAATTCAAATGATGACGTATTAAATTAATGTGAAATATTTAGTATCATGTAAATGATATAGTAATTTGAAAATATTCATAACTAAAAGTAAAGTTTTTTGACAACTCCCTTTTTTTTTGTAATTTGAGGAATAAAATAGTGTATATTGATAAGCGAATTATGTAAATAGGTATTCAAGAAATAATTAATTTCAAATCTGAATAAGAAATATAACAGATGCAAACTGGCATACATTTCAAATATTATACTTCATACTTTATTCATTAGTATTATGCTATTATGTGCATATTTTCAAATTCTGCTACTATAATATTTGGCATCATCTTGCTTTCACATGACCCACGGAACTCCAGTGTCTAGACCCTCTGCCATATGGGCTGCCCATTTTGTATAAGCTTGACCAGGAGCACCAAGTTCATACTCCATTGGTCCATATTCATTCTCAATCTGTCACATTTATATATGCAGAAAGATACACTTACATATCCTTTCTCATTGTCGAATGTAATGGATGACTATAGATTAGCAGAAAAATTTATCTTGGGCTCAATGAGCTAATAGAGAGAAAACTAGTTAAATCTTACAAAACTGATGAACTTGGCTACTTGATTACCTGAAACATAATTATTGGACCACCTTGAGTCTCATATAACCTCTCTGCTTTCATCATATTCACTATCTTTGTTGTAAATTTTTGCATAGCAGTCTTCTCCATTTTACATGCCCAATTTAATACAAACATAAAAAATAAAGTATAGCGAGGAAAAAAAGAAAAAAAATCAACTTATAAGTTTTAAAAAAAACCTTTGTAGCATGAGCTGTTGAAACTCGAGTTGGTATTTATAGGGAGAAATAGCCCTGTAATGATAATATATATTAAGTTATAATTTTAGGAGATAATAAATAAATTGTAAAGGATAATATCAGATTAGTTGACATTATCTAAACAGTTGTAGTGATTTATGGGATTAAAAATTCAAAATACATATATATCTTTGGCCAACGTGATTTGTGGGATTAAAAATTCAAAATACATATATATCTTCAAATTGGAATTAAAAATTCAAAATAGATATATATTGTAAGACCCCAACTTTTATGAATAAAGATTTAATTTTCTTTATATATTATTTCGAAATAGTAATGTGTTGATTTGATAAATATGAAAGTTATGGGTGAAATGTGCAAATATTTTTAAAATGAGCAAGTGGTTATAAAATATTCTTGTTGTCGGGGAATATTCGTTTGGTCGTGGAATATTCTTGTTGTCGGGGAATATTCGTACGACGGCGCAGCTATTTGTGGGCCCCCACAACGGAATAACTGTCGGATATAGAAAGCGACAGAAATAACTTTTTACAAAATAACGGCGGAGTTGTTACCGTTAGTACTGTTGAAATACCCGGTGGTTAAAATACAGTACGCGGTGGTGCGCAGTAGCACACGGTATTGCACAGTATTTTGAATTATTGAGTCTTACGTGAGAAGGAACCTACTCAATTATTGTTACAGTATTTACTGTTCAATATTTTATATTATTGACTCAATAATTGCTACGTTGATATTTTATATTATTGACTCAATAATTGCTGCATTGATATTTTATTGACTCAATAATTGCTACGTTGCTATTTTTTTTATGATTGATTCAATAATGGCTACAGTTGATATTTTGTAGTATTGATTCAATAATTGTCGTTGCACAGTATTTCACGTTATCAACTCAATAATTCATAGTATTGGAATAATATTATTAGATAGCATTATTGACAATGTCTAAGGAAGTTCTGTCTAGGAGGGGTTATTTAATTGCGCGCCAGTAAGGAGAAGTCCTTATCGGAAGGCCCCCTCTGTCCTGGGAATGACCTGGTTGTTAATATTGTAGTTCTATAATATTATTTGTGAATAATTAATTATTGATTTATATGATAAGGAAATATTTATTTTGTGGATATTAAAGAAGGAATTAGTGCTGATGTATTTTTATCAGTATTTTGGTGTGAAAAATCATCTGTTGGTGGATTTCGGATAATTTATGTTGGGAATTTGAAAAAATTTTCTTCTGCAAAGTTGTAGAGAATTAAATTTCCTATGGAAAGGACACATCATTTGTATTTTTCTGACAAAGGAGCTATTTATTATGAATTATTGAAGTTTCGGAAAATAAATATTTTTTAAATAAAAGGTGGACCCCACTTTTGTTGGTTTGTTGAAAAATCTGATGTTTTGAAGCAGCCGGCGGCTGTAGGATTTTTTTTAAAAAAATATTATTTTATTCATTTAGTCTCCTTTGGCATCCTAAGCTTTTCCTATAAATAGGGTGCTTAGGTTAGAATTGAAAATCACACCAGAATTCGAAGTTTTCTCTCTCTATAATATCGAGCGTATTTTTGTGAGTATTTCAATACTTTGAGTATTACTATTTAGTACAAGCTTTCGTCGGTATTATATCCGATATTCCAGTCAGAGATACTATTTTTTTGAGGTAAGGGATGTTATTTCTTTCGTAAATGATGTTATTCTTTTCAATATCATTATACAAAAATATTGTCATGGATTTTATGTTGAAATTCTTATTTTTCCGTCGGGGTTACTATTCACGTATACGGCACTATTCACGGGAAAATTTATTTTTCTTCTATTTGTCCAAATTGTCTGTTAAGGTTACTATCTTTGATTGTATCCAAGTTTTGGGCTTTATTCTTGAATTTTTCTCCACAAAGTATTATTATGGATTATTCTTGAATTTGGATAAACTAAAATACGAATCTTTAGTCTTTGTCTTTTATCTCACTGGATTCGTTTTTTTAAAATATTTTTTCATCATTCTCAGTCCTAAAAGGTGATGTAACTGAATATCTTTGGCCTGTAGAGCAAAGATGAATGATTACTTGATGAATATCTTTGGCCTGTAGAGCAAAGATGACAGGTGTTGAGATGAACATGACCACTGATGATACAAATGAATATCTTTGGCCTGTAGTGCAAAGATGAATATTTGATGAGATGGATATTGATTGATGTTACAGGGATAAAATATTGATGATGAACGGTTATTTCCGCTGCGAATATTGATCTAAAACATGTTATCAATAATATTTTATCTGAACTGTTGAAGGCTAACGATAATTTATTTTTCATTATCTTAGTCATAATATTCTTTACTGGGCTAGTTGAGCTCACCCTTTTCATTTGTTGTCCTCTTCAGGAAATGAGAATGTTGCGGGGACTAGTCGGGGGACAGAGTGATGGTCCGAGTTAGAGCAGTAGTAGTCCTCACTATTTCTGATAAATAGTGTGATAATAATTGTAATGAGGACTTAGTTTGAATCTTAATATTTTCTACATATTTGTACTGAGACTCACAGTTGTGTGGTCGTATTTTGCACGACCGTATGATATAAAGTTTGTATTTGAATTCTGTACCATGTATTTGGCGACTCAGAATGGGTTGGGTTGAATGGACCTATTCTGGGGGTGTCACATATATCTTCAAATTGGAATTAAAAATTCAAAATACATATATATCTTCAAATTGATTCTCATTTCATAGAGATACAACATCACAACATCCATGCCTCAACGTTATTAATATAATAGAGTAATTGAACATCAAAGAGCCACCCATGTACAAATGGAAGATAAATTTGATTTTAAAATAGATGTAATAACAGAGTATTCCCAATTGAGAAAAATTAATAATTAAATTAGTAATGGATGCGTACATTAATTAGGTAAAACATGTGTTGCAATTTGAGAATGACAAGTGTCATGCAATAGTGTTATGTACTGCAATTTTGTATATTTAATAGATAGATAGATTTAATAGATTATATATACTTTTCAAAATCTTAAATATAAAATTAGAAAGGATAATATAGAACAGTTGACATTACCAAAACAGTTTAGATTTATAGTGATTTAGGGGATTATAAATTCAAAATATTAATTTAGGATTTAAAAAGTAATGATTTTAGGAGATAATAATTAAATTAGTAATGGATGAGCACATTAAGCACATTAATTAGGTAGGACATGTGTTGCAATTTGGGAATGACAAGTGTCATGCAACGGTGTTATGTACTGCAATTTAGTATAATTAATAGATTTTTATTTTCAATTTATTTGTCGTTTATAATTTTCTAGGAGAATAAATTATTTACTTTCCTATATCACCCCTACCTTCTCTTATTGTCCCAATAAATTCTCTCTCTTGTATTAATAGTTTTCAACTTCCCATAAAGGGGTAGTGATGGAATTTTACACAAATTTTAATTAATAAATGATAGCATTAAATGACTTTCTTAATTCATGTGCATGAAGCTAAAACGACAATTATTATGGGATGGAGGGAGTAATAGAATACTTTAATTAATAATACAAATTTTTTTTGACCATTATTAAGTTTTTAAACCAAATCTAATATGTTTAACTAACTTAAAATATTCCAAATTCGTGTTCACATTACCCTATTTGGTTCACCAAAATCAATTATTAAATGAAGTATAAAATACGACACACACATTTTAAGTTCTCAGTACAAGTATCGTTAAAAAGCTCAAACCAGCTAACATTGAATTCTTAGTTAGTTCTAGGCCTGACAAAATATGGTTATGAGTTGGTTTTGGTTTACGAAATTTAGTTATTATGGTTCTATTTAAGAACTAAAATCACATTACTTATTTTTAATATGGGTTGCGTGAGTTAGAACCATATAGTTATGTTTCAGATATATGTCAACTCATATTTCAAATTTTAAGCTTACTATTATTATGGTCTAATTAAATAAATTATTTATGATATTTAATTTCTATATTCTTTCACCTTCTATCTCTAATGGTTTATACATTCTTTCTCTCTCTCTAAAATTTCTAAATTTTTTTATGCACACTTTATAAAATTTATAGATTTTCTCTCTCTAAATTTTTGTACACATGCTTTCTCTAAAAATAATTTTATTATTATTACATTACTTTGTTTGATATTCATAATATGAGAAGGGAATTCTATTAATTTTTAGTTGACTTATTTTTTAGTATCAAAGTATACATTAAAATTTAGAAACACAAAATATGATCAAATGTATTGAAAGTGAACTTCTTTAAGAGCTGGAGCCAGGATTAAATAGTAATTTTAAATGATATACTTAGAAAGTCGGCTTTTAGATGGATCTTCATACAAACAAATATTGCTTTGTCTGCCAATTTTGCCCTTCTTCTACATGTAATACCATAAGTTATTATAAAACTCTATGACTTTATTTATTTTAAGAAAAAAATTAACTTTTTTAATGATAATATATGAATAAGTTAAAATACCAATTGATAATATATGACTTAAAGTTAAAATATAAATTATTTTAAGTTGTGACTTATAAGTGTTAAGATTACAAAAAAAGATATTAATAAAAAGAGGGACAAAATAGAAGAAGGACAAAATATACATTAAACTAACTTATTTTTTTGACTTAAAATTCAACTTATAAGTAGAAAAATAAGTCATGGTCAACTGGTTTGAGTTTATATATATATTTTTAAAATATGGATCCAAACTTTATCCGACCTAAATAATAAAAAATAGTTAACCAACTCAAAACAGTTTTAATTAATTTGATTTAATCCAACAAGTTATGATCTATGTTATCAGGTCTACTTAGTTCTGCAATCCTAATGGATTCAATATCCGAGTCAATCAAATGTTGACTTTTGTGAGGGAATGTGTACCTATGACTATGAGATTCTCATAGTCAAGTTGAGACACCCATGATTATTAAAATAAAAATGTTAATTTATTTTGCAACCACAAGTCGAGCAAAGCATCCATGGCTAAAAAAGGTGTTCTTGATTTATAAAAGTTGTGCTGCTATATATACCATTAATAAAAGGACAAAGTTTGGTAATTATTATTATATCATTAATCATTAATAATAGGGGTAGGGGTAGGGGTAGGGGTAGGGGTAGAACCTCTGTAACATGAATTTCATTGAAAAAGCTAGCCAAGCCAAGCTATAATTATGAATGTAGTTTAGCTACCAAAGCAAAAAATGATAGAAACTTTTTACTTGGATTACAACCTAGAATAGAATTTCTAGGCCTCTGCTACACTTTGAACCTGCGGTATCTTTTCTTTCTTTTTAGAGACTTTCTTGGTGACTTGAGCTCCATCTTCCTCTTGCGTTTCAATCCTAGCAAAGACAGGTTTTGGTTGGGCCATGATTTGACCACCTTTTAGCCCACCCCACTTGGTCTCACTCTGAAAGGAGAGGTCATTTAAACAACTCAGATGCGAAATCACACATTTATATAGGAAATATTATATATATATATATATATATACACACACACACACACACATATACATGTATGCGGTCCGGATCTTAAGCTTACTCTTTATTCAACATACCTTGCTTATCTCTCTTTAGCGTCGGACCGGGCGACGGTTTGGTCCGTCGCTATATATACAACCGTCGTCTTAGCTTTTAGCGACGGACAACATATAGACGACGGTTGTATATATAGCGACAGACCAAACCGTCGCCCGGTCCGTCGCTAAAGGGGGGTACGCAAGGTATGTTGGATAAATGGTAAGTTTAAAATCGGGACCGTACATGTATATATATGTATATAGACAGATAGATAGGTAGAGTGAGAGAGAGAGAGAGTAACCCAGTTACCCAGGTAGCAGCATGGAACTGGGACTCTGTGTAGCCAAGCTGTTGGTATATTCTCAAACATAAGTTAGGTGTAATAGGAGACAAAGCAATGGCTATAATCCTCATTGCCTCCAATACGATGACAAGGTCCTGGTCCAAAATAAGTAATTTAGCGATAAGAAGTGCAACAATACCACTTGTATCAACATAAGGAGAGGATATAATTAATATTGATGATAAAAGTGTTCGTGCAACAATATCACTTATATCAATGTTATTAAGGCTTGATTATCCTCGTCATTGAAATTCCATAAGGCTGCTCAAAACTGTCCTACTCTTAGAATATGGATGTAGCAGTCTTTCTACTTTTCTGTCTGCATTTGGCAGTGATTGATGGTCTTGTGCTGGTTGATGGATGGGCGGGTATGGTTTGGCTGCCTTTGGCTGTTATCCTGTTATGCTCAGTCTTGGATTTGCTCTGTTAGTTTGTTGGTATCCGGATGACTTTTCTGGCTCTTATGGTTCTTGGGTGCATGGTTTGGCTTCCCCTGGTCTGGCCTGTTCATCAGGTGGTTTTTGCACTTGGTTTTGAGCCTGTCTTTGCTTTTGTTATGGTTGTTTTGGCTTTGGCCTTTGCTTTGTGTAATGTCTTTAGTCTAATCCTCATGGGGGTTATCCCTTGATGATCATTCTAATGTTCTGGGGTATGCCCCTTTGCCTATGTTCCTATATTTTTTTATTTATTTAAACACAAAATTTAGCGAAAAAAAAAAGTGTTCATGTGATGCTAGCCGTGTTATTTGATAACATTAGTTCACGAACGCTTAGAGTTGCCTAAAGTAAGATGCACAGAATTGAGATTTCAATGTGAAAATGAAAAGCCATTGCCAAAAGAGAGGGGTTTGAAGGAGGTTCTGTGACATGTAACTTTTTGTTAACCATAGAAGTCTAGAATACATAGTCCAACATCCATAAGATTTTCTCCTTTAATTATTGCAATCATTTTCTTGTGTTTATCTTATATTTGCTTAGAAATGGTTAGGAGATCAAGTGATGTAATAATATGATCCTCTGGATTTTAAAATACAGTGTCATTCGTCCAGTACATCATTGAGCGAAATTGGGGGTAAAGGGGTATTGGAGAGGAGCCAGATTTTTTGTTTGGAACCAGACCGAGTGTTTTGCTATTAATGTAAATCTTCATTGGCTAGTGGCCTGTAATATTAGAAGCATGTATGATGTGATTAATGTCTTTAGAGTTTGATTTGAACTTGCCATCCCTTGCATTCTAGGCCTATTATAGGCATGTATAGCTAGTAGCCTTGTAGGCTACATACAATGTACAATTGTACATATAGCTTCTGGGCTTCATACAATATAAAATGTATGCATTGTATTAGTGCTGTTAGCTATCTTTAGTGTTGCCCGATTCTATTAGTATGCATTACCTTGGGAGATGCCCCTTGTAATGTGTACATAATATTCCATCGGCTAATATACTAATTTAAATTACCCATAAAAAAGTTTTAAGTGGCATGTAAGGGCCATTCAACTAACTTTTATGCTTATTTAAGGACAATCCGAGCTCTCAATAAATAACAACTGTTACTGAGACATGATTCAGTTGATCTATTTTGACAATAATGCACTTTTCATTGATTCTAATGAGCAGGACTAGCTAAACTGAAGATTTGAGGTTTGATCTGAATTTGGACAATATTTTTCAAATCTGACACAAACCATCTAAGAGACTCGGTATAAGGTTTGATAGACCATACCTTTGCAGCAGCTTCAAAAGCATCACCCCCTTGTTTAAGAAGAGACCATGGCGCACGTTCATTAATATACAGATTCCCAGCATTACCAATCTCTAGTATAGCCTCACAAGCAGACGACAGTGAGAGGTTTTCGTACTGAATCCGTGCCTTCTCCACCTACAAAACCGAAGTCTCAATAAACTGAAGACTCAACCGATCTACACTTGAAGTAGTGGGGGGTTCCATAACTTCTTCTTCATTTTTCAAAATGCTACTATAGTACATTAAAGCTGAAATTGCATTAGGTTTTATAAATGTGATAAAAAAATTTGGGACATCCATAAAATGGAAGCCTGATGTACAAAATGGGACTGAGGGAGTTCTTGATTCAAATACTTATGTGATTCTGGCAAAAGATTGATAGATGTGGGACCTTACCAGATTCTCCACGGTGTCTTTGAATGAATTTCCTTCAGCTGCAACAGTGGAATCAACTGGCAAAGTTGATTGGCAATTCTTTCTCAGAAGTCCAAGTGTACGGTTAAGAAGATTTCCTATACAAGTAACTTGTATCAAACTTAAGCACTTCATATCAGTTGTGGAGAAAATATAGACATACCAATTGTATTGGCGAGATTTGCGTTAACAATATTGATGAAACGTTCTTCTGAGTAATCCCCATCGCTCCCAAATTCAACCTCCCTAAGAAAAAAGTATCTGACTGCGTCGGACCCAAATTTATGCACTAGATCATTTGGTTCAATCGTATTCCCTAAAGACTTTCCCATCTTCATACCATCCTAAAATTGTAAAAATAATAAGCACTGCTGCATGAAATGAAATAGGTATAAGAGAAGTATTAAAAATCACTCAAATTCTCTATTCCAAGAAAGCTGAAGAAATTCTAATCTTACTAGTGGAAAATAAATACTTGTCTGATAACAAACTCGAACTTCAAAAACATCTTCAATTGGATACAAGATTAACAGAGACAACAAAACCAAATCATATAAATTATCATCTTAAAGGCCAAACTTTTGACACAAAAGATCCCATGACTACTAAACTACAAGATGTTCCATTTGTTAATCTGATTAGTTGAGATGCAAGGTACCTAATATTTCATGCTAGCAGTGTATAGTTAAAAATAATGTTCTGGGAAGTGTAACATTTTTCTCATTTGGTACGGTACCGATAGGTAGCGGATTTAGATCGCGTACATTTTTGGATTTGCCGTAAGCTTCTAAAAAATATATACATACATATTACATCATAATTTAAACAAATATCTGCCTGGAAAATATAATAATAATTATTATAAAAAATGTAGAAATAAAAAAAGATAAGCAATTTAACTCCATACAAACAAAATTGAAATAGATTGTCAATAAACCATGAATATAGAGCAAATGTCTAAAAATACAACAGATATCCAAATTACTATAATAACAACAAAAAACATTACAGGTGTAAAATAAAACCAAAGTTCTAATCAAACTAAAAGTCTCAAACAGCACCATAAGTCTTAAAAGTCAAGACTTACGATTTACTAGTTAACCAATAGAGCAGACACACACACACACACACACACAGAAGAGACGGGAAACACTCAAGAGAAATGAGAATTGATATCTAGTGAAGATTTACAGATCCAGCAGAACAGAAATTAGATTTAGAGTTGGGCAGCAAAGAATTCTCTCCATCTCAGTTTGTGCATCAGAAGAATCATAGAGCAATTTGGGTGGGTCTCTTAGTTTTACAGGAAAAGAATTCAATATTCATTACAACCAGTAATCTAAAGCTTGGCAAAACCATCAAATACCAGTATTTTCAGTGGTACAGTAAAATAGTTTAGAGTGCCGTTTTCTTACCGGTAGGGTACTTATCAGCTATAGTACAAAACGGTATTCATAACATAATGCAGTGTGAGCATTCGCATAGAACTCCTCAGACATGAGACAAGTTCTAGAGCATATTAACCCCCGTCCAGATTTTGTATGTTTTTCTTGACAGTGTCAACAGATTTTAAGATACAAGTTAACATATTTATAGATTATATATATGAAATATATTCGCATTCACAACATATTTGCAGCTATATTAATAATTCATAAAATATAACCAGTATATTTTATCGAGTCTTCAAATCTGTGCCGCATTCACTCAAAAAAGAAGACGAGTAAAGCCATACCCCACTAAATGTGTATGGGAAGTCCTAGTACATGTAGTAGATACTGTCAAAGTTATACAAATTAACTAAAAAAGAAGAAGCTAAACATGCATATCTGCACCAGAATCAGATACCTTTGTCAAAAATCCATGGCCAAACACCATCTTTGGAAGGCTTAGTCCAGCAGACATTAACATTGCTGGCCAATAAACGGCATGGAAACGCAAGATATCCTGCACAATATGCGAAAGACAAAATATCATACTTGATATAATTGTGGATTTCTATCCAGTTTCAAACATAACTTTATAAAACTAGAATGCAAACATGGAATTTAAGAACTATAAGATATTTCCAACACTCTTCAAAATATTGATATAACGAGAAGGTTCTTAGATGTTTATGAAAATAAAAGAGTAACAGGAGTGCGGAAACATTCAAATGCTAACATGAAGCTGGACAAAGAATGTTCACAACCTGATGTTACAACAAGGTAAACACAATACACAATCCCAAAAACCCACCTGATTTCTTGTGTTGGTTCATTTGTGGTTTCCTGGTGGGATTTGGACTCTGATTAAACCTGACTTTGATGGGGAATTCCATATATGTAAGGGAGAGGCTTTTCATCTTGTGACACAAAGTTTGAAGGAGGACTTGGAGATTGGAGATTTAAGAAGCTTCACAAGGATAGCAAGACGGAGACTTGAAGACTGAAGAATATCTTACTGAGTTTTTCTTTACTTTTTTTTCAGTTTTGTAATTCTAAGATGAAGACTTATTTGGGATTTCTAGTTTTTAATTCCAGCATTAACTAAATTTTTAATTAAGACTACAATTGAACCTTTTATATACATGAATTGATTATCTATTTGATTCCAATTATTGATTCATATGGAGTTGTCTATCATATTTTGTGCTTATTGATTAATTGTCTGGCCAACAATTAGTGGGATACTTTAGATTATTCGGGAGATGAAATCTAGTATTAGATCTGAATGTAATAGCATGTATTTTTAGTTATTTTCGTGGATTAAATAACTAGGGTTGTGTATTAAATAGGAATATCTCTTTGCATTGCATGTAACTTGTGGAAATTGGAACTTAATGAATTTGTTTATCTTGTTTTGCATAGGAATATAGCAAGATTAATTGAAGCGAATATTTTTATTTAATCCTTGGGAAGGGGCTTATAAATACTTATAAATTCCTGTTAACAACTCTATTGGAATTGGATGATTTAGATAATTGATTCATGTGATGTAATTGAGAATATTGTAGTCTTAAGCATTAAATATCTGATTCTCATCTTTAGTGTTAATTTTTAGTCTTAGTTTTAATTTACTTTTAGACATTATTCACAATTGAGATTGTTTAAATAAAATTGTATTGATAAAAAATTAGTAGTTGGAATATATTAGGCATAGATTCTTGTGGGTTCGACACCCTATATTTACTCTATATTACTTGTTGATCGTGTATACTTGCGCGTCTTTGTCTCTATCTAAAATCGGACAACAAATTGATACAATTCTCCACACCAAAATGCCGTTCCTTTTTATCTATCTTTTTAGAGAGTAAAATTTGTTCCTTTTTATCTGTCGTTTGTAGATGTCAAGGAAGCATTAATTACTTAGTTTCTTATACAATCCCTATATTAAATACTAATTTGTTTCTCTTTTTTCTTTTCCAATGAATTTTAGAAGGACAATAGTGAGATTTTATATTCCATTTGATCAATCAGTCAAAACATTAATTACATTTCTTAATCTGTGTTTTATCCTAAAATGTCAATTAAATAGGAATGGAGGGAGTATACAAATTTGACGTAAAGGAGTCGTAGATTAATGGCAAACACACACAAATTAAATTTGGTACACCTCATCAATTCGCACTTGTGCACCCCATCAAAAATTTTAAAATCTGCAAGTTCCCTAACAAAAAGAACTTTAAAAGTACAAAACCAGAACCTTGTAATAAACCCACCGATATCTCTCGTCATAATACTTGAATTACCCTTATTACATATTAAACATTAATTTTATATGAGAAACATAATAATACAAGAAAAAGTACTGCGATTTACTTGAGTAGCAGCATACAACATAACAACGAAAAGTGCAAATAATGACCCCCGCAAGAAAGAGCCTAAATTTCACTGCTATCGTAGCAACTCTATTAGTCACCGATACAATGACGTTTTCATATCTGATATCACATGAAGTGAAAAATGAAAGGAACACTTATGACAACGATAGCCAGAAGTAATCCCATTCTATTTTAACAGGGTAATGTACTATGATCTTTGTTTAAGATTGAAGAAAAAACTACCATGTTTATGGTTTAATATAAATCAAAAGTTGTCTTCCAAGTATTCTGTTGAAATAAGAATCAAAATCAACAATGATGAGTTCTAGTTAGAGAAAGACATGGTTGAGGACCATTTATCTAGATGCCAAGCCGAATTCCTTGAATTCTCATGAGTGGGGTCCCAATATTAATTTGAAAACTCTATCTTCTTATTTCTCCTGAAATATTCTGCCACGTACACTTAGAAATTACAATCATGCGACAGCTCTTTTAATTTAGGCTCTCAACTGGAAAGTGATATGTTGTAACATCCGGGAATATTAGATAATGTTTAAAATCCATGACCATATATGTTATATATAAAAGAATCAGGAAAAAGAGAATAAACAGTAAAATGCTAGAATTGAGTATACCTTGCCAATCAAGTGTAGTGACACAGGCCAACCAGAGGAAACTGCAGACTGTAAATCAAGATGTTCCTTGTCCTCCGACAGTGCAGATATATAACTGCATAACAAACCCAAGAAAGAGAAGAGTCAGACAGGCAGACAGAAAATGAAAAAAAAAAAGAATATCATAATTTGTCAGAAAAATAAAAATCATTTCATTAACAGCTTCAGATAAAAATCATAGTTGGTGAATGGTGATGGACAGAATCAAGGTTGAGAAAAGGTGCAACTAGGTCAGCTTAAGATAAACTCACTTTACTATGTATCTAATGTGTAGCATAATGATTTCAATGCAGCATTTTTCTGTTCTAAGAATTTCGAAATTTTTACCTTATTTAGTCTCGATCATTTATATATTATTTGAACAAGTTAATTTTATATGTAAAAGCTTACATATCAACACATGGAAATTGTACCAACTTTGAATTTAATTTTCAAATCTGACTGAGATCTCTCTATACATTTATGAATTGCTTTAGGATAATTAGGTCTTTGGCTTTTATTCTCAATGTTTTAAAAAAATCATTATAATAAAACAACATAAATAAGATTTTTAAAATCAAAGCTTTTATGTTAATTTAAGATTTACCGGTGCATTGCATCTTACAGACTTACAGCTAGTAATGTTGAAACGGAAAGCTCATAAGCTCAATAAAAGAGCTGAAGGAAGCTATAACCTTACCCAAGTAAGGCATCAAACCAGACATATATAGTTTGACTTTTGTCGCCTGGAACAGTAATGCCCCAATCTACTGATGCACGGGAAATGGAGAAATCTCTCAAGCCACTTTTAATCCAACCTTGTACCTAATGATGTATATGTCAGCAATGATACAGTGACACAAAGTAAGTTTTTAAGATTGGAGCAAATGCAAGAAAAACAGAGTTTTTTTATTTTCTACACATAAGAGGGATATTCACAGCAGGCTAATACTAGGAGTCTAGGTTGGGACAGCAAAGAATTTACCAAGCTATAGTTGATTTGATCACAAGAGAGTCGAAGATTACCTCATTCAGTCGAAAAGACGGCTGCACAAAACCCGAATTTTGCAGTAAAGTCTCTTCCAACCGCTTTTGATACTTTGACAGCGCAAAAAAGTAGTTGTCTTCCTTCCTTGCAACACATGGCTTTAGGTGCATGGGGCAACAGTTGTTGTCCAGTAATTCTTTCTCATCCTACAGATGGTACACTGCTTATGAGATCACATTATTACACATTGTAAATGCAAACTACTCAAATATTTCTAAAGAGGAAACCCAAATATTTATCAGCAGGCACGCGATATCTAGCCAGATTCAAACCTTACTACATGGAGTACATGCCAACAAGCAGGCTTGCAAATATACAAGAGTGAAAAGGCAATTCCTCACATCAGCAAATACTCATTTTAAGTTCTAGATATTGCCCAAGACAAATTATCTGAAAAATGAACCAACAGGAGAGAAAAGATGGAAGGAAGGAGAGAGGGAGAGAAGATGCACGCACCATCATACCAAAAGTATAACTATAAATTCTGGTCCAAAGAGAGATAAAATATAAGAAAAAGGATAGGAAGAGGAAAACAAATCGATGCATTCAAAACAAAATGTCCAAAAAAAAAGTAAATATCATCTGGATCAGAAGAATACATAAGAAATGCATAACTTGAACATGTCAGCATCGTAGATTCAATGAATGTTAATCAAAACTATCAAAATGAAATTTTATGGTACCACCTTGTACTCTTCACAATTGACACAATAGAGGCCTTCATAGTCTGCCCGGTAAATGTCACCACTGGCAAAAACCTTCGAGTAAAATTCCTTCACAATAGTTTCATGCTTTGATTCAGTAGTCCGGATGAACTTGTCATAAGCTATGTCTAACTGTAATAATATCCAAAAGAAAGATATCATCAGTAAGATTAATTTAACCAAGACAGGAACAGTTAGAAAAAGAAGTTTACATCTTTCCATAGCGCCTTGTAGGCTTGTGAAACGACATCACAGTGTTTACTTGGACTTGAACCACGGGCAGCAGCAGCTGTAGCAATCTTTTCCCCATGCTCATCTGTGCCAGTGATGAATATAACTTTCTTCCCGAGCAGCCTCTGTCATTTATAATATAGGAACAAGAATTAACTCATCAATATCAAAACTCAGAGCTAGATGTATCTCATTTAATTCTGAAAAGGGTCGAGTAGAAAGGGTGTGCGTAGAACTAAACTACGATTTCAGTGTTTTGGTTTGGTGCTAGCACATGGGTCCCATAATATATGTGAAATAGAAAAAAACTAGCACTATCTACATTCTCACTAGACCATTTTCCCTCATTTTTTACATGCCAAAGATATATGCATAATGTTGACTACTATAGAAGTATTTACTTATCCAAATATTATGCTTGTAATTAACATTGAAAAAATTCCAACTATAATCAATTAACAACTTCTTGCATAAAGCATCATAGCAGTAGCACATCCAATATCGATGTTTCAAAAGATTTTAAAATAAACTAAAACCAAATAAAGTTACCATTTTTTCATGTCGCCCTCCATTTTCCAGCAACCAATCAAAGATAATTCATTTTCCATACAAATATGAGATTCAAATGCGATTCAAAATTACAGGACAACCAAAAGGACTGCTTGAAGCTATGAAAAAATAAAATGGGTACCTGAAAACGGGCAATGGCATCAGCTGCAATAGTGGTGTACGCACTGCCCATGTGCGGAGGGGCATTTACGTAATATAACGGAGTCGTGAGGACAAAAGGGTCTGAGCTCGTTGAGAGCTGCTGTTCTGTTACGCCGCCATTACCAGCTGCACAAGTGCAATACAGAGCTCCTCCGGACGAAGGTGAGACCAATTTAGGACGAAAATTGATTCGATTCTTCAAATGGGTTCTCCTGAAATTGATCGAATTGTATGAGAGAGATGAAGAAGAAGATGATGATGATAAGAACCACAGCCCGTTTTTCTGAATGGAGAATTGAACTCTCGCAGCCATTTCTTTCAAGGGTTTATAGTAATATATTTGTTGAGCTCAAAAAAAGGTTTATGACTGGTCTTTAAGCAGTTAAGCTGATTGAGGATTGAAGATTGAACACCATTTTAAAAAGATGGAAAAGCCAGGAGGAGAGGGGGATGATAGATTTTAGGGATAGGGCCGTTTAGAGTCATGCTACAATGACGTAAAACAAACATAGTAGGACGTGCCGGTATCGATGATTTGTTATTCACATCATCTATTTAATCTAACAACAAATCATATATTACCATCTTAGTAGTATGTAATCTTTATATGATAGTAGCATTTATGCCGTTTAAGGGAGGGCTGTATATAAAAAATAAGGAATTTCTTAACACGTGTCCTAACATCATGTTAAGCACACAGTTAAAGGGAATTTTTTTAAAATTGTATATATATTTCTTTGAATTTAGTACAAATACAAAAATTTAAAAAATATACATACAGTTCAAGAAAATATTTTTTTAAACTGTGTGCTTAGCATGTGTCCTTAAGGCATATGTTAAGAGAACCCAAAGAATAATACTACACACACAAACTATTCTATAAATATTTTATAAACTGTTGATGTGACATACTCCACATTAATTTTTTATGTGGGACCGAAGATTACATTAAAGTAATTTGTTAATCAATATGTTGATGTGGAGTATATCACATCAGCAGTTTATAAAATATTTATAGAATAATTTGTGTCTGTAGCATTAGTCGTATATAAATGAACAATACTATTTTCGCATAATTTGAGTCACATAAAATTCACATACACATGTGTATATTTGTTGGATTTACGGACCATGTATGTCACGTAGGGCTCACAGTATACATGTGTGTGTGAATATTTTGTAACTCAAAATTATATGATAGTATCATTACTTTATACTACCTCCGTCCCATAATAAGTAATTTTTTAGGCTTAATATTTGTTTTTCAAAATAAATGATGTGTTAGAACTCCAATATAATTTTATAATATTTTTTCATATGTGTCTTCATTGGTATTTATACTCAGATACATGTTTTTCCATATGTGCCCTTATGCAGTCAATAGTATTTATTGAAGTTAAAAGGTTGAAAAAAGAAAAAATAATGTTTTGAACTTGTGTATTAGTATGTGTGATTTAAACTTGTGTATTGATATGTGTAATTTAAATTAAAAAATCACTTATTATGGGACGGAAGAAGTATAAAAACCGGCACTCTTCCATAAGCGGGGTAGAGTGAGTTCGAGTGTAACGTTTGATCCATTCATATTGCTCCAACACAAAATTTATACCTAATTTATTCATGCTAACTGATATTTTCACATTTTGATATTTTCCCCGCTAGTGTGTAAGTTTTACCTTCGTGTGAAAAAAAAATCACGTGAGAATATTAAAAATACATATCGAATAGTGATCCTATTATTCATTTATTCATTATATATATCTATATATATATTTTTGGTTGTTATTTTCCAAAATTGGATATAGAATTTAATTTTAAAGTCAAAAGACGACATATTAAACTTTAAAATTAATATGATTCAAAAAAGTTTAGAACAAAATAAATTTTGTAACTAAGAGTTTTTATTATAAACTATACAATTATAATAATTATATCAATTAAAATTAGATAAATTCATATCGATTTTAAATTTAATATGTCGTCGTTTGAACTCAAAAGTCATATTGCATCTCCAATATTATTCCAAATCATATTTTCTCATGTGTCCTGAGGGCTGCAATTTTTACAATGATTTGGAATAATAAGGGATAAATCAACTTTTGGTACCTGTACTGGGACACGACTTACAAGTTGGTACCCGAAGTGAAAAAAGTTACAAACTGGTGATTGTACTCAAAAAACTTTTTTCATCTGGTGCTTGTACTTTCTAATTTTTAAAGAATCGTTAAAATTGACTAACGGGGTAGATGAAAAATTCTGACGTGGCTTAACTCATCTGACGTAGATAATGATATGTACATGAGACCTCAGTTTTGGAGGGAATTATACTTCTCACGTGACCAAGTGAGGAAGAAATAAGGGTTAGGGACAGAAAGAAGATCCAACGGGAGAGACAAACATATAGAGGGATAAGCGAAGTCGACGCGAAGAGATTGAGTTTACAGTGGATTCGACCAGATTTATCCCCAAATTTGTTCGACAACAAAAAGTAAGCACCCAAACCCTTATTTTTTCGTCTAGTGTTAAAGATTTTGAGTGTTGGTGCACTCGATTTTGAACCTAATCTTTGTTTATGCTTACTTTATGTGGTTAATACCCACCTTGTTGGATGTTTGTGGTCGTTTTCTCCAAAATTTGTGATCTGGTTCCTTTGCTTCGTCATGTTTGGGCTTTGTAAATGTTTATAATGTTATTTTTTTATTTTATTTACAGTGACAGATATGATTTCATTAATTGTGCACTATGGTGGAGAGTTTGTCACTGAGCCCACAGAACATTATGTAGGAGGGTTGAAAAAGGTTGTCCCTAGTGATCCTGATTTCTTGTGCACTACACGTATAAATGAACAAATGGCTCATATATTAGGGTACCATACTACTGCTAAGGTTTTCTTTAAATATGGTGAAGGGTTTAGATTAATTCATGATGATGATTCGATTAGGGATTTAATTAAAGCTTCTGTAAAAGATATGACTGTAGAAGTTTTTGTGGATCATAAACTTGACAAGGATCACCCTGATTATCTGAAGAACCTTGATCTACTTAGTAAGCTTGAAGAAAATGAAAATGAGGAGAACAATGGGGTGAATGCTGAGGGGAACAATGCTGTGAATGGTGACTTCACTAGTGATGAAAGTTCTGAGGATTCTGATGCTGACTTGACTGGTGATGAAGAACAATTAAGCAGTGATGAAGAGTATCAAAATGCAAGAACAAAATTTAAGGAGTATACTAAACAAATGAGAGAGGTTAGAGATCCTGATGATGTTGGTGGTATTGATCTGCATGAGTTGCAAGAGGAGGGAGAAAAGGAGGTTGAAAATGAGACTAATGTACAGACAAATACATAGGAAGATGAGACTGATCTACACTCAGGTACACAGGAAAATGTTCAACAACAGACTGCAAATTCTGATGATGATGGAAAAGATACAGACAACACTGATAAGGAGTGGTCACCTAGTGAATATGAAGATTCAGATCAGCTGAGGTTTATGGATATAGACAGTGATGAAGAGAGTGAAGATGCTGAAGAAGTAGATCAACCAAATAGGCTAAGTAGGAAAAAGAATGTGGAAAGAGTAATGATAATATTTGACCCCCTGACCAAGAGGAAAGATATTGACTTCTCTGTTGGATTGATGTTTAGTGGACCTCGTGAATTCAGAGAGGCTATTAGAGGATATTGTTTGGGAAAATGAAAAGATGTCAAGTACCTTAGAAATACTGGGAAAACGTTTCAGCTAAAGTGTAAAAACCCAAAATGTCGTTGGGAGCTGTTTATAAGCAGAATGGATGACTCATCTGAGACACTGCAGGTTAAAACATACCAGAAAAAACATACTTGTAGCAGGGCTTTCAAAAACAGGAAGGGATCAGTCAAATTCATGGCTGAGTTTTATGGCAACAGAATTAGAAAAAACCCTTAGTGGAAATTAAAAGACATACAAGATGAGATCAAGAGGAAGTTTCAGTTGGACATTACTATATGCAAATGTTCTAGGATTAGAAACAGGGCTTTAAGCAATGTATGGGATTTACTGGTGGAACACTATAAAAAAATTTGGGATTATGCTACTGAATTGATCAAGTCCAACAAGAACAATACAATTGATGTTCTTCCACACAGATTTCATCCTACTGATCAGCCTTACTTGCAAAGGTTCTATGTATGTCTTCATGCTTTGAAAAGGGGTTGGCTTGAGGGATGTAGACCCATAATTGGGCTAGACGGATGTTTCTTTAAGACTGTTGTTGGGGGACAATTGATCTCAGCCGTGGGTAGAGATGGGAACAATCAAATGTATCCTATTGCATGGGCTATTGTGGAGACTGAAAACACAGATAGTTGGAGATGGTTTCTGAAATTGTTGGTTGAAGACTTGGAGGGAAGTGATGGGTCTGGGTGGACAGTGGTCAGTGATCAACAAAAAGGGTTGAAAGTGGCTATCGACGATGTTCTTCCTTTTGCTGAGCATAGGAATTGTTCAAGACACATATACGCAAATTTTAGAAAAAGGTTCTCATCCTTAGCATTAAGGAAGGCTTTTTGGGCAACATCAATGTCAACCTATGAAGCAGAGTTCAAGAGAAACATGAAAGAGGTGAATAGACTCAACATAGATGCACATGATAAACTTCAAGAACTAAATCCTAAGGTATGGATCAAGGCTTTTTTTAAGACTGTATGCAAATCAGATGTAGTTGAGAATAATATATCAGAATGCTTTAACGCTTGGATTGTGAAAGCAAGATGGATGAATTGTATTGATATGTTATAAGAAATAAGGAGCCAGGTTATGATAAGGCTCCACACTAAAAGGGATGCAATGAAGAAGTCAGGTGATAGTATATGTCCTAGGATCAGAAAAAAGCTTGATAAAGCTATTGATGAGTCTAGTTATTGTGATCCTATGTGGGGTGGAGGGAAACAGTTTCAGGTTAAGATGAGAGGAGACACATATGTTGTTAACATTGACCAGAAGACATGCACGTGCAGAAAGTGGGATTTGACAGGGATTCCATGTGCTCATGCAATTTCAGCAATATATTTCAGGGAGGAAGAGCCTGAAACTTATCTTGCTCATTGGTACAAGAAGGAAACATACCTAAAAGCCTACACACACATGTCCGAAGTTATAAGCAGTTTTTGGGGTGAAACAAGTTTTCAGAAGATGTTACCTCCTCCAATATGCCACAAATTCAAGGGAAGACCTAAGAAAATGAGAAGGAAAGAAGGATGGGAGAATCCAAAAAATCCTACAAGGATAACAAGGAAGGGAAGGAAAATGCATTGCTCAAAATGTAGACAGACAGGGCACAATAAGGGTAACTGTCCTACCATCAGTTGCCAAACAGATGAACTTCAGTCAAGCAATGTAAGTATTATAGCATTCCAACATTATTTTTATGTAACAGTTTTGTTTACCTGAGTTAAACATTATTGTTTCTCTGTGTCAGGCAAGTAGGCAGGTCAAGAGGAAAAGTTGCAATGCATCAACTGATCCAAAAAAGAAACATAACAATGACATGGTGCAGCCTGGTAATTCTAACAAGGTATTGTTATATCAATCAATTTCAGTTATCTTGAATTTCTCATATCTTGCTATATTTCAGACAAATTGAGTTAACTTTTATAGGACGATCTAATGACTAATACTAGACCAAAGTTACAAGTTAAGAGGATAAAGACCCGCAGTAAAGTACCAGCAGGATTTAGTGTTTATGTTAGTCCTGAGGGAGCTGTAATAGATAATATGAATGGAAACAACTCTGGCTTAGTTTTTGTGAGTTACAATTTTTTTTAAATTGCAAGTATTTATTTTACTTTTATTTGTCATTTTTCATATGTAACCATACTTGTGCTTGGTTATGTCAAATGCAGACTGCCAACTCCAGGAGAAGTCATATATCAAGATGGATCAAGCAGAAATAACACTTCTCCTGCTACAAGAATGTATAGAACCCCACTTACATCAAGCAGCAATCCACCAACTTCAAGCACAACTGAACCACTTAATAAGTCAAGTCAGTTGGAGAACATGAGAGATTAAGTTGGAAGCCAGTAGGAACATGAGATATCAATTTCAACATTTTATGACCTTTGTTTAATTTTTAAGAACTTTGTTTAATATTTATGACCTCAAGAACTTAAGAAGTTTGGACAGTGTGTTAATTACTCTCAAGGTTATTAATGAAATGTTGACAATCTCAGTTTTCATTTTTATGGTTGGATTGAATGATTTTCATTTTTATGGTTGGATTGAATGATGGCAGTTTTATGTTGGATATTGTTAATGGTAGTGATTTTCATTGAAATGGTTGGATTGAATGATGACAGTTTTATTCATTTGAAAAAAGGATTGAACAACATTTGTCAAGCTGGTTATTGTTATTTGTCAAGTATGTCATTCATTCATTAATTGAAACAGAGCATCATTCATTCATTGAAACAGCAACATTATACAAATTCTAACACCAAACAGAGCATCATTCATTCAAATTCTAACCAAACCTTCAAGCTTCAAGCTAACTAATACATTGAAACAAACCTTCAAGCTAACTAATACATTAAAACAGAGCATCATTCATTCAAATTATAACACCAAACAACACCAAACATCAAAATCCATTGAAACACCACCAGAAACAAACCTTCAAGCTAACTAATACATTGAAACATCTCTCTGCTCATCTTCAACTTTAATGTCAAACAACACCAGCCAAATAACATCCATGAGCAAATTAAAAGAAACCATAAGAAATTTTTCTTTTGTTGAACTTTGACATTAATCTTCTTCAACTTTTTAACCTCCTTCTCCAATGTCTTCACTGAATCAAGTTTTGCCAACTCTTTCCAATTCTTGGTCTTCTCACTATTTGCATTCTTCAATTTATCCAACATCTCTCTGCTCATCTTCAACTTTAATGTCAAATCTTCAATAACATCTTTTGCTCTATCAGGAAATGGTGGATCATACCATTTAAAGATACCGCAGTAATCTCTCCTGTCTTATTACGCAGTAACACACCAACCATTAACATAGCAATCATATGGAAAGAAATAAAAAAAACATCTTTCCAAAATCTTACCCGATAATTAATACACCCAATGAATCGCCTTTCTGGATGTTTTGTTCCATCTTTCCTTGCCTCCCACATTCGCACCATTGCTCCACAGTGGCACCGACTTGGGAACTCTGGCGTAATCCATTCATTTTTTTTGCCTGAACTACAATCTTCTTCCCCGATTTCATTTACGATTCCACTCCAAGACGAGCTCATCCTTTCAATTAAACACTGAAAACCCTTTAATAAATATATGGGAACCAGTAATCAAGGAGAATCGAGACAAGAAGAATGAGAGAAGAAGAAGGATAGAAGAAGAGACAGAAGCCCTAGTTTTTTTCCCCCGAATATCAATCTGTTCCTTTATAAATTATACATGGGAAAATACACATCAATACAACTTTGTTGCCCAGTCATCGCCATGTCATCCTTTGCTTCTGACCCATCAAATTTTCAAACAGAATAAGGATGAAACCCTACTATTTCACGGAGTGTAATATTTTTCGAGTACAATCACCAGTTTATAACTTTTTTCACTTCGGACACCAACTTGTAAGTCGTATCCCAGTACAGGTACCAAAAATTTATTTATCCCTTTGGAATAATACATAACTTAGAAACTTAAAAATAACTAAACTGATAAATGCGAAAGTCAGTCATGTTATTAAAAGTTATATAAATAGTTGGGGAATAACCATTAAATGTAGAGTCCCTCCATGGGACCGGGAAGTGGCGACCGGTCTAATGACCGATCCAAATTTTATTTTATTTTTGACTTTCAAAAAATATATAATATTTATTTTAATTGAAATTTTTACAGAATTTAGTGACTTTAGTGTAACTTAGATACATATTATACATTTTGAGGAATCAAAAGAAAAAAAATTAGATCCGTCGCCACTTCACGGTCGGCCTAGAATTATTATTAAATGTAACAAAAATAAAAAATGTTGAATGATAGTCAAGGACAGCGTCTCCAGCAGCAGGTGGACTATCTCATTAACTATATTTAATCCATACGAAATCAACAGATGCCCTATCTTCAGATGGACTATTCCGTGTATTATAATATTAAAAGATTATATTATATTTAATTAATATAATTCACCAATCATCATTCCACCCTCCCATTTAAATATATTTAAAATTATAATCCACCAAATTCTAATTACTTGATATAGTCCACCAACTTTACCGAAAAAACTCATGGACTAAATTTAGTCCGACTGCTAAAGTGAAATATGAATCCTACACTATGTTTAGTCTAAAATTGTCCGACCTGCTAAAGATGCCCGTCCAACATGAGCTCCGTGGTACGAAACAAAAAAATAATAATCGACAATTGTAATGACAATTGTTCATGAAACAAAATGCAATGTAAAGTAGGATTACTGGCCTATATTTTGATCAAAAAATTTTGAACTACAAAGAACACGAGTTTGATAACATGTTTAGAAAAATGATATATATTGTCAATTTTTGATTTTTAATTATGTGAATAAATATATAATAAATAGAACTCTCTTATAATTCTACTCAATCGATATGTTTTTCAAATTATAATTCGACACTAAAATGTTTATTGTTTACTTATTTTACTCAAACCGTCGGCTTCTATCCTAACAGAATGTAGAGATCATGTTACAAACAATTCTTATTTCCAATGCAATGAGATTCTTAAAATTAACAAAACACGAATAAAAAAAATTATAGCAATTATATAATGATGGTAGGCAATAAATAGTGCAGAAGCTCCTTTGTTCCAAGTATTATAATCATTTTTAGATTAAGGTGACATCAAGCATAAATCACAAAATGCAAAGTACAAGTATTACCAAAACCAACAGTCTATTTCAAAAGTTGGAACAAGGTTTGATTAACAAAAGTTCAAAGCTGACATCAAAATGTTTTATGAAATCTTGCAATAAAATAAAGAAAGAAAATAGATCCCGCCATGAAAAGCGTCCATCCATAAAAAGAACATGGGTATCAAGACATTCACCTGCAAAAACAAATAAGCAAACAAATGTTAGTTAGTCATTCACTCACAAACTCTCATTGACCCTAACTTGCAGCAAGAAACAAATAAAAAAAAGTAATTTGCCTAAAGGCAGAATACAATTCATATAACCGATTATAAATGTGGTTTACTTGAGGAGAGCACTATTTTCACATGTGTTTTTGATATTTTTACATGATTCCTTCTCACATGAAGGTAGAACCCACTGTATGCTCATGTGAGAGAGGACCATGTGAAAATATCAAAAATATGTGGAAATATCAGTTCCCTACTTAAACTGTCCTACAACTACTAATTCTGTTGACTGAGGTATATGCCCTCTTCTTTTATCAAAATAAATATCAAATGTACTAAAGCCGTTTGGCGAGGCCAGCATCAACTGCACATTACATACTATGTGAAGAATAAGAAAAGGGGAAGATCACATGCAAATTATTACTGATATATCAGCAACTCCCCCCCCCCCCCAAAAAAAAGAAAAGAAAAGAAAAGAAAAGAAAAGAAAACACATGCACACACACACACACACACACACACACACAAAACCAAAAAAAACTGAAACTTGTTATTGAAAGCAACACTAACAGTTTATCTCAAAAGTAAAGAAGCAATGGCATAATGAACAACCTCACAGTTAAAGCTATACCATGACTTATTTCAGGAACAAAAAAGGAAACAATTCCAACAACCTCTAGAGTACAGAAAGCTAGGAGCCTAACATACTTGATCTAGTTCAAGTAAGTTTATCATGTTTTTTCTCCTTTCATTATGGGACTAACAGTTACAAGGCTTTTGAACATAAGAAATTGTCTATAGATATAAGAAAATGCTTTTTCATTACATACAATGGGAAGCAAACCCTTGCTGAGTTCTCCTTTCTCTGTCTTTTCAACTTTTGAGACAGTTTCTTTTTGTTATTAATTGCTCTTTTATATACACGTGTGTGCTTTGTTTAGTCACCTTAGATTCTCTTTTGATAAAGAAGATATTCAAAATAGTTTTTATCAATAATAACCCACCCAAAAGAAATGTGCACTCGCGGCTTCATCAAATTCCATGGATGCATCAAAGTGCGTCACTTGAATAATATTATATGCCTGTGGAAAATCTTAAGGATTTGGCATCATGATTTCAATTTTGATCTTATGGAAAATATCAAACTTTTCTTTTCTTATCTGTATGTTTTTCCAGTAGAGTGATAGAACATTTTAATATTCTTAAATCTTAACAACTAGAATTTGTTCAAACGAACATTCAGGTTTTAATAACTGGCAGTATTTATTCTGGAGCAATTTGAGAGTTCATAAGTATATAACTGATACTGTTTACGAGGAGCAAAAAAAAAAAAAAAAAAAGAGTTTGAGCTCAAGCACACAATCAAAAAACATAAATCTACTGTATCCATTGAGCTAAAACAAAAATTAGAAAGCCAAGATACAAGATATATATAGCACAACCATATTCTATAGACTGTTTTCTAAAATATGGGATCTACAATTTCAATTTGGTTGATCTAGGGTTTTGACCGTAACAATAACATTTAGCAAAAAAAAATGGGCAAGACTTACTTCTTGTGCCTCTGGACAAAAGGAGAGTTCTTCGCATCTTCATCTGAAAACGTTCAATTAGTTAACAATTACGAATCCAAATACACTTAAAATGTAGAGAGAGAATGTATGAATCAAATAATCAACAGACCAGTGAGACCGAGAGACATTTTGGTGATTATGGTGCCGGTGATGGCGAAACCGACGAGGAAGGGCCAGTTTCGGTTCCATTCTCGCCGGAAAAAGACTGGCCATGGATCGAATTTCCTCATTTAGGGATTTCCTTCGTTTCTATCTCCTCTCTCTAGGATTGAGTACAAGTATCAGCCAGTCGGATGGAAAACGATGCGGTTATGTAGTAGACTAGTGGGCTATTTGCTCAACGAAGGCCAAGATGTTTTCATGGGCTTTCCTGAACGGCCCAGTCTCCGCACGAAGATGAATTAAGTCGCATTATTCATGGTTGATTCTTTTTAAACACTCCATCCGTTTTAAAATATTACTCCCTCCGTTCCAAGATAAAAGTCTTTATTACTATTTTAGGTAGTCTTAAGTTAAATATCTATTTATCTTAAATGATTTATTTTTTACAATAATTTGCCTATAATACCCTTATTATTAATTTTTATATTTCTATTCTCTATGCATATTTATAGAGCATCACTAGTAATGTGCAGAAAACTATGCAATTAAATGAGAATTTAAATATGGACAATTTTATCATTTTATCCTCTTTTTTAATATGTGCAAAAAGTCAACCAGGATTTTTATCCTGGGACGGAGGGAGTAATACATATAAAAGACATATAATTTTATATTATAATATAAAAGTAGTAAAAAAAATTAATAAAAATTTAAATATGATTTGATTTGAGTCAAATTTAAACAATTTAATACTCCCTCTGTTTTAAAATTAAAAATACAATTTAGCTTTAAAGTTCAAACTGACGACATATTAAACTTCAAATGGCTGTAAATTTATTTATTTTAGTTGATACAATAATTATAATTGTATAGTATAAGACATAAATTATTAATCTTAAAATTTATTTCATTCTAAACTTTTTTTGAGTTGTACTAATTTTGGAATTTAATATATCGTCGTTAGATTTCAAAAGTCAAATTATATCTCTAATTTTAAACTAGGAGAGTATATAATTTGATTTATGGTTGACATCCCAAGACTAATCAAGCTCAACCAACCAAATGTGGAGGCAATAAATCGATTTCAATTTGACTAAAGGGTTGTTTATTTATATCTGAATTAGTTTGAATCTAATCAATTAAGTTATTCAAATTGTTTGTTTGATAAATTTTAAATTTTGAACGTGTTTGAATGTGTTTGAAATATTCATCCAAAAAAATTATGGTTAAATTAGTAAAAAATAGTGTTGAATGATATTTTTAACTACTGCCCTTATAGACAATTAAAAATTATATTTAATATACATATCCTTTTTATGATTGTGAACAAAATTTGTTGCTTAAAAATTGTTTTTTTGATTTTGTTTTAACAAATTGGTCAATAAACAATTTAATGAATGTTCGTATTCTTTTGTTTTGGTTTTATGGACTAATAGAATGTTATTAAAAAAACTAGTGTTTATTTCTAAAATTATATAACTAATAATATACTCCATCAAATAGGGGCAGAACTAGGGGGCCCTGTTTCAGAATAATTACTCTGGTATATAAACAAAGTAGCGGGAGAAGGGCGGAGCAATTGATGATCTAAGATGGGATTAAAGGAGATTCAGAGCAAAAGAAATTATGGGAGGAATCCAATTCAACTACAATCAAAGTTGAGGTAAGTCTTCAACCAATTAATTTACCAAACAAAGGATGTTCTACCTTTTTTTTAATAAGTTTATAGAAATTAGATGGAATATATTTATTATTGATGTGAAATTGGTTGTGGGAGTTTTGATTATGGAACCATGAAGGGTTCAGATGATATAAGGATGGAATTATGTATGGAGGTTATGTGTTATATGCTTGAATTTCATGAAACTATGATTTTTAAAGCTTGCATACCATGTGTTTGTATAAATGCCATAAAGAGGTTAATTTGGTTAAAACATGAAAACTAATGGGTTCTCTCTGTAAATTGATGTACATGCATGAGTTATAAGTTAACTCAAGTTGTTTGAGTGCTTGATCAGTTAAAAAAAATCACAAATTTCATTAGTTGTAAGTCTGACACCAAGTTTCTTGTTTACATAATCTTGAAATGTGTGAATACACAAGTAATTTTCCTTGAGTTTCTTTTCAGCTTCCTTCTGAGCATTTTACGGCCGCTTTAGCAGCCGCTTTCTCTGTCAACTTTTTCTTCCTCTCCAACGCCTGCTTAGCTTTAGTCATCTCCTCATCTCGCTTCAATTCCTTCAACTTCACCTCATCAACTTCATTTTCTTCGTAAGAGGAATTTCTTCGACTTTTCTAACTCAAATATTGCCTCTCTATCTTTCACTGGACTTTCCTCTACAGTACTTTTGCAAGAGGAATTTCTTCGGATGGGATTGTAGCTCGTATCGCTGCCGTCATGATTTTGCAAGTATATTTTGACCCCCCTCTCAAAAGTTTCTAGTTCCGCCACTGCCATCAAAGATTGTTTACAAGTTTATGTTTAAGGAAATTAATATTTTCACAACACTTTTTGATATTTTCACATAAAAAGTGTCGTTATAGATGTATAGTGATGGTGGAAATCGTCACTATAGGATCTATAACGACACTTTTCATGTGAAAATATTATTTTTTATTATGAATTTATCAATTTTCATGTTTAATTGTTCTTACATAACATTGCTTATTTATAATTACATAATAAATTTGTTCATAATAGTCTAGAAGATTAAAATAAAGAAATATACGTATTCAAATGTTTTAAACAAACAGTTATCAAACACGTCATTTCATTCTATATTCAGAGTTTCTTCTTCATTTAGCTCATTTATATTCTTTTATACAAGGTTCTTAGAATCGAACCGTTTATCGAACCGAAAAAGGTACCGGGTGGATGGATCACTGATCTAACCAATGGTCGAACCGTTATTCACCCAGTGACGTCATTAATATATAAAAATATATATGGGCAAAGGTCCAAAAATGCCCCTGACGTTTACCCCGACGTGCAACGTGCTTCCTATACTTTTTTTTGTCCAAAAGTACCCTTACATTATAAATTTAAGGTCAATTGTGCCCCTCCCTTTAACAAACCTGCCACCTAGACAAACGGACTGACACCTAGACCAATTTTGCTGACGAGGCATGAAGAGAGTTTAAACACAAAATCAGATTTGGTTTTGGTTTTCCATTTTCTTTTGTGAGTAGAGGAGATTTCGGATTTAGCAGTCGTATTTGGGAATGGAGTTTGGATTTGAGTTATGGATATTGGGGATCTGGTTGTGGTGTGTTTGGTTGAAGTGATTTTGGGTTTAGCTATTCCTCCGCCTTCTTTATTCTTCTGTCATCTCTCCACCATTGCCCTCTTCTGACCCCTCCTTCTTGCAGAACATCCATGCTTTAGAGCTTGGATCTGATCTGGTAAGTTGTGTGGGATGAGGCTTTTCGTGGGATTTGGTCTTAGAGTGTTGGATTTGGCTACTATTGTCGGAATCTAGATTCCAGTATGGCAGTGATTTCGCCGGAATCTGGGATTTGAATTTTGGGCGTTTGGTATTCATTTCAGCTTGCTCGGGGCTTGATATTTATCTATGTGTTGCGCCTGATTTAGGTTTGATTTATTGTGATCTTCGGCTTGTTTCCGACGGCCTTGTTATATTTTATTTCTTTATTTTGTTTTGGATGTCTGATTTGGGTTTGTGTTTTGGTGGTCTGTTCTCTGATTTCATGTGTTGTTATTATCTATATCTTCCATTATCTATATGATTTTTAAAGTTTGGTAAATGATTTATTGGAATTTCTGGAGAAGCTCTCTCATTCTGTGCATGTGTATATCTAGAGAATAAATTACATTTAAACCATCCAGTTCCTTCCAGCTTCTAGTGTCAATGAGTCATTACGGCAAGATGTAGTAATGGATTTAAAAAGTATTTTTATTAAATTCTGTAAGACCCCAACTTTTATGAATAAAGATTTAATTTCCTCTATATATATTATTTTGAAATAGTAAGGTGGTGATTTGATAAATATGGTAAATTATGGGTGAATGTGCAAATTTTACAAAGTAAGCAAGTGGTTATAAAATATTCGTTGTGTCGGGGAATATTCGTTTGGTCGAAGAAGATTTTTTTTGTCGGAGAATATTTGTATGACGGCGCAGTCATGGGTGGACCCCACAACGGAACAACTCCGCGATCTCTCTTTTCATATTGCTCCACCAAAATGTGTGTCGAAGATCACGATACATTTTGGTACTCCTAGGATGGATTGCAAACGGTGTGTTGTGTGCCTCCATCATGATTGTATACTTCAACTCAGAATTGTTAGGAACACAAAGCCTGGAGTTGACTCGAAGTATTCCTTCTGAAGTATTCGTCATCGATTCTTGCTTCTGGAATAGCACCTTCTTGCACCTTCTTCTTCATCTTTATCTGCTCCGGATCTGTAGCTTTAGCAGCTTTAACTTTATCAATCAAAGCTGGTTCTACGCGTATACTTGACATCATCGCATGGGTCCCTGGAGTCTTGAACTCTATCTCCATCCTTTGTAATCACACAAAATAGGCCTTGAAAGCATCGCATTCGTTCCCGCATATGATCTTCTACTCAACGCTTCAGCTATCACGTTCGCTTCTCCAGGATGGTATGATCGTAATCTTTTAATAACTCAAGCCAACGTCGTTGTCGCATGTTGAGTTCCTTTTGAGTGAAGAAATATTTAAGGCTCTTATGATCCGTAAAAATCTCCACTTTCTCTCCATACAGATAGTGTCTCCAGATCTTCAATGCTAAAATAACTGCTACCAACTCTAGATCATGAGTAGGATAATTTCTCTCATTATCCTTGAGTTGTCGCGAGGCATAGTCTATGACTTTCTCATGTTGCATGAGAACACATCCTAACCCTTTGCCCGAAGCATCGCTGTAGATAACAAATCCATCCGAACCAGATGGTATTGTCAGAACAGGTGCCGAAATGAGTTTCCTCTTAAGCTCTTGGAAGCTTTTCTCGCATTCCTAGTTCCATACGAATTTTGTATCTTTCCGAGTCAACTGAGTTAATGGAGTAGCGATTCGAGAAATTCTTCCACGAATCTCTGATAATAACCAGCTAAGCCCAAAAAACTACGTACTTCGGTCACCGACTTAGGTTGCTCCCAATTTTGTATTGCTTCAATCTTCGTCGGGTCAACAGATACTCCATATTTTGATACCATGTGCCCAAGGAATGCTACTTCCTCAAGCCAAAACTCGCACTTCTTCAACTTGGCATAAAGCTTGTTATCACGAAGCCTTTGGAGTACTAGCTTCAGGCGGTGCTCATGATCTTCACGGCTTTTGAAATAAATGAGGATGTCATCAATAAATAAAACCACGAACTGATCCAAATACTCCTTGAATACACGGTTAATCATATCCATGAAAGCAGCAGGAGCATTAGTCAATCCAAAAGACACGACTAAGAATTCATAATGCCCGTATCGAGTTCTGAAGGCAGTCTTCGAATATCCTCAGTTTTAATCTTCAGCTGATGATATCCAGAACGAAGATCGATCTTTGAAAAGAATTGTGCACCTTATAACTGGTCGAATAGGTCATCAATACGAGGTAGCGGATACTTATTCTTGATGGTGACATGGTTCAACTCTAGATTGTCAATACAAAGTCGCATACTCCCGTCTTTCTTCTTTACGAATAAAACAAGAGCACTCCAACGAGATGTACTAGGACGAATAAAATCGATGTCCAACAACTCCTGTAGTTGGACCTTTAACTCCTGAAGTTCAATAGGAGTCATTCGATATGGGGTTTTAAAAATGGGTTTTGTACCGGGTTCAAGGTCAATAAAAAATTCAACTTCACGTTCTGGGGGTAGACCGGAAAGTTCTTCATGAAATACATCAAAAAACTTATTGACCACAGAGATATTATTCAAATCTGACGTATTCTGGTTCAAATCAGTGACATGGGCTAAGAAAGTTTGACATCCGTTTTTCAATAAACGAATAGCTTTATGACTTGAAATGACATTGATTGATTTTAGGGGTTTGGTGGTTTGGATTCGCACAACAGGTTGATTAGGAATACGAAAACTAACAACCTTACGAAAATAATTAATTTTGGCATGATAAGTGGTTAACCAGTCAATTCTTAAAATCACATCAAATGCAACTATTTTCAAAGATATAAAATCAACAGGTAGGGTGAGGGTGCCAATTTGAATCAAACAAGATTTGTAAACTGTAGATGTAACAATGGTTTCTCCCAATGGAGTTTCAACAGATAAGTCAAAGTCTAATTTATCAGGAGTCAAGTTCAAACGTTGAGTACATGCAGGTGAAATAAAAGAATGGGTAGCACCGGTATCTAATAAGGTGTAAACTTCGTAAAAGTTTATTATCAGCTTATCCGTAATAACCTTGTTCGGGTTCCTTGCTTGTTGGGCAGTCACGACAAAAGCTCTTCCAGGAACCACCGACTTTGACTTGTCCGGAACTGCCTTAGGAATCACCACCCCCGCTGGACTTGGTTTCGCTACAGGACACACTCGAGCTATATGTCCTTCCTTTCCACAGTTATAGCACACCTTGGATTGTTGTGTGTAGTTGGGGCTGATGTGTTCCTCTTACCCGCATTTATAGCATACGACCAGCGGTCGTTCTCCTCCCCTAGAAACAGTTGATGTTGGTGCTGTTGTCGATGTTCTCACGTTCTCATTGTTGTACCTTCTCTTCTTGAAATCTCCCCCAGACTCACTTCTTCTATTATCATGGCTATGATTACCACCGGAGTGGTTACCGCTCCTGTCGTGATACTTTTCTCCTTGCTGGTTGTCATTGTTCCGATGACTGTTGCCACCAGTACGACCTTGGTTGTTGTCCCTTGGTTGAACATAATCATTATCTCATTCTAATAGCTGGGCCCTGTTCACTACATCTGAATATAGAGAAAATTTGTGAGAAATGAGGTATTAACGAATTTCTGGTTTCAAACCTCTCAGAAACATCCACGTCATACGTTCCTCATTCTCTACCAAATGAGGTGCAAACCGGGATAACTCTGAGAACTTAACCTCGTACTGGGACACCGTCATGTTGTTTTGTTCCAGTCTGATAAACTCTACATCTTTCATGTGACGAATACTTTCTGGAAAATACTTGTCATTAACAGTTTTTGAAATGCCTCCCAAGACATCTTGAGTGCGGCAGGCTGGGTACGCTTCACAGATTTTCACCAGTAATCTGTCTCTCCACGGAACATAAAGGTGGCGAATGAAACCTTCTGTTCCTCCGTGCATCCCAAGACATCAAATATCTTGGTAATTTGCTTAACCCACGTCTCTGCCTTGATTGGATCTGGCTTTTCCTGAAATTCTAGTGGTCCCAACTCTTTAAACTGTTTGGCAGTGACAAGTCGCGAGTTATTATTTCCACCTGTATTATGAACACGAGTCTCCCTCGTCTGGTTTTGCATGAACTGCAAAAAGCTTCTAAATATCCCATCGTTTATCGTTTCTTCGGTAGGGTTGCTAACAGGAGAAATATAGTCTTCCTATTGCACATTCTTCTGGTTGGTGATTAAAGGTGTCTCAACGGTCTCAATCACTCCATTGTTTAGATTTTCAGCTGCCATTCTCAAATACTGCCACAAAACAAGGGTTAATCAAATAAATTAACATATCCCATATTAACTCTATATTCCAAACAACCAATTAAATAACAAATAAGCTTAGGTAGGACACACTAGCGAAGGATTTACTCGTCTCTCCCCTCCTAGTTCTATTCTCAGATCTCCGCCAGAGATCATATCCCTAAGCTCTGATACCAACTGTGACGCCCCCAAAATAGGTTCAATACTCAACCCATTCTGAGTCGCCAAATACATGGTACAGAATTCAAATACAATCTTTTATAACAAAAGGTCGTGAGAAATATAACCATATAACAATGAATTTCAATGCAAATCGTATATAATATGAAATATAAACATTCAAATTCATTCCTTATTCATTATAATTATTATCCCACTATTTTATAGAATAGTGAGGGCTTCTACAGATCTAACTCTGATCATCACACTGTTCCCCGACTAGTTTCCGCAACGTTCTTATTCCCTGAAAAGGACAATAGATAAAAAGGATGAGCTCAACTGGCCAGTATATTATGACTAAGATAATAGAAAATAAATTATCGTTAGTCTTCAATAATTCAGATAAAATATTATGGACAACAAGTTTTAGATCAATATTCGCAGCGAAAATAACAATTCATTAGAAGAGTTAAGTAGAGAATGAAGTCCACTATCTTATATGATTTAAAAGTCCATCATCAATATTTTATCCCTGTAACATCAATCAATATACATCTCGAATCAAATATTCATCTTTGCACTACGGGCCAAAGATATTCATTTGTATCATCAGTTGGTCATGTTCATCTCAACACCTGTTCATCTTTGCACTACGGGCCAAAGATATTCATCAGGTAATCATTCATCTTTGCTCTACAGGCCAAATATATTCATTTATATCACCATTTAGGACTGAGGATGATGAAAAATAATATAAATAACGAATCCAATGAGATAGAGGACAAAGATTAGGGATTCGTAATCTAATTTATCCAATTTCAAGAATACTCCATAATAATACTTTGTGGAGCAAAATTCAAGAATAAAGATCAAAACTTAGATCCAATCAAAGATAGGACCCATAATAGCTAACTTGGACAAATAGAAGAAAATTTAATTTTTATGTGAATAGTGCCGTATACGTGAATAGTGACCACGACATGAAAAAGTAAAAATTTTATAATAAAATTCATACCAACATTCCAATGAAATGATACTAGATGAAACGCAACTTCAAAGAATTTTTGATCATTTCAGAAGTTATAAAAGCAATACTTACCGTAGTAAGTTTTAATTTGGGTATATGAAATGAAATATTATAGCTTTCATAATATGGAATATGAAAAAAAATAATATTTCTTACGAGTATTACAATAAAATAATATCCTTTACCTTAGTAGAAACTGAATTTGACTGGAATATCGGATATTATTCAGAGAAAATCTTGCACAAAAAGTTACACTCAAAGTACCCTTATACTCAAAAGAAATACCCACAATATTGCAATAGGAATGTTTAAAATATTTGGTGTCTTTAGGATGGAGGTTGTCTCCTCTTTTATAGTGCAACCTCGAAGTAAAAATCAAATACATTTGCCTAACTTTCTTTCTTTCTCCTCTACGCCTAACCTCTCACTTTCTCAGCCTAATTTTTCAACCTTTCCTGCCAAACTTTGAAATTTTCATGATTGGGGGCCCACTTTTTTTTTTGGAAAAGGATTTGCAAAAGGAGTAACCCTCCACTTTGAAAAATATGTAGGAGAGAAATCAAAATGTGCACGGAAGGTTTTGAAAAGAAAATTAAAACCAAAATGATAACTTCCACTTTTATTCACATGCTTGCAAATCTTATATATTATAATATTATTATTTAAACAATTATTTTATATTATAATAATATATTTAAATAAATATTTTATCGGAGAAGATAATTGCCAAACTTTCAACAAATATTTCATTCTAAAAATTATTTCATTTAAAATATTTCTTTATCATATAAATCAATAATTAATTATTCACAAATAATATTACAAAACTACAATATTGACAACTAGGTCGTTCTCAGGAAAGAGGGGGCCTTCCGATAAGGATTTCTTCTTACTGACGCGCAATTAAATAACCTCTCCTAGACAGAACTTCCTTAGACATTGTAAATAATGCTATGTAATATTATTATTCAAAGAATATGAATTATCGATTTGATAATTTGAAATACTGTGCAATGATAATTATTGAATCAATAATATAAAATATCAACGAAGCAATTATTGAATCAATAAAATATTATGCAATTATTAATGTAGCAATTATTGAATCAATAATATAAAATATTGAACTGTAATTACCATAACAATAATTGAGTAAATGTCTTCTTACGTAAGAACCAATAATTAGAATTACTGTGTAATACCGTGTGCTACTGTGCAACACCGCGTATTCCTGTATTTTAACTACCTGGTATTTCAACAGTTCTAACGGTAACAACTACGCCGTTATTTTTAGAAAACTCATTCTTATCGTTTTCTTCATTCGACAGTTATTCCGTTATGGGACCCACAAATGGCTATGCCGTCGTACGAATATTCCCCGACAACAAGAATATTTCACGACCAAACGAATATGACTCGACAACAATGGATATTTTATGACCACTTGCTTATTTTGCAAAATTTACACATATTACCCCATAACTTACCACATTCATCAAATCAACATATTACTATTTAAAATAATATATAGAGGAAATTAAATCTTTATTCATAAAAGTTGGAGTCTTACACCCCTCTTTTCTGGGAACGATCTGGTTGTAATTATTATGATTCTGTAATATTATTTGTGAATAATAATTAATTATTGATAAAATGATAAGTAAATATTTATTCAATTTTGATATAAAGGGAAGAATTTTTAGTATGAGACATTTGCTGAAAGTTGACATTTTATCTTCTCCGATAAAATATTTATTCAAATACATTATTATAATAGTATAATGTGATAATATAATAATATAATTTTATAATTTAAATGATGACATTATTTTTATGGTATAAAAATAAAATGAGGTGGAAGAGGAAAAAAAGTAGAATTGAAATTCTTTTAATAATTATAAATATTTTAATATATATATATATATATATATATATATATATTATAAACATGTGAGAATTGAATTTGGTGGAGGCTTTGTTGAAATCATCCTTGGTGTCCTGAGTCTTTATTTTCAAAGGTGGAGGCTTGAAAAATTCATCCGTGAGTATAAAAAGTCAACATTGGTGTTCTGGTATTTTTATATAAATAGGGTACTTAGATAGAAATAAAAATCACATCAGAATCATAAAATTTTCTCTCTATAATATTGGGCGTATTTCTTGTGAGTATAAGTATAGTTTGAGTGTGAATTACGGTGCAAGATTTTTCTCAACAAAATATTCGATATTTCAGTCAGATCTAGTATTTTACTAAGGTAAATGATATTATTTTTCTCGTAAATGATGTTATTTCCTTTCAAGATTCATAAAGAATATTATTTTCTTTCATATTCTATATTACGAAAGTGATAATATTTTATTTTATATTTCTAAATTTGAACTTACCACGGTAAGTATTGTTTCTATAATTCCTGAAATGATCAGAATTTCTTTGAGTTTTGCGCTTCATCTAATATCATTTCACTGAAATATTGGTCTGAAATTTTTATGAAATTTTTATCTTTTCATGACGAGTTACTATTCACCAGTTACTATTCATGAGTTTTTTCTGTCCAAATTATCTTTGATTGTATCCATGTTTTGATCTTCATTCTTGAATTTTGCTCCACAATTAATTATTATGGAGTATTCTTGAACTTAGATAAAATAAATTACGAATCCCTAATCTTTGTCCTTTATCTCACTGAATTCGTTTTTTAAAATATTTTTCATCATCCTTAGTCTTAAATGATGATACAAATGAATATCTTTGGCCTGTAATGCAAAGATGAATGATTACTTGATGAATATCTTTGGCATGTAGTGCAAAGATGAATAATTACCTGATGAATATCTTTGGTCCGTAGTGCAAAGATGGAAAGATGTTGAGATGAACATGACCATTGGTGATACAAATGAATACCTTTGGCTCGTAGTGCAAAGATGAATATTTGATTTGAGATATATATTGATTGATGTTACAGGGATAAAATATTGATGATGGACTTTTAAATCATAGAAGATAGTAGACATCATTCTCTACGTAACACTTCTAATAAATTGTTAATTCTGATGCAGTTGTTGATCTAAAACTTGTTGTCCATAATATTTTATCTGATGTGTTGAAGACTAACGATAAATTATTTTTCATTATCTTAGTCATAATATTCTTTACTGAGCTAGTTGAGCTCACCCTTTTTTCTATTGTTCTCTTCAAAAAATGAGAATATCGCGGGTACTAGTCGGGAAATGGAGTGATGGTCCAAGTTAGAACTGTAGAAGTTCTCACTATTTTTTTTATAAAATAGTGTGATAATAAATATAATGAGGACTTAGTTTGAATGTTTATATTTTTTACATGTCAGTATTGACACTCACAGTTGTGTGGTCGTATTTTGCACGACCGTTTGATATAAAAGATTGTATTTGAATTCTGTACCATGTATTTGACGACTCAAAATGAATTGAGTATTGAACCTATTTTGGGGGCGTCACAAATTCACTTAATCTTATGCTTGCTAAATTCGGTTGTGAATTCATTATATGATTCTAGTGTTCAGCAGATTGTGACCACATTTTAAAAATATTAAAGTAGTACTGACTCAAATCTTACACTTATTTCAGTTCTTCTTCCATGTTCAACCGCCATCCCATCGCTGTACATTGATCTTCTTATCCTCATCCTCTATCGGCCCACCCAATTTGGATCTACTTTGGAGCTTTGGCGATTTGGGTCTGTGATGCTTCAGTTTGTGGCTGATGTGGTTATGTTGGGGTTGGGTAAGGATTTGTGTAAGGGGTTTTCCTTTTTCTTTTCGCCAGATGTCCTTCATGGTTTAGGTGATCGGAAACCATGGTTTCCCGGCTATTGCAGATGTAGCTTCCATTTTTGGATTTTGTGTTTGATCTGAATACCTTGTCCGAAGTCTAAATTTAGTTTAACTCTCTTCATGCCTCGTCAACAAAATTCGTCCAGGTGTCAGCAAAAAATGTTCACATGTAAGCGGAGTTAGTCTAGGTGGCAGGTCTGTTAACTGGAGCAGCACAATTGACCTTAAATTTGTAACGTTAATGGTACTTTTGGACCAAAAAAAAGTATAAATAGCACGTTGGACATCAAGGTAAACGTCAGGGGAATTTTTGGTCCTTTGCCCAAATATATATTATTAGTAATTAATAAAAAATTTAAAAATCTCATTTTTCATGAATGAAAACATAATAAAGATGAGTTAAAATATTAATAAAAGTGGTTAATTTTAATATAAAATTTTTTTTTGTAAAAAAAATAATAATTAAAAACCGGGTCAACTGGGTCAATTAACAGGGTTTACCGGTTAGACCGATGGTCAACGGGCCAACCTGGGTTTTGACCAAAATCGGTTCACTGGATCAAACCGGACGGCAGACCGATTCCGATTTTTATCGGTCCGATCGCTGATCCGGTCCGATTTTTAAAATATTACTTTTATATATTCATATTTTTTCATTCAGATTAATAAAACAGCACATAAGTCTCGTGTAGTTGATGAACCAATTGAAGATTATTAAATTTTATGCAACAAACTTACAAGCAAGGCACGAGTTAGTTTCTAAAATTGTTTTAAAAAGATTTTATTTGTATTATGTTTTATTAAATGTTAAAATTTTAGATGTATTTTTGTTAATCCTATAAGCTATATATCAACTATATTTCTATAAAAATGAAAAAATTAAACTCGAAAGTATTAAAAATAATTTTTAAAAAAAGAAGTGAAGAATTTATATTGATTATTTTTGTAAAATTCTATCTTACACATACAAAGTGGTGGTGCTAAGTTACATCACAATGACAAATTAATTTTACGAAAAAAAAGGAATTAAGAAAAATGAAGGAGTATAAGGCTTATATATATATATAACATGTTCGTATGAGTATGTTGATAAGTAATATTAATTATATATATATTTTTTGCATTGAATATGTATAAGTAGTATAGAGAAAATATGAATTTACATGAATTTAAAAATGTGAATAATTAAATATATTTTTTATTCAATTTACACTACTAAAATTGTGAAGTTACATATTAATGAATTTGAAAGTTGTTATAATAAGAAAAGAAAAAAAAAGATAAATAATTAATATGGTAGTGAGAGAAAGTGAATGAAATGAAAAATAAAAGTTCAATGAACAATTCATTAATACAACTTCAATGAATAATAATTTATTAACTACGTTTGAGTCAACTCATTTGAGTTAAATCACAAATGAGTTAATTCGACCAACCAAATTAATCTAATTCAATTGAGAAATGAACAAGTTGTTGACTTATTATAAGAAACTAATAAATCTACAACACAGAAAATGATATTTATATATGAAAACCGTCGTTATAGATCCTACAACGACGATTTTCATAAGGTGCCAAATGACACCGCTCTAACAAAATCTTGTATTAGAACCGTACCGTCCCGATTCATTGAATTGTGGTATCATGATTGTACCGTAATTTGTACTTTAAATTGCAACAAAAATAAAATTTACATAACAAAAATAAATTGTAATTTAGAAATAGATAGAATTTCCAAGTCATAATTGTCAATTCCCATGGCTTGCAATTTTCCAGGCAAGAGCGCAGTCTCTCTAAGACTTGTATATTACAGTCACAGACGCAGTAACAGAGTAATTGTTACAGTAACTGGTGAATGCAAACCAAACACTAAAACAGGACTTCCCTCGGTAAAGACTTCAGAGGAAACAGCTTGTTCATATGCTACATAGTGCACATCCGATGACACCCCAACCAGATAAAGGTTTATAACCTAAAGCAAGATACACCAAAATAAAATCCCTTGAGCAAGATCAAGTGCTGAAAAAAATTTGAATTTCGGGAAATGTAGCTCTTATTTAGTCGGAAAAAAAAAACCTGGGGCAGTATCGCAGGGACAACAGCAGTCGGCGACTCTTGGCTAACCGCGCAAGATATATGATCCAGCTCGATGTCCTGCAAAGCCACCCATTAACTTCAATTATACATTCAGACCAGCTAAAATTTATCTACAGCCTTGCTTAGTTAAAAAAGCAACATAATTATAGACATAATGGATGCTACGCTACATCTTTTATCCGGGAAGGATTTAAAATGAAATATGCATGCATGGATAAGTATTGCAGAATGTTATTGTCTCGCAATCTAACAGTTGATTCAAACATTTTAGTATCCTTTTGTGCAATGAATTTCCTCTTTTATTTGAATCGACTATATAAATGGGGCAGGTCTTCTTAGAAAAGAAGATGCACCTTAAACCTTGCATATACCATCCTATATAAGATGGATTGAATTGTATTCTTATGGAACCTCACAGTACTAAGTACATGTTAGGGAGGACTCGCTCAACTTGGAACTCAATCAGTCAATCTGACCCAAAAGCTTAAGCCAGATCTTGTAACCAACTTCGTATATTGAGAGTTCGGCTTCATAATCAAATTCCAATATGTCAACTCACATATTACCTTAACAAATCTCCCGAGTAAGTTCCAATACCATCAAACTGCTCCTCCTAAAGTGTGAAGTTGTTCTCTCTCAACACACAAAGTGCTGCGGGTAAATGAATTATTTAAGAGTCTGTCAAACTCACAAATAGAATATGTCAAGCTGCTCTGACTTGAGAATTGAGCAGTGATCTACCCAGATTCCTCAACAGAAAAAAAGTTAACTCACATGATACCTTAACAGTACATATTATAAAGTAAAAAGTACACACTTCAAATACATGAAAGAGACTACAGAAACAAGAAAAAAGCCCAAACCTCAAATAGATATTTCAATTGCTTTTCGATTTCATACATAAACATCTTGTCATCATCAAATATGATTTATTTGTCTAGTGTTGCCGTTCACTTCTGGCATTATGATCATACCTTGAATGAGCAGCATAATAGGCACTCCTGATGATTGCACACCTGCTTCAATAGTGACTTCTGAATCTGGAAATTGAACCTTAGCCACTCACCGCCCAACTTGAATCTGGTTTAAAATATAAAAAAAGAAAAGAAATAGAGAGAGAAACAAAGAAAGTGTTTTAACCTTTAAATTACTCTAAAAAACATTAAGGAAAAATTTGTTATTGAAGTTTAATTTAAAAAATGTATCCTCAGAAGCTTGTTTGGCACAATAGATAACTATAAAGTATAAACTAATGATAATCATACACAAAAGCGAACAGGTTCATCTTTGAGATCTACATTGTTTATGATGATTTATCAATACCATTGTACATACATATATGTATGTCTGTAACTGTGATGAGGATCTCTGGATTTATAAGCAATAAGAACCAATCTGAGCTGCTGACACAACTTCATTAAATTCCACAAATGAAATATTTGAAAATACTTGCATAGAGCTATTGATAGACTTTCCCATTTTAGCATAACTCAGAAAACGTATTGTGTTGATTACAACTCCAAGTTCTTTCGTACTTGAAAAACCTGTGCACAATTTCTTATCTATGTAGTTGGACGTAGCGCGTAACACCGGGAATCCATGTTTATGTTAAAATATGCATATTTTAAGAATTCACGTTTTCAATACATAGAGCATTGTAGTGTTGTACTTGCCTTGAGCTTTGGTATATCCAGTTAGCACAAGTAACAGCTTTTGGAAAGGGACTTAGCTTATGGTTCACATAAAGAGATGATCCAGCTGGTGGCATTGCTGTCTTCACAAAGAATAGCAGGACAGAGTCAGCACCAAGGATTTCATTGATTGGAAAGTAAAACAAATCAGAGCAGGTTCGGAGAGCAATCTCTTTCACTCCTTCAAAAACCTGTAAGACAATATGTTATACATCAGGGATATAGGTGCATAAAGAATAAAAACTCAAGGGAACTCGAATTATCCTGCATCTGTTTCTCCAGAGCCCGAAAAGGGTCAAATTTCTTCATATGGAGATATAACTTCTAGTAGTGACTAAAAACCTATTCAATTTGGCCATTATCTTTTGACACACACCAAGTTCCTTCAAGTTCACAAGTCACAACTAGTACACCATGTCCAATTATACTGTCGAAACATAATTAAAAGTTAATTTACTGTTCGATGCATATGCCAACAGAATGCATTCACAAGTTGACGTAACATACTCCCAAGGATCCTTAAAGAGACAGCATGAGAAGATTTTACTTATACAAACAAGGTTTGTTATAAATCTGTATTACTGTGAAACATTCTACAATCCAGCAGTAGTGAACCTGCATCATATCAGATGAAATTTTGCCTCTTATAGCGATTAATTTTATTTTAGAATGATCAATAATATGACACGCACACACAAACATATTATACACACATTTAAGTTGCCCTACTACTGTAAATTTAGAGGGGGATTCCAATAGAAGTCCTTTCGTCTCATGACTTATCTGTGACTGTAAGTTGAATGAATAAACAGATGAAATCAAGAAAAAGATGGAAGAATTCAAAGAACGGTTAGGAACAGAGAAATGGACAAACGAAAGTAAAGTGTACAGATTCACAAAGAAATACTTTGTCGATAGGAACTAAAAAAGAGATATCGAAGTAACTATTTTACTTCGACTGGACGCAAACTGGATGGCAAACTTCGCTCTCAACAATGTTGTATAACTCTCTTATTTTCCTGAGCCACCGAAATGAAAGTAGTATGCATACAAGCCAATCATGTATGATGATAAAGCATCTATATTGGAGACGATCTTATTTATTTATTAATAAAAATATTAACTTATTAAAGGCATTTAATTATCTATATGATGTTTTTATAATATGTAAATAACCCATAGTTTTAAACAATGCTTTTAGAATCATGATGTTGATCATGCTAATGAGATCTAAATTCTTAGAAAGCTTAAAACTAAAATAGTTCCCAATCGTTGGATTACTAAAAAGGGGATTAGTAAATCCGGATAAATTGGTACATATGTTGCTTGCTTATTGGATGAGGATAACTGATCTCATGATCATTTGTATAGAGACACTAAAACAAGTATGTAGGTGCTTATTGGAGAATAAGTTCACTGAACGTGACTCGCTATGGAATACCTAATGGAGTTTTACTTGCCTGTCAATAGGAATTCCTAATGTGATAGTAATACAAGTGATCCTTGGACTTGAGATCATCATAGTATCTTGTATGTAATGAATTATACTTTGACTTATTCTTTAAAAACCCTTAAGGTATATTAAAGGGTATGTTTGGTTATAATAAGTTACATATGGAGATAATGAATGGTCAATAAAGAATGTACCACTTCTAGTAAAAGAAGAGATGTTCTATGTGATTTGTTAAATGACAGCCCAGTAGTCCTTGGCCAAGGCAGAATGAAATTAAAAGGAGTTTCTAATTTGCATTATTTAGAGTTGTGCATTTTCTAATCAAAATACATATAATTAAATAAAATAAGACTTGACAGTAATTCCATATCTTATATTTAATTGGGACATTGTATGGTGGAAGGATTGAATTGTACGGTAACTATTTACTCACAGGTTCTTTTATGATTAATGTTGAAATCTATATTATCTGAAAAGTCATTAATCGCTATGGAGGCTTATCCCTATTGTAGAATAAATATTATTTATTTAAATAAATTATTAGTTTAATTTATTTATTTAAATAAAATTGAATTGTTCTAATTGATTTATTCACAACCGGTTTAATATGGAGAACCTAAAGGGTCACACCATAAAAGGAAGAATAATTGTTTAAGAAAGTAATGGCATAATCGTAATAATGTATTAAGTGTAATTAATTTAATCTATGTTGATAAAATAAATTAAATAGCTTAATGTTTATTATTTAATATTTTGAAAATATTAAATATAAATTAATAAGAGGAGTCTTATTAATATTATTACAATTATTATTATTTTAATTTCTACAGGAGTTTAGGAATTAATTTAATATTAGTACTCTCATTTATTCCTAATAAGATTAGGAGACAAATTAATTATATGAATTTAATTAATTATTCCCAATGTAGTAAGAAGCCTAAATTAATTAAAGGAGTTTAATTAATTAAATGAAACCCCGTGTCTAATAGGATTAGAAGGGTTGACCAATATCTATATAAGAGGAGTCTTATAATAGATATCAGTTGATGCAATTCCAATTGTTGGAGAGTACTCCTTTTCTATAGAGGATAGAAAACTAGGGTTTAGCCAACCACCCTCCTTCTTGATAATTCCTCTTCCTTGGTGGATCACCTCTAGATGCCAAACACTTGAGTGGCTAACGTTGATCAAAGGAAGGAATCTAACCCGGAAATTCAAAGAGATTACGAAGAACAAGGAGTTGAACTCGTACCTGTGGAAGCTTCGTTCTACAAGGGTATGATTCTATAACTTCTTATTTATCGTTTTAAATTAATAATTTGAATAAAGGATGATCCGGGTAATAGTTTTGTAGAAATTTTTAAACTCTGATATACCATGCTTCTACTAATTTTTGCAATTTGATTGCGCTCACGATTTTGTACAAACCCAACACGAAAGGCATTTTCTCTCCTCTTGAATGATCCAGTAGGGGTATCTTAACCCAGATGTGTATTAGTTAGTTTTGTTTTGGGCCTTAAATCCCGCATAGACCAAAAAAAATAAAGTAAGGAAGCAATGCATATTTATTTCCTAGTCTATAGTGGATCTGCATAGCAGAGCCCAATCTTCTTAATAGCTGATCCTGTTGCCCTACCGTGTGTGGGGATTGGATCTCCCCCTCTCTCTATCTAGAGTTCAATCCATGATTTTATCCTCTATTAGGAGAGTTTGGGCTGTTCAATGTATATATTTGCCAGGAGTTAGAGGTTATTCCTTATAGGGAACAATGTATGGGGATAATTTTCACCTTTCCTTTTCGTAGGGACTCTCATCTCAAGCCTCTAAAACTCTAAAGTCTAAATTGGATGTATGTAACCCTGGCAGAGGAATTACTTTTATTTTGAATTACTACTATCAATCAAAGATCCTATGCCCAAGAATAATGGCAGAAGTTCTTCCAAGCCCACATTATGTATGGGATCATTCCATACAGTGACGATCATATGTAGAAGTTCATATTCTTCCGTCATTGATAAACAATTTGTTGGACAAATCTCAACACAATTACCACAAAATATAGGGAAGGAGAAAGATCTTCGTCGGCGGATCTCTCTTGTTCCTGTTTAGTTCCCTTCGTTTCGGAAGTTGTTTCTATTTCTACATATGTTTCTTTCTCACTTTCTTTCATTTTTGGTTTTTTTTTTCCAGTTTCTTAGTAATAATGGGTCACGGTATTCTGCTTAAATTGTAGACACATATAATAAATACTTCCTCCGTTATCAAACGGAAAAGGAGAATAAGAAGACTCTATTTATAGAGAATTTAATATTCAGTTAATATCTTTGCATAATGAATTAATTCAAGGGGAAGAAGAAGAAGCTAGTAGATTGAGAAGGGTTGGTGAACTACTCCATCTTCCTCCATCCCTCTAGCCATCATCAGCTTTAATTTTCATTAATAATAGTAGACTAGGCCAATGGACTAACACACGGCTGATATATAAAAGTGTGACACTGATTTTGGGACAAAGCTCATTACTCTCTAATTTATCAGTAAAATGGGTCTTATTATACTAAGATTAATTCCCTTCGGGCTTATTAAATTAATTATAATGATTTAACATTACTACACTAAATTCAACTATGGGCACATATATATGTACCTACCCACATATAGGAAGTATACTTATATTTTAAATATACACCAATATATAATCTTATATCCCATGTAAATTGGGCTAGTCCAAATAATATTTTAATTGGGCTAAATATAAATTAATTGGGTACTCTTAACCCATTATTTTCTATCACACTTAAATATCACAATGATTAATATCAATCATTTATTATCTTTCTATTAATTCTCTTTTAATAATTCCAGTTAAACCTTCAATCTGGTTTAACTTTATTACTCAGGCCACACAAGGCTCATTTATCTCATTTACTGGAGTTATATAACTCAAGCTCATTATCTCTACAATAAAATATTAGGGGTCTAGGCCACGTTTGGCTTTTCCCCAATTCCCATTATTTTAATATTTATGTAATATAAAGTTTGTGTCACACTTTACCTTAACATTTAATTACCTTAAATGATTATATATTATGAACTTGTACTCATAACATCTTTATCCAAATAGTAATTTTCTTACAATAATTAGTATGTACTACACTAATTAATATAATATAATTCTTTCATTTCATTTCTTCCTTAAATTGATCCAAGACAATTTTCTTTAATCACCACATAAGGTATTAACTTAACGCATCAATCTCTAACCAGTAATTTCTTATAACTATATTAATTCTCTTCTTTTATTAATCACTTATCTTTCAAATATTAACTCTTTTTATATATTACAATACTATGTAATATATTAAAAATATTAAATATTAATTAACATATTTCTTTCATACTCTTATGATAAACACATATATTAATTCACCATCTTATGTAAGTGAATTAATCCTTTCTATTCAATTCAATATCATGCCACTACAACGCAAAGCTTTATAATGAAATATTTTATAATATCATTTAATTAACCAACATTTATTTCGGGTTAATTAATTTCCATAATCAATTCTCATTCAATTCATGATTTGTTATCTCAATCCATTCATGGACACTTTGAATATCAAATATGACCCATATGATAACCTATTAGTCACTAATATACAAATCTTAAAATTCAGATTACACAAATTCTCAGAATTTTCTACAGACCGGCACAGCTGCGCTGGTATAAGGCTTGGAGGTGGCGCAGCTGCGCCACCACAAGTTCATAGGCAGACAAGTTCTGCTATAGCAGAACTATAATCTCAATTCTTAAATACTTGAACATGCTTTTTGATGTGCTATCTTGCTACATCGGTTAACCAACATATTTTATTACCTCCTTCAATGATTCAAAGTTTAAACTATAAGTTCAAACTCTATTCCCCTATAAGGTTCTCATATATATGTATATATATCTAATTCTTTCCACATAGTTCAAGATATATATATACATATATATATATATATATAACACATGTATATTTCGTTAATCTTCACTTCTCGCGGTATATTAAATCAACTAATAATTCACTAACCAATGTTTATCTAAAGATATATTGGTCATATTCTCTCTCTCTTCAACAACGTACATATACTCCAGAAAATGGTGATTATCAAAGATATTTAATGTCACCAATCTTATCATGATAAATAATTATATAAATTATTTAATACCGATAGATAAATCTTATCCACTTCCTTTATCTTCACTGAACTGTCTCCAAAATAAATAACGAATATATTTATTAACCACAAAAATCACATAAATGTTCTTATTCGAACACATCTCATACTTTAATAATTTTATTTATTAAATCTTTACTTAATAATATCTGAAAATTCGAGTTCTTATACACCCTATTTTCAAAAAATTTAGGATTAGCTTTTAAAGCTATAAATTACAACTTTTACAAGCTATTTTGTACAAATTGTATTTAAATTCATACAATTTATACAAGCTATATCTGATCTCAAGGTCATTTAGATGTGAATAATTGGCATTGGCAGTTATAGGGTTTTAATATGACATACTTAATTTTAATTTTATATATGCATATTGTTTTTAATTTTTCCTAAATTACCTCTGTGGCAAACCAAAATTTCCCTCTCACAATTCATACAATTTGGTTCTCTCACAAATTTTTTTTCTAATAAATAACACTTTTTTTTCAATACAAGGGCAATATAGATAATTAATATTATATTTAATGTTATAAAATTATTTCCTTAATACTTATGTACAACTTTAAAACAATTTATATTAAGCGATGGAGGGAGTACTAAATATCACGAAATTAAATAAAGGAAGAGGGTTACAATAATAATGTTATTATGCTTTTAAGCCATTGTTTTATTTTAGACAAATATGCCAAAGTTAATTGTCAGTTTTAAAATTTCCAAATAAAAGCAATCACCCACAAAATTTATGCCCTATTAATATTAACTACCGAAAATAACATAATTTGTTAAAAAGAATTAGATTTTATTAATTATTACTTCCTCCGTCCCAAAATAATTGCTCAGTTTTGACTTTTTTTAGTCAAATTGACTATTTTTAAAATTAATAATTAAGCATGTATAAATATATTTTTAACATTATAAAAATTGGTATTAGTAGTAAATTGTATATATATATTTTTTGTTATAACTTCACCTATATTTTGGCAAAAATGGTACAAAAAATAGTTTTAAAAAATAGTCAATTTGACTAAAAAAAGTCAAAACTGAGCAATTATTTTGGGACAGAGGGAGTAAGATATATATATATATACACATATACACACACTTAGTATGGTCAAATGGTGTAGGTTGTCAGCATACAATATCACTTTCAACACCAAAATATAACAGCACGACACGGGTTACTTAGACTCATCAGGCATCACATAGAGATCTTGTAATAATAAGTGACTAAGAACGGATATATTAATGCAGTTTGTTACAAAACTAAATTAAAAACTTGAGTTGATGGCCAAGATATCAGAAAGATAACAGACTAGAACAAAAAAGTTGAAGCCAAATCAAAGAATTGGAGATTCCATGGTGTTATCTTTGAATGTCTATCAACTAAGGGTAATGCTAGGGATCTCAAATTTTTGGTCTTAAAAAGTTTCTCAAATGATGTGTCATCATTATATTGGTTGAGTAAATCGCATGTGATTGGCTATGTCATCAAATATCATTAAAAAATTCAATGGCACGTCATTTGAGACCCATTTGAGACTACAAATTTGAGACCCCTAACATTACCCATCAATTAAAGAGCTCAAATATTAGATCACGTTCAATTATTTCCATTTTCCCTTTCATCCTAGGTGATGACATTATAATGCAAGTAAACTAAACTCTTTCACAAAATATTTTGACAACGATTTAATAAATTAAGAAAAATATAGAAAAAATAATTATATGGCAGGTAATACTTTGTATGTACGTTATGTTTCTGGGGCTTAGATTTTTTCCTTTCCTAGTGGCTATGCCAAGGTTGGTGGGTGAGTATCTTATAGTTTTCTCCCGGTTTCTTGCTTCCTTGCTGGAAAGTTGGCAAAACTTCTAGTTTTGACAATCCTCAAAAAACAAGATTGGATGATCCTTAGCATTCTCCACCATCTTTAAGTAATTTAAAGGCAATATCAGGCTTTTAAGTTCTTCAATTGACCTACTATTTTAAAATTTTCTTTAATAAACTGGAAAAACAAAGCTTATAATTATAATATGTAGAAAATAAGGAATTTGGTTAGATGAAATCATAGCGCATGTAACTCCACCAGGAATGCTACAAAAATCTACACTTGAGAAATTAAAGTAATGACATGCTTAACGAATTCAAGAAAACACAAAATTTTACATGCAAGTGGATTTATGCTTGATAACTTGATTATCACATTAAAAACCTTCATCCTTGGGATTAAGACCCAGTCCAGAGCACTTCGCGTAACTTCTGGGGAAAACTCTCTCATGGACTCCTCAGACAATAGGAAGAACCTATAATGCATAAAGAGAAAGAGAATAAGTACTTGAATTGAAATTGCTATCATATATCTATGCTGGGTTCCTTGGTTCAACATCACTGAAAACTACCCTTTGGAATTATCAGCAGCCTTAGATGAATATTGATAAGAGTTGACTGCAGATTCATAGTTTGTGTCAATAGTTGTTGCAGATACCTGCAACAAAATTATCACTAAATTAAGAATGTGGCAAAGCATCTGAAGAACTATTGAGTTTGTATATCTTGCATTTTTAGCAGCAAGAGTGCAATTACTATGTAAAACGCAAGTGCTTCATTAATTAGTATGTCTTTATTTTTATCACGATGCGACACAAAAATCATCAATAAGTCATAAATAGTAATTCCAGAAAATTTATGGAACCACATCAAATGAGAGTACTCTTCCACAAAACAAAAGTAAATATTTAGTCAACATTTACATTAATTTCAGATGGCAATAGGGTGGATTCAATAAAATATCCTAATTCCGCTATACACTGGTTCTTTATTTCCACTATATATGAAGAAATCCGAAAAAAACTACAATCATATATTTACAACTATAAGTAAATAAATCCGGAAAAAAGTCGGGAATAATATGCCTTGAACAATGAGACCATGAATCTGAGAAAGGTCAGCAATCATATGCATTATGAGAAATATTCCGACAAAAATCAATACTCCTAATATCTAGCAATCAGTCAATGAATCCGACAATTCTTTGCAATCATTTTCTTCCGGTGATAAGGTAAAACTGACAATAATATAAATCATAAATAAATCCTACAAGAACTAACAATCACATGCTTCCAGCACAAAGTCGACTAATCAAAGAAAAATCAGCAAACAGATGCTTTAGCAGTTTAAAAACAGATTTTGAAAGTTGTAAAGCCAGAAAATCCTCAAGTAAAACCTAAACCCTCATTATAAAAGGAAATACTTGCAATGGCAGCCATACATTTTGCAGGAGCTTCCGAATGTATTCATTCTCCCTGACTAGCTGCAGCAGCTCTTTCTGAAGGAAATCATTCTCTACCAACAGTAGCTTATTAGTTGCAGCCATCTTATCATTTACTGACTGAAATTCAAGAGCATCTTTCCTCTGTTTCTCAAGACACCTGCAAGAAAAAGAAATATTAACTTCTCTTAATATACTTGAGTACCTTTTAATCAACAAACACAAACCCAGAATGATCCTTGAAATCAGAGCATATTAGATAATCAATGACATTCTGCATAATTAAGATTAGGATGTTACATAATTCTACAGGAAAACAAAGCACATGTGTATACTTCTGCATGCATATTTAATTTTGTGATCTGTCCGTCCCCTTGGATAAAATAAGAGAACTTATCTGAAGGATAGAAAGAAGAGAAAATGCTCCCTCATGAAAAGAAAACTAAAACCAAAGCCTTGTGAATGATTGCTTAACTTTTTGAAACCTATTTCTGTACAAGACTGAACTTCATAAGGAAACCCATGAATGCATGCTCAATTTCGATTAAAAATACGAACAAGACAGACGTGGTAAAGTCTTATTAAATAACTCTAAAAGTTAAAACAGATCTAGCTAATCTGAGCATGCAAGCCAATAAAAGTAGAAGAATTAAGTATTTCACAGGCTCACTGAACAAACGCACAGAAAAAAATTGTTATATGAAGTAAATATAGTTACCAAAGCCTTTACCTGCGATTTTGAAACCAGACCTTGATCTGCTCAGAATCAAGGTTGGAAAGGATTGGATTCTCACTGATCATCCCAAGCCTCTGAGAGTGACTGGGCTTTGCACACTCTCCAAACAATTGCTCAAGAACCATAACCTGATCAGCTGTGTACTGAACGAACTCATTTGTGAGAGTTCCTTGGCTTTCACCATTGCCTCTGCCGCAGCTTCCAGAACCATAATTCCCCTTCATTTTCATTTCCACAACTAAAACTCAAAACTACCAGCCACAATTTGATACCTAAAGGTTAAGGCCTTGAAGCTATAGTAGCTGCTTGTATAAACAAGCTGTTTTTGGACTAAATTGCTTCGTGAACTCCGCCTATGGGTAGATTATAGCTGCTAAGTGTATGGTGATATCAGTTTTCAATTCAAAGACCCAGAAACGTACCAGAGCTTGCCTTGTTACTTCTCGTAACACTATAGTTTTTTGTTTGATTGTGGGGGGTTACTAAGCAATCCAAAACTAATTCTGTCTTTTCCTCTCAAACTCCACAAAGGATAAGTATAAAGGGACAAACAATTTTCCAACCCCATTGTCTTCTTCTTGAACATATGTTGAAATCTTGAACTTACTCACCTAAAAACCAATTCAAGTTCCGTTTCAAACATAAATCATAAAGTATTTAATTGCAAGAACTAAAAACAAAAAAAAACACCAGATTTCTCTGTTTAAGAATAATCATTAAAGTGGACACATAGAAAAACGCAGTGATTTCTAAAACTAAGCTTAAATCTTTTCCATCACTGATCACTTCACAACAAAATATGGTTCAACTCTTACTTCAATTTGTGCATATAAAGGTAACTCAAATTGGGTTCAAATTAAATAAGCCAATCTTACAAAAATGAAACCAATTTCCACTAAACTTGACTAATGTACGTAATCACACACACACACACATATATATATATATATAGAGAGAGAGAGAGAGAGGCGTTTTACTTCATTTCTTTGACAATTTTGTTGAAGCTTTACATATTTTGAGCTTCGGCGAACTTTCAAACAGTGCTAATTTCAAGAGATTCAAACTGTTTAGGGCTTTCATTGGGAGGGAAATAGCTAAAGAGGAACTGTTTACCCTCGCAAAACATGGTTTCTTTTGGCGCTTTGTTCGAGAACGACTTGGGGAAATGGCATAAAAGTTGAAGCTCTGATCGGCAAACCCGGGATCTGTAGTAGAAAGTGGAAGCAACCAAGGAAATTAACTGTGTGGAAAACAATGGTAAACCTCGTCTCCTGGTCACACTAGCAACCAAATTCTCAACCAATGTAGTACCAATTTAATATTTTCAATTATATTTATTTTATTTTAATTCAAATATAGAACATATAAATTCTTAAATAAATAGAATTGATATTTTTTGTACAAGTAAAATTGATATTTTTTTAATATTCCCTTCACATAAATATTAAATAAGACCCACATTTATGTGAATCATACTTGTGAAAATATCAAAATTTTCTTGTAAAATTAACAATTCCCTAAATAAATTTGATGCCATTAACTAGATGTGAGCAAAAAAATTGAAACCATGGATTAGTGATTAATTTGCGGTTCAAACTTTTAAAGTTATTTTATTATTAATTTGTTTATTTACTTATTTCATTTTTTTGAATAACATATTAATCGCACGGGGGATTAGGGGTGAATATGGTGCGATTTGAAATCTAAACTGCACACGAAACCGTTTTGATGCGGTTTGACAAATGCAAAACTACACATGAAACTACTTATGATTGGTACAGTACAATTTTGAACTGTACGATTTCATTTAGTGCAATTTCAGTTCTAAAATCAATTGAAACAACAAATTTTATACAATTTAAATTAACAATTTAACATTACACTATTAAATACCATTTTAACAACACGCACAACCTTACTTATAATGAAAAATGATATATATTCAAATCATTAATTTTCTTACCATTAAATTTATGCAGTACTAAAAAAAAATCTCATTATTTTTTTAGGTCAAATTGACAATTTTTAAAACTATTTTTTTGTACTATTTTTTTCTAAATTATAGAAGATGAGATTATCACCAAAAGAAATTATATACAATTTATTACCAACTCTAATTTTAAAAATTATAAAAAAATGTAATTATATATATTTAATTACTATTTAAAAAAAAAAATCAATTTGACCAAAAGAAATCAAATTGAATATTTAGTTTTAGACTGAGGGAGCATTATGTATCCAAACATTATACTAACTTTATTAAAAACCAATTTTGCCAAGAGTTATGCAACTTAAATAAAATCAAGGCTGTTAGCCTAACATAATAATAATCCATGGGTGACTTTTCTTTTGAACCTTTTTCAAATCAACTCAAACAAATTCCGGATTTCTCAACTTACAAAATCCGGTTAAAGTAATGCTAAAAATACAAATTATATATAAAAAATTAATATAATAAAAAAAAACTTACAATTAAATACTTTACACATTTTATTGGTAATCAATACATAAATCCTATTTTTTATGCACAATTTATACACATAGTATTATTTATCAAATTATATATTACAATAAATTATAATTATAAAATTTATCAATACATTAAATTAATAAAAAATATAAAAAAACCCACTTATAAGTTATTAATACTTATCCAATTAGAAAACCAACATAAATATTTGAATATATATCATTTTCTTAACAAATTCTACAAGCAAATATATAGACAGCTATTAGATTAAGTTGGTACCAAAATCAGAGTAAAAAAATGAACACTTTGATCAACAATCAAACCCTTTAGTTATATTATTCATACCAAAAGTTGACACAATCTAAATCGAAAGAAACCCAAATAGGAAACTACTTATAATTTTTTTTCAAATCTTAACCACCAAATCCATACAGAGTCCTGCCCTGCCTCTTCAAAGCATACACAACATCCATGGCAGTGACAGTCTTCCTTCTAGCGTGCTCCGTGTATGTCACCGCATCACGAATCACATTCTCCAAGAATATCTTCAAAACCCCTCTGGTTTCCTCGTAAATGAGGCCGCTAATTCTCTTCACTCCGCCTCTTCTCGCCAGTCTCCGGATAGCCGGCTTGGTGATTCCCTGGATGTTGTCCCGGAGCACCTTACGGTGCCGTTTGGCTCCGCCTTTGCCCAGCCCTTTGCCGCCCTTTCCCCGACCAGACATTTTGAATCAAAGAGAGATGATAAATTTGTTTTAACTTGGATTGAATTTATGTGGTTCTGATGGGAGATTTAGGTGGGGTTTGGTTTTATGTAGAGGAGAATTTGGGGAGGAGTTTTGAATTTGGGCGGATTGGGTGTTAATTTTTGGAGTTTCAAGTGATCGATCAGCGTGGAGAGTCTGATTGTTTTGAGACGTTGATTGCTACGAGAATCGACGGTTCAAAGTCGGTTGCCTTTATAAGACATGGATCAATGACGTGGCTGAGTTTCATCCTCCCTCGCTTACTTTCACTTCGCTTTTTTAATTTATTTTTAAAATTATTATTTATATATATGGAAAATCATATTGTTTATTTTACAAAGAAATGTCATTTGACTTTGATCATAATAGCTAATGTGTGACATTCCAAAATTTTAATTGTAGCATAAATGTATTTAAATTTTCAAAGCAACAATTTTGTACTAAATATATTTTAATATACCGTCATTTGACCTCAAAAGTCAAATTAGAGCATTATTCACAATTAAATAAATTCATATTTAGTAGAATTTGGATCAATTTTCTAAGTTTGTTTTTTCTATTTCTTGGGTGAAAGGTAAATGTTGAATTTTGTTGATTAAATGAAATTTCCATGGTTTCCTTGGCCAAGGATTATCAATAAATAAATAAAAGAACCTATGTTCCACATGACCAACAAAAATGTATTGATAGATACAATCACACATCAACAAAATTCCTCTTCATATATTAATCATATATACCAGCTGGCTGAATATACTGGAGATACATATTTTCCCATTTATATTATACATTATATCTACTAGGATATAATAAAACACCCATAAGCTTTATTCCACATGCTAATATATCAAGAATATGAAAACTGAAAACAATGGCAGCACATAAAATCCAGATTCTAGCATCTCTCAAGAACTCAGTCCTATCATTACTACTAGGCCAATTTAGAGAATAATGGAGCTCACACTTTCCTTTCGATTCCAAGCCTCTTGCGGAAATCATCTTCCATGAGAGGAAGGCCATCGCGCAACTTGATCTTAGGTTCCCAACCTAGCAAATCTTTCGCCTTTGTGATGTCTGGCTTTCTCTGGCGCGGATCATCGGGTGTGTTTTCTACACTTGTGATCTTAATGTCTGGATTAATAAGCTGAAAAACGCCAGTGGTAGAGAGAGTATGGTTAGTTTTAGTTTTACCATCTATTGATCATGCTTGTGTATGAATTAACATTATGACTCGAGTCGCTTAAGATTTTCTTCAGAAAATCCCAAGGGATCACATAAAAACTTCTTTCGAGGAATGGGCCAGACCGGGTCATTTCTCAAGAACACTAGCTAAAGGCCCTGACACTACCACTTTGACCTGAAACCTACACGCTGATGCTCACGATTTCGATAGCCATACCAGTGATTATTTGGACAAGCTTGGTTTTTTGTGAAGGTTAAAGTGGATTATAAGCAAATTTAGGACTTACCTCCTTCACATTCTCAGCAAGTTCCAGCATTGTGAATTCACCTGAATAAAAAGGCTCTATTTTAGTAATGGGAATGATTATTTGTAGAAAGTAATGGAGATGATTATGCTACAGCTCACAATAATTAAAGGAAATAGAGAACACTAGATTCTGCTACAGAGAAAATAGGTCCTAAACTACCTGGATTGCCAATGTTGATTGGCCCGGTGTTATTTCCTTCCATGAGTCGAATAAGACCATCAACCTTCAGAAGGAGGTGGAATTAGTTATGCAACAAACATACTTGAGATTCAATGCAAGTCGTACAAAATCTGCAGGTGTGTATTACATATACCATATCAGAGACATAACAAAAGCTGCGAGTCTGTGTTCCAGGAGATTGAACAGTCAATGGTTCATTCCTGCATGGTTGAGAGGAATTAGTATTGGCTGGCATTGATAAATAGAAGAATCTCCCTGACCCAAGCAAGTGACCACTATGGCGATTAAACAAGGAATGAAGGAAACACTAAGACTGAATATGAATAGTGGCATCAGGAAAAGGAACTCTAGTGGTTGAATTTTTCAGAAGGTTAAGAAAAAGGTAGCAAAGTGATATCAGAAGTTACCGAATTGCTTGAGCAATGAAATTGCTGACAACACGGCCATCATCAATATTCATCCGGGGTCCATAAGTATTGAATATCCTAGCAATCCGCTATTTCTGCTTTGGGTCACCATTTTGAGACAGAAAGAAATTGCATCACAAAATGCTTTTACATAACATAATCACCAAAAATAAATCATACTACAAATTTTCTGAGGGGGGAGAGAGAGAGAGAGAGCTTTTACCTATTCCATGCTGCCTGTGATAATCAAACATCAAAGTTTCAGCAACTCTTTTTCCCTCATCGTAACAACTCCGGACTCCTGCAGACCGGATATATCACGACAAGCTGATGAAAAGCCTTAAAATATGGATGGGCAAGACTACAAGGAACATTAGTCATGATAATTCGAATCTAATATAATATGGCCTTGACATGAATGTATGAAAAACTTGTAATATGCATGGGCAAGACTACAATGAGCATTATTTCATGATAAGTCAAATTTAATATAATATGGCATTGACATGACCAAATGTAGCTTACAAAATATAACAATTCAGTCACTAAGTTGAAATTAAAGACAAATATGGGTTGTAACAAACGTATAGTACATGCGTATGCACAGGCACATGCACATGAATTTGCATACACTGATAATATGTATGTATGGCTGTATACTTTGTTTTAATTATAAAAACAAAAGAAAAAGAAAAGAACAGTTGTTGAAAGCTAAGATTCAACACGCTGTTTACCAGAATTTGGCAAGTGTATCAGAATTTAGGGTTGAGGATACTATTTGAGTGCTTTTTATAAATTCAAACTTAGGACCTCAAAAGTCTTTGGCCCTAATTTGTGAGAAATTATCAAAAGGTGCCAACTTTGGCAGACCGATGAAGTAGTATTTAAATATTCTTTTTAATCTTTGCCATTTACTCGGTTAATTTCGAACTTTCATAAAAAAATTGGATTTCAGAAGTGGACTCTCACTTTTAGAATAGAGGTTTCTTACCCGAGGTAGAAATTTAAAAGAGACGGAACTCCAGTTCATTCGGATTTATGTTTGTACTAAATAGATGCTCATGTATATATACTCTGTTTTTCAAAACCCTCACAAAACTAGATTTAATTTGTTTAAAGAGCTCCAATTTGGCTGGGGAGTGAAGAATTAACAGGCTTACAAAATATAATGACAGAAATCAAAAGATCTTCTACAGCCACCATTTAATATAGATCGGTTCACATTCCCAGAACTACCCAACCTAGTCATTCAGGATAGTCTTGTCACGCTTTTCAGTCTTCATCCAAGAACTACCTTAATCCATCCTGTATCTATAGTTACATTATGTTGTTGGAAGCCCCTAAGCCACAAACATATAGTCCCATACAGTCCTATTTAGAAATGACAGCAATTACATATACTAATCAAAAGAAACCAACAGCTGTTAAATTTCAAGTCAGGAATATGTACCTATGGGGTTAACATTTCCCCAATAGCTCTCATCCTGAGGATGCACAAGAGGATCCCCATATACCTCTGAGGTTGAAGTTAGCAAAATCCTGTGCGTACAGTAGTGAGAGTCAAATGAGAGAGAAGTAGAGAACAATAAGTAACTATAACTATTATATGAAGTTTGTAACAAACCTTGCTCCAACTCGCTTAGCAAGTCCCAACATGTTCAACGTCCCAATCACATTTGTCTTAATTGTCTGTCAAGTATCAATGTATCATACGGTAATTAGTTAGACTTGCAGAGTTCAAATGTACACCCTGCAACACTTCTGGAGACATAAATGATACACCCAAATAGAAACTGCAACAAAATAACTATTTTCCCCATAAAACAAGGTTTAAGGGTGTAGACACTCTTTCAGGCTTTAAACAGGCACTTGAACTTTGATGGGATAGGTACGGGGTTGGATTTTACTCGGTACACCAAATAGCATGCCATCGTTTATAAGTTATAGCACGAAATGGACCAATAATGCCTCTGCTTAACAAAAGAGCACTTATTCAATTTTGTCATCAGTAAAATTCATATTATAAATTCTGAAAAAAAATTATGAAAAAAAGTTAGTTTGAGAAGGATTGAAAACAAAACGGCGCCATCTAAAAAGAAGACTGTCCAAATATGTTGAGGAAAATAATATTACGAGAATGCATTAACAAAGGATCATAAGCTTGAGAGAAAGATAGTTTCTCAGGCTGCTTTTATTTTTCTTCAATAGGAGAAAATGATTCAGAACAACGGAAAGTCCCAGTGTCAGTGGGCACCTTAACAGGATTATATTTGTAGAATATTGGGGAAGCAGGACAAGCAAGATGATATATTTGATCAACTTCAATCAACAAGGGTTCTGTGACATCTGCATGAAAAGACGAAACAAAAATTTCAAACACCAAACTGAAAGAGATTCAAGAAACATAATCAAAAAGAGAAAGAGGGTCAATATAGCGAGTTCTGATGCATAAGAAACAAAACAGATGCTAATTCAGATCAATGAACTAGTATGTGGCCATGCCGAAAATTAAGCTAGTCTTTGATAACCTTCAAACACAAAAGTAAATAACATGAACAGAATATTTTCAACTGCAGTTACAAACTCGTTTGCCTTCTAAACCAAAAGTAAAGCATGTTTACATTTGATCCTTAGTTCTGGAGATAATGTCACTGAATGATACTCCCTCCGTTCTTTATAAGATCATTATTCACTTTTGAAAGTCAAAATAAGACATTTTCAAACTTAAAATTGAAATGATTCATTAAAAATTATGAAACAATAAATCTTAAAATGACTACTTTAAGATAGTTACAATATTTATCATTGTATCGACTAAAATCAAAGAAAATCATGCCAGTTTTGAGTTTGAAAATGTCTAAAGTTGACTTCAAAAGATCTTATATTTTGGAATGGAGGGAGTATTACTTTTCCTATGCCTTCAGTTACTAATATCATATGTTAATTATCACTTAATCTCTTATCATAACTCATTTTCTAACATAACAATCAATTCAGAGCATACTTGTAATAAAAAAAATCAATTCAGATCTTATGAAGTGCAAGTATCTCAGGTATTTTCAAATGATACCAGAATCATATTTGATTTCTAAAGAAAAGAATTCGATATTTAACTAAGATTTTGTAGTACAACGTTTCACCTCTCACATTACTTCATTTTCCCTTTTGTGTGGCAATACATGACAAAGGGAAAGGATAAAAATGGCAGGAGATAAATAATAGGAATGCAAACATGCAACTCGAATCTTGAGGACTTCACCTCCCAGTCAGCTGGATGCATGAGAAAGTCTACAAGGCATAAAGACTTGGCCTTGGAAATAACATGTTCATCTCATTCAAACACTACTCAGTACTCAGTTGTCAATTATTATTGTTTCATGAAATTTGCGAGTCCACAACAAAAATCATACTCCCTCCGTCCCATATTAAAATTTAAACGTCCTAAATTACTGATTAACTGTGGAATTGAAGACATAAACCAACCTACCAACCTAAATGAAATAAGATCATCGAAATAGTACCAATCAGTTCACATTTTTACCCTCTATGGTTCTGACTTTTGTGGGGTTGAACAAAGCTTGAATCTTCTGATGTTGTCATCTAGGCAATATTCTGCATTTGAGAGCTCGTGCTTATATTGTTGGTCAACTTGTTCTTTTCCTTTCCCCCCACCCTCCAATAAAGATTCTCAATCTCCTTTATTCGTACCATCTTTGTTTTTCTCAAAAATCATTTCCCCTTTCCTTGTTAAAAGAAACACTAAACATGATATTGGAGAAGAAAACTATCCTGGTGGGTGCTAGACAAGCAGAGCATTATTCCTAAGGATGGAAGGTGAAAACATGGAATTGATGTTAAGAACTTGTGCAGATGCCTATGTGTATTAGTTAGAACATCATCACAATAGATGGTGCATTGGATATGAGAAATTCTGAGTGCCATCAAACAACTGAAACAAGTTTAGAAGTTTATATCAAATCATATTCAGAAGTCTTGGCAAGAATATCTAATTAACAGAATAAAAAAGCATATACCATGTCGAATAAGCTCGAATCTTGGATGACCAATCCATTGGCTTAGGTTGTCCTTTGAGCCAGTGAAGTAGTTATCCACCACAATCACCTGAGAACAAAATGAACTTGTATCACATAAACAATCCTGAAAACAGCGAGCAACTCAATGTCGAAGCTTCTGACTATAAAAGCATTCACATCTTTACTGTTATCCATTGTTGCATGACTAAAAACATAAGACAGAACATTACAGTAGATAATCTATACCTCGTTCTTCTCATTTTGCATCAGTCTATCCACTAGGTGAGAGCCAATAAATCCAGCTCCTCCAGTAACCAAAATTCTCATGTTGGCCTGTCATCGGCGGAGCTATTTTCAATATAATATAAAGTGCAGGAAATGGCATAATTCGAAGAGCTAATAACTCTCTGCTAACTAACAAGGGAAAAGGAAATTGAGCTACATATTTTCAGAGCCATGACACGAAATTACAGCTGAATACAATACTCAGAAACATAGAAGAGGGAAAGTTGGGAGGAGGTATGAAGAAAGAAAATAAATCATGTCTATATGTCACAATCTAGACCAAAATTCATTCTACTGATTATTGGTTCTTCAAATTCAACTTTATCTACAAATTTTTGTTGGCCACAAAAATTTCCTATAAAGAATGATGAGAATTAATTCGTGTACCAGATTTTGATTAAATAAAAACAAACAACCTATTCTTGCAGCTAAGTTTGATCCCAACTATAGGGATTCTCCCAGCCCTCAAATCATACTAACACACAACCTTCTAAATGTATACTTTTGTAAAAAAAAAATACAGCATATACAAATTAATCCTGCATCACACTGATCCATTATAGCTTCATGACTTCATTAGGATAGATGTTGAAGTCACTATTAAAAGGCAAAGGGGAATGGAGAGAATCTCATATACTGGTGGGATTTTGTCCTAGTAAATTCTTAGAGCAAAGAATTCAAAATTAAAAAACTTCATTCATCATGATATATCAAATCTATGCATTGTGAGACTGAATACCGCTTGATCATCAAGCAAAACCCCACAATGAACCTATTACTTCTGATTCCACATCTACTCCTTATAGTAAATTACAAATATATTTATTCTCAAAACTTGAATCCAATAAACCTAACAAGAATGAAAAAAACAAATATGATTACAAAATAGTGACATTAAAGAAAAAGCAACATAATTCTTCAGTAAGGAAAATAATTACTGACCACTCAATGAGTTCTGTTATTAAAATAAACAGCAATAGAATAAATATACTCCATTAACTGTCAGTACATTACCTCTTGCCTAGCTTTTCTCATAATTAATACAGCCCGATTTTATAACCAAAAAAAACAAAAAATAGTAGACGTTGTTTGCTAAATAGAGGACATTTAGGGTTAAAACCTGAAAAAATTTGGCCGTACGCAATGGAGAAGGAGTTGGAGGGGGTTTTGAAGTTCCATTACCAACTACCTTAGCCATATTTCAGATCCCTTCTCGAGGTCCTGAAGCCAAATAAATCAAAATCATATATAACCATCAAATTATTCAAATTAAATCAACAAATCAATGCCCTATGAACATTTAACAACAAATTTAAAGTTGCTCAAAATCACCTAATGGGGTTATGAATATTTTTTCAAATAAACCCTCAATATTTAGCTCAATTTGGGAATTTGTAAAGAATGGAGCTTCATATAAATACACAATCAAAGGACATTAATAATAAAGAAAGCATGCAATTATGGCCCCCATCAACTTGAAAGAAAGAAGCTTCAAAAACAAGAAGAGTAAGAAGTAATCAATCAAAGCAGCTTTTTACAGGAAAGAAATTTGGCCCACAATCACAACCGCATACTGCATACTACCAACAGATTTCAGATCTGAATCTCAAACTTTTTTCATTAATTCAACAATTAATTACTACTCCTTAACAATTACCTCTGGGATTGAAATCTGCTCAACTTAAATAATATTAATGATGATAACTCTTTGATAAAACTTGAGAGAAAGTGGTTGGTATCAGTTTGTTTATTTATACAGTTGTATTGTAGCTAAAGCTTAAAATGAGCAAACCGTTCGGCTAGACTAAAGTTCGATTCTAGAAATATAAATAAGTTAAATATGAACAAATTTTAAAATTTTATAAATGACTCGAATTTTTTTAAATTAAATTTTTTTATTAGTACTCGAATTATATTCGTTGGAAAAGTTTAAATTGTTCGGGTTCGATTCGGGATCGTGCTCGACTCAGGTTGTTAAATGAGTCTCAATCAAATACTATTTCCTGTTCCTTAAAGAGTGCAGTTTTAAGCAAAAAGCACACAAACTAATAAGTGAGATAAAATGACAAAGCTAGCCTTTCTCTTCTTTTAATGCATTAACCTCTCCATTTAGTGCATTAATTAAAATAAGGACATATTTACAAAAAGAAGGCTTTGGGTTCTTAAAACTGCACTCTTTAAAGAATAATTTTTTTTATTAAAACTGTACTCTTTAAAGAACGGATATAGTATTATTTTATACTCGATATATTTTATGAATTAAATCTGAATAACTCAATACTCGACTTGGTTCGATTTATTAGACACTTAATTGTAGTGTATGGAACTGAAACCGTAAGATCCAAACAGCGTCTAGGTCGTGGGACCCAGTAATGATATCAGTAAGCTCACTTGATTTTTATCTGCCACCTCAAGTTTTGCTTTACTGATCAAGAATAATCTGTCACCATCAATAAGTTTCGGCAGACATGAAAATTATATATGAAAATTGGACATTTTTATTTTATTTTTATTTTTTTTGGATTTTTGCTGTGACTCCTAAAAAATGTATAGTATTTATTATAACTGAAATTTTTATAAAAAAAAATATTTTAGGTGTAATTTTGATATATATTCAAGAACAATATTGTATAATCTGTATAATACTGTTCTTGTATATGTATTCAAATTACACCTAAAATATTTTTTTTTATAAAAATTACAGTTAGAATAAATACTATATATTTTTTAGGAGTCACAACAAAAACAAAAATAAAATAAAATAAAAATATCTAATTTTCATGTCCAATTTTCATGTCCCCATATAAGGACTCCTGTCACCATACAATAATCTGACACGTGAAAAACCTGTTAAGTTTTACTTTTCTAAGCAATGCTACTATTACATAATTCTCACATACACATATTCATACTGCGGGTCTCACCTGTGAACCCACAGTATATATGTGTGTGTGTATGAGAGTTATGTGATAGAATTTATGTGATAGTAACATTATTTTACTTTTCTTAACATGAAAATTTCCAATTTTTTGTGTAAAAATCTACTCCCCTATTCCAAAATTAAAATATAATTTAATTTTTGAGCTCAAATGACGTTATATTAAATTTTAAATTAATATAAAATTATTTAATTTTAATTAATATAATTATTATAGTAAATAACAAAAGTTATTAATTACATTTATTTTATTCTAAATTTTTATTAGTCGTATCAATTTTGATATTTTGTTTGTCATGGCTTGACCTCAAAAATCAAATTGTATATCTAATTTTGGAACGAAAAAAGTAATATATTATTCTCTTTAGTCCGTTCCAAATTTAGAGATTCACTATTTTAAAATTATAAAGTGACATGATATTCTTAATTTGTCATTATTTTTTCATTATCATTTTTTAATATCACATCACTACAACCGAATTCATAACTAATGTTAAGGTTATATTTGAGAATATAAAATTATCCTTGAAAATGGTCGATTTACAAATGTATTTCTAATTTTAGAATGAAAAAAGTAACATTTTAAATATGATTTGATTTGAGTTAAATTTAAACAAGTTAATATATAGTTTGATTAATGGTTGACATCCCATGACTAATCAAGACCGACCGACCAACCAACCAAATGTGGACGGAGTCTGTTCAAACTTTTTGGGGACCTCAAACCAATTTTTAAATTGGGGTTTTTTTAACCATTCAATATTAAATTAAATTAATATCTATGAATTTTTTATTTATTAGAATTTCATTTTTCTTGCTCTTTTAGATGTAAAATTATTGATCAAATTTTTAGACTTTTTTAATGGATTTTAACATATATAGATGATTAAAATTTGGGAGTTTTCTCAATTTTGAGGGCTTCAAGTCATTGCTTAAATGACTTAATATATGATGTGGAGCCAATAAATCGACTTCAATTTAACTAAGCCAACTCAAATCGGGGAGTAGCCACTAAACCAATTGAAGCTTGTTACATTTTATGCAATATATATATATATATATATATGGGTAATATGACCATACACAATTGTGTATATTTTATTTGTGCACAGGCGGAGAAGCGGCCTTGAGCTCTTGCTCCAACATATCAACACGTCTCAGTAGCTCTACTGCTGACCTGAAGACCCATCCTGACTCTGAATGACATCAAAACTACGTCGTTTTGGCAGGTTTGATTTAAAAAAAATAACTTCTCTCCTCCCAAATCAGAAATCAAATACAAATCTACCAAAACGACGTAATTTTAACAGAATGTGCACAAATAAAACATACACTGTTGTGTATGACCATTATTCCCTATATATATATATATTTATATTTTCACATAAAAATTTGAAAATCTCTCTCACATGAATAGTGAGTGGGTCTCACCTCCATATAAAAAAGACTCCGATTAAAATATTATTTTATCATATGAAAATATCAGTTTAACAAACTATGACTATTATCTTGTCTGCTTAGATCAATTTAGAGATGGTTAATGGAACTTGTGGTAAACCAAATTCTTCTTCTTATATGAATTTGTGGAATAGATGTAATGATATAGTGACATCATGGTTACTTAACTCTATATCACCAGAAATATGCTCTAGTGTTGTATATCTTAGTACTGCACAAACTATTTGGGACGACTTGCACTCCAGATTCACTTAGAGCATTCACAACAGTTTTTTTATCTTTATCCCTATTCTGCAGTGCTATTGGGTCATTCTGCAAAATAGAGATTAAATTTCTTTACTATGTACCCAACACGTTTCTTATATTGATTCCTTAAATAATGAAATTTGAAATTTAAAAGTTTAAACAGTCAAAACATCAAATTAATAATAATCTTATAATTTATAAAAGAGAGAGTATAATTTATCAATTATATTCCACTATAAAATAATTTTTATTTTATTTTAAATTTTAAGTAATTTGAAGGAATTGCCATCCGTGCCTTTTCCATTACTTTTGGTTGGAATATATATAATATACATGTTTGCCATATTAGGCTTTTAGTTAGGCTACAATTTAGGTTATTTGTTAGGTACTGTTACACAGGCTACAATTTAGGCTATTTGTTAGGTACTGTTACAAGGATATCTTATGAGAATAATTATATTCTAAAATTAACAGATTTGACTAGATTATTTACATAATCTATCACATCCCCGCAGTCGAAGCGGGAGGTTCTCGTACGCTGAGACTGTCCCGAAAATCATCAAAGAGTATGCGCGGAAGTCCTTTAGTAAAAATATCAGCAATTTGGTAACGAGATGGAACATGGAGGACACGAACTTGTCCACGGGCAACTTTTTCGCGTACGAAATGTATATCCATTTCAATATGTTTAGTGCGCTGATGTTGAACTGGATTTCCTAAGAGGTATATTGCACTAACATTGTCACAGTATACCAATGTAGCCTTGTGGATCGGGCAGTTAAGTTCCAAGAGAAGGTTCCGGATCCAACATGATTCAGAGACAACATTTGCCACCCCTCTGTACTTGGCTTCAGCACTAGATCGTGACAGAGTGGGTTGTCGTTTAGAGGACCAAGAGATCAAGTTGTCTCCAAGAAATACACAATAACCCGAGGTGGATCGTCTCGTATCTGGGCATCCACCCCAATCAGCATCGGTATAGGATATGAGACCAGAAACTGAAGACTTGTAGAGATGTAATCCAAAATCAAGAGTACCTTGAATGTATCGCTGAATTCTTTTTAGAGCAGTCATATGTTCATCCTTCGGATCATGCATATGCAAGCAAACTTGTTGCACGACATAGAATATATCTGGTCTCGTGAATGTAAGATATTGCAATGCTCCAGCCAAACTACGATAATGTGTGGGATCCTCATATGCAGATCCTGAGGAGGCACTATCGGAGTGGGAGCGGGTTTGCAAGAAGTCATGCCGGCTCTATCAATGATTTCTTTTACATATTTTCGTTGGCAAAGAAATAACCCTCTTGCATGTTGAGTTACTGCAATACCCAGAAAATAGTTTAACGGGACCAAATCTTTAATAGCAAATTCAGATGCAAGTCGACATAATAGATTGGCAAAGAGTATCAGATGATGCTGTTAGGATGATGTCATCAACATAAAGTAGAATGTATGCCATGTCATTTCCTTTGCGATAAATAAATAATGAGTGACCAGATTTGCTATGCGAGAAACCAATAGTGGAAACAAAATCAGTAAACCGTTGATACCAAGCACGAGGAGCCTGTTTTAGGCCATACAAGGACTTTTTCAACAAGCACACATTTTGACAGATGGGCCATGTAAACGGTTTCATGAAGTTGTCCATGCAAGAAAGCGTTTTTAACATCCAACTGATGTATGGGCATGATTTTTATAGAGCTATGCTGAGAACAGCCCGAATAGTAGCAGGCTTCAGCACCGGGCTAAATGTTTCATCACAATCCACACCCACTCTTTGAGACCTGCCATCACGAACAAGACGAGCTTTGTGCCTCTCAAAAGAACCGTTAGATTTCTTGTTATGTCTAAAAATCAACATAGAGCGAATAATATTTGCATCAGAGGGACGGGGCACCAACTCCCACGACTTATTTTTAATAAGAGCATTAAATTCATCAAGCATGGCCGCTTTCCAATTCGGGTCGGCCAAGGCAACTTTCGGGTTACGGGGAAGAGGGGATGGTGTAACCGTGGTTGTCAAATTATATTGACGTTTGGGCTTAATTATCCCATGCATGCTGCGGGTAGCCATGGACCTTGAGGTAGGTGGGCTAAATTGGTTCTGATGGGATCTAGGTCTAGAAGAGGGGGGCTGCACATTTATGGACGGGACAAGGCTTGGAGGTTCCATGTGTGGACTGGGCCTGTTTGGTGTTTGAGGTGGGGTTTGTGAGCTTTGGGTATAGGTCAGTGGGGATGTACGAGGCTCAGTTTGTTGTTGGGGCTGAATGTTACTTTGATTTAGTAAATGATGCTGCAATAAAGGGTGCAAATTATCATCTAAAAAATCATAAGTAGTAGAAGATGGGGTATGCAACTTGGCAAATGGAAATTGGGACTCATCAAATGTGACATGTCTAGTTATAATAATTTTGCGACTAGATAAAACATAACATTTATATCCTCCATGATTAGGCGGGTAACCCAAAAAGACACACGGTGTGGAACGGGATTGTAGTTTATTGATTGTGGTAGAGGGAAGAAGGGGATAGCAAAGACAACCAAAAACCCGTAAGTGTGAATAAGTTGGATCCCGGTGATAGAGAATTTGAGTTGGAGAGTAATGTTTGAGCTTCTTGCTAGGGAGAATGTTCAAGAGGTATGTTGCCATTTGTAAAGCATGATGCCAAAAAGAATGGGGCATAGATGAGTGAGCAAGGAGAGTTCGAATCAAGTTGTTTATGGTTCGTATTTTTCGTTCGACTTTTCCATTTTGTGGGGAAGTGTGAGGGCATAAGAAACGAAATATCATACCATTCTTGTGGCAGAATAATTTAAATGGCTCATTATCATATTCCCTCCCATTATCACATTGGAAGCATTTAATATTCTTCTCAAATTGTGTTTGGATGAACGCACTAAATGATAGAAAAATGGAATAAACTTGTGATTTTTTGCCAATAGGAAATGTCCATAAAAAATTAGTATAATCATCCAAGAGAAGAATATAATACTTATGGCCTGCCGAGCTTAAAATAGGAGATGTTCACAAATCACTATGCACGATATCAAATGGCATTGTAGTGCAACAAGAAGACGGATTAAATAGCAACTGAACATGTTTCCCAAAAACACAAGATTCGCAAACAGATGAGCATGAAAAATGTTTACAATCAATAAACTTATTATTGCAAAGAGAGCGTAAAACAGGTGCTCTCGGGTGTCCCAATCTATTATGCCATAAGACAGGAGAAATAGCTGCAAAAGCTGATGGAGAGGTGACTAGATGGTTGATGGTGTTGGTAATAGGATAAGATCCCCGGTGCTATCACATCTCATTATAGGCATCCCCGTCTGAATGTCCTTCACAGAAAACCCAAATGGATCAATTTCGATGGAAACATTATTGTCAGTTGTAAAACGGCGCACAGATATCAAGTTTTTAATAAATTTGGGTGCATGTAGGACATTATGTAACTGTAAAGGCGGATGGGGAGGGGGAAGGTTCGTTTGACCAAAACCACGAATTAGAATTTCTTGTCCACTGCCAACAATAACATTTTTATTAATGCTCATATTAAAATAAGAGGAGAGAGTACCTTGAGATGCCGTCATGTGTGATGTTGCCCCAGTATCCATGTACTAGTTTTCATCAGGAGCATTAAGAGTCATAGTATGCATTGCGTGCTAGATGTTGGTAGGAGTATAACTCGAAGGAGGTGGCACATAAGCTGGTGAGCTTGCTGTGGTCAATTGCCCAAGATGCCGGGCTGACGAGCCGTAGGTGGCCCGGTCCACGCCGAGGTGGGGTATGGACAAGGTGGGGCTACCCATGGTTGCTGGACCCACCCCCACGGTGGTGGCTGTCCCCACTGCTGCAGCCAGGGACGTGGCTTCTGCTGTTGGTGGTTGTTTCCGCCATTGGTCTGGTTATGGCCACCACGACTGCTCCATTTTCCACCGTTATTTTGCCCTTTGTTATTGTTGCGGTTCTGACCTCGTTTGTGATTATTTATGCCATTACCCGAACTAGAATTGGAACCTTTACCATCATCAACAACATTCCTAGTGGTGAGGAGGGCGGTGCCAGCGGCGGCGGCAGTAACTTGCTTTGCTTTACGGGTTTCTTCAAGAATAAACCTTGAATGAGCCTCATAAAATGGAAGCAGAGGATCACTCTGTTGGATGTACGAAGCAACACCATCATAGTTATCATTTAATCCCGTAATTAATTGAATAACTAACCGTTGATTCGACACGGGCGCTCCGACGTTGGCTAGTTGATCGGCCAACATTTTAAGTTCTTGACAATAGGCAGAGACGTTAGGAAAATTGTCCATATGGACGGTGCTGAATTGTTTCTCTAGGTAGACGGCCCTTGAAATCTTGTTGTCTTGAAAAATGTTTTGGAGTCGATCCCATGCTTGTTGAGCAGTCGAATCTGCTTGTAAGATGGTGTGCAATAAGTCATTTGAGATAGTGCCATAAATCCATTGAAGGACTATAGCATCCAAGCGCGACCATAGCTTTTCATCACATTCAACAACCTATTCGTTTTCTTTATCGGTTGTTCTTGGTTTAGGAGGAATTATGTGGTCAGTAACTTGGTATGCTCGGCAATGGATCTTGAATAGCTCCGCCCATGAGGAGTATTGGCCTTTTTCCATCTCAAGAGTCACAGGGATAAAGTTTTTAACATTATTAATGGCTAGAGCAGGATGAAACTTTTGTTCAGCCATTTGTTGTGAAGGAATGAAATGAGAGGAAGATGACAGGAGGAATAGGAGAATAGGAGAAGGAGGAGGAGAATAGGAGGAGAAGGAATGGCGGAGCAGCTAGGGCAAAGTTTGGCTTTGATACCATGAAGGAATTGCCATCCGTGCCTTTTCCATTACTTTTGGTTGGAATATATACAATATACATATTTGCCATATTAGGCTTTTAGTCAGGCTACAATTTAGGCTATTTGTTAGGTACTGTTACAAGGATATCTTAGGAGAATAATTATATTCTAAAATTAACAGATTTGACTAGATTATTTACATAATCTATCATAATTTATGGAGTGGGTATTGAATGGATTGTAGTTGCAAATGTACGTAAGATCAATATTAATTTTTAAAAAGTTAATTTGTGATATTTTTAAATTTAAATTTAATATAATTTATTTAAATTTTGAAAATAATAAATTTTATAATTAATAGTACATTTATAATATTTATAACTATATTGACATAAATTAAATAAATTTATATCAATTTTAAATTTGAATACATTTGACATTAATTTTTAACAAATAAGTCAATATTAAGTTTATAATTTAAAAATGAAGTAGTAAAAAAATGTCAAGATATGTATGATTGATGAGTTGTCCACTTAAATGAGGGTGTGAAATGTCATTTTGTATATATAGATAACGGTCTTTTAACTCCCTCACACTAGGGAGTAAAATCCTATATAGAGATTAAAATAGAGAGTCAAATAAGGATAAGAAAACTGTTGGATAATAATTTATTGATGTATTCTTCAAAATTGGGGATAGAGAGTTGATTAGAGAAACTGTTGTTAATACTCTTAAAGCAATATTCCAAAGATGTATCGAGTAAAGAAAGACCTAGCTTATCTTACTCAGGGTTCTATGAGTATAGCTGTGTTAGTACCTACAATATGTGTTTAGATGTATTTAATTTGATGATGATTCTACCTTAATATATATTTGTATGCAAATAGATTTTGTAAAGTTTTTATGGAATCTTATGTAAAAGGACTTAGTTTAGGGATCAAACTTGTTAGATTGATCCAAAATGTAGAGTTAAACCTCTGTAATAATTATATTATTCCTGATCAGAAAACGATCGTAGAGCTAAAGGCAATAGAGTAGACTGAATACAGTCAGCGATCGTAGAGTACAAGCCAAATCGTAGAGTTAAAATCGCTGTGTCACGAAAATTCGTAGAGCAAAAAAGTTATTCTACGATTTCATTCTAAGGAAATCCAAATCGTAGAGTGCAATCGTCTGACAAGTCAGTGATAGGTTATGACAAGGTTCCTAAACCTCAACACTTAACCATTTGAGATTATCCTCAAATAATTTTGTGATAGGGACAAGTCGACAAAACCTTTATCTAACAACTATTTCAGCAGAGTCAAATGACAAGTGACTGCTACTGCATTATTTATAATACTGAAGAAAATGACATGAAGTAGTTCAAGCAGACAACAATTTGAAGTCAAATAATTGAAAAATGACAAGTGTCCAACCTAGAATGGAACAACGGTAAATTTCCAACGAGAATATCCCCATAGAACTCTATATAAGGATAACAATTTCAAGCATCATAACATAATGAATCGATCAAGTTCAAGTTCTGAAACTCTAAGTTCATACAAGCTTCACTCTACAATTACAAGAAACACATTCTGTTACTAAGTCTATTGAAGAAAAATTTTAAGCAACTTAGCATCACCTCAAAACAAACATCTTTTCTTAGTGTGTAATTAGATCTTAGTGATCTCTTGTAACCTAAATCTGTGTTACTTGAAAGATTCTTTGTGATCAGTTGCGTAAAAATTATGCGTTTGGATTGAAGGAATGGAATGGAGATTGGAATGATTCATTCCATTCTAGTTGGAATGAGTTGTTCCATACTCTCTCTCTTCCAAGACTCTCATGACTCAACGATAAAAAAATTACTCATAAGACTTTGGGCATGAAATCTTGGGCAAGAATGTTAAATTTCAGTTGAAAATAGCTAAACAAAAAGGATGGTTCAATTCATTCAATCGCAACCAAACATAATTTTTTTTATTTCATAGGAATGAGTCATTCCATTCCTACCTTTATTCCTTCAATCCAAAGGCAGCATTAGTGAACTGTAATCTTGGTGATTGTTCTCCTTAGTGATATATCCCTACTCGTGGAGTAAAAGAGAGGATTACGAGACTTTTGTGTTCTAAATCTCTTAAAAATCTCATATTCTTTAATTTTTGCATTTCATATTTTGTCATTCTACATTTTTATAACTGTGACATATTTATGCATTTACTCAATCAATTTAGAACTGTACGTTTTATGATAATCTTTGAAAAGTTTTTAATGCTACAATTCCGTTGTGCTTAATTAATCAATTAACTTGTTTAATTGATTTGACAACATCTCTTTAAGGAATTTTTTTAAAAGAATTTATTTAACTCGCAGATCTATTTGTGCTTTATTTGTAGCTTCAATAGGCTTAACAGATCATGAACTCAGACAAGTCGGGTAATATCTCAAATATGATAAAATTGTTCTTTTGGTAGATGCTTATCTTGCAGGTAACATCATGTGCACTTCCAGTTTTAGATTCTCAGTACAAGTTTGCTCATTTGTCCATACATACACTGCTCATTTGTCCATACTGCATACAATTCTTTCATACTATCTTTCTTTTTCAGGACCTTGTGATGAGGACTTTGAAAGGGATTGGAAAGCTTGATTGGTGGTTTGTACAAATTTGTGGCATCTATATTAGGGCATCTCTTTTTCATGTTCTTAGTAAAATTCCTACTCTGGAGTGTAATAATTAAGATACTCAAACTCCTTGTGATGTTTGCCATTTTTCTAGACATGCATTTCCTTCAAGTTCTTCTTGAACCACAAATTTTTTTGAATGATTACATTGTGGTGTTTGGGGGTCTATATGGACACAAGACTCATGATGGTTGTATTTATTTCTCAACTCTTGTGGATGATTTCTCTAGATGTACTTAATTAGACTAATTAATGCATTATAAGATTCAAGTCTATTATTCTTTCTTGCAATCTTCTTTTAATTATGTTTATACTCGGTTTAATTGTTCAGTTCTCAATTTTAGATCTGACAATGGGACTGAGTTTATGTGCAGAGAATTATTGGACATCTCCTTTTTAATCTTGGCATTATTCACCAATCTTCTTGTACACCCCTCAAAAAAATGATGTTGCTGAGAGGAAACACATACATCTCTTTAATATAGCTAGAGCTCTTCATTTTCAAAACCAATTACCTATTCAGTTTTGGGGCAATATATATAGTCTTTTGAGTTAAATTCAGTTTGCATTACCCCAGTTTTGCACACTGCATTTTATACTTCAAAACGGGATACTTTGCATCCCGCACTTTTAGCGAACTGACACATAACACCCTCTGACCTAAATTTGTCACTAAAAGTACAAAATCTGTCACTTTTAAACACTAACGTCGTTACTTTTAGGGATGAATTTTGGGCCGGAGGGTGTTATGTGTCGGTTCACTAAAAGTGCGGGTTGCAAAATTAAATGGGATAAATTTGAGGGACGCAAAGTGCGTTTAACTCTAATCTTTTAACAACTACTTATCTGATAAATAGAACACCATCTTCTGTGCTAGCCTATAAAACTCCGTATGAAGTTTTGATGGGTGTGGTTCGTTCCTTTTTATACACATTTGAAGTCATATGCATGGTTGTCTTTGTTATGTTGCTAACCCTACTCCTCAATCCTCATAAACATAAATTTGCTTCAGTTTCTATAAGTGCTTGTTTCTTGGCTATCCTTTTGGGAAAAAAGGCTTATAGAGTTGAAGATCTTTCTGGTTATAGAATAATATTTAACTCTAAGGATATGCATTTTCATGTGCATGCTGTTCTTCATCATACTCTACGGTCTTCAGAATTATCTTATTCATTTCAACTTTTTCCCTACTATGAAGATATTGTGCTCACTGAGGATGTTATATCTCCCTCCTTAGCCTATAATTTTAGACTCACAACATCAAAATCTCTCTAGTTTCTCCTAGTCCTCTAGTCCCTTCTCCTCTCTTGGCTCCTACCTAGAGCAAAAAAGTTTCCATCTAAATTTACAGATTACACTAGTTTACCATCATTGTTTCACTAATCCCAATATATCCCAATCCTCACATAGCACATGTATCTTGATCATATCCTATAAAGTTACATTTTTTAATTTTTCACTTCCTACTTCATAGACCAACACTTTCTTGCTCATATTTCTTCTCTTGTTGATTTTACATCACATAAATAAGTTGTTCAGGATCCCTAATTGGTGTCAAACTATGACAAAAATAAGATTCAACCTTTACCTCACAACAAGCATTTTGTTGGCTGCAAGTGGATTTACAAATTAAAATACAAGTCTGATGGTACTTTAGAAAGATATAAAGCTCGACTGGTGGTAAAAGGGTTTACACATCCAATTTCTCTTCATTGTGACTTCTAATCCCTACCAACTTGAGGGGAAGTATTACTGAGGAGGATAAACTCACAGCATCAAGCTCTACATCAACTAATACAGTCAACAAAGATAGCAAACTTATTGTTGTTAAGTAGGTTGATAATTAAAGTTAGTCATAATAACTCAATTAGTTGGAAGTTAGTTACAGTGGCATTTTATGTAATTAGTTAGTTGCTTCATTTGTAAGCAAAAATTGAGTATACATACTCTTTGAGCTATAATATTTGATTTGATGAAATTGTTAATCTAAATTACTGAAATTAAAAATCATGTAAAGATCATAATTAATCTCAAAACTTCATGAACTAAACATATTTATAATAATCCCAATTCCCATGTTGAAACAAAAAGAAGAAGAAAGAACATAACAGAAGCATACCAGATTCCATAATATTGTTTGATCAAACGGGTTAAGATCTTCCAATTGATGCGTATTTTTTCAGAAATGAATTTCTCTGTTGATGGGGATACAAAGAAAACTATGAAGAAAAAATCACACGCTCAATTAGGGACCATGACCCCATTATAAAGAAAACTGCCTTGTGCAGAAACTGCCGAGGACAGTTATTATCTTTAGTATTTTTAAATTGGCCCCTCATCAATGTAAAAATACAAGTCTGATCTCTACACAATAATTCCATGACAAACATACCCTTAAGCCTACTTAAAACTTAATTAAATCACTTATATTTAGGCCTATACATGATAACGCACATTAATAATATACATGTGTGGTCCCAAAAAATTAATCTAACAATCTCCCACTGGACCACATATGTATCCTAAGAAATGTTTTTAACTTTAGTGAGCTCTTGAAATTTATTTTCATGTCCTGAAGGGTATTCAAACAATCTCGTCCATTAGCTACATCAATATAGGATCAAAGTGGTCTTCATTATAATAATCGTAATTGGACCTACAATGGTCTTGTATGCCAACATAGCTAAATGACATAGATTAATCATGGATGCATAGCATGGAAATGACATGTAATGTGATTCACAAATGCCTATTTCCAACTGGTCCTAATTAACTGTAGTGAGACCAATACTTCAATATACTTAATAGAGTGCGATAAACTGAATACTTTAATTTTGCAAAAAATATATAAATGAAATATGCAGTTTTAACATAAAGCAACAACCCAAATACAAACTGCCACTAAACTAAAGTATCCTCAAATAGAATAACCCCTATATGAGCAGTGTGCTCGTGAAAGACATTTGGTGGTAATCCTTTTGTGAGCGGATCCGCTATCATGGAGTTTGTCCCAATGTGCTCTATGGAAATCTGTCCACTCTGCACTCTTTCTTTCACAAAGAGAAACTTGATTTCAATGTGTTTTGACTTTGTTGAGCTTCTGTTGTTGTTGGAATATAAAGCCGCTGATTTATTGTCACAATATAATTTGAGTGGTCTTTCAACACCCTCCAAAAGTCGCAGCCCAGTGACAAAATTTCCCAACCATATTCCATGATTGGATGCCTCATAACATGCTACAAACTCTGTAGCCATGGTAGACGAAGCAACGAGCGTCTGCTTTGCAGGCCTCCACGAAATCATTCCACCAACCAACAAGTAAATATTGCCTGAAGTGGATCTTCTGCTTTCTTGACATCCAGCAAAATCGGAATCGGAATCCCCAATGATCTCTAACCGATCCAATCTCCTATATGTAAGCATATAATCATTTGTTCTCTGTAAATATCTCATAACCTGCTTAACTGCCTTCCAACGATCCATGTCAGGGTTACATAAATATCTGCCTAACATGCCAACTATGAACGCAATATCCGGACGCGTACATACTTGAGCATATATTAGACTTCCTACAGCCGACGCATAGGGAATCTTTTGCATTTCTTTAATTTCAAGGCTATTCTTCGGGCATTGACTGAGACTAAACTTGTCTCCTTTAGCGACCGGGGTTACACCCGATTTGCAATTTTGCATGCCAAACCTATTGAGAACTTTCTCAATATAGTTCCTTTGTGACAATCTCAATATACCCCGAGAACGTTCTCGGTGTATCTCAACTCCTAATACAAAGGAAGCATTACCAAGATCTTTCATTTCAAAGTTATTTGATAGAAATCTCTTGGTGTCATTCAACATGCCTATGTCATTTGTGGCAAGTAATATGTCATCGACTTATAAAATCAGGAAAATATGTTTACTCCCACTGAATTTATGATACACACAATTATCAACAATATTCATTTCAAAACCATATGAAACAATGACTTGATGAAATTTGAAGTACCACTGACGAGATGCCTGCTTGAGTCCATAGATGGATTTTGTCAATTTACGAACCATATTCTTTGGGTCTTCAGACACAAAGTTTTCTGGCTGCGCCATATAAATTGTTTCTTCAATGTCACCATCGAGAAACGTTGTTTTGACATCCATTTGATGTAACTCAAGGTCAAAATATGCAACAAGCGCCATAATTGTCCTAAAAGAGTCTTTCGTATAAACTGGAGATAAAGTCTCTTTAAAGTCAATTCCTTCCTTTTGAGTAAAGCCTTTAGCTACAAGACGTGCCTTATACCTCTCCACATTACCATTTAAATTCCTTTTGGTTTTAAATATCCATTTATAACCTACGGGTTTCGCACCATCCGGTAATGGGACAATTTCCCAAACTTTATTGTCTTGCATAGACTTGTACTCTTCATTTATGGCTTCAATCCATTTGTGAGAGTTGGAACTTTGCAAGGCTTGACAGAAATTGATTGGATCATCTTCCGACATTCCACTTTTTACCTCCTGTTCTTGGAGATATATGATATATCGTTTGAAATTGCAAATTTTCTTTCTCTCGTGGATCGCCTTAATGGCGCAGATTCTTGAGGTAGTTGAGTTACAGGTATAGAAACCTGCACATTGTCAAAAGTAGCAGTAGGAATTGAGATTTCTCCCTCTTCCTCCTGAAAGACAATGTTCCTAACTTGATTTCTTCTTCCAAACTCAACATCCTCAAAGAACGTTGCAGTTCCCGTCTCAAAAATTGACCTACTAGTGGGATCGTAAAACTTGTAACCCCGTGATCGTTTTGCATAGCCAATAAAGTAGCTGCTAACAGTTTTGGAGTCCAATTTCCTTTCATGAGGCTTATAAGGCCTTGCTTCAGCAGGACATCCCCAAACACGTAAGTGCTTTAGACTAGGCTTTTGCCCAACCCAAAGCTCATACGGCGTTTTTGCAGCCGCTTTTGTTGGCACCCAATTAAGGATATAAGTTGCTGTCTTTAGAGTCTCACCCCAGAGTGATTCTGGTAAAGTAGATAGACTAATCATACTTCTTACCATATCTTTAAGAGTCCGATTTCGTCTCTCAGATACACCATTCATGCTAGGCAACCCTAGCATAGTGTACTGTGAGACGATTCGACATTCGCTTAGGTATTTAGCAAACAGTCCCGGACATTGTTCACCTAAGCCGTCGTATCTGCCGTAATATTCACCACCACAGTTAGATCTGATGCTCTTTATCCGTTTGTTGAGTTGTAACTCAACTTCGGCCTTAAATGTTTTGAACACATCCAAAGACTGCGATTTTTTCATGTATAAGAAATAGGTAACCATATCTAGAATAGCCGTCTATGAATGTTAGAAAGTATTGTTGACTATTCCAAGAAGCTGTAGGGAATGGACCACAAATATCTGTATGTATTAATTCTAAGACGTCCGTAGTTCAATTGGCACCTATTTTCTTCGTTTTAGTTTGTTTTTCCTTGATACACTGAATACAGACATCAAAATCGAAAAAATCAAGGGAGTCCAAAATCCCAACAGACACAAGACGCTCAACTCTAGATTTAGAGATGTGACGTAAGCGTTTGTGCCATAATGAGGCTGAATTTTCTTTGTCTAATTTTCGCTTAGTACCACGTGATTCCACATGCAATGTGACGCCCCCAGAATAGGTCCATTTAACCCAACCCATTCTGAGTCGCCAAATACATGGTACAGAATTCAAATACAAACTTTATATCATACGGTCGTGCAAAATACGACCACATAACTGTGAGTGTCAATACAACTGTGTAGAAAATATTAAGATTCAAACTAAGTCCTCATTACAATTATTATCACACTATTTATCAGAAATAGTGAGGACTACTACTGCTCTAACTCGGACCATCACTCTGTCCCCCGACTAGTTCCCGCAACATTCTCATTTCCTGAAGAGGACAACAGATGAAAAGGGTGAGCTCAACTAGCTCAGTAAAGAATATTATGACTAAGATAATGGAAAATAAATTATCGTTAGCCTTCAATAAATCAGATAAAATATAATGGACAACCAATCTTAGATCAATATTCGCAGCGGAAATAACAATTCATTAGAAGAATTAAGCAGAGAATAAAGTCTACTATCTTCTATGATTTAAAAGTCCATCATCAATATTTTATCCCTGTAACATCAATCAATATACATCTCGAATCAAATATTCATCTTTGCACTACAAGCCAAAGATATTCATTTGTATCATCAGTGGTCATGTTCATCTCAACACCTGTCATCTTTGCACTACAGGCCAAATATATTCATCAGGTAATCATTCATCTTTGCTCTACAGGCCAAAGATATTCATCAAGTAATCATTCATCTTTGCTCTACAGGCCAAAGATATTCAGTTACATCACCTTTTAGGACTGAGAATGATGAAAAATATTTTTAAAAAACGAATCCAGTGAGATAAAAGACAAAGACTAAGGATTCGTATTTTAGTATATCCAATTCAAAAATACCTCGTAATAATCAATTATGGAGCAAAATTCAAGAATAGAGCTCAAAACTTGGATACAATCAAAGATAGTAACCTTAACAAGCAATTTGGACAAATAGAAAAAAATTTAATTTTTCCGTGAATAGTGCCGTATACGTGAATAGTAACCCCGACGGAAAAAATAAGAATTTCAACATAAAATCCATGACAATATTTCTATATAATGATATTGAAAAGAATAACATCATTTACGAAAGAAAATAACATCCCTTACCTCAAAAAGATAGTACCTCTGACTGAAATATCGGATATAATATCGAAGGAAACTTGCACTTAATAGCAACACTCAAAGTATTGAAATACTCACAAAAATACGCTCGATATTATAGAGAGAGAAAACTTCTGATTCTGGTGTGATTTTCAATTCTAACCTAAGCACCCTATTTATAGGAAAAGCTTAGGATGCCAAAGGAGACTAAAATAATAAAATAATATATTTTTTTCAAAATTTCCGCCGCCTGGCGGCTAAAAATTTTTCCAACAAAAGTGGGGCCCACCCATAATATATATATATTTTCCGAAACTTCAATAATTCATAACAAATAGCCCCTTCGTCAGAAAAATACAAATTCTATGTCTTTCCATAGGAAATTTAATTCTTTACAACTTTGCAGAAGGAAGTTTTTCCAAATTCCAAACATAAATTATCCAGAATCCATAAATAGATGATTTCTCACACCAAAATATTGATAAAAACTCATCAGCGCCAATTCCTTCTTTAATATCCACAAAATAAATATTTCCTTATCATATAAATCAATAATTAATTATTCACAAATAATATTACAGAACTACAATATTGACAACCAGGTCGTTCCCAGGAAAGAGGGGGCCATCCGATAAGGACTTCTCCTTACTGGCGCGCAATTAAATAACCCCTCCTAGACAGAACTTCCTTAGACATTGTCAATAATGCTATCTAATAATATTATTCAAATAATATGAATTATTGAGTTGATAATGTGAAATACTGTGCAACGACAATTATTGAATCAATACTACAAAATATCAACTGTAGCTATTATTGAATCAATCATAAAAAATAGCAACGTAGCAATTATTGAGTCAATAAAATATCAATGCAGCAATTATTGAGTCAATAATATAAAATATCAACGTAGCAATTATTGAGTCAATAATATAAAATATTGAACAGTAATTACTGTAACAATAATTGAGTAATGGCTTCTCACGTAAGACTCAATAATTCGAAATACTGTGCAATACCGTGTGCTACTATGCAACACCGTGTATCACTGTATTTTAACCACCGGGTATTTCCACAGTACTAACGGTAACAACCACGCCGTTATTTTGTAAAAAAGTTATTTCTGTCGCTTTCTATATCCGGCAGTTATTCCGTTGTGGGGGCCCACAAATAGCTGCGCCGTCGTACGAATATTCCCCGACAACAAGAATATTTTATAACCACTTGCTCATTTTAAAAATATTTGCACATTTCACCCATAACTTTCATATTTATCAAAACAACACCTTACTGTTTCGAAATAATATATAAAGAAAATTAAATCTTTATTCATAAAAGTTGGGGTCTTACAACCTCCCCTCCTTATGAAATTTCGTCCTCGAAATTGACGTACGTACCTGGTATGTCGAAAAGGTGAGGATACCTCGCTTTCATTTCCGATTCCAACTCCCAGGTCATTTCCTCAATTGCATGGTTTCTCCACAAAACTTTAACTTGAGGTATAATTTTTGAGCGTAGGACATGCTCCTTCCTATCCAAGATCTTGACAGATACCTCCTCGTACGTTAAATCTTCGGTTATCTCGTCTGGTTCTAACTCAATAATGCAGTTTGGATCCTTCACATATTTACGTAACACGGATATGTGAAACACGTTATGAACACGAGACATGCTTGGAGGTAAAGCGAGTCTATAAGCCACATTTCCTATTCGGTCAAGAATCTCAAATGGACCAATGAATCGTGGGTTGAGCTTTCCTCTCTTCCCAAACCTCGTAACTCCCTTCCATGGAGCAATACGTAATAACACATGGTTTCCAACATTAAATTCCACATCCTTTCGATGAAGATCCGCATAACTCTTTTGTCGATCTTGTGCTGTTTGTATACGTTGTCGGATTATTTGGATCTATTTCGTAGTCATACGTACTAACTCCGGTCCCAACAATGTTGTTTCACCCACCTCGTTCCAACATACTGGAGAGCGACACTTTCTCCCATACAATGCCTCGAATGGAGCCACGCCTATACTTGCCTGATAACTGTTGTTGTAGGAGAATTCCACCAATGGTAAGTACTTATCCCAACTCCCTTTGAAGTCTAGAACACAGAGTCTCAATAGATCTTCAAGAGTTTGGATAGTCCTTTCCGATTGTCCGTCTGTTTGAGGATGATAAGCCGAACTGAATCGTAAATTCGTGCCCATAGCTTTCTGCAAACTGATCCAAAATCGTGAAGTAAATCTGGGATCATGATCCGAAACTATGGATACTGGCATGCCATGCAACCTCACAATCTCATTCACGTACATATGAGCAAGACGTTCAAGGGAATAAGTCTCTCGTATCGGCAATAAATGAGCAGACTTGGTTAATTTATCAACAATAACCCAAATCGCATCTAAGCCTTGAGAAACCTTGGGAAGACCCGTAACGAAATCCATTGTAATGTGTTCCCACTTCCAGTTCGGAATCTCCAGTGGTTGCAATGGACCCTTCGGCACTTGATGCTCCGCCTTTACACGTTGACAAGTTAAACATCTCGAGATGAACTCCGCGATCTCTCTCTTCATATTGCCCCACCAAAATGTATGTCGAAGATCACGATACATTTTAGTACTCCCAGGATGGATTGCAAACGGTGTGTTGTGTGCCTCCATCATGATTCTATACTTCAAGTCGGAATCGTTAGGAACACAAAGTCTGGAGTTGACTCGAAGTATTCCATCTTCATCGATTCTCGCTTCTGAAATTGCACCTTCTTGCACCTTCTTCTTCATCTTCATCAGCTCCGCATCCGTAGCTTGAGCAGCTTTAACTTTATCAATCAAAGCTGGTTCTACGCGTATACTTGACATCATTGCACTCGTTCCCACATATGATCTTCTACTCAACGCGTCGGCTACCACGTTCGCTTTTCCAGGATGGTATTGGATAGTATGATCGTAATCTTTCAACAGCTCAAGCCAACGTCGTTGCCGCATGTTGAGTTCCTTCTGAGTGAAGAAATATTTAAGGCTCTTATGATCCGTATAAATCTCCACTTTCTCTCCGTACAAGTAATGTCTCCAGATCTTCAACGCGAAAACGACTGCTGCCAACTCTAGATCATGAGTAGGATAATTCCTCTCATATTCTTTGAGTTGTCGCGAGGCATAGGCTATGACTTTTCCATGTTGCATGAGAACACATCCTAACCCTTTACCCGAAGCATCGCTGTAAATAACAAATCCATCCAAACCAGATGGTATTGTCAGAACAGGTGCCGAAATAAGTCTCCTCTTGAGCTCTTGGAAGCTCTTCTCGCATTCCTCTCTCCAAACGAATTTCGTATCTTTCCGGGTCAACTGAGTTAATGGAGTAGCGATTCGAGAAAATCCCTCTACGAATCTCCGATAATAACCAGCTAAGCCCAGAAAGCTTCGTACTTCGGTCACCGACTTAGGTTGCTCCCAGCTTTGTATTGCTTTAATCTTCGCCGGGTCCACAGATACTCCACGTTTCGATACCACGTGCCCAAGGAATGCTACTTCCTCAAGCCAGAACTCGCATTTCTTCAGATTAGCATATAGCTTGTTCTCATGAAGCTTTTGAAGTACTAACTTCAAATGGTGCTCATGATCTTCACGGCTTTTAGAATAGATGAGAATGTCATCAATAAAGACAACAATGAATTGATCTAAATACTCCTTAAATACACGGTTCATCATATCCATGAAAGCAGCAGGAGTATTAGTCAATCCAAAAGACATGACTAAGAACTCATAATGCCCGTACCGTGTTCTGAAAGCAGTCTTTGGAATATCCTCAGTTTTAATCTTCAACTGATGATATCCAGAACGAAGATCGATCTTTGAAAAGAATTGAGCTCCTTGCAACTGGTCGAACAGGTCATCAATACGAGGTAACGGATACCTATTCTTAATGGTGACATGGTTCAACTCCCGATAGTCAATACAAAGTCGCATACTCCCGTCTTTCTTCTTTACAAATAAAACAGGAGCACCCCAATGAGACGTACTAGGACGAATAAAACCGATGTCTAACAATTCTTGTAATTGAATCTTTAACTCCTGAAGTTCAATAGGAGCCATTCGATATGGGGTTTTAGAAATGGGCTTTGTACCGGGCTCAAGGTCAATAAAGAATTCAACTTCACGTTCTGGGGGTAGACCGGGAAGTTCTTCGGAAAATACATCAGGAAACTCATTAACAACGGAAATATCATTCAAATCTGATGTATTCTGATTTAGATCAGTGACATGAGCTAAGAAAGCTTGACATCCGTTTTTCAATAAACGAATAGCCTTGGGATTTGAAATGATATTGACTGATTTTAGTGGTTTGGTGGTTTGAATTCCTACAACAGGTTGATTAGGAATATGAAAACTAACAACCTTACGAAAATAATCAATTCTGGCATGGTAAGTGGTTAACCAGTCAATTCCTAAAATCACGTCAAATGCAAGTATTTTCAAAGATATAAGATCAACAGGTAAGGTAAGGGTACCAATCTGAATCAAGCAAGATTTGTAAACTGTAGATGTAACAAAGGTTTCTCCTAACGGAGTTTCAACAGATAAGTCTAAGTCTAATTTATCAGAAGTCAAGTTCAAACGTTGAGCACAAGCAGGTGAAATAAAGGAATGGGTAGCACCGGTATCTAACAAGGTATAAACTTCGTAAGAGTTTATGATCAGCTTACCCGTAATCACCTCGTGTGGATTCCTCGCGTTTTGGGCTGTCACGACAAACGCTCTTCCAGGAATCACCGACTTTAACTTGTCTGCAACCGCCTTTGGAATCACCACCCCCGCTGAACTTGGTTTCGCAACAGGACAATCTCGAGCTATATGTCCTTCTTTTCCACAGTTATAGCATCCTTTGAACTGTTGTGGGCAGTTTGGGCTGATATGTCCCTCTTTCCCGCATTTAAAGCATACGACCGGTGGTCGTTCTCCTCCCTTTGAAACAGTTGATGCTGGTGCTGATGTCGACGTCTTCACGTTCTCATTGTTATACCTTCTCTTTTTGAAATCTCCTCCCGATTCGCTTCTTCTACTATCATGGCCACGATAACCACTGGAGTAGTTACCGCTTCTGTCATACTTTCCTCCTCGCTGGTTGTCATTGCTCCGATGACTGCTGCCACCGGTACGACCTTGGTTGTGGTCCCTTGGTTGAACATAATCATTATCTCGTTCTAATAACTGGACCCTGTTTACTACATCCGAATATAAAGAAAATTTATGAGAAATGAGGTATTGACGTATTTCGGGTTTCAAACCTCTTAGAAACATCCGTGTCATACGTTCCTCATTATCCACCAAATGAGGTGCAAACCTGGACATCTCCGCGAACTTAGCCTCGTATTGGAATACCGTCATGTTGTTTTGCTCGAGTCGGATAAACTCTACTTCCTTCATATGACGAATACTTTCAGGAAAGTACTTGTCATTGAACAGTTTCTGGAACGCTTTCCAAGACATTTTAAGTGCGGCAGGCTGGGTACGTTTCACAGATTCCCACCAGTAATCTGCCTCTCCACGGAACATAAACGTGGCGAATGGAACCTTCTGTTCCTCTGTACATCCCAAGACATCAAATATCTTGGTAATTTGTTTAATCCACGTCTCCGCCTTGATCGGATCTAGCTTTCCCAGAAACTCTGGTGGTCCCAATTCTTTGAACTGCTTAGCAGTGACAGCTCGTGTGTTGTTATTATCTCCACCTGTATGTTGCACACGAGTCTCCCTCGTCTGATTTTGCATAAATTGCAAAAAACTTCTAAACATCTCATCGTTTATCGTCTGACCAGCGTTATTTTCAGGATAAACATTGCCTTCTTGTTGCACGTTCTCCTGGTTAACGATTAAAGGTGTCTCCACGGTCTCATTCACTTCGTTGTTAACATTCTCAGCTGCCATTCTCAAATACTGCCATAAAACAAGGGTTAATTAAACAAATTAACATATCCCATATTAACCCTATGCTCCGACTGACCAATTAAATACCACATAAGCTTAGGTAGGACACACTAGCGAAGGATTTACTCATCTCTCCCCTCCTAGTTCTATTCCCCGATCTCCGCCAGAGATCATATCCCTAAGCTCTGATACCAACTGTGACGCCCCCAGAATAGGTCCAGTCAACCCAACCCATTCTGAGTCGCCAAATACATGGTACAGAATTCAAATACAAACTTTATATCATACGGTTGTGCAAAATCCGACCACACAACTGTGAGTGTCAATATAACTATGTAGAAAATATTAAGATTCAAACTAAGTCCTCATTACAATTATTATCACACTATTTATCAGAAATAGTGAGGACTACTACTGCTCTAACTCGGACCATCACTCTGTCCCCCGACTAGTTCCCGCAACATTCTCATTTCCTGAAGAGGACAACAGATGAAAAGGGTGAGCTCAACTAGCTCAGTAAAGAATATTATGACTAAGATAATGGAAAATAAATTATCGTTAGCCTTCAATAAATCAGATAAAATATAATGGACAACCAATCTTAGATCAATATTCGCAGCAGAAATAACAATTCATTAGAAGAATTAAGCAGAGAATAAAGTCTACTATCTTCTATGATTTAAAAGTCCATCATCAATATTTTATCCCTGTAACATTAATCAATATACATCTCGAATCAAATATTCATCTTTGCACTACAGGCCAAAGATATTCATTTGTATCATCAGTGGTCATGTTCATCTCAACACCTGTCATCTTTGCACTACAGGCCAAATATATTCATCAGGTAATCATTCATCTTTGCTCTACAGGCCAAAGATATTCATCAAGTAATCATTCATCTTTGCTCTACAGGCCAAAGATATTCAGTTACATCACCTTTTAGGACTGAGAATGATGAAAAATATTTTAAAAAAACGAATCCAGTGAGATAAAAGACAAAGACTAAGGATTCGTATTTTAGTATATCCAATTCAAAAATACCTCGTAATAATCAATTATGGAGCAAAATTCAAGAATAGAGCTCAAAACTTGGATACAATCAAAAATAGTAACCTTAACAAGCAATTTGGACAAATAGAAGAAAATTTAATTTTTCCGTGAATAGTGTCGTATACGTGAATAGTGCTGTATACGTGAATAGTAACCCCGACGGAAAAAGTAAGAATTACAACATAAAATGCATGACAATATTTCTGTATAATGATATTGAAAAGAATAACATCATTTACAAAAGAAAATAACATCCCTTACCTCAAAAAGATAGTACCTCTGACTGGAATATCGGATATAATACCAAAGGAAACTTGCACTGAATAGCAACACTCAAAGTATTGAAATACTCACAAAAATACGCTCGATATTATAGAGAGAGAAAACTTCTGATTCTGGTGTGATTTTCAATTCTAACCTAAGCACCCTATTTATAGGAAAAGCTTAGGATGCCAAAGGAGACTAAAATAATAAAATAATATATTTTTTTCAAAATTTCCGCCGCCTGGCGGCTAAAAAATTTTCCAACAAAAGTGGGGCCCGCCCATAAAAAATATATATATTTTCCGAAACTTCAATAATTCATAACAAATAGCCCCTTTCGTCAGAAAAATACAAATTCTATGTCCTTCCATAGGAAATTTAATTCTCTACAACTTTGCAGAAAGAAGTTTTTCCAAATTCCAAACATAAATTATCCAGAATCCATAAATAGATGATTTCTCACACCAAAATATTGATAAAAACTCATCAGCGCCAATTCCTTCTTTAATATCCACAAAATAAATATTTTCTTATCATATAAATCAATAATTAATTATTCACAAATAATATTACAGAACTACAATATTGACAACCAGGTCGTTCCCAGGAAAGAGGGGGCCTTCCGATAAGGACTTCTCCTTACTGGTGCGCAATTAAATAACCCCTCCTAGACAGAACTTCCTTAGACATTGTCAATAATGCTATCTAATAATATTATTCAAATAATATGAATTATTGAGTTGATAATGTGAAATACTGTGCAACGACAATTATTGAATCAATACTACAAAATATCAACTGTAGCCATTATTGAATCAATCATAAAAAATAGCAACGTAGCAATTATTGAGTCAATAAAATATCAATGCAGCAATTATTGAGTCAATAATATAAAATATCAACGTAGCAATTATTGAGTCAATAATATAAAATATTGAACAGTAATTACTGTAACAATAATTGAGTAATGGATTCTCACGTAAGACTCAATAATTCGAAATACTGTGCAATACCGTGTGCTACTATGCAACACCGTGTATCACTGTATTTTAACCACCGGATATTTTCACAGTACTAACGGTAACAACCACGCCGTTATTTTGTAAAAAAGTTATTTCTGTCGCTTTCTATATCCGACAGTTATTTCGTTGTGGGGGCCCACAAATAGCTGCGCCGTCGTACGAATATTCCCCGACAACAAGAATATTCCACGACCAAACGAATATTCCCCGACAACAAGAATATTTTATAACCACTTGCTCATTTTAAAAATATTTGCACATTTCACCCATAACTTTCATATTTATCAAAACAACACCTTACTGTTTCGAAATAATATATAAAGAAAATTAAATCTTTATTCATAAAAGTTGGGGTCTTACATGCAAGGTTTCATTGTAAGATGAAATAGTTTTCAGCAAATATAGATTATCAAAAACATTAAGTAAACCGGTACCAACAATATTCGAATTAATAGACAAACTGAAATTCTTATTTCCAAAAGAACAATAATATCCAAATTTGTCCAATGCAGAAATAGAAACTAAATTCCGTCTAAATGATGGTACAACAAAAGTGTCTTTTAAATCCAAATAGTAACCAGTACTTAACAATTGTCTAAAATGCCCTATTACATCCACCTCCATTGATTTGCCATTACCCACATAGATACGTCTTTCAGTATCAGTTGGCATTCGGAAGTACAGGCAACCCTGCATAAAAACACAAATGTGAGTAGTAGCACCAGAATCTACCCACCAAGTGTTTCTTGGTACTGAAGCTAAATTGATCTCAGAACAGACCAAAACATGAAATGTACCTTTCTTTTCATGCCAGGCAACAAATTTGGCACAATCCTTCTTTTTATGTCCGGGCTTGCCATAGAAGAAACAACCATTTTCAGTCTTTTGTTTTTTTTGCTTCGGACCCTTAGGAACAACAACTTCCTTTCCTCTATCCTTCCTCTTGCCCTTGCCTTTATAGATGCTTGCCAAATGAGCACTTTCGGTCCTATCTTGCTTCAATCTCTCTTCCTCTTGTACACAAAATGAAATGAGATCATTAAGAGTCCATTTCACTTTCTGACAGTTGTAACTGACTTTAAACTGACTGAATTGTGCAGGAAGAGAGATTAGAATCAAATGTACGAGCATATCATCTGATAAATCGAGCTTTAGTGCCTTAAGCTTTGAAGCAAGATGAGACATCTCCATGACGTACTCCCTGACATTACCTTTGCCCTTGTACTTCATTGAAATCAAGCTTGCTAAAAGCGTGCTTTTTTCAACCTTATCGTTTTTGACAAAACGGTTCTGAATTTTCGAAAGGAACTGAATGGCAGTGATATTGTCATTTGTAATTGCACCTCTAAAGGCTTCTGGAATCCCATGCTTCATGATCATAAGACTTAGCCTGTTCGAACGGTCCCACTTTTCAAAGTACGCAATTTCTTCGGTAGTACTTTGTTTAGTGAGGTCATTCGGTTTCGGCAGTCTTAATGCCAAGTCTATGTCCATGCAGCCAAGAACAATTGATATGTTCTCTTTCCAGTCTTTAAAGTTTGTTCCATTTAACATTAGAACATTATTCATGTTAGCAGATATAGCAGTAGTGGACATTAAGGCTGAATAGAGAACAAATATAAAATTAATAAACAATTATGTTCACATTAAATAACCAAATAAACAATATTTAATTTGATTAATTTTATGACAACATCTCAAGATACCTAGCACAACATTAATATCATGCTTTTGGACAGTGATATTAATTGTAATTGGTATTCTTGTTGTAATGACCAAACATTGACAATAAATTATGTCAAATAATAAATCCATGTTTGCATGAATTCATTATTCACATTAGGTTACATCGACAATTATCACATGTTTATCATCACAAGTATGTATGAAATTCGGCCAAATATGAACCCCTCTTTGGATTGATTCATATTCGCATGAATTACACATACATGAACATCTAAACATTCCATACAAAACATTCTAGACAAGAGAGGTCACTTTGGTGACATTTTGTTTTAATTGAATTAATTTTTTTTAAGAATGTTAGACAATTGATATGAATTGTAGACGTTCCATGAAATTATTCAAATTTAAAGACCCCCAAAATTAAGCATAAAAATAAATAAATAAAATTCTGAATATTTAATATGAACATAAAATTTCTAATAATTTTGTCACGGCCAGAAACAGTGAAAATTCTAATGAATTTAATCAAAATGTTTTATCCAAACGAGGCTGAGACTCTATGCAATTCAGATTCTATAGTTAAATGTCAACCCACAATTCATGATTTAGACCCCAAAAGCAAATGAACAGTAATTTTTTTTAACAAAAATCTCCAAAATTCATAAATTCTCTATGAATCAAACATGGTAAGCTCTTATACCAATTGTTAATCTAAATTACTGAAACTAAAAATCATGTAAAGATTATAATTAATCTCAACACTTTATGAACTAAACATGTTTATAATAATCCCATGTTGAAACAAAAAGAAGAAGAAATAACATAACAAAAGCATACCAGATTCCATAATATTGTTTGATCAAACGGATTAAGATCTTCCAATTGATGCGTATTTTTTTAGAAATGAATTTCTCTGTTGATGGGGGGATACAAAGAAAACTATGAAGAAAAAATCACACGCTCAATTGGGGACCATGGCCCCATTATAAAGAAATCTGCCTTGTGAAGAAACTGCCAAGGACAATTATTATCTTTAGTATTTTTAAATTGACCCCTCATCAATGTAAAAATACAAGTCCGATCTCTACACAATAATTCTATGACAAACATACCCTTAAGCCTACTTAAAACTTAATTAAATCACTTATATTTAGGCCTATACATGATAACGCACATTAATAATATACATGTGTGGTCCTAAAAAATTAATCTAACAGAAATAAATTGAAGTTGAATTCTTCATTTTTCTTTATGAACATATGTTTCTAATAATATAAATACCAATCCTAACCAACTCACATGCTAAAAGAGTCTAAACAAAACTATACCAACCTGATCATACTATACACAAAATAAAATCATGGCATGAAACCCCTAACATATACATGTAATCTTTTGTTTCAAAAAGTCACAGATACATCCTTTTTAAATCATTTAAGAATGACTAAAATACAATTTGGACCCTAAAATTTATACGATAGTTGTGGTTTGTACCCCAATATTTAAAATATATCTAAGTGCATTTCAAAGTTGTTTTCAATGTTTCAATAGTCCAAAAGTGAGGGTACATTTTGTTTAGCGCAACAAATTTTGCGGTTCATTTTGTTGAGATAGAAATAAATTTACGGTGCATTTTGACCAATTTAAACCTCAGAGGGTGCATTTTGTTTCGCGCAACAAATTTTGGGGTGCATTTTGACCAATTAAATCTCGGAGGGTACATTTTGTTTAACATAAAAGATACTTGGGGTGCACAGAGATACATTTTAAATATTGATGTGCAAACTTCAACAACCCTAAAAAGTTTAGCATTCAAAGTGTATTTTAGTTTTAAGAATTAAAGATACATTCCTATTTTCTAAATTGCAAAATCAAACAAAATTCTTAACATATCATGCCACTAGACCCGCTACTACTTTATTTTTATTTAACAAATACGTACCTCTTTTCTAATTTATAAGATTATTACTGACTTTTAAAAGTTAACTTGATACATTTTATAATTTAAAATTGAGATAAGTCACTAATTTTTTGAAACAATAAATGTTACAATAGGCATTATTTTTTGAATAGTTTACAAAAATTCATCATTCTATTGATTAAATTTAAAAGAATGAATATCATTTTTATATTTTAAAATATCTTAAATTAACTTCAAAAAATCAATAATAATCTTATAATTTAAAACGGAGGGAGTGAGTATTAAATTACGTTTGAAAAAGTAAAACTTTCGTACGAACTCACCATTTAAAAAATGCATCTATAATTTTGGAATGTCAAGAGTACAAAAAAAAAAATCCAATAAAACAAAGAATGTATTTATAATTTTGGAATGTAAGGAGTATAGAAGAATATTTTTTGGGGAGCATTATTTTCACATGTATTTAATATTTGCATACGGTTCATTCTCATATGAAGGTATTACTCATTATATATGCTCATATGAGGAAAAATCATGTGAAAATATTAAAAATACATATAAAAATATCATTAAACATGAGTATATTTGAATTTCATCTATTTATATTTTTATCCGTCATTAAAAATCAAAATATAAATAAATAAAATTTAAATGCACTTGCTGCATCCTGGTGTTAAGAATTCCACTTATTGGCCGTCGGGACTGGGGTCCTAGGCTCGAAGACCAGCAGCCACGTTCATGTATGGATCATTCCTATAGAAAATTAAAATTTTAATACCTCTACGTCTCTAGCAAATCCCCCATTTCTCTAATATTTTATCAAGGAGGCGACTGACTTCTATTTCTAACGTCCTACGGGGGTTTGATTTCCAGTTTTACTATTCGGAGAAGAAGCAGAAGGTCGGAAACCAGGAAAGGTCTGTGTTCCTCTCTCTCTCTCTCTCAATATATATATATATATATATATATATGTATACAAATGTTTTTCTTTTAGTGTATTGATTTGTAAACGATGCAATTAGATCCGTGATCCTAAAACCCTTTTCTATTTTGGGAATGAGCGTTTGATTTGTTTTTGTTGATTCATTAGAAATGAAATGCTATGAGTAACAATATCTGAGATTTAATTAAAGGGTTCTTGCATAATTTGACTCCAGATCTAAAACCCTTATGTATGTTGGAATCAGCTTTATATTTTTAATTTGAATGTTCTCATTAAAAAGCTAAATAAATAATTCTCTTATTTGAAATTTATCACTTCTACACTAATACATCCGCTTGTCATAAACTGAAAAAAAAACTAGAGTCTTCGAGGGTTTGTGGTTCTTTAAGGCACTTTGCAGTTATCATTAACAAATGAAAATTTTTAGTATAATACATTGTTGGGCTTTGTCCAATTCAGATTTTCATGCGTCTATTGATTTTTTAGATATAAAGAAATGTGAAAAGATTTTGAATTTATGTAGATTCTGAACTTTGGTTTGTTTTTTGCTTGACAAGTTTATGGACGGGAGCTTATAAGTGCTATATAGAGTGTTACGAAGTGGTCACACGCTCGCTCGCTCACACCTTATAAGTGCCTCGGGATCTTGGTTGTGACCGTTTTGACTGTGGATCTCAGAATTAGTAGTTATGAAACTAGATTTACTTATGGATTTCACTACGTTTAAGTTAGAACTTAGAGAAAAGTCTTTGTTAAAATCATTGTGTCGATTGTTCTACCAACCTGACCTGAACTGGACGAACATTTAAATCCCCCTGGGTTGCTGATTTGTCTAAACCTGATCATGAGAAACTCTTTTAAGAACCTGAAGATTGCATTTCTAGAATTATAGTAGATGGTGCTTATTGAGTAGAGCCTGTGTTAATCTTTCAAATATGAATTGCTTATCCAAAAAAATTGAATATGAATTATGATGCACCATTAGGAGGTAAAAAATCCCCATTATGTTAATTTAAGGAGAGTTTACTTATCTTCAGATATGTTTTGTGCTTTGTGTTTTTTCATTGTTCTTTTTTCTTTTTCTTTTTTTTTGGGTGGGTGGGTGGGTGGGGGGGGGTGGAGTAAATTAACTTGATATTGCCTTGAGGTATGTCAATTTTAATAAATTGTGGGCTTGCTTGCATTTGGTAGGTGTTGTAGATGTGTTCACAGTGAAATTTTGAACAAGCATGTATCGATATCAGTGCTACAGAGTATATATCTGGATAGAGTGAAAGTATCAGTCTCACAAAGATCAGATACTGAATAAGTATGATAGGTAATTAGTTAGGTATGTGATGAATAAAAAAATGGGTAATCTTGTTGGTGCTTTTTTATCCATTTGGGTGGCGGATAATGCTGATTACCGATATACTTGACTTTTTCCTTGTTGTAGCAGTTTAGCTAGGTTACAGTGTCGGCATACTCGAATTCCCTTTAAATCCTCCTGCATTTGTTAACGTGCTTATATTTCACAGCTATGATGGAGAAACTTAAACTGAACATTGTTTTTTTTGGGTATAAATTAAACAGTTTCAAGTTAATCTTGCATAGTTGGGGGTTCATTTACTTTACTTATTTAAGAATGGAGGGTTCAATTTCTAGGATGTAACATGTGGGACTATTTTAAAAATATACAAGTGTATTAATCATACACCTGGTTTACTTTGTTGCTCCTATAAATCAGTAATGTTATGTTATAAACATGCCGTAGACTGTTGCTTCTTTTTTGTTTCTCTTTTACCCGTTTTGGTGGTGGATGAATAGGCTGCTTATATAAAGCATCAACCAACTTGAATGAAATAGGGCACTTATAATAAATACCCTGTGATTACTATTGTAAAGCTATTTCACCTCGAATTATGAATTTAGTTGAAAGTAGAGTGCAATTGGCTACTTAACCACCTGCTGCGATTTTGTATGTACCAACTTAAATGTACAACATTTAAAGGGAAATGTCATTAAGGTTGCGGCGTTATTATCGATGTGTGAATTTGAGCGATCTTCTTGGTTTCACAATACTATTTGTTTTGAACTTGAGACTTTAAATGGCATTTTTTTTCTTTTAAAGATTTGAGTAGTCTGATGGAATTATTTCGGTAGTAGCGAGGTTACTGAAGAGTGAAATTATATAATTTTGCCTTGCAGATGTTTGATGATCAAGACTTGGGATTCTTTGCCAACTTTCTTGGCATTTTTATATTTGTTATGGTAATTGCTTACCACTATGTGATGGCTGACCCCAAGTATGAAGGCAATTAAAGACGAGGTGGGGGCAGAGATGTGTCTTAAGAGGCCATCTCCCTCAACTCCCAAGTATACCATGTTTTACCATTATAGACTTCATTTCTCAACATTTGGAACAATTGATTCTACATTCATGTTTTAACAATTTTGCTTTCTAGTATTTAATTTAGTCTATGTTTCCAAATATTTTTATGGAATTTCTTAACATGTGCCCTCAGGGCACATGCTAAGCACATAGTTCAAGAAAATATTCCCTTGAATTGTGTGCATATTTCCTTGAAGTTGGTGTAAATACAGAAATTAAAGAAATATGCACACAATTGAAGTAAATATTTTATTGAACTGTGTGCTTAGCATATGTACACATTAAGAGAGGACCTTTTTTTATAGTTCAAACTATATTTATGGATCTTAGTATTCAGAGATTACTCGGTGATACTAATTGAAATTTACAATGATTAGTCTGGCACCCAAAAGGAGCCTCTGCCGGCCAAACAATAAGTTTCTTTGTTCCCTTTGCGTGGGACTATTGCTTACAAAGCCAAAAATATATTTAGATATTACCAACTGGGTCCTCTTAACATGTGTTTTAAGGGTACATGCTAAACACATCGTTTAAGAGAATATTCTCTTGAACTGTGTGCATATTTCTTTATTTATGTATTTACATCAAGTTCAAGGGAATATACGCACACAATTCAAATGAATATTTTCTTGAACTGTGTGTTTAGCATGTGCCCTTAGGGCACATGTTAAGAATTCCTTTCCAAAATGAGAACTGTGACTATTTTATATTTGTTGTGATAGAAATGATTTTATAACCGAAAGTTTTTCAATCGCAGTCAGACTAATTTTTACAAACTCGGGTAAATCTTTTCATACGAACTTATGCGCAAATCGGTTCATGACAGACTTATTGGTGCAATTAGTTTAATGGTCGTGGCTAATTACGGAAAAACAAGAACAAAAAAAAAAGACTTGCTATGTATTGTAAATTTTTATAATAACTCGCGATTGGGTGTAATACATTAGATTGGAGTATGATTATAATGGTGAATATATGATTAAAAATATTATCACCTATATTTATTTACGTAATTAAAAATAACAAAATCGTTATATAATTTAAGATATATTATTTTCCATAAAAAAAAATCTATGTACAATAGTCCGCAATCCACACTACGCTACTAAAAGCCACCCATCTCAACAAACAACATTAAACCATATTTAAAATTTATAAATGGAAACTACAATTAAATAATAGAGTAAAACTCTCTCTCTCTCTCTCTCTCTGTTTTCTCTTCTACAGATGAAAACGAGAGCCGTTGATTATAAAAGACACCACTCTAAATCCCGAAAGCAGAGCCGACATTCCCAGAAACAAAAACCCGGCGAATCCCAAGGCTACAGAGATATCCGCCTGAACACAAAATGCATTACTGGCCGTACACGTGTCCCTCCCTCTCAGAGTCCGGGCCAACTCCGTCCCCGCCGAGTTTGCCGACAGTAACAGGTACGCAAATACCTATACAAAAAACGACAGCGTTCCAAGTTTCAGTTCCTGCCCCCAAAATTCTAAACACAACAACACAACACTTTCCCCCTAAATTTTAGAGAAACGGTACCAGACAGAAGAGCGCCAAGCTGTGAAAAAATTGAACGAAATTGTAGAAATTGAAAACAGAGAAAGCTGATGCACATATACATATATATATATATATATATGAGTAATCATTCATAATATGTATTTACTATGATAAAAATGAGCATATACTATCTCTATCGTTCAATATACAACTCAAATTAGAACTGAAAAATTTACGTTTTGCTAACGGATCTGCTAGTGAACCGTTATATTATACTATTTTCAGCGACATCCATTACTATTAGTAATCCTCATTTTTAATCCATAACATATATTTACTATTATTCATTCCCATAACAATATTTATATTATCAGACTAAATAAATATTATCTCCGCTTCTTAATATAAGTCGTTTTAGATAAATATTTTTGTTCTTTAATATAAGCCGTTTGAAAATTTCAAGTAAGCATTAATTGCTTAATTTTCAATATTACTCCAAGTATTAAATATAATTTTGATTTCTCACTATTATCAGTCCAATAAATAATATTTTTTTTTCAATATAAGGACAATATAGACAATTGATATTATATTTAATATTTTACAATTATTTCTTTAATACTTGTGTACAATTCTAAAACGACTTATATTAAAGAACGGATGAAGTATTTGCGATACTATTACACTAATTTCAGTCACATTTTTAAATTTTCATAAGCTACATTATTATTATTATTATTATTATTATTTTGCAAACATAGCAAACAATTAGATAATAATTAATTCGACTGGTTTGCCCCTCCTTATTCTACAAAAAATGTCAAAACAATTGTCCCTCCAAATGTTTAATAGTATATGCTATGCTAGGAGATGAGTTGGTCAGCTAAATGTTCCTTCTGTCAGATAATTCTCCTATATATATATATATATAAGTATAGATATAGAGAGAGAAATTGAATGTGAACCTGATCATGAGCAAAGTCGAACCAGACTTGCAAGACTTCAGGGAAGACGGTGATACCTCGCGAAATCTCCCAAACAGAAGCTCCCATTTCGAACAGGGAGTACACGGTCACTATTGCATTAGCAGCTAAAACAAATCTGTGAAAAGAATAAATTTAATTTCGACAATTAGTTCGAGATTAAATAATAAATAAAAAACCTAATCTAGCTTGTGTTTGTTTGGTAGAAAAATGAAGGGAAAATCTAGTGTACCTGAAGGCGTCAAAATCGTACCAGTGAGGGGAATTGGAGTCCCTAGAATTGGTGAGAATGAAGATGGCGGAGGCAAAGGAGAAGCAGAAGGAGGCGAGGCGGAAGACGAAGATGAGGGTGTTGAATCGGCGGAGCTTGCTGACGGCAACAGTGGAGTGAAAGTGAGGATGCCGAGCAGACGTGGCATCGGCGCCGCCGTTTCGGAGCGGCTGAGGGGACCGCATATCTCTAGCTGTCTAGTTGAGAGAGATGGGGCGTAGGAGTAGTGATGGATTTAGAGATGGGGAGAAGTTAAAGGGAAGAGAGAGAGAGAGAGGGGAGGAGTCATGAGAGAAATGAGAAGAAATGTAGAAAAGTTGATCTCTTTTTTTTATATATTCTGGAAGATTTTGATTTCGATTTGATTGTAAATGAAATTTTTAGGAGGAGGAGGAGGAGGAGTCACGAGAAATGGCATGATATACACGAGAAGACATAGGAAAAACCCATCTCTCTATTGGACATGTGTATGTGGATTATACGGAAAAGGAAAGGAGATGGAAGGTGGGAAAAGGGAGGAGAAAGCAAAAAACCCTTTAGAGAGAGAAAAAGAGGACGCTGATACAGCAGAAGCCAGAAGGGAAGACGGTAGGGGCCTTTGTTTTCTCACTCTCTCTCCCTCTTTCTTTCTTCATTTTTTTCTCAAATAATGTTACTATCACATAATTTTTGATCACATAATTCTCGCATACACATGTCCCCTAAACTTAGGCTTAGCAAAATATGATTATGAGTTGGTTTTGATTTTTAAAATATGGTTATGATTTTATTTAAGAATTAAAATTATATTAACCATTTTTAATATGAGTTGTGTGGGTTGGAACCATATGGTTATAGTTCAAATATAGGTCGACTCATATTTTAAATTTCAAACTTACCATTATTATGATCCAATTAAATAAATTATTATTAGATATATATCATGTATACATAATTACTAAATATTTTATTTTTATTTTTTTGGAGGGGTGGGTGGTGTATACGTAATCACATAATATTATTTTTTTTTGGGGTGGGGGTGAGGGGGGAGGGGTAGTGGTGGGTGGGGGTGGGGGTGAGCGTGGGGGGGAGGGGGGGGTGGGGGTGGGGTGGACGTGGGGAGTGGGGGAGTGGGGCATGGGGTGGCGTGGGGTGGATGGAGGGTAAGGGGTGCATGTATATATAATCACATAATATTATTTTTTTTAGGTGGGAGTGGGGGGTGGAGGGGATGAGGGGTGGAGGGGGGGGGGTGGGTGCGTGGGTGGGAGGTGAGGTGGGGGGGTGTATAAAATAAATTAGGACGTTTATTTTGGAATAGAGGGAGTATGTAATTAATTGATATTCATAAATTAAGATTAATTAGAGAAATAAAATCATGAGAAACTGGCTTCTTGAATATGTAAATATGGGTAAAATGAACTTTTGATTTTAATTTAGATTTGGATTTGGAATAAAATATGGGTCGAAAAATGGTTAACCGGGTTGGACCTATATTTCTTTTTAAAAATATAATTCCAAACTTTACCCAAGTCAAATAAATAAAAGTAGTTAACCAACCCATTTGGTTCCAGTTAATATGGGTTGACTCGACAGTTAACCTACTATATTGCCGGGTCTACCTAAACCCATATAATCCCTAAAATAAAATGTATCCCTAGTATTAGATTATAATAGTACAAGTCCTCCACACAAAAAAAAGAAGAAGAAAGAGTGATATTTCTATTTTCTTAAGAATCTAATGACATGAATAATAAAAGAGTCGTGTATTATAAAATAAAAAGAAAAAAGAAAATTGCAAAATATTAAATTTTATAGTAAAAGTAACCATTTGAACAAGATGAATTGGGTAATTTGGATATTGAACTAGAGTTGGATAGTCTGGTAGTTTAACTTATAATCGCGATGAGAAATATTATTTTCACATCCAATTTTTATATATATATATATATATATAATTATATATAAAAAAATTCAAAGTTATATTAGAAATGATTAAATTTATTCTACTTTTCGGCACTTGCAATATAGTTTTTTTTTTCAAGCTAGTTTGGTTGGAAATTGAAGACTTGAGTGTGTGGACACAAAGACGGTCTACATTTGGTACAAGAGGAGGCTTGGGCAAGACTTTTGGGTCAAATTAGAGAGTGTCACCACCCCAGTCACCCTGACTTACCCCACGAGCAGACGTGAAAGTGTATTTTCAGGTCAAACAACCAAACATAGTTTGACTATAACGGCAAGGAACAACCAACACCTAATCACTAGTAGTTCCAAATTATTCTTTCCACGTTATTGTATGGATTGTCGCAAATATAAAAATATTAAATTCATAAAACCTAACCTTTAGAAATTTTCAATTTTTTTTTTTGTTTATTCTTGGATTATTATTGCATCCCTTAGGCAACTAAGCAGCTTACATCAAAAGTTCATTCACACTTTGATCAGATACATCTCCCATTCCGGTGGTGTTTGTTTGTGTCTGATTCGATCAGAGACAAATTTTATTTGGTGAATTTTTTAATTTGTCTCTTACTACATCTTAATCGTCAAGACAAAAATTTAAATCTTAACTATTAAGAGTTGTTTTTTAATAATTTATTTAAAATTTATGGACAAAAATAGTATCAATAAATATTGTACTCCTTCAATTTCAAATTTTAAAATCATTCAAATAAATTTTTTAAATAACTTAAGAGTTAAAATAATAAAATAGTGTCATTCAGATCTTGACTACTTAATTTAATCAAACACCATCTCCATCTCATATATTGCTAACAGACGTAGCAAATACATGAGGTGGGACATGCTTTTGGGATCATCAATCTCTATTCCAACTAAAATGAAATGAATTATTCCAATCTCTATTCTATTACTTCAATCCAAACACAACATAGAGCAATGCTACTATCACATAATTTGAGTCACATAAAATTTATATACACACACATGCATATTTGCGAGTCCTACATGTGACGCAGAGCCCACAGTATACATATGTGTGTATGTATATTTTATGCAATCCAAATTACGTGATAGTATCATTATTTTAAGTCTTATTAGTCTTTTCAAATAAGACAACATTATTGGTATAGGAATACCACTTCTTTTAGGCGAGAATAATTTTATCCCAAGGGACAAGAAGACATGAAAGAATAGACTCTATCTATACCCTTGTGTTGGTCTACTTAAAGCCAATTCAGAAAAGGGTCCCCAATAGAACTCGTTATATTCTCTACTGCACAATCATATATGTATATATGATGAACTTAAAACATAATTTGTAGGTTGAAAAGTGGCTTTTTCTTTCAAATAAACCAAAGAAACAAAAAGAAAGAAGCTTAAATACAAACAACTTTACTAGTAGTAATAAATTCCATTCTGTCAACCTATCCTACAGAATTTGTAAATATACATACAAATAAACAAGGAGGCATTCGACAAAATCTTAAGAAATATAGATTTAAAAACGAACCACAAGGATAGCACAAGTCAACATCATCACCAAATTAGATAGCTAACGCCTTTTTGTGGTGGATAAAAATCTTAAATTCAAGTTGACAACAGATGATCGCAAACAAAGAAAGAATAATAAGAAGGAAAAAAAAAAAAGCATAGGCCAAGGGGGCGTAGAATAAAGAACTAGACTAGATGGCAATTCTACAAGTGCAATAAATTGTCCAATGTCCGACCAGTTCCACACTTGTAAAGTGATTCTTCTCGACAGATCAGCTTGTTGGACCAAACGAAAGAGCTGGCACCTGCTTTACATCATTTCTTGTGACCGTCTCACACAACGGCTCACTTTCTTCTTAAAATCGTCCCTTCTTTCTCTCCATTCTTTCTGCAATTAGACAATCAGGAAAGACGAGTCAAAATGAGAGAACCAGTCGGTGGTGCAGCCTGTGAAACATAATGATATCAAGAGATCCAAAATATTCACCCACATCATAAACATAAAATTTTGTATTCATCTTTAACCACGTGAAAACAACGCATCAATATGAATTGTAAGCAATGAGAAACACAGGAGCAAAGAGGTGGTACGCACAAAAAAAACACTAGGCTAGTCTTCCATTATGATTGTCATCTTTTCTCGGGGATGTCCCAATTTAATTAACATTATTTGATATATCAATTCACTAATTTACTAATATTAACTATATTAACCTTCCTGCTTGAAAGTTAGAACTGAGAATAGAAATATCTGCCCCACCTAGAGGTGATAGGTGGAAAAGACATAGCTAAAAGAATAAAATAGGAAATAGTATATTAATAGTTGTAGAATCAACACAATACACGCCAAGTAAAACCTCACCCTCTCATACATCAGTTTCACAGTCTCCATTCTGTATACCTCACCCAAGTATTCTCAAATTTTCTTATTTCCTATATTTGTGGTTATGGCTTGTAAGACCAAGTCAAGCTCCATTAGAGGCTTGACAAAAATCAAGAAAAACGTTAATACTGCTATTAAAGGTGTATACTCTGACAGAAATAACTCTACTTCAAAAACAACTTATATTATGAAAGTAGATACCAAAAATGTTAAGCAATCAAATCAACCTGAGACATAATAATCCCTTATTAACTCTAAAATTACATCAATTTCTACCCAGTTAAAAAATATAAGTTCATGTTTGTGCATCTCAGTTGAAACAGGACAGCAGGACTCCAGATTGAGGCCAAAACAGGACTCCAGATTGAGGCCAAAAGAGTATATATATATATAGGTCTACAACCTATTGATTGTTACGCACAATCTGGAGTCCATCGTACACACACACACACACACACACACATATATATATATATACTCTTTTGGCCTCAACAAAATTATAACAGAGTTTTCCTCTATCTCTATATCCATCCGACCATCCCGTGTCATTGAACTTGTCAAAAATTCATGCTTATGAAACCTACATTTTTGAAACCTTGAGACTTGTCAAAAAGTCGTGACTTGGAGGCAAATTTCATCAGGTTATCCCTCAACATAAGAAAGCGGAGAGTTTATGAAAAAAACTCTCTTTGATGAATCCTAAAAAGTTCAAATATTTACCTTATTCTAACAATGGCCTTTACAGCAGTAGAACCTCTAATCCACAAAACACAATGTTGAATGTTTTAAATCACCCTTATTGGATTAAATTCCAAGTTAAAGAAACAACTCTTAGCTTTTGGAAGACTATGCTTCAGTACAACTTATGAAAAATGCTGCTTTCTAAACCAACCAAGCCACCAAAACCAAAAGGAAAAATAGAATCAGAAAATTCACAAGAATGTAAAGAATAGAATAGGACATTACCGCAGCTTCCACATTTGCAGGAGACTCGTCATTTGGGCTTGAAAGCATTGATATAATACTCAAAACTATGCTCTCGACCTGCAAAAGAAAATATTCTTAGTTATATTATATGTTAAACATGATAATCACAAGGTTACCACTTACCAGTAGAAAGATATCAGCCTAACCAAATATCATAAAAAGATAATCACACATACAGCTGGAAATACAGATACAACACTTAAACAAATGAAAAAAAAATCAATTAATCATAAATTAATTTATCATAACCTGGCAAATTTGAAATTCTTTTATACTTCTCAAGGTCAAAAGACTATGAACCTATGTTACATGGAGTCGGGTACAGGAATTGGGTGTTGGTAGGGTTTAGGTGTTTCCTAGAATAATAGGATTCGGGGGCACGCCGTAAAAAGATCCAAATTTTAGATATAGGTGAGTGGGTACAACAATAATGTTGTTTCAAGTTAATGTTATATCAGATTTAGTGAAATAATGTCAAACATTTGAGGTTAATTTGAATATAAAAAATAATGGGTGTGGCATATTAAGTTCAGTTTCAAAAATTTATGGGTACACAATCCATCATTGGTGACTTGAGAAGTCCAACCAACAAGTGAAGGATTCGACTCAGATCCCACACCCACACCTATGTCCACTTGGTCAACTCGTGTACTTCACCCTCAATCAAAATGTCCATGTAACACAGCTATGAGCCATGATACTGACACTGACATGTCACCTTGTGAAAGCATGTGCGCTTCCTTTCTAATGATAATTATGATACAAGTAAATTATTCCCACCAGCTTCACTTTCAGCTGTTTCTCCAAAACTATGAAATTAAAATTAGATGTGGACAAAATTCAATGGCTGCTAAATACCAAAATATTGTAGGTAAGTAGCGATATAACATTGCTCCAAGTAATTCCTTGCCATTTAAAAGATATATGTGTAAGAAATAAGAAGTTTATAGAACAGATATCAGTCAGATTGGTACACTTTTTTGAATGGAAGTGGCAGCGAAAAGAGGTAGGCCACCAAGCTACATTTAACTAGCATCAAGAGATAGGATGACTACAAGAACTATTAAAGGTAGTTGACTTTGAAATTTATCAGGCCAAACGGAAGAGTACACACACATACAAAGAATTATCAAGAGTAGCTGGCTCAGTAATTTAGGGGAGAGTATAAACAGCATTGACCAAGAAAAAAATGACATTTCTTTGCTAGAAACACTTAACTATTTTCACTTTCCACCAACTGCTGCTTCACACAATCCACTCATAACATGTTAAATCTCATTAAGTCTTCTTAGCTAACATCTGGAAATGCCATTAAGGCCAAAAAAAGACTTGGTTTTTCCCTCCAGCACCAAGTTCCCTCCCCCGCCCCTTCTCATTTTAAAAAAAAAAGAAAAGAAAAAGAATTGAGATCAAATGGTCAATTGAATATAATTTTCCATGCCAAAATCATATCCTGAAAGAACCGTTTTTAGGCTTCGTGTTTGCATGCATCCTATACTACGAATAATACTACTACACAGACCAAGGCCAACACAAGCTGGACTCTTTCAAACCAGAATTGTGAAAGAAGTAGAGCGGAGCACCTCCACCTGATTGGGTCGATTCTGAATTATATGCTCCCGCACCCCCTTTATTTCAAGGTGGAGCTTATCCTGAGTCGCGGTTAAGAACAGCAACAATCAATGAAATTCACAGAAAATATTCACATATTAGTCCTGAAATTTTATGAATGGCCATCACATTAACCTACCACGTACAAGTTACACACATGCACTGCCAATTCGAATTGACATAAGATGGACAAGTAACTTCAGAAACTATAATTAGTAGATAAAATCACCACATGCTTAGTTATTTAAATGTACCCTTTTCACAATGATCATCAGCTATATTGAAAGTCAGAAACTATCATTGGGAAAAGCACTATAAAACTCAAAACTGCAAGTTGCCAAACTAGAAACAGTACGTGGAAGCCCATACCAGTAATTGAACAGATAACATTAGAGAGCAACTACAAGCTTAAAAGCTAAAACATGTACAAAGCAAAAGGTTTATATAGACTGACATAACATGGAAGCATATGCAGAAGAAACAACACTGGAAAATCACCTAAGCATATTTACGGTTTACCCACTTATGAGTTGTGGCAATCACTTCTTCCAAACAGGAACATAAAAATTAGCAGTATTTTTTTCCCTAGGTGCAGATTAAAATCATTAAGAAATCATAGAGAAAACACATAAAATAACAAAACATAGAGTTCTGATGTAATCCCATAGAAGACAAAGGAATAGACTATTTAATAAATTACCAAAACTGTTAATGTACATTTTGCTTATCCAAGTCCAGCATGCACAAATTAATGGATAAAATGAAGGTAAAAGAAGGCCACAACACATCCACAAAGACTAAATAGTCCAATATGGAGATATCCAGAATCACTAATCAGACACATTGAAGTAACTACTTATGGCCATACCGTATGGACTGGTGTCCAGCGCTCACTAGCAAGCTCATAGCCATTAGGATCATCTCCCGGAGGATGAAGTATTGAAATGCAAACCTTCCCATCGGCGTAAACTGCAATTCATAAAGCATCTTTCAAACAATTAACAAAAATATTTATTGCTATACACAAAAAAAATAGATTGAAAGGGAAAAACATGACAACAATCTAAAAAACATGCTACAAACCATTGGGGTGCCACAATTCTGAGGTAAACCTCACAGTTGGAGGGCTGTTCGGGTAATTTTGTGGGAACGTCATAATAGCATTAAAGAAACCTCCATCACTGCAAGGATGTAGATTACAGTCAGATAACTTAGTTTTATCCCTAAGAATATGCACAGTTTGCAGATAAAAGTGGTATCAAAGAGCTAAATTGCCATTCTCATTCTAACTGATCAAAATAAAGCAAAATAAACAAAACTGGTTGATACTCTTTCATAAATACTACCTCAAGAAGAGGATAACTATTGTAGGTTTGTTGAGACTGTTGGAACTAATCATACAACTAAGGTGTTAAAAGTAACTCTGAGCAACTAATATTTTCCTTTTCAATATTAAGTTTCCCCGTCCAGATTTTCTATTCCTTCCTATCCAAATAAAGATCAGAAATAAAAAAATTATCATAATTGTACACTAGACATTATATCAGAGCATAATCAAGACTAATCCAATACCAAATACTTCCTGGTATTTTAAGAAACAATAGCCAGAATCCTATTTTTGAATTAGAAAGGAAAAAAAAGAGAGTATAAATCCAAAATTCAATGGCCTTAATAACTAAACCAAAGACCCAAACACCCCACCCAAAAAAAATACACAAACCAGTCAACAAATCATCCACCTTACAAAGCCAAAATCAACTGTACCCCCAACCCCAGAAAACAACCCAAAACAAGGCACCTTAATTCAATAAACCGAAAAACAAAACCTAAACAAAAAAAACTACAATCAAATTTAATAGAATAAAGACCCCCAAACATCAAAAAATAAAAAACAAAACCCTTCTACAATTCTCATACTTGGGGCCATGGCAATGAACAGAAACTTACTATAAGGTATCGGGAGGTCCAATAATCGTGACACTCCACTCAAAGAGGTTGCTCTCATCAACCAAACCCGCCGAAAATCCATCCACAGGGTTTTTACAGAGATCTGCAAAAGAAAACAACCGATCAACAGCAAAAACCCAAAATCAAAAAACCAAAACCCTAAAATTGAACCGATCGTGGAATAGGGTAAAAGGATATGGCTTAAAGAAGATGATTATTATACCTTTGAGCTGTTTCTGCAGAAGGAGGCTTGCTTGTGAAGGGGAAGCCATTGATGAGAGAGAATGAAGGACTTATTAGGGTGCCGAAAGAGATGGGAAAAGAGAATTATGTGTACCTTATATATATATATATATATATATATATCGTCCTTATAGACCGACACAATTCTATATAAGATCTAATTCTGATGACTGATTAGTAGCCTTCCCTCTCCTCTCTGCTCTCTAATTACTCCCTCCATGCCTCCATGTTATATTTAGGCTGAATGACATTTATGTCCTTTTAAATTCTCATTTACTTTTAAAGTTATTCTTAAATTTTATTTTTCGTCAGTTAAATTCTTAAAATAATATTTACTTGACGTTTCTGTTCCTCCTCTCTGATTTGACTTCAACCCGACCTATTTTGACCTAATCCGACTCAGTTCGACCCAAACCTAATTTTTAATATTTTAAAATAAAATATTATTTTTAAAACAATTTTATAATAAATTATTTCTAAAATAAATTATTTGTAAAATTATTTTAAAATAAATTATTATTTGTAAATTAATTTTAAAATAATAATTATTTTCATATTTTAAAATAAAATAATTATTTAAAAAATAGGTATTTTTAATATTTCAAAAGAAAATATTATTATTTTTAAAAACAATTAAAATAAAAAATATATTTAATATTAATAATTATAAAATAATTATTATTTTTCATATTTAAAATAAAATATTATTTTCAAAATAATTTTAAATATTAATTATATTTAATTTTTTAAAAAAAACTAAAATAATTTGGAAATAATTAATATTTTAAAATAAAATATTTTTTAAAAATAATAATTATTTGTTATATTAATAAAAAATATTATTTTTAAAAAGCTATAAAATAATTATTATTTTAAGAAAAAAATATTAGAATTTTTTTTTCCAAAAAGAGTAAAGTTTCATAAAATATAGATTCAAAAAAATTAAATAAGAAAAAAAACTTTATTTTTTTAAAAAAAAGTAGATTTGTTTATTTTTTATGTAAAACTTTATTTTTAGAAAAAAAAAGATTTAATATCTTTACCATTATTATATTTATTCTTAATATTAGAATTTTTAAAAATAAAACCTAAAAATCGAAATTAAAATACAAAAAATAGTAAAAGATAAATAAAAAGCTGATTCAATTTTTAAAAAAAATTAAATTAAAAAGTTTTTTAAATAAAAATTATTTTTAGGAACTTTTTTTTAGAATTTTTTCATTTTTTAAAAAAATGAGTAAGGTTTTATAAAATATGTATTCAAAAAAATAAAATAAAAAATAAAAAATTATTTTTATAAAACAAAATTATTATTTTAAAGATGTGTTAATTTTCACAAATATTTAAGATTTAAAAAATTTTAACTTAACTTTTTTTGAATCTATATTTTATGAAAATTTACTCATTTTTGAAAAAAATAAAAGTTTCAAATATTTTTTTCTTAAAATAATAATTATTTTTAAAAAAGTATGTTATTTTAAATATACAAATTATTAATTATTTTAAAAATAATATTTTGTTTTAAAATATTTAAATACTTATTATTTTCAAATTATTTTAAGAAAATATTTTATTTTAAAATAATAAATTAAATTATTATTTAAATGTTTTTAAAAAATATTTTCTTTTAAATTTAAAAAATAATAATTATTTTTAAAAAATATTTTATTTTAAAATATTAAATTTAATTATTATTTTAAAATTATATTAAAAATAATCTTTTCTTTTAAATTATTAAAAATAACTATTTTTTAGGTTTAAATATGAATTATTACCTGAATTCCATATTCCACTTCGGTAATCAAAATTTCAATTTTTTCAATTAAACGATTGAACTATCAATTTTTTTTAATTTGTTCAATTGAGACTGCCACGTCAGAAATTGCTGACTATTACCGATGATATGCATGTGTTTATATGACAAAAAAAAACACTCCGTTTAAATCATTTTATGGAATTAAAAGGGTAAAAACGTAAAAACAAAATGAGTAATTAATTTTTTTAACAAATTCATCCAATCAAGTTTGTTTTCATCATCTTCTATCCCACACATAAATTTCTTTAAAGAAAACCCAGCCACAAACTTTAGTCCGATGACTTCACCGATTTCTCATCTCGTTCATGTTAGTAGGGGAGTACCTTTCTTGGGTTAGGATGTTTGGATCTGGTCTAGAGGCTGAAGAGTTGAGTCTGTGATTAGGAAGATTTGGGTAGTGGTTTGCTGTGTTGGTGATATGATTAACTTAAACTAAGGCTTTGCTCTAATGGGTTTAGTTAATCTGTTTTTAAACCTCTTTTTGTTGGGGGATTAAATGGTTGTCGAAATCTAGTTTGGATCCTTGTGGCTGATTTCCCGATCTGGGTTTTGGATGTTGGATCTGCTCAGTTCTGCCATTATCAGATCTTGAATCTGGGTTATCCGATAATGGGTCATAAATTCTGGTAGTCCTTTTTCCCGATCTGGGTTTTGCGGATGTTGTTAATATGTGTCTTATCTAAACTTGATTTCATATTCTGTTGTGGCTTAATTTTTTTCATGATTCAATTTTGGGATTTTCTATCATTTATGGTATCGATATAGGCTGCAGCATCAAAGCTAGTTTGTTTGTGGATGCAAAATCTTATGATTTGTTTATTTTATCTGCTGTGATTTCAATTGCTCTGTACCTGTTCGCCGGAATCTGGTGAATCTGGTATGGTTCAATGTTCCCGGTGGGTATGAATTTGGGGTCCTTGTCCAATCTGAGTTCCTGTTTATTGCTATCATTTTCATATAATGATTGGGATTCTTGTTTTTGTCGGTCTCGCCGGTTTTCTTCATCGAAAATTATTTTTATTTCTAATCTAATTTTATGATGGATATGGCGGAGGTGGTGGCTACGGAGGAGGAGATCGTCGGGAAGATGGTGGCGGCGGTAATGGTTGTGGCCGAAGGGAAGGCTGAGGCGGTTATGGCGGTGGTGGTCCATGTTATAATTGCTTCTAATGGTTTTTACTTTTGATGTTTTTGATTATTATTAATGTTTGATAGAAAGTTATTTGACAATTTTAGCCTTTAATATATCATAAATGTTTAATTAAAAATTAAAAATTAATTTTTTTTGTTACACATCAGCTTAACTATGTCTTACCTAAACAGCCACGTCAGCAATTTCTGACGTGACAGTCTCAATTGAACAAATTAAAAAAAATTGACAGTGTAATCATTTAATTGAAAAAAATTAAAACTTTGATCACCGAAGTGGAATATGACCTATAGTTAATTCATATTTAAGCCTTTTTAAAATAATATTTTATTTTAAAATATTTTAAATACTTATTTTATTTTAAAATATTAAAATTGGGTTTAGGTCGAACTGGGGTGGGTTAGGTCAAAATGTATCGAGTTAGGGTCAAATGGAACGGAAACGTTAAGAAAATGTCACTTTAAAGATTTAATTGACAAAAAATAAACTTTAAGGGTGACTTTGAAAGTGAGTGGTAATTTGAAATGACAGAAGTGTCATTCAGTCTTGCATTTACTTGCACGTATAATTCTTCCCATATTTTTTTAATTTTTTTTTTAATAAATGAGTTGTTGAATTTTTTTTTTTTGTGAATAGTAAAGATTTGTAGGTATTGTATTTTAGCAGGTATCTAAGTTATTTATTGGTAACTGATATTTTCGCAATTTTGTATGATATTTCTGTATGTGGCTCATCTTTTAACCAAATTAATATTAATATTGCGGGTCTCATATATGAAAATATTAATAAGTTTTATGAAAATATCAATTACATATTTCTTTAACACTTTTTAATATTTTCGTATGTGAATCCATTTTTTAACTAAATTAATATTAATATATAATTAAAAAATAGGCTCCACATATAAAAATATCAAAAATTATTACGAAAATATCAGCTCCCTATATATTTTATATAATAATTTAAAACTTTTTAAATGCTTGTTGGTTTCTACTTTCTACTAGTAGCGTTTTTGCCTTGTAGACTTATTATAGTATACTTATTTTTATATTTTATAATATTAAATTATTTTAATTGAAGAGTTTTATTTTGGTATTTTGTATAATTTAATATCTTGTTACCATAATTGATAAATTATATTTAATGCTCAATTCATGAAAGGAAATAAGTCTAGAAGATTCTTTTAAAAACTTGATTGTCACTTGGAAAAAAAAAGTTGAAATCTTAGGAAAAAAGAATTCAAGTTTTGATATCTAAAAATTAAATAGGAATCAAGTGAGATTTTGGAAGTATTTTGTTTTAGGCTAGATTTAGGCGTGGGAGTAAAATTATAATTTTTCTGTTTGCCTTCCATTCTCTAGTCGCTGAAGGATAGGGGGTGTTCGGCAGTGACTTATAAGTTGGTCAAACCAACTTATAAGTCATTTACCAATATTTGAGTATTTGGGACTTACTTATTTTTTAATTTATAAGTTTGTTTTTAAGTCAAAATAAATAAGTAACTATTTGTGACTTATTTTAAAATGACTTATAAGTCATTTTAAAATCAATAAGTCCAGGGCAACATTGTTCTAGTGACCCTTTTTTTTTAGTAACTCTCAAAAAATGTATAGTACAGATTGATGCCAAACACTTTTACTTATAAGTCACAACTTAAAATACTTTATAAATCAACTTATATTTTAACTTATAAGTCATTTAAAATAAGAAGTTCCCGAACGTCTCCTTAGAGGGAATTTTGTATTTTATTTTAATTTTATGATGAATATTCTTCTTATTCATGTTAATTATAATACATATAAGTTTGTTTGAATTATTTAATTGTTTAATTATTTTTATTTAATTTCATCAAATGAATTAGCACTAATTAATTAATTAATTAATTTATATTTTAAGTAATATTTCATAATAAATATTATATCTATTTCCTTTATTATTAGTGCTCGAATGAATTAATGATTTTACGTCATTTCTCATAAGTTGTGTGAGTTTATATTTATTTTTGGATTTTTAAAAAATTGTGAGACTTGAATTCTCCTTATAGATTGTGAGATTTATTAATTTCACAATTAATATTAATTATGAAATTCATTAATCTATACCAGTATCCCTCCAAAAGAGGGACATAAAAAAGTCGCTCGTCAATATAACATAATATTTTTCACAAATGAAAACCTTTTACGTATCGTGTTCATTTAAGTTAGAATTCTGTTACGTATTGCAAATTTTTTACGAATTTATAATAATAAAAAATATAAATACATGAAATTTGATAGTATTATAAGATCTTGATAAAAATTATTAAAAATACTCGTCCTCGTAATTCATAACAAAATAATTAATATATAAAATTACAAGATATATCATTTTTCTTGACGTAGAATAACACTCCATAAGTTTGGACCCCAACTTAAAGTAAGGGTATTCCAAAGTAGAATAACACTCTCCTACTCATGAACAAACACCGGTGGGAGATAGAAGATTTTTGATAGAGAATTCAATGATTCTTGCAATCTCTTTTGGAATAATAAATCCCCTTATTCTCTAGAGACCACTCCATAGTTATGTATGACTCTTTATTCCATTTGAAAAGCCTCAACTAATTGTATTTTATTTAACACATTAAAATTTGAAATTTCTTAATATGTGCCCTTAGGACACATGCTAAGCACACAGTTCAAGGGATTATTTTCTTGAATTGTGTGCATATTCCCTTGGACTTGGTGTAAATACAGAAATCAAGGGAATATGCACACAGTTCAAAAGAATATTATCTTGAAGTGTGTGCTTAGCATGTGCCCTTAGGGCACAGGTTAAGAGGATCCTTAAAATTTAGTTTCATCCTTAATTGAGTGGACTCGTGTTTCAAACTTTTTTTTAGTTGCATGAGATGGTTTATCTATGGCTATATATAAAGGATCCCGTTAACATGAAACTAACTTCGTGGTAAGTTCACTTCATGCACAGTACAGTACTGACACACAGACGAGAAGGTAATCTCTCCGCCTGCGTGTCGACACTATATTGAACATGAAGTGAACTAACCATGAAGTTCACTTCATACTAACCATTCCTGGCTATAAAGAGCCTCAAGCTCAAGTTGATACACATGCATGCATTTGAATGTTCTCCCAGTAGCAAATAGGTTTTTTAAGATAGTAATAAGATAGTAATAAGCTCAAGTTCACTATATTTTGTATATAGTAATAAGATATGTATCTAGCAATGCATAAGACTTGCACTACATAATGTTCTCCCAGTAGCAAATAGGTTCTTTAAGATTGTTATGTAAATAATACTAATATAGTAGAATTTTTAGATTATTAAGTGCTTTGACTAACATAAATCCGTGAACTTTTTGGAACAAACACCGGTGGGAGATAGAAGATTCTTGATAGAGAATTCAATGATTCTTGTAATCTCTTTTGGAGTAATAAATCCCCTTATCCTCTAGAGAGCACTCCATGGTCATGTATGACTCTTTATTCCATTTGAAAAGCCTTAAAAATGATCACTTAAGTTCTGTTTGATTTAACTGAATGAAACGATTCTGAATGTTTAAGCAATATGAATGAGCTGAATGAAAATATTGAATAAAAAAAGTTGTTTGATAATTGATATATCTGAAACATTTGAATAACAATATTTTACTATTTTACCCCTCTAAACTATGTTGAACAAGCATGTAATTTTGTCTGGATATACTAAAAAAAATTAAATACAATATTCATTGTACAACAGATAAAAATAAATAATTCAAACAAATTATCAAACAAAGTATAGAATAATTCAAACAATTTTAACTCGGGTTTCATAGAAAATAGAAAATATAATGAATTAAACAAATGTGTCAACATAATAATAAAAGTTTCATATTGAAGTCACAAATTCCTAATACATTTGATAGCATTCACTCCTTCCTCGTCCTCTATAATGAATTTGTTGATTGACATGAATAACTACATGTACAATTTTGTTATTTTGACAATTATAAATAGTTTTTGAATAATTATAAACTTTTAGTGCATTTAGTGCATAGAGCTGCAATGTTTGACATTTGAAAATGAAAAGTATAACATCCCACAATCTTGTTGCAAAATTCTTTCACAACAACACTATCATCACCCACCTTAAATGTTTTATGTGAATCATAGTACTTTTCTATCAAATGTAAAGAATAGTATTCTTTTAGGAAATTGATATTTTTTCATGTTCCTCTCTTACATGAACATACAGTGAGTTTCATCTTCATGTGAGAAATAATCATGTTCAAATATCAAAAACACATGTAAAAATAATAATCTCCTTCTTTTACTATTTGGAAGGATACTAACTTAATAGGTCATTCAGTATTCCTGCTGACCTAATAAGCTAGCCCAATAGTACTTATTCGGTCAGCACCATTAAAACTCAAACAAACAGTCTGAAACTCAAATAAAATTTGTTCACCGCGAGTTGAATTGTTAACCAACGTTTCGCCAAAGCAGTAGAATTGCGTTCAGACTCAAAAATTTTGTATTCATGAAAGTATTCGTGAACTCTTTCCCAATATCTTCAATGTTTCTGATCGTTTCCTTGAATTGAGTTCATGCTTACATTAAGCCATCTAGAAACAAGAAGGACATCTTCATCAATTGTGTATGACTCTTTATTCCATTTGAAAAGCCTTACAAATGATCACTAATTAAGGTCTGTTTGATAAAATTGAATGAAACGATTCTGAATGTTTAAGCAATATGAATAAGCTGAATTAAAATTTTAAATGAAAAAAGTTGTTTGATAATTGATATGTCTGAAACATTTGAATAATAATATTTTACTATTTTACCCCTCTAAACTACGCTGAACAAGCATGTAATTTTGTCTGGACATACTAAAAAAAATTAAATAAAATATTCATTGTACAACAAATATAAATAAATAATTTAAACAAATTATCAAACAAAGTATTAAATAATTCAAACAATTTTAACCCAAGTTTCATAGAAAATAGAAAATATACTTAATTAAACAAATGTGTCAACATAATAATAAAAATTTCATATTGAAATCGCAAACATTTTGATAGCATTCACCCATTCCTCGTCCTCTATAACGAGTTTGTTGATTGGCAATAATAACTACATGTACAATTTTGTTATTTTAATCATTATAAATAGTTTTTGAATAATTATAAACTTTTAGTGCATGGAGTTGCAATGTTTTGACATTTGAAATGAAAAGTATGACATCCCACAATCTTGTTGCAAATTTTTTCCAACAACACTTTCATCACCCACCTTACAAATCTTAATATGTGAATCATAGTACTTTTCTATCAAAGGTAAAGAATAACATTCTTTTAAGAAACTGATATTTTTACATGCTCCTCTTTTACATGAGTTACAGTGAGTTTCACATTTATACGAAAAAGAACCATGTGTAAATATCAAAAATACATGTGAAAATAATACTCCATTTCTTTTACAATTTGGAATGATACCACCTTAATAAGTCATTCAGTAATCTTTCTGACCTAATAAGCTAGTCCAATAGTACTTATTCGGTCAGCAGCATTAAAACTCATTTAGTCTCCCATTAGATTCAACAATAAGTCTAGGCGGACAGCCAAATTGGACAGCCAAATTAGACATTTTATATTTTTTATATTTTTTTTTTGGTTTTTGTTGCGACTCTCAAAAAATGTATAGTATTTATTATAACTGGAATTTTTACAAAAAAATATATTTTAGGTGTAATTTAGATACATATACAAGAACAGTATTATACATACTGTTCCCATAGAAGGACTCTAAATTCAAACAAATGGTCTGAAACAATTTTACTTATTTGGTCAGCAGCATTTGTTGGTTGTGCTTTAAAATTATTGGTTTTGGCAAAGTCCCACATTGCCTATTTTTAAGACATTCCTTGTGTATATTAGTACTTCTTGGTTTGGGCTAAGTAACTTGATTGAGGAAATAGGGATGGGCTCGCGCACATGAGGACGGCTAAGGAATTGGGCTGGGACAAGCTTGAATCTTGGACATCCGGTCAGAAAACCTTAGTGCGTGTGTGCGCACATACGCCCGCGCAGGGGGGGGTGCACCCACTGTTTTGCTAAAATCCCTAATTTTATTATTTTTTTAACCTAGCCTTTTTCAGTTTTCTTTATAATTAATTTTCTAACTAACGTTAGGGTATTAATATTTTAACATATATATTAATTTTCCCAACGTTCTTCTTCTCTGCTTCTCTGCTATATATACTGTGTTCGGTTCTTCCTTCAAAAACACACAGACAACATCCATCTCTCTATATCTATTCTGTTGTTTCATTCTTTCTAATTTTCTGGGCAATCCACAAAACAGACAAGTCCAGAGTCTCCATCTGTGAGTGCACACAATTGGAGGCTTCACCATTGAATCCTGGAGGGTGAACGCCGGCAGCCCATTTGTTCCGAAGGTTATTACCAGTGGGGGCGAAATCACTTTTTAGGACAGTAGCTTCGCTACGCCTCGGTTTTCCAGATAAGTTGTTACAATTTTTCGCTATATTGGTTTTGTTAATTCTGCCCTATATTCCAACAGCATTCAGTTCTATTCAGAAGCAATCAAACACCCCCTTTGTAACTTGCATTACTAGTATATTTGTAGGAGATGACTAATATAAGCTTTGATAAACGGTCTTAAAGTCCATGTTCCCTCCTTTTCAAAACAAAGTCTCATTTGACATTTTTCGTACATATCTGACAATTTAGTTACTTTCTCTTTTCTTAAAAGAAAAACACTTCATTTTCTTAATTATATGAAAAAAGTTTAATTTTTTATGATAGTATTAAATACTCTCTCTATTCCTAAATAAGTAACATTTTAGGGAGTTTAAATTTTTTCAATATATTTGACTTTATCAAATTTCTAGAAAGTATTAATTAAATTTTTTTCTTCTATTGCCCTTAAGTATCTTTCTATCTCATTTATCTAGGCAACTTTATACATACTATTTCCTTAATTAATGTAAGGATAATTGTGGTAGAGAATTAGAACAATAAATGACTTTCATAATAAGCGTGAAATCCTCTAAAACGTCACTTATTTAGGAATGGAGGGAGTATGGTATCAAATTTATCATCACTAAATTTAACTTTTCCTTCCTAAAATGGAAGGATTATTGAAATTTATTTACGTTTAATTAAAAAGTCAAATGAAATTTTTATTGAAAAAAGCAGTTGACATTATTTGATTTTTTTTTTTTGCACAAAGGCATTATTCAATATGATTATAGAAAGGGCAACTATAAATATTGTTTTTATTCAAAATGTGTCCAAAATTGTATAAATAATACCGATGAACACTAGTTCACTTGGTATACTTGTTCTCCACACTCAAAAAGTATAAACATCCAATTCATAATCTTTTTAGTTTTGATAATGCAGACCCATGTATCATTATACATGGGTATCATTATACATGGGTCTGCATTATCCCGTGATATCACAACTTTTTTGACATCAATACACTATAGTCGTTTTGATTGGTTCCGAATCGACTTACTAAAACGACTCAGTAGCATAAAAATATGTTGGTGACTCAGGAATCCAAGAGTTTATTTAATTTTTCTATTTTGTTGTGTCATATATTCATTTATAATGATTTCTCAAATTTATATACAAATACATTGTATCTTTTATTTTATGTTCTTATTTCAATGTATCTGGTTTGAAATTGTTATATAACTATTAGATATAACATGCATATCACACAAGGGCAATGATTCATAGTATGTATTTGTTATAGATCAAAAAACGAGCAAATACCATCTCTACCCTCCATTAGAATTATCAAGGGCTGAGATCAAAAAATTGAATTTGTTGTTCGCTATAATTTCTAACGGACTGAATTATAGAAATTTTAGGCCCATTATACCCCATCAAGGCTAAGTCAAGTCATACTACTAGCAGACACCAAGATTTTCTTTTTAATCTAAGCCATTGCTCATTGAAACGGATCGTAGAGATAATATTTACCCATCACAGAAATAGATGGATACAATAATTTTAAGACATAAAGTGTCTATTACTCTTTCCCAAGATGTGAAAAAAAAAATCAAAAGTTTTATAATAAATTTACAATATTCGTTTTTATTTTTATGAATCAGAAACACCTATTAATTACTTATTATATTAACCAAAATTCAATTAAGTAAATTATATTATACACAACAATTATCATTTTTATTATATGTAGACCCCCGGTTTGATTATACTATGAATTAATTAAATAAATTATATTATGCACATTTTGAAGAAAAAAATTACTAAATTATTTTTTAGCTTACTCATGCTTTGCACGATTATCAAGCTTGTATGCACAAAAGGGAGAACCATGCTTATTTTAAGTGTTCGAAATGCTTTTTTAATGTTTGCGAAGATTATAATTTTAGAATTATATTTAAATGGATTATAATTGTAAGATTATTAATTTTAGAATATTTGTTTAGAATGAACTTAATATTAGCCCATATTAGGTTTGTTTGTCCTAAATTATTTAAAAGTATAATTTATTTTTATGATTTAGACTAATATACCCTTCCTTACCAGTAATAATAAAGAGATTATATTTTAGCATAAATTTTAAATGATGAGAAAAAAAATATTTGATTAGATATGATATGAAATAGTCATTCATTGTAAGTCATTTTTTTTTATTTTTGAATTAATAGTTTCAAGTCCAATTTTTATACAAAAGATTAAAATTAAATATTTCAATTATGAGTGTTATCCTTTCAAACAGTCAAGACCTATTTTAAAATTTTATTTATCTAAAAGTTAAAACTTTCGGATTAATTATAGGTTCAATATATTTACTACTAGCTGTGTCCCGTGCTTCCGGCACTACATTGACGGTGGAATTTATCTCAAACTTTGAACAGTCCAGATGTTTTATTGAGTAAGCGGAAAATTCAAAATCATTAGTATTTAGTGAGATAGATTGGAATGCAATGAGAATGAAAATTTCAAATAGCTCCGCAGGTAAACTGGGTAAATCTATTATGGCTTAAACTCCATGTGCCTCGGTACTGTTTTACTTTATGGCTGACTTTGCGTAGGAGATTGCCTACGAATGATGTTTTTTACTCCTACTCTAATTTCCATTCCTTGGTCTGTCCTTTATGCAATTTAACTGCTGAAACCTTCCCCCATCTTTTCTTCAACTGCCCTTACTCTAAAACTGTTATTTCATTTGTTTTGGCTGCTGGGAATTGGATTAATGTTCCAGTTGTCTGGGATAATTTGGTTGATTATATCCTTCAGTTTAATGGGAGGTACATGATGTCTGAGATCTTGAAGTTGGGATTTGCTACTTTGGTATACAAATTATGGGGTGCTAGGAACTCTGTGTTGCACGACAAAATCAAACTCCCCCCTCTAGTGCTAGCAAAGGAAATTGTGCAGTTGGTCAAGGCTCGGCTTTCCTCTTCCCTGAAATTCCACAAGGCAGCCCAGAAATATAGTAGCTATCACAACTGGTTGTATTAGTTGTCTTGTATTGTCTGTCTGATTCTGTTTGATTCTCTTTTGTTATTCTCGGTCTGATGATTGGTTGTTATTTTTTTTAACCCGTTTCTGTTAGTTTGTATGCAGTGGCGAAGCCAGAAAGTTATGTTAGTGGGGTCCAAATTATTACTAAGTTATAAATAATTTGGCAGGAGTTCGGGGGCGTTGACCCCGAGCCAATTCTTTTTAATACTTTATACTATTGGGTCACATATATGCACACTATATTACAATGAAAATATAATATATGGTATGTATACACTATATTGACTCATAATAGACTTTTTTAATCACAACTGTTTATAAGTAAGTAATTCATTATTTATTTTTAAAAATAATATATATTAGATTATTATTTAGTTTAAAATATTATAGAGAGATATACATATATTGAAATGATATGAGTCATATGTGATTAAAATTTGATTGACAAAATTATAAAATTTTAATTTGACCCAGTATAATAGAAAATTTATAAAATTTTTATGGGGTCAATTTATATATAATACTTAAAAAATTTAAAATTTACCTTACATTATAAAATAAATTTTTTTGTGTGGTTGATTGACCCCACAAATCCCACGTGACTTCACCACTGTTCCTATGTGAATTCAGCTTTTGTTCAATCTTCATAGGGTTTGTCCCATGACAATAATTCAATAGTTTTGAGGTATATCCCTTTGCCATTGTAATTATGATTCTTTTATGCACAACTCAAAAAAATTTAGCGGAAAAAAAAATTCAAATAGCTTGAACTTGAAGGAGTCATGCTACTATCACATAAAACAATCACATAACGTTCACATACTGTTGACGTGACAGTATGCGATTTGTTGTTGACATGATTCACTTCACTCAACAACAAATTACATACTGTTACCTCGCAGTATGTGAGCATTATGTTACTTGTTTTATGTGATAGTAGCATTATTCTTGAAGAAGCTAGACAGTCGAGAAAAAACAAAGATAAAATAGAAACAAAATTAGAACTCTTGTTTGGATATTAATTGCCTGGAACACGTCGGAACATTTATAGCAGTCAAATCAAGTCCTCCAATTTTTTTTTTTAATTTTCAAAATTGCCGCTCGTCTCTTTAACTTCTTAATCCTTGTAATAATCTATTTCCAAATTTCTAATGCAGTTTGATCTCTAGTAAAACTCTCTTGAATAGAAACAAGTAACCTACTACTATTACTATTACATAGTAATGGACGGAAAAGGAGGAACTGCAATCGGTATAGATCTCGGCACCACGTACTCGTGCGTCGGAGTATGGCAACACGGCAGCATTGAAATCATTGCAAATGAGCAGGGTAACAGGACGATGCTGTCTTGTGTGGCTTTCACTCATACAGAGCGTTTCATCGGCGACGGAACCTACAACCAGGCCGCCACGAACCCTGTTAACACCGTCTTAAGTAAAAACTATATGTTCCATTCGATACTCTCTCTCTCTCTCTCTATATATATATATATAAATATGCATGCCCATTTTCATTTCTTTTTTATTTTATGAAAAGGGTTTCATTTGTTTTGATGATGATATAAAGTGATCAAATTTCATGAAGTTGTTAAAGTACTCTTGATCATTATGAGATTTTTATTTTTATTGTTTTGCATTTTTTGTACCAAATATTACAAATATTGCATCCGGCTAAAGTTACTATTCTGATAAAGATATTGGGGAACTTTGTGGATTTTTTTAAAAAAGCAAATGTGACAAAAAGTTGTGAATATTTGAAAATCCAATATAGACGATTGATTGGTACTGTATACTTGGTTTATTTTGTTTGGTATTGTATACAGATGCTAAACGATTGATTGGTAGGAGATTCAATGATTCATGTGTACAAAATGACATGAAACATTGGCCATTTAAGGTTATTGCTGGTCCTGGTGATAAGCCCATGATTCTGGTCAATTTCAAAGGTGAGGAGAAGCAATTTGCAGCTGAAGAGATCTCATCTATGGTCCTCATAAAGATGGATCAATAGTAAAGGATGCTGTTATAACAGTCCCTGCGTACTTCAATGACTCTCAAGATGCTAGAACTATTGCTGGCCTTAATGTAATCCGTATCATCAACGAGCCTACAGCTGCTGCCATTGCTTACGGTCTTGACAAGAAGCAGTCCAGTGGTAGTTCAGCAAATGTGCTTATTTTTGACCTCGGTGGTGGTACTTTTGATGTCTCTCTTCTGACAATCGAAGAGGGTATCTTTGAAGTGAAGGCTACATCCGGTGACACTCACCTCGGAGGGGAGGACTTTAACAATCGTATGGTGAACCACTTTGTTCAGGAATTTGAGAGGAAGACCAGTAGGGATATGAGTGGAGACCCTAGATCCCTAAGGAGATTGAGGACTGCCTGTGAAAGGGCAAAACGGACTCTCGATTGAGGTTGATTCTTTGTATGAGGGTATTGATTTCACCACAAAAATCAGTCGTCCTAAATTTGAGGAGCTGAACATTGATCTATTCACAAAGTGTCGGGGGCCTGTGGACGTGTTTGAGGGATGCCAAGATGGACAAAAGTAGGATACATGACGTTGTCATTGTGGGTGGATCTACTAGAATTCCAAAAGTCCAGCAGCTATTGCGAGATTTCTTCAACGGTAAGGAGCTCTGCAAGGCCATTAATCCTGATGAGGCTGTTGCATATGGTGCAGCAGTGCAGGCTGCTATCTTGAGTGGTCAGGGTACTGACAGGATTCAGAACTTAGTTCTGTTAGATGTTGCTCCTTTGTCCCTTGGGGTTGAAACTGTTGGGAAAGTAATGACTACTTTAATTCCACGGAACACAACTATTCCCACAACAAAGGAACATGTATTTACGACAAGCTCTGATAATCAGACAACGGTGTTGTGGAAAGTTTTCGAGGGCGAAAGAACAAGATCGACAGATAACAACTTATTGGGACAGTTTCTGCTTCTGGCCTCACCCCTGCCCCAAGGGGCGACCCGAAACTTTTGGCAACCTTTGATGTCGATGCAAATGGGGTGTTAAATGTTTCCGCTGAGGATAAGGCCAATGGGGCGAAGAACAGTATTAGAATCACTAACGACACGGGAAGGCCGTCGAAGGGGAGATTGAGAGGATGGTACAAGATGCTGAGAAGTAGTATAAGGTTGAAGATGAGGAGCACACGAAGAAGATTAAGGCCATGGGTGCGTCGGAGAATTACACATATGACATGAGGAATTACATCAGGAATGAGATGATTCGTTCAAAGCTTCCAGCAGCTGACAAGAAGAGGATGGAGGATGGTATCAGGCAGTCATTTCAGTGGCTGGATGGCAACCGGTTTGCAGAGGTGGACGAGTTCGAGGACAAGATTAAGGTGCTTGAAGGCATATGCAACCCAATCTTTGCCCAAATGAATAGAACTGGTGGTGGTCCTAATATGGCTCATAGCATGGGCGAGGACACTCATTGGAAGAAGCGGCCAAGAATTGAGGTAATTGATTAATGGTAATTTTAAGTACTTTAGTTTTCCTGGTGAGTATATCCCTAGTATGTTTTGGTGGATTTTTGAATCTATATCTGATCAAGGCGTTTTGGATGCGAATATTAACATTTGATCAGTTTTTAAGTATTATTATGATAGATTTTGATGCAACAACTTTTTAGCCTATGACAAATGGCTATAGGAGTTCTTTCCAGTTCTCTAATGAATCAAATTAATGGTAACCCGTTAATAATTGCTCCTACTGTGTTACCTTTCATCTTTTACTAGAATCTGTTAGCTGGTGTGTGATTGCATCTTAATGGGTCTTAACAACCCACCTGTTAATGTTTGAAATTAGGATACAAATTTTCTGTCAAATAAATCATTAAGATACAAATATGAGTCTAAATTAGGACCACATATGCATTAAGATGCATGAAGATGTGGGCCGTCAAGATACGTTAAGATGCAATCAAACAATGTGCTTGCATGGGAAGCCAGTTCTTGAATCCTTGAATTGCGGCTAGGATTTTAAAATTTTATTTTGTTTTTTCATAAATATAAATGTTAATGTTGTCCACCCATTTGTTAATTCTTTTGAAAATTATGTATTTCTACGGTTATTTGTATCGAAAATATGCATGTGTATATTATACTGTTGAAAAAGGAGGTGGTTATAAAAAAAAATTTAAGAAATGAAATTCCAAGAATGGTATTACATCTACTTTTATGAAATTTTGATTGAAATCTAGATTTGATAATTTTATTAATTTTTATCTTCCTTTTATTAATTATATTTAATTGTAAAAATACACCCTACTTTCAAAAATTTTATGATTAGCTTTTAAAGCTATAGATTACAACTTTTACAGGCTATTTTGTACAAAATGTATTTAAATTCAGACAATTTATACAAGCTATATCTGATCTCAAGGTCATTTAGATGTGAATAATTGGCATTGGCAGTTATAGGGTTTTAATAGGACATACTTAATTTTAATTTTATATATGCATATTGTTTTTAATTTTTCCTAAATTACTTCTGTGGCAAACCAAAATTTCCCTCTCACAATTCATACAATTTGGTTCTCTCACAATTTTTTTTTCTAATAAATAGCACTTTTTTTTTCAATACAAGGGCAATATAGATAATTGATATTATATTTAATGTTATAAAATTATTTCCTTAATACTTATGTACAACTTTAAAACAATTTATATTAAGCGATGGAGGGAGTACTAAATATCACGAAATTAAATAAAGGAAGAGGGTTACAATAATAATGTTATTATGCTTTTAAGCCATTGGTTTATTTTAGACAAATATGCCAAAGTTAATTGTCAGTTTTAAATTTTCCAAATAAAAGCAATCACCCACAAAATTTATGCCCTATTAATATTAACTACCGAAAATAACATAATTTGTTAAAAAGAATTAGATTTTATTAATTATTACTTCCTCCGTCCCAAAATAATTGCTCAGTTTTGACTTTTTTTTAGTCAAATTGACTATTTTTAAAATTAATAATTAAGCATGTATAAATATATTTTTAACATTATAAAAATTGGTATTAGTAGTAAATTGTATATACTTTTTTTTGTTATAACCTCTTCACCTATATTTTGGCAAAAATGGTACAAAAAATAATTTTAAAAAATAGTCAATTTAACTAAAAAAAGTCAAAACTGAGCAATTATTTTGGAACGGAGGAAGTAATTAATAAAAACGAAAAACGAAAAAAAGCATGGATTGGGATCGAAAACTAGGTGTTCTAGTTCTTGATTAGGTTTACTTCCACATTTTATTCTTTCAGAATCAAAATGAACCGAATCAACTCAATTAGTTTTAATGATGATGTCATCTCTAAAACGGATTCGGTTATTATGAAATTAATTTCATGATAAGTTGGTCAAATACAGTTCTGACATGTAATGAGAGAGATCACCTTCCGGCCTACGTGTCGACACTGTATTGATCAATTGACCAAAATTAACTTCATCCTAACCACTCCCCTCTAATGCTATGTCACTAAATTTTAAAGAGAAGAAAAGAAAACGTGAGAATATGAGAATTTTTTTTTCTTATAGGCCTCTAGTTATATATCACCTTTAGTCTTAAGAAATTATTTGCGTCAATGGAAATACAAATTATTAGTATAATTCCTAATTAATAAATAAATTAGATAAATATAGATTTGTTTGATGCGTCCCTTGTTTTAGTATGTTAAGAAATATCAAAATATACAATTCATTATAGTATTCAATAAATGAATTTTTTTTATAAAAAAATCTTATGATTATCAAAATAAACTTAAAACCCCCTATAAATCAATATCCAAACAAAAATTATTTACCAACTTAATAGAGAAACTTGTATAGATAAAATTTATGTTGTTTTAAGTATAATTATATTATGTAGCCGAGTTGGATAGTTACTTAAAGTTAGGTTTTGAGTTCAAATCTTGACGTAAGCAAATTTTTTTAGCTTGTCAAGTTGTCATATAAAGGTTTGTTATCCAAATTTTTATATAGTAAATAATTTATTTTGCATTGACCAATAAAAATAGACACAATATCTAAATATACTAAAAGTATAATGATCATTTTTACATTTAACTCTAATATGACTGATGGGATGGAAAGATTGAGGAAGTTGATTAATCCTCCCCACACCCCACCCCCCCCCCCACCCCACACCCCACACCCCACAAATTGTTTGATTGAAATAAGAGATAATACTAATATGACATCATGCTGATAGGAGAGAGAAAGATAATTTTAAATCTGGACCATAAAATAAAAACTCTCCATTTATTTAAAATAAAAAGGATCTTAGTCGATTATATAAAAGATAACCATCCTGAAAAGGAGGAAACAATTTAAGTAGCAAAAATTGGTATAACTGTAAAAATTGAGAAAAACTAGTATGAAGCAAAATATACCTAGGGGAGAATTGAATACACTTGAACGGGTCATAAATTTAAGTTGATATAAAACAAAACCCAGTGGCGAAGCCAGGAACATTTACTAGTGGGGTCAAAATTATTATTAAGCTACAAATAATTTGGCGGGGGTTTGGGGGCAGCGCCCCCGAGCCAATTTTTTTTAATACTTTATAATTTTGGGTCATATATATATACACATTATATTGTAATAAAAATATAATAAGTAATAATATATAGTGTAAGACTCCAACTTTTATGAATAAAGATTTAATTTTTTTTATATATTATTTCGAAACAGTAAGGTGTTGTTTTGATAAATATGAAAGTTATGGGTGAAATGTGCAAACATTTTTAAAATGAGCAAGTGGTTATAAAATATTCTTGTTGTCGGGGAATATTCGTTTGGTCGTGAAATATTCTTGTTGTCGGGGAATATTCGTACGACGGCGCAGCTATTTGTGGGCCCCCACAACGGAATAACTGTCGGATATAGAAAGCGACAGAAATAATTTTTTTACAAAATAACGGCGTGGTTGTTACCGTTAGTACTGTTGAAATACCCGGTGGTTAAAATACAGTGATACACGGTGTTGCATAGTAGCACACGGTATTGCACAGTATTTTGAATTATTGAGTCTTACGTGAGAAGTCATTACTCAATTATTGTTACAGTAATTACTATTCAATATTTTATATTATTGACTCAATAATTGCTACGTTGATATTTTATATTATTGACTCAATAATTGCTGCATTGATATTTTATTGACTCAATAATTGCCACGTTGCTATTTTATATGATTGATTCAATAATGACTACAGTTGATATTTTGTAGTATTGATTCAATAATTGTTGTTGCACAGTATTTCACGTTATCAACTCAATAATTCATATTATTTGAATAATATTATTAGATAGCATTATTGACAATGTCTAAGGAAGTTCTGTCTAGGAGGGGTTATTTAATTGCGCGCCAGTAAGGAGAAGTCCTTATCGGAAGGCCCCCTCTGTCCTGGGAACGACCTGGTTGTTAATATTGTAGTTCTATAATATTATTTGTGAATAATTAATTATTGATTTATATGATAAAGAAATATTTATTTTGTGGATATTAAAGAAGGAATTGGCGCTGGTGAGTTTTTATCAATATTTTGGTGTGAGAAATCATCTGTTTTTGGATTTCGGATAATTTATGTTTGGAATTTGGAAAAACTTCCTTCTGCAAAGTTGTAGAGAATTAAATTTCCTATGAAAGAACATAGAATTTGTATTTTTCTGACGAAGGGGCTATTTGTTATGAATTATTGAAGTTTTGGAAAATATATATATTATAAAGGGTGGGACCCACTTTTGGTTGGAAAAAATGGCTGATGGCTTTTTGGTAGCAGCCGGCGGCTGGAGGTTTTAAAAAAATAATAATATTATTTTATTATTTTAGTCTCCTTTGGCATCCTAAGCTTTTCCTATAAATAGGGTGCTTAGGTTAGAATTGAAAATAACACCAGAATCAGAAGTTTTCTCTCTCTATAATATCGAGCGTATTTTTGTGAGTATTTCTATACTTTGAGTATTAGTATTCAGTGCAAGTTTCCTTCGGTATTATATCCGATATTCCAGTCAGAGGTACTATCTTTTTGAGGTAAGGGATGTTATTTTTTTTCGTAAATGATATTATTCTTTTCAATATCATTATACAGAAATATTGTTATGGATTTTATGTTGAAATTCTTACTTTTTTCGTCGGGGTTACTATTCACGTATACGGCACTATTCACGTATACGGCACTATTCACGAAAAAATTAAATTTTCTTCTATTTGTCCAAATTGCTTATTAAGGTTACTATCTTTGATTGTATCCAAGTTTTGAGCTCTATTCTTGAATTTTGCTCCATAATTGATTATTACGAGGTATTTTTGAATTGGATATACTAAAATACGAATCCTTAGTCTTTGTCTTTTATCTTACTGGATTCATTTTTTTTAAATATTTTTCATCATTCTCAGTCCTAAAAGGTGATGTAACTGAATATCTTTGGCCTGTAGAGCAAAGATGAATGATTACTTGATGAATATCTTTGGCCTGTAGAGCAAAGATGAATGATTACCTGATGAATATCTTTGGCCTGTAGTGCAAAGATGACAGGTGTTGAGATGAATATGACCACTGATGATACAAATGAATATCTTTGGCCTGTAGTGCAAAGATGAATATTTGATTCGAGATGTATATTGATTGATGTTACAGGGATAAAATATTGATGATGGACTTTTAAATCATAGAAGATAGTAGACTTGATTCTCTGCTTAACTCTTCTAATGATTTGTTATTTTCGCTGCGAATATTGATCTAAAGTTGGTTGTCCATTATATTTTATCTTATTTGTTGAAGACTAACGATAATTTGTTTCCCATTATCTTAGTCATAATATTCTTTACTGAGCTAGTTGAGCTCACCCTTTTCATCTGTTGTCCTCTTCAGGAAATGAGAATGTTGCGGGAACTAGTCGGGGAACAGAGTGATGGTCCGAGTTAGAGCAGTAGTAGTCCTCACTATTTCTGATAAATAGTGTGGTAATAATTGTAATGAGGACTTAGTTTGAATCTTAATATTTTCTACATATTTGTATTGAGACTCACAGTTGTGTGGTCGTATTTTGCACGACCGTATGATATAAAGTTTGTATTTGAATTCTGTACCATGTTTTTGGCGACTCAGAATGGGTTGGGTTGAATGGACCTATTCTGGGGGCGTCACATATAGTATGTATACACTATATTGATTCATTATAGATTTTTTTTAATCACAACTGTTTATAAGTAAGTAATTGATTATTTATTTTTAAAAATAATATAAATTAGATTATTATTTAGTTTAAAATATTATAGAGAGATATACATATTGTAAGACCCCAACTTTTATGAATAAAGATTTAATTTTCTTTATATATTATTTCGAAATAGTAAGGTGTTGATTTGATAAATATGAAAGTTATGGGTGAAATGTGCAAATATTTTTAAAATGAGCAAGTGGTTATAAAATATTCTTGTTGTCGGAGAATATTCGTTTGGTCGTGGAATATTCTTGTTGTCGGGGAATATTCGTACGACGGCGCAGCTATTTGTGGGCCCCCACAACGGAATAACTGTCGGATATAGAAAGCGACAGAAATAACTTTTTTACAAGATAACGGTGTAGTTGTTACCGTTAGTACTGTTGAAATACCCGGTGGTTAAAATACAGTACGCGGTGGTGCGCAGTAGCACACGGTATCGCACAGTATTTCGAATTATTGAGTCTTACGTGAGAAGGAACCTACTCAATTATTGTTACAGTATTTACTGTTCAATATTTTATATTATTGACTCAATAATTGCTACGTTGATATTTTATATTATTGACTCAATAATTGCTGCATTGATATTTTATTGACTCAATAATTGCTACGTTGCTATTTTTTTATGATTGATTCAATAATGGCTACAGTTGATATTGTGTAGTATTGATTCAATAATTGTCATTGCACAGTATTTCACGTTATCAACTCAATAATTTATATTATTTGAATAATATTATTAGATAGCATTATTGACAATGTCTAAGGAAGTTCTGTCTAGGAGGGGTTATTTAATTGCGCGCCAGTAAGGAGAAGTCCTTATCGGAAGACCCCCTCTGTCCTGGGAACTACCTGGTTGTTAATATTGTAGTTCTATAATATTATTTATGAATAATTAATTATTGATTTATATGATAAGGAAATATTTATTTTGTGAATATTAAAGAAGGAATTTGTGCTGATGTGTTTTTATCAGTATTTTGGTGTGAAAAATCATCCGTTTATGGATTTCGGATAGTTTATGTTTAGAATTTGGAAAAACTTCCTTCTGCAAAGTTGTAGAGAATTAAATTTCCTATAGAAGGACACATCATTTGTATTTTTCTGACAAAGGGGCTATTTATTATGAATTATTGAAGTTTCGGAAAATAAATATTTTTTAATAAAATGGTGGGCCCCACTTTTGGTTGGTGTGGTGGCTGATGGCTTTTGGAGGCTGCTGGAGTGAGGAGCCTGGAGAAAAAGAAAATTATTATTTTATTCATTTAGTCTCCTTTGGCATCCTAAGCTTTTCCTATAAATAGGGTGCTTAGGTTAGAATTGAAAATCACACCAGAAATCAGAAGTTTTCTCTCTCTATAATATCGAGCGTATTTTTGTGAGTATTTTAATACTTTGAGTATTAGCATTCAGTGCAAGTTTCTTTCAAAATTATATCCGATATTCCAGCCAGAAGTACTATTATTTTGAGGTAAGGGATGTTATTTCTTTCGTAAATGATGTTATTCTTTTCAATATCATTATACCGAAATATTGTCATGGATTTTATGTTGAAATTCTTACTTTTTCCGTCGGGGTTACTATTCACGTATACGGCACTATTCACGTATACGGCACTATTCACGAAAAAAATTAAATTTTCTTCTATTTGTCCAAATTGCTTGTTAAGGTTGCTATCTTTGATTGTATCCAAGTTTTGAGCTCTATTCTTGAATTTTGCTCCATAATTGATTATTACGAGGTATTTTTGAATTGGATATACTGAAATACGAATCCTTAGTCTTTGTCTTTTATCTCACTGGATTCGTTTTTTTTAAATGTTTTTCATCATCCTCAGTCCTAAAAGATGAATGATTACTTGATGAATATCTTTGGCCTGTAGAGCAAAGATGAATGATTACCTGATGAATATCTTTGGCCTGTAGTGCAAAGATGACAGGTGTTGAGATGAACATGACCACTGATGATACAAATGAATATCTTTGGCCTGTAGTGCAAAGATGAATATTTGATGAGATGAATATTGATTGATGTTACAGGGATAAAATATTGATGATGAACGGTTATTTCCGCTGCGAATATTGATCTAAAACATGTTATCAATAATATTTTATCTGAACTGTTGAAGGCTAACGATAATTTATTTTTCATTATCTTAGTCATAATATTCTTTACTGGGCTAGTTGAGCTCACCCTTTTCATTTGTTGTCCTCTTCAGGAAATGAGAATGTTGCGGGGACTAGTCGGGGGACAGAGTGATGGTCCGAGTTAGAGCAGTAGTAGTCCTCACTATTTCTGATAAATAGTGTGATAATAATTGTAATGAGGACTTAGTTTGAATATTAATATTTTCTACATATTTGTATTGAGACTCACAGTTGTGTGGTCGTATTTTGCACGACCGTATGATATAAAGTTTGTATTTGAATTCTGTACCATGTATTTGGCGACTCAGAATGGGTTGGGTTGAATGGACCTATTCTGGGGGCGTCACACATATATTGAGAGGATATGAGTCATATGTGTTAAAATTTGATTGACAAAGTTATAAATTTTTAATTTGACACCAAATAATAGAAAATTTATAAAATTTTAGTGGAGTCAATTTATACATAATACTTAAAAATTTTAAAATTCACCTAACATTATAAAACAATTTTTTTTAAGTGGGGTCAATTGACCCCACAAATTCATTGTGGCTTCGCCACTGACAAAACCCAAATGAAATAAATAACATGGTAGAGTGCAATTCATACCCATATTCATACCCGAGAATGGTTAAAATGAAGTTAATTTTGGTCAATTGATCAATACAGTACTGATACACAGACAAAAGATGAACAACTTATCATGAACTTAACTTCATAGTAATCGGATTCCTCATACCCACGAGAGATAATAAACTCTATACATAAAAGAGCTACATATGGTAGGCCAACACCAGATTAGGAGGTGAAGAAAAAATTTAAACGTTAATTTTAATTATTTAATTACTTTTATTATTATTACTATCTTTATTTCATAATAATTGACTTTTTAGAAGAAAAAAATTATTTCAATTTATTTGCCGTTTAGAACTTTTTAGGAGAATAAATTATTTATTTTCTTATATCAACCATAATTTCTCTCATTGTCCCAATAAATTTTCTCCATTATATTCATAGTTTTTAACTTTCCATAAAAGAGTAGTGATAAAATTTTATATAAATTTTAATTATTAGATAATAATATTAAATAATTATCTTAATTCATATGCGTTAAGTTAAAACGATTATTGTTATGAAACGAATATAATATTATTAATATTAATTAATTGGGGACTTTGTTGAATTCTGGAAGCAAGCTCCAAGTAATGTTCGGCCAACTGGACAATGCGAGTACGTGGAACCCAGGCGCACATTCCGATCCGCAGGGACACAACCGACTGAGAAGTGAGATCCATCCCAAAATAAAAAGCGGAGTGGTTAATATAATATTGACATCTAAGTCGGGAGATGATTTTTCTCTGTGTTCAGCGTTGTATTGATCAATTTATCGTAAAATTAACTTTATAATAACCAAAATCACTATTGGATTGATGTTTATTAGAACTAGGTTAGGCTTGGCCACTGTTAGAAAAAACCCATAAATGATGGGCTCTAATTAATCAGAGAAATTGTGGATTTGGATCATGTTAGAAATAATATACTAAAATTTCATAAATGTACAGTTTGGTTTAGGCGCTGTTTATTTAGGACTGAATACATCTGAATGGCTGAATCGGTCAGCCATTAAGTGCGTTTGTTTTGAGAAAAAATCGTCTAAATGACTGAATCGGTCAGATGATTGAGCTGAATGACTAAGTCAGATTTTTTTTGGCTGAATGAGCAGCTGAATAAAGTAAAAAAATTTAAAAAAATATTAACTATTATATTAAGTTATATTAAATAAATTACAACAATTTTGAATTTTTTCAGAGGACTAAAATAATAAATTTATGTCATTCAAATATTTCAGATATGTTAATTATCAAATAATTTTTTTTATTCAGATTCAGATTCAATTTAATTAGATTCAAATTCATTAAATTTTTATCAAACAGTCCGTCAGAATCTTTAGATAATATTGGTAGTTGTGCATGATAGTCTAAGCTCTAAAGTGTCTCCATTCGATTAAAGCAGTGGGCTTGATAACTACTACTCCCTCATCTGGTCATCTTCACCGTAACATCACAAATAATTGAAACTGTAAAACTTTTGCATCACTTTTACAACTTACCTACACACATACTGACATACACACAACATACGACTTATAGAATTAGCAAAAAAAAATAAAAATACACACACAACTTAATTTATGGTGAGAATTAATTAATCAGGGATTAGTAGAGAGATTATTGAACATGCGAGAACAACTATAAACTGAGCAGATGGCTTGTAAAGCCATCAAACACAGCAGCATAATACAAGCCAGAAGCGTGAGAAGCTTCCACGACCCAAACACATATCCCCTTACGCATTTCTCTGCTTTGACCTTCCACCTCCCGTTGTAGTACCTGTTCACATCCTCAACCACCTTGTCCAAGAAGGGCACTTTGGTCAATTTGACAGACCTACTCATCCCATTGCACAAGTTGGCCACCTCTTCATCGCTCTTCAACCGGTTCATAATAATCCCCCTCTCCCTAAGCAACTTTGCATCCTCCCTCGTGTCTATCATCCCATTAATGAAGTCGGTAAAACGGGTAAAAACCAAGGGCCCGGATGCACTGCATGCCTCGTATGCCACCATGTTCCTTAGTATTACCCCCGTGTTTACGTCCAAGTTCATTCTGGGGAGACTCAGGGTAAATGTTTTTTGGTCGAAATGAGTACTGAAGATGCCGCCGTCGCCGGGGACGAAGCACACGCCGGCTCTGGCAAGCATGGTGACAGAAGGGATTGTTAGTTCCTCAATCAATGGAGGTCTAACAACGTTGTCGTCGTCCTTCTCGGGCTTCACCTGTCCTTTGAACAAAAACAGATGTTCGATAGATTCCTTCAACAGTTTCAACCCGGGAACTTTGGAGACAATTGTCCACGGCATCTTCAACACTAGTTTGACCGGTTTAGAGTTTGCCAGTGATTTTAGAGAACGTAGCGGTCCTTTGTAGTTTAGCTTCGAAATCATCTTCCATACCTCACCAAGGAAGGTTACCACGTAATTACCTGATGATGATTTCTCATCGGATTTTTCTAATTGATCATCATCTTTTACTCCGTCGTCGTCCTCCTGATTCTCCTCCTGATAGGCTTCGAGGGATTGTCTTGCCGCCTTGGGCATGAGTAGGCGGTAGAAAAAGTCTAAGATATGAGCAGAATCATCGATAAGAATGTTAGGTAACGGCTCGGGCGTTTTGAAGGGAAAAAGCTCCCTACATAAACCGGTTAACATCGAGAGCAACATCTCGTCTGCCGAGTCTTGGGATGCCAACTCCAACTCCAGCATTTTCCTTAGTAGAAAAAGCGGGACTTGATTTTCAAGCATCAACACATCTCTAAGAATGGCGATATGAGCCGATTTTCGGCCTGCAGAATCCACCAAATGGGACATCCTTGACGTTACTTTTCTGAGCAGTTTACCTTCTTTTACGGCGTAGATTTCAAGGAACTCGAGCAAGAAGGAGGCATCAACGGCCATCATCCATGCCAGGGTTTCGCCGCCGAAATCAAGGTACTTGTGGTAGCAAGCTCGAATCATGGGCTCCAGCTTTATCAACCGGTCGACAATGGCTTGAAAGGTGTCGACTTTACTATTAGAGCCGGTGAGACGTTTGAGGATTCTTCTGGCAGCTGCGAGCTTGTACCTTTCCATCTCATAGAGCTCCGGGCGCCAGTGATGGTAAGGGCCTAGCGCAACTTGTTGCGGCGTGTAAGACTCTGGATGGTTGCCGGAAATTAGGGTTTTTGGAACACTGAAGATGGAGACGGGGATTTCGTTATTTTCTTCTTCTACTTCTTCCTCCAGAGTTCGACGAATTTGAATCACCCATCGATTCTCGTTAAAGTTTGAGGAGGTTGTAGTGGTGGGCTGAAAGGAAGAAGACATGATGATGATGTCTTTAATTATATTCTAGCTACACTCTATAGCTCTAGCTCTATCAAGAAGAAGAGGGTACCTTGGAATTAACTATAGATATTGTTTTGTGTTTTGATATATATATATATATAAGGAAGATGAGATAACCCTATACCTCTAGTACACACTTCAACAAAATATTCTCTTAAATTGTATGTATATTCTCTTGAACTTGATATAAATACAGAAATCAAGAAAATATGCACACAATTAAAGAAAATATTTTCTTAAATTGTGTGTTTAGCATGTATCTTTAAAGCACATGTTAAGAGGATTCAATATATAAAGATGAGGAGTACAAGATGAGGAGTACAAGATAATATATATATATATATATGAGGCTTAATTTTATGTATGGCTTAAATTAATTCCAAGTGGGAATTGAAGTACATAAATATCCTTAAATTACACACATGGCAATGTGCATGTTTCTCGTGTTTAAAATTAACTATAGTGCTATATATATTATATTGGAGATTAAAGAGGATCCAATATATAAAGATGAGGAGTACAAGATGAGGAGTACAAGATAATATATATATATATATATATATATATATATATATATATATATATATATATATAGGGTTCTAATCCGTGGCAACCGGTTGCCACGGACACTGTTCAGCAACCAACTTTTGTACCGTTGATCTGAAGGAGCAACGGCTGAGATCAAAAAATTCCTTCCCTGCCGCAACAGCCTCCTGTGGCAACACTACAGGACAAAAATCGGTTGGCGAATTTACTGTTATGCCCTCCCCTCATTATTATTATTATTATTATTATTATTATTATTATTATTATTATTATTATTATTATTATTATTATTATTATTGTTATTATTATTATTATTATTATTATTATTATTATTATTATTATTATTATTATTGTTATTAATAATAAAAATAACAATAATAATAATTATTACAATGACAAAAATAATATTAATAATAATAATTATTATTATTATAATTATTATAATAATACTAATAATATTAGTATTATTAGTATTATTTTTGTCATTATAATAATTATTATAATTATTAATATTATTATTGTTATTATGATTATAATTATTATTGTTATTATAATTATTATTATTATTGTTATCATAATTCTAATAATAATAATAATAATTATTAATACTATTTTTGTCATTATAATAATAATTATTATTGTTATTTTTATTATTAATAACAATAATAATAATAATAATAATAATAATAATAATAATAATAATAATAATAATAATAATAATAATAATAATGAGGGGAGGGCATAACAGTAAATTCGCCAACCGATTTTTGTCCTGTAGTGTTGCCACAGGAGGCTGTTGCGGCAGGGGAGGAATTTTTTTGATCTCAGCCGTTGCTCCTTCAGATCAACGGTACAAAAGTTGGTTGCTGAACAGTGTCCGTGGCAACCGGTTGCCACGGATTAGAACCCATATATATATATATATATATATATATATATATATATATATATATATATGAGGCTTAATTTTATGTATGGTTTAAATTAATTCCAAGTGGGAATTGAAGTACATAAATATCCTTAAATTACACACATGGCAATGTGCATGTTTCTCGTGTTTAAAATTAATTATAGTGCTATATATATTATATTGGAGATTATGATGTGAACGTGTGTGTTTGTGTAGAAAAATATCTAACGCCACAAGACTAAATCATCCACACTAATAAGTCAGGCACAAAACATGGATGCACTGCTACAAAAATAAGAATACCTAACAAGATTTTGTGACAGTTTTTAAAAATAATTATAAAATATAAAAATTATTTGAGATAAATTTTTTAAGCAATTATAAAATAATAGTATATATGATTATTCTTAGTGATGATTAATTTTGCAATCAATGTTAAAATTATGATGACTATGTTAATTACCAATTTTTTTTACGTAAATTTTTTTTTATTTTGTGACGTGCTAAGCCATCACTTATATATATACAGTGGCGGAGTCAGAGATTTTCAGCAGGGGGGTCTGGATTATGCATGTAAATTTTTTTTGAGGGCCTCTTAGTTTGTTGATTTTTTTTCCATATTCCTAAATCACAAGTAATTCAACATTCAACAAAATTATAATCCTAAATCACAAGCAATTCAACATTTCAATTAGTTCCTCAAATTCAATTGAAACAAAAAAAATTCAATTACAAATTAAAACACAAAATATATATAAACATACCGAAGAAAATTCAAAATATATTATGTTCAAATTTAATAGAAATAATGACAAATACAACTAAGATTTGTCGACTGTTAAACCGGTAACGGTACTAGAACGACGGAGTCTCTCTTCGGAGTTCGGACGGTAAAGGCGGTAAATCCAACATGCGAGTTCTCATGTTCTGAAAATGTTGGATAATCACTTCATTATCAATGCGCCTAAAAACATCTCTCTGACATAGCACACCAAACAATCGATGAGAAAGTCATCTCCCTCTTGTTGCGCAAATCTGTCTTAACAATATTCATCGCAGAAAATACTTGTTCCACACTAGCAGTCACAATAGATAAAACTAAAGCTAACTTGATAAGAAGATATACCAAATGAAAAATAGTGTGATATCCCACCTCAACCATAATAGTCGCAAGTTCTTCGACATCTTCTAGTTTAAAAAATCTTGCATTTTCTCTCATTTCAGAAATCCACATCTTTAATTGTTCTTGAAGCTCCATTCGATCATCCATTGAAAAGCCTTTTTAATTTTTTTCTTCTTCTTCTTCTTCCTCTTCCTCTTCCTTCTTCTTCCTAGCGCACCCCGGACCCCCCGCCATTACTGAATTTCAGGCTGGACCCTCCCACATACCTAGTGTAAGTACACCAACTTTTTAATGAATAAGATTTAATTTTCTCTATATATTATTTTGAAATAGTAAGGGATGATTTGATAAATGTCGTAAGTTATGGGTAGAATGTAAAATTTTACAAAGTTAGCAAGTAGTAATAAAATATTCATTGTTGTTGGGGAATATTTATTTGGTTGTGAAATATTCTTGTTGTCGGGGAATATTCGTACGACGACGTAGTTATTTGTGGGCTCCATAACGGAATAACTGTCGAATGAAGAAAACGACAAGAATGAGTTTTATAAAAATAACGGCGTAGTTGTTACTGTTAGAACTGTTGAAATATTCGGTGGTTAAAATACAGTAATACGCGTTATTGCACAGTAGCACACGGTATTGCACAGTATTTTTAATTATTGATTCTTACGTAAGAAGTCACTTACTCAATAATTGTTATAGTAATTACTGTTTAATATTTTATATTATTGATTCAATAATGGCTACCGTTGATATGTTATATTATTGATTCAATAATTGTCACAGTAACCACTGCACATTATTTCACATTATCAAATCAATAATTCATATTATTTGAATAATATTATTAGACAGCATTATTGGCAATGTCTAGAAAGTTTTGTCTAGGAAAAGGGTTAGTTAATCTAATTGTGCGCCAGTAAGGAGAAATACTTATCAGAAAGCCCCGTTTTTCCTAGGAACGACCTGGTTCACTACAACAAAATCGAATATCTACGACCGCATATCAGCGACCGCAGTTGGTCGCAGATGAGTATCGGGGACCGACTGCAGTCGCTGATACTGGTCGTAGTAAATCTAGTCGCTACAAGTCAATTGGCGACCACCTTCAGTGACCGCAATATCAACGACCGCTAATAGCGACCGACCCTGTCGCCAAATTGTGTCAGGCCGCGTCAGCTTATGGCGTGACATGGATCCACATGCAGCGACCGGTATCAGCGACCGCGTGCGGTCGTCTTTATCAACGACCACTATTAGCGACCGCCTGCGGTCGCTACCCGGTAGAAGCCTAGTTCGGTCGCTGATACGTACTAGTGACCGTTTGCGATCGCTGATACTAAAATTAAAAAAAAGGTTTATTTTGTACCTGCTTATATCCCAAAAAATTGACCTTTTTGTACTTGTCCCAACTCACAGCAATTTATATACAATCCAAATCCATAGGTCCATCCATACAATAATTAAGACCAACACAACAATATACAATATTAAAACCAATAAACATAAACATCCATGAATATAAAACGTCTGTACATTAATCCATTCATTCCGTAAACAAATAAATAATACAAGTGTAGAACAACAGCTGAGAAAATAAAGCGAATACAATCTTCTGGGCCGCATCAAATATCGTCCGAATGAGACTGTCCCAACAAAAGAAGAAAACACGTTAAACATATAGGAAAAACAAAAAACGACACTAGCCTTTCTAATGTATTACATTAATAACATGAAACCTAAACAATTAATGACAAGATTACCTCATATATCCTGACGCTCTGCTGCTCTAGCCACTGCTTCTGCTAGATCCTTAGGACTCAGGGAGTGCAGATGCCCGCTTAGTGTAAGGAGAAGATTTCGATCTTGACATATTGTTCTCACACAGTCAGCAGGAGTGTGCGGCGTCGAATGGCACGAGGACTGAGAAGACTGAGTAGCAGAGCTGCCCGTGCCGCTGATAGTAGGTCGTCGTCATTGTCCTTGGCCTTTGATGTAGTTTTTCTTCACAACTGACGCCCTCTCCCATAATTCTTGATCAATCGATGGCCGCGGGGTGCCTTCAGGATAACGCTCGTTCATTAAGCTCTTATAAGTGTCCTGTTAGCATACAAATAATCAAATTGTTAAAAATAAATATAAAATACTTAAGAATTAATTAATGACGGAATTATAAAGTTATAAAAAACAAATTACTGCTATCTGCACAACCTCAGGCAAACCATCGCGAGTGGCCACGTACACATCTAGCCAATGAATGGGCTCACCCTGAGACTGAGTCTCCTATAAAACATGCTCGTATATTAATATATAAACATGTGATATATATAATGTATACATAATGATTGACATTTGCAAAATACGTACCCGTGTAGTAATATGCTGCAGCTGTGATATACTGCCGCCCCTATATGTGCCTTTTGCCTTGGCACCTTCAGGTACACCTGAGGCTCTGTTAGCGGCGGCAGTCTTGCGTCTCTTCACCCAGGCCTCATCCCGCCACACCGCACACATCCTTGCCCATATGTCAGGTGCACACCACCAGGGGCTATACACGTGCATGTGCTGCTTACCCTCCCCTGGATGGTCGACCGAGGCATTATTCAAGGCTTTTATTCGTTCCTTGTTCAGGTTATCCTTTGTTCGGATGGCACACTTTTGCCAGAATAATGCCTGTATCATTGATGCATGTGCGTCGTCCCATGTATACCTCTTCTGCAAATAAACAACAATAATAATATTATGGATGATGATATTTAATCCAAAATAGTATATACACATTAATTATATTATCTGTCAAAATTAAATAAAATAAACCTGGAATTCTGCCCAAACTGCATCCTTATGGGCGAGAGGTGTGCTCGCCCACGTAATCACTGGCGTAGGCCAGTTCTATAAGCATAATTGTGAAATGCACTTCACAATCTTGCTATCTTGAAAATCCCTACAATATACAACAATTAATATACAAACCCAGAAAATATTAGTATATAACTACAACATTAATGATCTTATTATAAAATGATTATATATAAAATAGATAGATAACGTACGTGATGTTCGGAGGAGGTCTAATCTGTATAAGAATCCGGTCATCCGGATTACTCGGGGCCTTCGGGACCTGATTAGGCCCCCGACCCATGCCACGCTTTTTAAGCGGGGCTTCAGAAGACATCTATACATACAAAATTAACGGATGTTAGTAAGAGTTATATGATATATATATATATATATATATATATATATATATATTAACGTATACCTTGAATAAAAGAACAATAATGACAGATAGTTGTATGAATTAGTTAACTACGACACCTATGAATGAAAGGTACAATGGAGGTGAGTGTATATATATAATTGTATGTAAAACCTTGCATAAAAGGACAATAATGACAAATAATTGTATGAACTAGTTAACTACGACAACTATAAATGAAAGATACAACTGCGGTAAATGTATATATGTAATTGTAACTCTTTTTCGACTATTGTTCTACTTTTTCTCACCCTAATCGCTGTCTGAGGCAGAATCATTTTGTATACGTATTGGAGATTCATAACCATCATTTTCTTCATATTCAGTGTCAGTGTCAATGTCAATGTCAGTCAATAACTCTTCCTCCTCAGTATCAATGTCATCTGGCACATGTACTGACTCGGGAACCAGTTCATTAGGTTCATCAAGTTCATCTCTAACCTCTGACTGGATTACTTCATTGTTGTCCTCCACATTTATTATTGGAGGTCTATAAAGCATCTCCTCTTTGTAGAACTCTCCGTCTACTAATTGGACACGATTTCGCGTGGGAGTATGAATTACAACTTGCCAATCTGTAGGTGGTCTATCCCTTTTTCTAACAGCACTAGGAGTGTAGTATACTTGTATTGTTTGAGTTGGCTACACAAACGGTTCGTGGGCGTACGCAGACCTATGGAGGTCAATATCGACGATTCCATATCTGTCAACACGTATCCCTTTTTTTGAATCAAACCAACGACACTTGAACAAATTAATCTGACCCCCGTAAGTGCCCTTGTACGACAACTCTATGATTTCCTCCAACTCTCCATAAAAGGCACGACCAAGCTCATTGTAACAATCTCCTTGGACACAAACTCCAGTGTTCGTTGTTCTTTTACCGCGAGCATATGTCTTTGTATGAAATTCACAGCCATTTATTTTGTAACCATTGCGGCTGACTTGGTCCCTATCTGGGCCCATAGCTAGGACTTGTATATTTGGAGGAATGGTTCCCACATTAAGAGCCTACAAAAATGACTTTAAATTAAATGAATTCATAAATTACTATTATATATTTCGTGCTTAATTAACTTCACTTACTTTGTCCTTTAGCCAAAGTGCAAATTTTTTGTCTCGACTGACATGAATATCTTTATCAGTGATGCCGGGCTGATTTGCTTTTAACTCGTCATCGTATGATCTATACAATTTTATAAACATTAGTATATTGGAATGTATGAGATTAATTTTATAAACGTTAACATATTGGAATATATACCTCACAAATTTGTCTATCTCCTCGCAATTGAGAAGAATGTAAGTATGTGCAGCATCTAATTCTTGCTCAGAGAGGAATATGCGTTTCCCTTTTCCATAAGCACATCCCGGTAGACCAAATCCAGAAAGCCGACCATTTAGTTCAATATTGCCCCCATCATCATGTCTCGGGACTCGATTGGCCTTTTTCAAGACTTCGTCGGGAAAATAGTCTGAGACAAATGTAGATATCTCATCAAAACTATATGCCTCACATATTGACCCCTCGACGTAAGCTCTATTCTTCACCTTTCTCTTAAGGTTTCCCATCATCCTCTCGAAAGGGTACATCCATCTATATCGAACTGGACCACCAACACGAGCTTCATAGGGTAGATGGATTTGCAAATGCTCCATGGAGTTAAAAAAACCAGGTGGGAATATCTTTTCAAGCTTACACGTGATCTCAATGATGTTCTTCTCAAGTACAGACATGTCTTTCTCATTTAATGTTTTTGAACATATGTCTCTGAAGAAACGACTAAGTTCAGTCAAAGCATCCCATATTGGTTTATCAAGCAAATCCTGAAATGTTATAGGCATAAGTCTCTCCATGAACACATGACAGTTATGACTCTTCATCCCTTGCAATTTCCTACCTGTGACACACCTTGCAATGTTTGAGGCATATCTATCTGGTAGTTTCAGAGTCTTAATCCATGTGCACACATCTTCAACTTGCATTTTGGACAATGTATATCTTGCATACAGTTTGACCATTCGACCGTGTGGTGATTCATAAAGTTCTAATCCAGGACGCTTACAAATATCTTTCATATCCAACCGTGCCTTATCATTATCTTTCGTCTTGCCTGGAACATTCATCACGGTGTTAAACACATTGTCAAACACATTTTTCTCAATATGCATCACATCTAGATTATGACGAATCAAATTTGTAGACCAATAAGGTAGTTCCCAAAAGATGCTTCTCCGAACCCAATTATGAGACTCGCCAAACCCATTGATTATGTTTGAGGCAACAATCTTACCGAATGGAATGACCGGCAATCTCATCACACGGTCACGCATCTCCGTCCCCGACAATCGCGGTGCAGGCATATCATTCTCTACTTTCCCTTTCCTGAGGTGTTCTCTATTTCTTCGAAACGGGTGGTCTACCAGCAAGAAACGACGATGACAGTCAAACCAGCAAGGCTTTCGACCTTTTGATAGATTGAAAGACTTTGTATGCTCCATACAATACAGACAAGCCAACTTCCCGTGTTTACTCCATCCAGCTAACATACCATAGGCAGGGAAATCACTTATAGTCCACATAACTGCTGCCCTAAGGTTGAAATTTATTTTTGTGGAAACATCCCAAGTATGTACTCCATCCTCCCACAATACCTTCAACTCGTCTATAAGAGGTCTCAAGTAAACATCTAGGTTCTTTTCAGGACTCTTGGGACCAGGAATCATGAGTGAAAGAAACAAGTATGGTTGTTACATGCACATCAAAGGAGGCAAGTTGTACGGAGTTACAATCACAGGCCAGTAGGAGTACGGAACAGCTAAGTGGCCGAACGAGTTGAATCCATCAGTGGACAAGCCAAGCCTCACATTTTTACATTCCAATGCAAACCCAGAATGTGCTAAGTTAAAATCTTTCCAAGCCTGCCCATCTGCGGGATGGTTAAGTTCTCCATCTTTAGCTGGAGATTTCGCATGCCAAGTCATATGTTCAGCTGTTCTTGAAGACATGTACAACCTTTTTAACCGATGCATAATTGGAAAATACCTTAAAATCTTAAAAGGTATACTTGTCTTTTTTGTAGTCACACCCTCTTTATTAGGCCTGAACCGATCATGACTGCAAAATGTGCACATTTTCTTTTGTTCATTTTCCTTATAAAACAACATGTAATCGTTCGGACATGCATCGATCTTTTGGTATCCAAGACCCAACTTCTTCACAATTTTCTTACAATATTAGTAGTTATCGGGTAATTTTTCATCGTCAGGCAACATACTCTTAATGGCCTTCAATAGCGACTCAAAACACTCATGGCTCATGTTGTGATCAGCCTTGATGTTAAATAATGTCGCCACTGCAGACAATGTAGTGTGCTTGGTGCAACCATGCCACAACGGCTCGCTACCCTCGTCTAACAACTTAAAGAACGCTTTGGCATCAGAATTCATAGGTTGCTCTCTGCCTTGTTCCCAATCAAAATTCGGCCCTGCAATATTATGAACCATGGCATTCATACGATGGGTACTGCTACCCGGAGTGTGTACTTGTGCATAGCCACTATCTCTTCTCTGCCTATGTGCCCACCAGTATTCTTCATAATTTCTCATGAACCCAGAAATAAGTAAATGATAGTTTATTATGTCTCTGTCCATATAATTTTAATTTTTACACTTCAAACAAGGGCATCTTATCTTGTTCTGACCATTCACACATTCCGGGTGACTATATGCATAATCCAGAAACACTTGAAAACCAGTTCTAAATTCAGTTGTAGCACCTATTTGGGCACTTGACTTTCGTTTTCTCATCCAACTGCGGTCTGAATAGATGTCCATAATACCACAGTACCTATTGCAAACAAGAATTATTGTATCCCCTTATTAGATATTTACAATTCAGCCCAATGTCATTTATGATGCATACTTGTAAGCATATATATGACTTGAGCATATACACGTATATGATTAACATTTCAACATACATGTAAGCTATTTTTGTTTGAGGGTGTTCATACAACAACACAGCCCCAACCATACTTTGTAAGCATATGACTTGAGCACACTTGTTAGAATCTGGGTTAAGTTCTTGGCTCAACCATTTCACTACCTTCTCTTCCCCCCCCCCCCAATCAATTCCCGAGCAAAAAGAGCTCTGGAGTCATCGGCCTTTGCCTTTTCGTGGCGACTTTAGGTTATACCTTGTACGCCGGAGGTATCTAGCTAATCCTCCCCTTTTGCCTATATTTATTTTGTTTATTAATTGGTGTGATTTATGGATTTGAATTCAAATCTGAACTGATTGATGTGTATTCTTTTTGAATTGGTGTGTTAGAATTCACTTCTTTGGAGATCTAGGGTCAGGATTTTAGATCCATGTGTTTAGTATCAAAGATCTTAGTTTGTCTTAGGGTTTCAATTGGATTGAGTTTTTTTCTCTGTTATTTCAGGATCAATGTGAATTAATTGGATACTTTAGGGTATTATATGTATATACTCACTATTTTCATGCATACATATAATATTATATGTATTATATGTATGCATAAGTTTACTAATTAATTCAATTAACAAAGAGCTCTCTTGATCTTCTTTAGTAAGTACATTAATAGTTTTACAACAATCAGATCTACAATTATCAGTACAAAGGGTGACTTCATTATCTTCACTAGGAGTTTGACTATTATCGTCATTAGCAGAGGAATAAGGAATATCGGAAAGACCATTATCCTCATCAGACTGAGTTCTAATTAACTCAAAAATCTTTTCAGTATCTTCAACAGAAATATTTAACTGACTTAATTTTTGTTTTAACTTACACTCATTCTTATAGTGACCCTTTTTCCCACAATTATAACACGTAATTTTACTCTTATCATTAGATTTAGAAGTAGGTTTTTTATTTCGAGTTTTCTTTCGTGACTTGGGTTTTTCATAATAACTATCTTTATTATTAGTCTGACTAGAACGCTTCTTATGATGCTTGCGTTTTTTGTGGGTTTCAATTTGCTTTTTCCTATGCTTTCTACGAGAAGGGGCAATAAGTGGCAAACCATATTGTTCACAAAATGTACCAAGTTCATATTTAGCTTTCTTTTTATCTTTGGCGGCTTGTTTAGTAATTTTAAAGTCAATACACATTTTTAAACCTATCTTTTGAATATAACTAATTATGTCACCATAAGTGAGATTATCATAATCAATATAGCCCAAAGTTTTACTAAGTTCTTCATGGACTTTATGAGCAAATAAAGAAGGAAGACCATTAACAAATTTTTCTTTCCAAAAGGGTTTGTTACTATCATTACGAAGCATAACACGTGAAATAAAGACATCTTTATACCACCTAAAATCACTTAAGGTAGGACAAGTGAGATTACTTAACTGATCATGGATCCTCTCAGTGATATTACTAGGGGTTCCAATGAAATGTTTTATTATTGTGAAAATTAACGTGTTAATACCATCTGGAACACCAAAGCCAATATCTTCTCTGAAGATAGGCTGACCATTGTCATCTAACTGGTAAGCATGAATAATAGAATTCCTAGCGTCCTCATCCAGGTGCTTTTCCCACCAAGAGCGAAGAACACCCGTAAAACCATTGGTTAATATTTCAACGATATCAGGTTGAGTAAGATTGTTAAACGCTGTGATATAACTATTGGCTACCATAGACAAATGGTTCATCTTAGTGAGAATTTGGTGCTCACTGAACCCATCAATATTCCATTCATAAATTTTGTTGGACGAAACAGAAAATTGATTATCAAGGTTTTTTTCTTCGAACTGAAGATCGCGGGGAGTAGGTCTAGTATACCAATTTTTTGTAATACTAGTGTTATTAAAGGTTAACTTATTTAATTGTTCAGTAAGGTCAGGAACAGAAGTGACCTCAGAAATCTCATCTGAGTCACTATTACTTTCATAGTCAGATTCTTGAATCTGATCAATGATGGCTACGGTTCCACTGGCTTCGCCAGAACTCGAGCCAATCTTTTTAATAAGTTTATCTATACTTTTAACTAAGTCAGAATCTTTGCTAGGCAATCCCTTTCCATCTCTATTATCAGGGAGAGTTAATAAAGGCTGATCAAGTTTCTTATCAGGGTTTTTAATAAGAGTATTATCAAATTTTTCTTCAATTTTATCAAGTTGTTTACCTATGGTGGCTAAATACTGATTAGTGAAATTATTTTGTTCAATAATTTTTTTATCATCAGTTTTACCATCAGCAACTTTGAAAGGACTAGCAATAACAGAGGCATTTTTAACTTGTAGAAGAATAGTTTCAAGGGGAGGATGAGAAGCTAAAGTTTTAGATTTATCTTCTTTTACCCATTGAGATTTTGTAAGAACTTTACACTGAGAATGATGCTTATCATACCAATCATAAAATGTAAGGTTCTCTCTAGTAAGCTTAATAAATTTTTTCCAATTATGGACAATTTTATCTCTATCAGGTTTATCGTACATTTTTCTGAAAACATGACGTTTTTGTTGATTCGCTTTTGAATTAAAATCAGCAACAAGACTGTCCCAATCCAATTTAGAGACTTTAGTAATAACTCTTAACTGGTGATTAATTGGGGCATCAAAATCAGAGGGAGAAGGTCCGACCGAAACGGTAGGAGACACATCTTCATGTTCTCCATCAGCCTGAAAGGCAGGAGTATAACAAGGATGACTTGTCTGTCCCTGATTCAACACACCTTTCAATTTAACATCAGGAATAGAAAAGTCACTTAAAACTTCAGTGTCTCTTCTGGAGGTAGAAGGGACTGAAGAACTGGTAAATTCTTCAATAATAAAAGGTCTTCTAGTAAGTTCAAAACTAATCCGAACCGTACCATCAGAAAATTGTTTAACATTTTCTAGATTTAATAAATTATTATTAACAGGTTTTTGTGGAATTTCTTGGGGAAGAATCCATTAACTAGGTAACGTAACGTCTTTCCAAAGAATAGTTTTTGGTGTTTGAATATTGGCGTTATTAGTGCTACTCTGAATTAAAACAGTATGATCTTTAGGACTTTTACTGAGTGCGTGAATATTTAAATTAGTTTTCATAACCTTATAATAAATTCTGTAAATTAAGGCTAAAGGTTGAGATCCCTCCATCATTTGAGTTATCTCGCCAGCAGTTTTAATATTCAAAGTTAAAGCTTTTAATAAATTAATATCAGACAAACTCAAAGGAAGGTCAGGAAAACAATTAAAATGTATAGGACCATCATGCAAACTAGACTCCATGATTCCAATAATACTAGGAGCATAATTGAGATATCGAGCATCTCTTAAGCATAAAAAGACACTTGAGTTTATTCCTTTAATAGTTAATGGTTTAACTGCAACCTGAACAAGACCAATATGAATAAAATTATATCCTTTCTTATGATGTTTATTAATAACTTCAGGAGAAAGAAGACTACAATTTTCATATTCTTTATTAATAGCATAAACTCGTTCAACAGTTTTTACATTGTAATCAGTTTTAAAATTATCAATAAAAGTTGACTGGTAAATCTCCTTAGGAGATACACTAGGTATGTTCCAATTATTGAGGGTTTGATTAATATTTTCATAACTATGTTCTTCTTGGTTAACTATGTTTGGAACAGGAGGAAGAGAAGATCTATTACTAACCGACGAACTAGATCTGAATAATCTACTCATAATTAAAAGTTAAAGTTTTTAACAATTCTATGTTCTTTCATATATACCCCTTTCTTTGCTTAACATAAACACATACCCTATCATCTAGTGATTCCCAGAAAGCCTAAACTGCTCACACTTTCGAGACTTACAAAGGCAAGACAGGGACCTATGGCGATGGAGGGTGGTTTATACAAAGAGACTAGGTGACTTCTTGAACAAAGAGAGATCAAAAACTATTGACTTTTAAAAATGATTCGATTAAACAGATTAAGAACAACGTTTAGTTAATATACAACTCATGGCTCTGATACCAAAAGGCGGAAGAAGAGGAGAAGAAGAGGAGAAGAAGAGTGGCGCATACAAAGCTGAATTACAACTATAGCAAAACTATAAGAAATAATAACAGCAGTTCATAAGTATTAACAAAAGTTTAAATAAAATAAAACTTTTATTGAACTTTGAAATAATTACAAACAATTAACTTGATTACTTACAACAAATTGACTCGATTATAGAAGCTTAACATATCTAAGAGAGAAGGCAAGAGAGTTGAAGATTAGTCAGATGGGAATCTGAGTCTTCTCAAACGCTCTATTGGATTACTAAATCCTGCTTCTAACAAATGACCAAGCCTTTCTTATATAGGAAGAGAAAAGGCGTTACTGATACAACTCGATGATTACAAAACAAAAATGACTATTACATAACAGTAATGCTTTATCAAAAGATGAAAGCATTATTACAACTTTTGACTATTACAAATAGCTTTTCACTATTACAGACGCGTTAAAAATAAAATACAGACTAGCTTTTGACTAAAGGGGCCATATGGCCGACAAACAGAACAAGACTCATACAAGACGACAAATGACTCAGCAACTGCTTTCGGCTGCTTTAGACAAAGAAGCACGGGCTGCGCGGGCAGGAGCATCTTGCAACGAGGTTGACCAAAGTAACTGTAGGAATTCTAGGCGAATGGGTCCTGAGCATCTTGAAGAGAGATGCTTCCGTACGGATCATTAGGGCTAGAATGTTGGCTGGAATGGGACGAAGAGGATGAACAAACAGAAGGAACAGAGTCCTCACTAAGTTTATCCATTCGTTTTTTAATAAGACGAGATAACTGTTTGAGTTCATTATCAGTACAATGCTCAATATCCGCAAAATCTAACTTGGAAGCAGAAGATTTTTTGGATTTTGATTTACTAGAGGAAGATTCCTTGGAAGGAGGAATCGATTGAATAGGAGAAGGATTGGGAAATTCCTTCTGGACTTGACCAACAATGCGATAAGGATCAAACTTATCCCACCATTTAATTGAGAATTCTCTGGTAACATGAGTAATTTGACTAAGATTAGAGCGGGAAACATCCTTTTCGGATGTTAGAACATTATCAGGAGAAAGAGCAACATTAACAACCGGAGAATAAAATCCATAGTTCCATCTAAGAATCCATGGAATTTTATATTTACTAACAAAATGAAGAATTACTGGAATGCAACAATTGGATTGCACCACAGGAACTCTAGAACTGAAAATATTAAGAATAGACTGGAGCTCAATTGGCAAAATTTTATAAATGAGACCAAAACGTTCCCACCATAAAACGAACCAATGAGGAATTTGACTTTTAAATTTATGATCGAACTGAATAAACCAGGAATGACTAAACGATGGAGTTTGAAACAGAAAAACCCTGTTCCAAGCTTCCATGTAATCATAATAGCAAAACTGGCTATCATGACCTTCTAACTGTCTAAGATCAGATGGATGATTACCCCAGTTTGGCATGGTGATAATCTGCTTAATATATAAGGAATGATAGATGATCTTAGAGGAATCATTTCTATCATAAATAGGTTTAATGACAATTGACTGAGTTTGAAGCAAGACATCCTTATAATATGTATTATATGTATGCATGAAAATAGTTAGTATATACACATCAATCAAATTAGGCATAGAATTCATTTCATCCATTAAAGACTAACTTCCAATTGTAGGGTTTTCGGCACATAAACGCAACGAAAATTAAAAATTTTCGAAACCCTAAAACAGGATCCATGCGAAAACATATTAATTCAGAGGTTAAGATATGTTTTACCGATTATTCAAGCCTGAAAGGAGACGATGGAGATTCTGGAACTGCTTCGAATCCTCAACGCAATCCAACGGAACTGCGCCTCTACGGTATTCACACGAACGTCCCGCGAACCGTCACACGATCTGTAGCAAGGAAAGCTGCGGTACTAGCCGCCAAGGATCTGGACTTTTTGAAATTTTTTCTCTCTAGTCTCTCTCTAAGAGCGGCTAGGGTTTTGATATCGATGATACCCTAAACGGCTGATATATCATATATATAGCAGTTAAAGGAATTAACCAAAACCTAATCCAATTAGAAATATAAAATTCGAATTTATATATATATATATATATATATATTATATCTTAATTAAGTCTTACTTACTTAATATACATATATATATATATATATACAAATTATCCTATTAATTTAAATTCATAATTTAAAGACTATCAATCATATTGATATATTTAAATCTATACAATTTAAATTAATTCCCTTTTAATTACGTTCTAAGTGTGTGACCCTATAGGTTATTATTATGTTGGCAATAATTTTAAAATCATATTATAAAATTATAAACAGTGAGCGGCATCTAGTAATGAATCACTGCTACCCAAATAATAATAAGATCGGTGATTCGATACAACCTTTTCGTGACCAATATTTCAATGTAATTTAATCCTTTTAACCTTGACATCCTAGATTAAACTCGAGGCATGGAATGTGTCATCCTCTTCATAATTTAATTTGAGTTTTCTTGATCGATGAGTAGACTATATGAAACAAATCACTATTTGAGCATGACCATGCATTTCATAGTCCTACTCAATCAAGAGGCCTATGGATATCACCCCTAATATATAGGAGGGTTAAATTCCATCTAGATCACTCATATTCCTCACACGATTCATGATATACCCAATAATCACCTTTATCGTCCACCTATTAAAGGTGGCCTTTGATGATATCAAAGTACATAAATTCTCGTGTAGTAATATAGTGATTTCAGGTCGGAGGATCATTACATCATTGTCACTATGAGAATTGCTTATGACACTTTGCATAATGCTCCACGTAGAATTCTCATGGTGGGTCTGCCCAGTACATTGTTCTCTAACATGTACCTATGCATTGACTCAATATCTCATATATTTATGACCAATGAGATTTGGCCATCAGTCAATCCACATACTAGTCTCAATGTATCATTGTTGTCCCATTAACAATGACACTCGACTAGGGACATTTAAGAGTAATGATACTAATTGTAACTATATGATCTCATGTTCAAGTCACATACTTGAAGCCATATAATTTGTATCACTATTCTAAGGACTTTTATGATGTTAACATTTATATAACGCAGTAAATAAAACCATAATAAAATAATTCATTTATTCAATCAAATATAATATCAAAAAATGTTTAAGCAATTACATCAAAGAATTAGCCTCTAGGGCATAAACTCTAACAGTCTCCCACTTGCACTAGAGCCAATCACTCATGTATCTAATACCCATGGAACTAGTGTGACCTTCATACTTATGCTGCGACAAAGCTTTGGTCAGTGGATCTGCAACATTATCATCTGTTGGCACTCTGCTTATATGTACATCTCCTCTATCAATGATTTCACGGATGAGATGGTACCGCCTAAGTATATGCTTGGATCGTTGGTGAGATCTGGGTTCCTTAGCCTGTGCAATGGCTCCATTATTATCACAGTATAGCTCAACCGGATCAACAATGGTTGGAACAACACCAAGTTCAGTGACGAACTTTTTAATCCATACAGCCTCCTTGGCCGCACTAGAAGCAGCAATATACTCAGCCTCTGTTGTAGAATCGGCTACTGTCTCTTGCTTCGAACTTTTCCAGCTAACAGCACCACCATTAAGGCAAAACATAAAACCTGACTGAGACTTATAGTCATCTGTGTCAGTTTGGAAACTAGCATCTGTGTAACCCTTTACTGTCAGTTCGTCTTCACCTCCATATACCAAGAATGAATCCTTAGTCCTTTTCAGGTACTTGAGGATATTCTTGACTGCTGTCCAGTGACCTTCACCTGGATTCGACTGGTATCTGCTCGTCATGCTCAAAGCATACGAGACATCCGGACGAGTACATATCATTGCATACATGATAGATCCAATTGCCAAAGCATAAGGGATCTTTCTCATACGCTCCTCATCATCATATGATTTAGGACATTGGGCCTTAGAGATCTTAACACCATGAGACATGGGTAAGTGTCCTCTTTTTGCCTCTTGCATGCTGAACCGTTTCAGCACTTTATCAATATATGTACTTTGACTTAGGCCGAGCATTTTTCTCGATCTATCTCGATAGATCTTGATACCTAAAATGTAGGTTGCATCGCCCAAATCTTTCATGGAGAAACATTTTCCTAACCATGTTTTTACAGCCTGTAAGGAAGGAATGTCATTCCCAATAATTAATATGTCGTCAACATATAATACCAGGAATACAATGTGACTCCCACTAACCTTCTTATATACACAAGGTTCATCTTCATTTTTTATAAAGCCAAACTCTTTGACTGCTTCATCAAATCGAAGATTCCAACTCCGAGAGGCTTGCTTCAATCCATAAATGGATCGCTGCAGCTTACATACCTTTCCAGCATCCTTTGGATGGGCAAAATCCTCAGGTTGGGTCATATACACATCCTCAAGGAGATTTCCGTTAAGGAAAGCAGTTTTGACATCCATCTGCCAGATTTCGTAATCATAAAAGGCTGCAATAGCAAGTAAGATCCTGATGGATTTAACCATTGCCACTGGAGAGAAGGTTTCATCATAGTCAACACCTTGAACTTGTTTGAAACCTTTTGCTACCAGTCGACCTTTATAGGTTTGTACATTACCATCCATGTCGGTTTTCTTCTTGAAAACCCACTTGCACCCGATTGGTTTTACCCCTTCAGGTGGATCAACCAAAGTCCATACTTGGTTAGTATACATGGAGTCCATCTCAGATTTCATGGCTTCAAGCCATCTCTCAGAATCTGGTCCATTCATAACTTCTTGGTAGGAAGCAGGTTCATCATGATCTATGAGCATCACATCGCCATTTTGAGTCACAAGAAATCCATAATATCTCTCGGGCTCTTGGCGTGTCCTACCAGATCTACGAATGCCTCGTGTAATTTGAGCAGGTTCACTTTCCACAATATCTTGTGGTTCCTGCTCATGTTCCAACTCAGGTTCAATGATATTTTGTGGTTCTCGAACTTCTTCGAGTTCTACTTTCCTCCCACTGTTTCCTTTAGAGACAAATTCTCTTTCTAGAAAAATACCAGTTCGAGCAACAAATACTTTGTTCTTAGAAGGTTTGTAGAAATAATACCCTTTTGTTTCCTTTGGGTATCCCACAAAATTACATTTGTCAGATTTGGGTCCGAGCTTGTCAGAAGCCAGACGTTTTATAAACGCCTCGCAACCCCAAATCTTCATGAACGACATACTAGGACGTTTCCCAGTCCACATCTCATATGATGTTTTATGAACCGTCTTTGTAGGAACACGGTTAAGTGTGAATGCAGCTGTCTCTAGGGCATGACCCCAGAAGCTTATTGGAAGATCTGCATGACTCATCATCGATCGTACCATGTCCAACAAGGTGCGATTCCTCCTCTCAGACACACCATTCCATTGTGGTGTTCCAGGTGGAGTGAGCTGTGATATAATACCACACTCCTTTAGAAGGTCATCAAAGTCTTGGCTTAAGTATTCACCTCCTCGATCGGATCGAAGGGCTTTTATGCTTTTGCCAAATTGGTTTTGAACTTCATTCTTGAATTCCTTGAACTTTTCAAAGGATTCGGATTTGTGTCTCATAAGATACACATATCCATATCTACTGAAGTCGTCAGTAAATGTAATGAAGTAATAAAACCCACCTCTTGCTAACGAACTCATGGGTCCGCATACATCACTATGTATAAGTCCCAATACATCGCTAGCCCGTTCACTGTGTCTAGTGAAAGGGGCTTTAGTCATCTTGCCTAATAAACAAGACTCGCATGTCTCATATGATTCAAAATCAAATGAATCCAAAACCCATCTTTATGGAGTTTGGATATGCGTTTCTCATTTATATGGCCTAAACGACAGTGCCAAAGATATGTCGGATTTGAATCATTTGATTTAAATCGTTTTGTATTTATGTTATAGATAGGCATTTCTAAATTAAGAATATAAAGACCATTAAACAATTGTGCAACACCATAACATATTTCATTTAAGTAAAATGAACAACTGTTGTTCTTTATTAAAAATGAAAAACCTTTCTTGTCCAAACAAGAAACAGAAATAATGTTTTTGCTCATAGCAGACACATAATAACAATCCTCTAATTCTAATACTAGCCCAGTGGGCAAAAATAAATGATAAGTTCCTACGGCTAGTGCAGCAACTTTTGCTCCATTCCCAACTCGTAGGTCAACCTCGCCTTTCGCCAAAGTCCTACTCCTTCGGAGTTCCTGCACATTAACACAAATGTGAGAACCACATCCAGTATTCAATACCCATGATGTAGAAGTGGACAAATTGACTTCTATAACATATATACCTGAATCAGAAGTCATACTTCCTTTCTTTTTCTTCAGTTCTTCCAAATAAGCATGACAATTCCTCTTCCAGTGTCCAGATTTTCCACAGAAGTGACAATCACCTTCTTTAGCCACCCCACCTTTAGGTTTTAAAGCCTGTTTGGTTTTGGGATTGGGTTTGGCAGATTTAGATCCTATCTTCTTCTTGCCTTTCCCCATTCCCTTAGCATTCCCCTTTTGCACCATCATTATGGGAGCGGGTCCTGCCTTTTTCATGTTGTTCTCGGCAGTTCTTAACATGCTCAACAACTCAGTAAGTGGTTTCTCAATTTCATTCATGAGGTAATTCATAACAAATTGAGAGTAGTTGCTGTTCAAAGATTGCAAAATAAGATCAGTTTGGGCTTCCGGAGTAATCGGAAAACCCAACCTACCAAGGCACTCAATATACCCAATCATTTTCAGCACATGTGGACCAACTGGATCACGTTCACCCATCTTGCAGTGATACAACGCCTTGTTTGTATCATACCTCTCCTGTCGAGCATGCCCTTCGAACAATTTCTTGAGATGCTCGATCATCTCATAAGCATCCATTAACTCATGTTGCTTCTGAAGCTCAGAGTTCATAGTTGCTAGCATGAGACAACTCACGTCCAGAGCATCATCTTGATGCTTCTTGTAAGCATTATGCTCTACACGTGGTGCAGTGTTAACTGGTGCTGCAAGAATGGGCCCATCAAGGACATATAGCTTGCGCTCCTGTTTGAGGACAATCCTCAAGTTCCTATGCCAGTCTAGGAAATTAACTCCACTCAGCTTTTCCTTCTCAAGGACTGATCGTAGTGAAAGACTATTTGTGTTGTTGTTTGCCATTGATATCTATAATTTATAAGTGCAAAAATAATAAGTCAAATTGCAGAATTTTGATATTATGTAATTGATAATAGTACATTCAACATATACCTCCCACTATTTTATTCAAATTAATAGCCCTCACCATTAATTCGGAAAGCATTTTTCAATTAAATCTTTCTAGTGAGCTAAGATCCATATTTCATTATGCCTTAAGTTAGCTTTGGCTATTCTCTCAAAACATAATTATTTAGGTAGACAACCCTTTGTCAATTATATCATATATAACTCTTAGATAGTTTGGTGAACAACATTTCTTTCTAGTCCATCTAATGGTACCTACCAAACTCTATGCCTCTAAGTCCACAATCCTATTGTGATAACTTAGTTAAGTCTGGCCCAATGATTTTAACAGTTTGGATATCACAATTATCCTATCGCATCTTACCAAGATAAATGGGGTACTTTACTTTGGCAAACCTACATCCATCGGTCAAGGTCTTGATGAGTGTTATTCATTGGAAGGCATCTGATTTAGACTTAATAATTTTATGAGGGATTTTAATAATTAATTTAGATCTCACCAATTTTAATCTTATTAAACATGCACATTATTTATCATATCATATCGTATACAAGAATAAATAAAGTGCAAAATTAAATGTGTCACAGTTATGGCCCCAACCCTATGCCAATCTTTTCAAGCTAATGAAAAGATTGAAGGTCAGTCTAAGGTGGTAAAAGGTCTTCAAAATAGTAGCTTCTTTGGACCTTCCTCATGCATGTGTCTCCTCTCCATCATCATCTTGTCATCTTGATAGGTTACAATTGTACATTACATGACATAAAGAAACCTCGAGTTACATTCGAGGGGATTTAGATGAGAAGAGAATATTACATCAGAATTTATAGAAAGGCACGACATGCAAGCCGTATTTCAAAACCAAAACCACTAACCTATGGGTCAAAAGGGCCATAACTGTGCACCATGCATATCACAATAAGCACATGACACAATTTATATAATTAAAGAAAACTATATACAAAATATTGGGATCACGACCATCGTACGCTACGACGGGGGGGTCCAAGAGGGGGCTCCCCCCTGGCGGTGGTCCGACTGACCGATCAGCCGGAGGGTGGTCTCGCTGCCCGGTCAGCGAGCGGGGCCGGGGGCAGCGCCCTGGGAAATTTTTTTTGAACTACAATCTGTATTGTAGAATTTTTCATACAAATCTCTGAAACAATTCCAGAATCATATACAATCCGCTAACACACTCATACTAACAATACACCTAGAACATATCATATATATTCAGTTTCGATTAATCATATTAAATCGAATCTTCATGTTTCTAATCCAATTAGAACAGAAGTTGAATTGTTATTCCACCTTCTAGGATACAATTATCAGAACATTATATACATGCATATATATTACAGATTTCCAGAATACGCATACATGCAGAATAACATATATTCAATTTCAGATCGATAAACATGCATCATCATATATCATATATAACGAATACAATTAAAACACGTAATCTGAATTAATCGTTTCGCAAGTAGCTTTGATACCACTGTAGGGTTTTCGGCATATAAACCCAGCGGAAATTAAAAATTTTCGAAACCCTAAAACAGGATCCATGCGAAAACATATTAATTCAGAGGTTAAGATATGTTTTACCGATTATTCAAGCCTGAAAGGAGACGATGGAGATTCTGGAACTACTTCGAATCCTCAACGCAATCCAACGGAACTGCGCCTCTACGGTATTCACACGAACGTCCTGCGAATCGTCACACGATCTACAGCAAGGAAAGCTGCGGTACTAGCCGCCAAGGATCTGGACTTTTCGAAATTTTTTCTCTCTAGTCTCTCTCTAAGAGCGGCTAGGGTTTTGATATCGATGATACCCTAAACGGCTGATATATCATATATATAGCAGTTAAAGGAATTAACCAAAACCTCATCCAATTAGAAATATAAAAACCAAATTTATATATATATATATTATATCTTAATTAAGTCTTACTTAATTAATATACATATGTATATATACAAATTATCCTATTAATTTAAATTCATAATTTAAATACTATCAATCATATTGATATATTTAAATCTATACAATTTAAATTAATTCCCTTTTAATTACGTTCTAAGTGTGTGACCCTATAGGTTATTATTATGTTGGCAATAATTTTAAAATCATATTATAAAATTATAAACAGTGAGCGGCATCTAGTAATGAATCACTGCTACCCAAATAATAATAAGATCGGTGATTCGATACAACCTTTTCGTGACCAATATTTCAATGTAATTTAATCCTTTTAACCTTGACATCCTAGATTAAACTCGAGGCATGGAATGTGTCATCCTCTTCATAATTTAATTTGAGTTTTCTTGATCGATGAGTAGACTATATGAAACAAATCACTATTTGAGCATGGCCATGCATTTCATAGTCCTACTCAATCAAGAGGCCTATGGATATCACCCCTAATATATAGGAGGGTTAAATTCCATCTAGATCACTCATATTCCTCACACGATTCATGATATACCCAATAATCACCTTTATCGTCCACCTATTAAAGGTGGCCTTTGATGATATCAAAGTACATAAATTCTCGTGTAGTAATATAGTGATTTCAGGTCGGAGGATCATTACATCATTGTCACTATGAGAATTGCTTATGACACTTTGAATAATGCTCCACGTAGAATTCTCATGGTGGGTCTGCCCAGTACATTGTTCTCTAGCATGTACCTATGCATTGACTCAATATCTCATATATTTATGACCAATGAGATTTGGCCATCAGTCAATCCACATACTAGTCTCAATGTATCATTGTTGTCCCATTAACAATGACACTCGACTAGGGACATTTAAGAGTAATGATACTAATTGTAACTATATGATCTCATGTTCAAGTCACATACTTGAAGCCATATAATTTGTATCACTATTCTAAGGACTTTTATTATGTTAACATTTATATAACGCAGTAAATAAAACCATAATAAAATAATTCATTTATTCAATCAAATATAATATCAAAAAATATTTAAGCAATTACATCAAAGAATTAGCCTCTAGGGCATAAACTCTAACACCAATTTATATGGAGAAACCTTAACAAATTAAGCGGTGGTAACCCTCCAATTATAACCTATTAACATCATAAAACTGAAACTATGATGTCCTAAAGTCTTAAACTTTTCAATTTCAACAAACCTAAGATCCAAAATACATATAGTATTACACAAATTTATATCCAAATCAATCGAATTACTCGAATTAAAAAATCACAAAAGATTACATATATGTATGTCTATATATATAACATATATTCTACCATTCAAAAACACTAATTTCCTAATTACATCAATTCTACCGAATCTTTTATGGTACCCATTTTTTGCTAATAATTAAATAAAGAAAACAAAGTTTAATAATTAAAACTACTACACATTTCAACCAATTAATGAACCCTAAAATGCCAATTCAATTTAATATATACACATTTCAACCAATGAACCCTAAATCAGTCAAAATAGAAACAAATCACATCTCAAATCAACAATCAATAACATTCAAAGCACATAATTTAATTAAAAAAAGGTAACAAACAAATCACAATAATCAAAAATAGTCAAAATAGAAGTAGAATACAAACTATGCGAAAGTGTGGTAGTGGACGGCGGAGTAGCGGGTGGCGGCGTGGGCGGCGGCGGCAGGTTCCCTTCTCCCTCTTCCCTCTCTTCTTCTCCCTCTTCTTTATCTTTTCTTTCTTTCTTTTTTCGCGTCTGTATGACTATCTGGTTGCTGATAGATTTAATAGTATCAGCGACCACATGCGGTCGCTAGTTTTTAATGATGTGGACATATCAGCGACCGCATGCGGTCGCTGAGTCTGAGTGGTCGCAACAGAAAAGCCCGCGAGAAATTCACCCCCAATTTTTAGGCGGCAAACACATACTAGCGACAGGTCAGCGACTGCATGACCAGATCATCAAACGGTCGCCAAAGGCGGTCGCTAATATGAACACTATCGATCGGATTAGCGGTCGCTGTTACTGTTGGTCGCTGATAGCCTCTTTTGTTGTAGTGGTTGTCAATATTGTAGTTCTATAATATTATTTAAAAATAATTAATTATTTACAAAAATGATTAGAAAATATTTATTTAATGTGGATATAAATGAAGGAATTAGTGCTTATAGTTGTTTTTATCAGTATATGTATTTTGTCAGAATGGAGGTGTGGAAAAATCATAAGTATGTAAATTTGAGTCATTTTTTGTTCGAAATTTGGAAAAACTTTCTTCTACAAAGTTGTAGAGAATTAAATTTCATATGGAATGGACATAAGGTTTGTATTTTTTTGATAAAAGGGCTATTTATTATTATGAATTATTGAAGTTTTAGAAATAAATATTTTAATATATATATATATATAAATATATATATATATATATATATATTATATAAATATGTGGTTGGTGGAATTTTTGGTAGAGGCTTTGAATGGTGGTGTGCTGATTATTTTTTTCAAAAATGATGGGACTTTGAAAATTCATCCGTTGGTTAATTAAGTAAACTTTGGTGTTCTGGCATTTTTCTATAAATAAGATGCTTAGTTAGAAATGAAAATCACACCAGAATCAGAAAATTTTCTCTCTATAATATCGAGCGTATTTCTTGTGAGTATTTAGATACATTGAGTGTTGATAACAGTGCAAGTTTTCATCAGCATAATATCCGATATTTCAGTCAAAACTACTCTTCTGTTAAGGTAAAGGATGTTATTTTTCTCGTAAATGATGCTATTTTCTTTCAATATTCATAATAAATGTTATTTTCTTTCATATTTCATATTATGAAAGTGATAATATTTTATTTCATATTCCTAAATTTGAACTTACCATGGTAAGTATTGCTTCTATAATTCCTGAAATGATCAGAAATTTCTGGAGTTTTGCGATTCATCTAGTATCATTTCACCGGAATAATTTTCTGAACTTTCTCGTAAAAAATTTATCTTTTCATGTTGAGTTACTATTCACGAGTTACTATTCACGGGATACTATTCACTGTAATTTATTTTTTTATCTTTGACTGGATCAAGGTTTTGATCTTCATTCTTGAACTCTGAATAAATTCTCTAATATTTGTCCTTTATCTCACTGGATTCGTTATTCGTATTGTTTTTCATCATCCTCAGTCCTAAATGGTGATATAACTGAATATCTTTGGCCTGTAATGCAAAGATGAATGATTACTTGATGAATATATTTGGCCTGTAGTGCAAAGATGAATGATTACCTAATGAATATCTTTGGCCCGTAGTGCAAAGATGGACATGTGTTGAGATGAACATAACCAACTGGTGATACAAATGAATATCTTTGGCCCGTAGTACAAAGATGAATATTTGATTCAAGATATATATTGATTGATGTTACAAGGATAAAATATTGATGATAAACTTTTAAATCATAGAAGATAGTAGACTTCATTCTCTACTTAACTCTTCTAAAGAATTGTTATTTTCGCTGCGAATATTGATCTAAAACTTGTTGTCCTTTATATTTTATCTGATTTATTGAAGGCTAACGATAATTTATTTTTTATTATCTTAGTCATAATATTATTTACTGGGCTAGTTGAGCTCACCCTTTTCATCTATTGTCCTCTTCAGGGAATGAGAATGTTGCGGGGACTAGTCAGGGTACAGTGTGATGATCAGAGTTAGATTTGTAGAAGTCCTCACTATTCTATAAAATAGTGGGACAATAATTATAATGAATAAAGAATGAATTTGAGTGTTTATATTTCGTATTATATACGATTTGTATCGAAACTCATAGTTTGTGTGATCGTATTTTACACTACCGTATGTTATAAAAGATTGTATTTGGATTCTGTACCATGTATTTAGCGACTCAATGGGTTGAGTATTGAACCTATTTTGGGGGCGTCACAGTTGGTATCAGAGCTTAGGGATATGATCTCTGGCGGAGATCTAGGAATAGAACTAGGAGGGGAGAGACGAGTAAAACCTTCGCTAGTGTATCCTACCTAAGCTTAATTGTTATTTAATTGGTCGGTTGGAACATAGAGTTAATATGTGATATGTTAATTTATTTGATTAACCCTTATTTTGTGACAGTATTTAAAAATGGCAGCTAAAAATCTAAACAATGGAGTGAATGAGACCGTTGAGATACTTTTAATCACCAAGAAGAAGAACGTGCAACAGGAAGGCTATATTCTTCCTGTAAACAACACCACCGATCAGACAATGAATGACGGAATATTTAGAAGCTTTTTGCAGTTCATGCAAAACCAGACGAGGGAGTCTCGTGTTCATAATATAGGTGGAAATAATAACAACTTCGGCTTTTCACTGCCAAGCAGTTCAAAGAGTTGGGACCACCAGAGTTTTTGGAAAAGCCATATCCTATCAAGGTGGAAACGTGGGGTAAGCAAATTACCAAGATATTTGATGTCTTGAGATGCACGGAGGAGCAAAAGGTTCCATTCGCCACGTTTATGTTCCGTGGAGAGGCAGATTACTGGTGGGAATCTGTGAAACGTACCCAGCCTGCCGCACTCAAGATGTCTTGGGAAGAGTTCCAGAAACTGTTCAATGACAAGTACTTTTCAGAAAGTATTCGTCATATAAAGGAGGTAGAGTTTATTAAACTGGAACACAATAACATGACTGTGCCCCAGTACGAGGCTAAGTTCGCGGAGTTATCCCGGTTCGCATCTCATTTGGTTGATAATGAGGAACGTATGATGCGGATGTTTCTGAGAGGTTTGAAACCCGAAATTCGTCAGTATATCATTTTTTACAAACTTTCTTTATATTCAGATGTGGTGAACAGGGCCCAACTATTAGAACGAGATAATGATTATGTTCAACCAAGGGACAACAACCAAGGTCGTACCGATGACAGCAGTCATCGGAACAATGACAACCAGCAAGGAGGAAAGTATCATGACAGAAGCGGTAACCACTCCGGTGGTAATCGTGGCCATGATAATAGAAAAAGTGAGTCGAGGGAAGATTTCAAGAAGAGAATGTACAACAATAAGAACGTGAAAACATCGACAGCAACACCAACATCAACTGTTTCTAGGAGAGGAGAACGACTGCCGGTCGTATGCTATAAATGCGGGCAAGAGGGACACATCAGTCCCAACTGCACACATCAATCCAAGGTGTGTTATAACTGTGGAAAGGAAGGGCACATAGCTCGAGTGTGTCCTATAGCGAAACCAAGTCCAGTAGGGATGGTGACTCCAAAGGCTATCCCTGACAAGTCAAAATCAGTGGTTCCTGAAAGAGCTTTTCTCGTAACTGCCCAACAAGCGAGGAACCCGAATGAGGTTATTACGGGTAAGCTAATCATAAACTCTTGCGAAGTCTATACCTTATTAGATACCGGTGCTACCCATTCTTTTATTTCACCTACTTGTGCTCAACATTTGAACTTGACTTCCGAGAAATTAGACTTTGACTTATCTGTTGAAACTCCGTCAAGGGAAACCTTCGTTACATCTACGATTTAAAAATCTTGCATGATTCAAATTGGCACCCTCACCCTACCTGTTGATCTTATATCTTAAAAAATACTTGCATTTGATGTGATTTTAAGAATTGACTGGTTGACCACTTATCGTGCCAAAATTAATTATTTTCGTAAAGTTGTTAATTTTCATATTCCTAACCAACCTATTGTGCGAATTCAAATAACCAAACCATTAAAATCAATCAATGTTATTTCAAGTCATAAAGTTATTCGTTTATTGAAAAACTGATGTCAAGCTTTCTTAGCCCATGTCACTGATCTAAACCAGAATACGTCAGGTTTGAATGATATTTCTGTTGTTAATGAGTTTCCTGATGTATTTCCCAAAGAACTTCCCGGTCTACCCTCGGAACGTGAAGTTGAATTCTTTATTGACCTTGAACCCGGTACAAAACCTATTTCTAAAAGCCATGAAGATCATGAGCACCACCTGAAAGTGGTACTTCAAAGGCTTCGTGATAACAAACTATATGTCAAGTTAAAGAAATGTGAGTTCTGGCTTGAGGAAGTAGCATTCCTTGGGCACGTGGTATCAAAACATGGAGTATCTGTTGACCCGGCGAAGAATGAAGCAATACAAAGTTGGGAGCAACCTAAGTCGGTGACCGAAGTACGTAGCTTTCTGGGCTTAGCTGGTTATTATCGGAGATTCGTGGAAGAATTTTCTCAAATCGTTACTCCATTAACTCAGCTGACTCGGAAAGATACAAAATTCGTATGGAACGAAGAATGCGAGAAGAGCTTCCAAGAGCTCAAGAGGAGACTCATATCGGCACCTGTTCTGACAATACCATCTGGTTCGGATGGATTTGTCATTTACAGCAATGCTTCGGGCAAAGGGTTAGGATATGTTCTCATGCAACATGGGAAAGTCATAGCCTATGCCTCGTGACAACTCAAAGAATATGAGAGGAATTATCCTACTCATGATCTAGAGTTGGCAGCTGTTGTTTTCGCATTAAAGATCTGGAGACATTACTTGTATGGAGAGAAAGTGGAGATCTATACGGATCATAAGAGCCTCAAATATTTCTTCACCCAGAAAGAACTCAACATGCGGCAACGACATTGGCTTGAGCTGTTGAAAGATAACGACCATACCATCCAATACCATCCTGGTAAAGCGAACGTGGTAGCTGACGCGTTGAGTAGAGGATCATATGCTGGAACGAATGCGATGCTGTCAAGGCCTATTTTGTGTGACTTACAAAGGATGGAGACAGAGTTCAAGACTCCAGGGACCCACGTAATGATGTCAAGTATACGCATAGAAACAGCTTTGATTGATAAAGTTAAAGCTGCTCAAGCTACAGACCCGAAGCTAATATAGATGAAGAAGAAAGTGCAAGAAGGTGCTATTCCAGAAGCAAGAATCGATGAAGAAGGAATACTTCGAGTCAACTCCAGACTTTGTGTTCCTAACAATTCTGACTTGAAGTATAGAATCATGATGGAGGTACACAACACATCATTTGCAATCCATCCTGGGAGTACCAAAATGTATCGTGATCTTCGACATACATTTTGGTGGAGCAATATGAAGAGAGAGATCGCGGGGTTTATCTCAAGGTGTTTAACGTGTCAACGTGTCAAGGCGGAGCATCAAGTGCCAAAGGTTCCATTGCAACCACTTGAGATTTCAAAATGGAAGTAGGAACACATTACCATGGATTTCGTTACAGGTCTTTCCAAGGTTTCTTAAGGCATAAATGTGATTTGGGTTATTGTCGATAGATTAACCAAGTCTACTCATTTCTTGTCTATACGAGAGACATATTCACTTGAACGTCTTGCTCGTATGTACGTAAATGAGATTATGAGATTGCATAACATGCTAGTATCCATAGTTTCGGATCGTGACCCCATATTTACTTCACGATTTTGGGTAGTTTGCAGAAGGCTATGGGCACGGATTTACGATTCAGTTCGGCATATCATCCACAAACGGACGGACAATCGAAAAGAACTATTCAAACACTTGAAGATCTATTGAGACTCTATGTTCTAGACTTCAAAGGGAGTTGGGACAAGTACTTACCATTGGTGGAATTTTTCTATAATAACAGTTATCAGGAAAGTATAGGCATGGTTCCATTCGAGGCGTTGTATGGACGAAAGTGTCGTTCTCCAGTATGCTGAGACGAGGTGGGTGAAGCAATATTGTTGGGATCGGAGTTAGTACGTATGACTACGAAAAAGATTCAAATAATCCGACAACGTATACAAACTGCACAAGATCGACAAAAGAGTTATGCTGATCTTCATCGAAGGGACGTGGAGTTCAATGTCGGAGACCATGTGTTGTTACGTGTTGCTCTATGGAAAGGAGTTACGAGATTCAGAAAGAGAGGAAAGCTCAATCCACGATTTATTGGTCCATTTGAAATTCTTGATCGAGTAGGAAATGTGGCTTATAGACTAGCTTACCTCCAAACATGTCTCGTGCTCATAACGTTTTTCACATATCCGTGCTTCGTAAATATGTGAAAGACCCAAACCACATTATTGAGTTAGAACCCGACGAGATAGCCGAAGATTTAACATACGAGGAGACACCTGTCAAGATCTTGGATAAGAAGGAACATGTTTTACGCTCAAAGGTTATACCTCAAGTCAAAGTTTTATGGAGAAACCATGAAATCGAGGAAATGAACTGGGAGCTAGAATTAGAAATGAAAGCGAGGTACCCTCACCTTTTCGACATACCAGGTATGTACGTCAATTTCGAGGACAAAATTTCATAAGGAGGGGAGGTTGTAAGACCCCAACTTTTTAATGAATAAGATTTAATTTCCTCTATATATTATTTTGAAATAGTAAGGGATGATTTGATAAATGTGGTAAGTTATGGGTAGAATGTGCAAATTTTACAAAGTTAGCAAATAATAATAAAATATTCATTGTGGTTGGGGAATATTTATTTAGTCGTGAAATATTCTTGTTGTCGGGGAATATTCGTACGACGACGTAGTCATTTGTGGGCCCCACAACGGAATAACTGGGGAATATTTATTTGATCTTTCTTGGGAACGATCTGGTTGTCAATATTGTAGTTCTATATATTATTTGGGAATAATTAATTATTGACAAAAATGATAAGAAAATATTTATTTAATTTGGATATAAATGAAGGAATTAGTGCTTATAGTTGTTTTTATCATTATATGTATTTTGTCGGAATGGAGGTGTGGAAAAATCATAAGTATGTAAATTTGAGTCATTTTTCGTTCGAATTTGAAAAAACTTTCTTCTACAAAATTGTAGAGAATTAAATTTCATATGAAATGGACATAAGGTTCGTATTTTTCTGATAAAAGGGCTATTTATTATTATGAATTATTGAAGTTTCAGAAATAAATATTTTAATATATATATATATATATATATATATATATTATATGTGACGCCCCCAAAATATGTTCAATACTCCACCCATTTTGAGTTGCCAAATACACTCAATAAAATTCAAATACAATCTTTCATATCATACGGTCGTGCAAAATACGACCACACAACTGTGAGTGTCAATACAAATCGTATATAATACGAAATATCAACATTTAAATTCATTCTTTATTTATTACAATTATTATCTTATTATTTTACAAAAATAGCGAGAACTACTACTGCTCTAACTCGGACCATCACTCTGTCCCCCGACTAGTTCCCGCAACATTCTCATTTCCTGAAGAGAACAATGGAAGAAAAGGGTGAGCTCAACTAGCCCAGTAAAGAATATTATGACTAAGATAATGAAAAATAAATTATCGTTAGCCTTCAATAAATCAGATAAAATATTGTGGACAACAAGTTTTAGATCAATATTCGCAGCGAAAATAATAATTCATTAGAAGAGTTAAGTAGAGAATGATGTCTACTATCTTCTTTGATTTAAAAGTCCATCATCAATATTTTATCCCTGTAACATCAATCAATATACATCTCGAATCAAATATCCACCTTTGCACTACGAGCTAAAGATATTCATTTGTATCATTAGTTGGTCATGTTCTCCTCAACACCTGTCCATCTTTGCACTACGGGCCAAATATATTCATCAGGTAATCATTCATCTTTGCACTACAGGCCAAAGATATTCATCACGTAATTTTTTATCTTTGCACTACAGGCCAAAGATATTCAGTTATATTACCATTTAGAACTGAGGATGATGAAAAATAATACGAATAACGGATCCAGTGAGATAAAGGACAAATATTAGAGAATTTATCCAGAGTTCAAAAATGAAGATCAAAACTTGGATCCAATCAAAGATGATTTAGAAGATTTTTTTTTTATCGTGAAGAGTACCCCGTGAATATTAACTCGTGAATAGTAACTCATGAATAGTAACTCGACATGAAAAGATAAAAATTTCACAAAAAAGTTCAGACCAATATTCCAGTGAAATAATATTAGATGAAGCGCAAAACTCAAGTAATATATGATCATTTCAGGAATTATAGAAGCAATACTTACCGTAGTAAGTTTAGAGTTAAGAATTTGAAATAAAGCAATATAAGAAATTACAATTGGATTATCATCCGTTTGGCGGTAGTCCGCTCAGACAGATTATTTCCATAGTTTAATAACAACTTAATACGAAGATTCACCCGTCTGGCGGTAGTCCGCTCAAACAGATTATTTCCACAATTTAATAACAACTGAATACGAAGATTCACCCATCTGGCGGTAGTCCGCTCAGACAGATTATTCCAACAGAATAATAAGGAATGGAATAACAACCCTTACGAGTATTGAAAGAAAATAGCTCTCTTCATGAATACGAAAGAAATAATACCCTTTACCTTAAAATTTGGAGATTGCACTAGCGTAATAGCAGAATACTCTTCTTCTTTCTCTCTTATTCTCTTTATACTTTCTCTCTCTATAGCTTTAGTGAATTGGTGAGGAATAATGAAGAAATGAGCTTCTATTTATAGGCTCGACAGAGTAAGGGTAAAATAGTCTTTTCGCCATAATTTATGACATCATTGCTTATATCATCGCTTCGATGACATCCTTGCTTACCTCATCGCGCCGATGACATCATTGTTTGCATCATCGCTCCGATGACATCATTGTTTGCATCATAAGAGTTCAAATTCAATTTGCACTCTTCCACCTCGTTTAACTTTTATACCATGAATTTACTATAATAATGTTATCATTCAAATTATAAAAATCATACTATTATATAATCACATCATACTACTATAATATAATATTATAATAATATATTTGAATGAATTATTTTATTGGACAAGATAAAATACCAACTTTCAACAAATGTCACATGTTAAAAATTCCTCCGTCTAAATCCACATTGAATAAATATTTCCTTATCATATATATCAAAAATTTATTATTCACAAATAATATTATAGAACTACAATATTGACAACCAGGTCGTTCCCAGGAAAAAGGGGGCCTTCCGATAAGGATTTCTCCTTACTGGCGCGCAATTAATCAACCCCTTTTCTAGACAGAACTTCCTTAGACATTGCCAATAATGCTATCTAATAATATTATTCAAATAATATAAATTATTGATTTGATAATTTAAAATAATGTGCAATGACAATTATTGAATCAATAATATAAAATAACAAAGTAGCACTTATTGATATAAAATATCAACGTAGCAAATATTGAACCAATAAAATATCATGTAATTATTGAATCAATACTATAAAATATTGAACAGTAATTACTGTAACAATAATTGAGTAAGTGCCTTCCTACATAAGAATCAATAATTCAAAATACTGTGCAATATCGTGTGCTACCGTGTAACACCGCGTATTATTGTATTTTAACCACCGGGTATTTTAACAGTACTAACGGTAACAGTTTTGCCATTATAATATAAAAAGGTTATTTCTGTCATTTTTTATATCCGACATTCATTCCGTTGTGGGGTCCACCAATGACTGCGCCGTCGTACGAATATTCTCCGACAAAAAGAATATTACTCGACCAAACGAATATTTCCCGACAGAACGAATATTTATAACCACTTGCTTACTTTGTAAACTTTGCACATTTCACCCATACATTTATCAAATCAACACCGTACTATTTCAAAATAATATATAAAAAATATTAAATCTTATTCATAAAATTTGGGGTCTTACAATATAAATATGTGGTTGGTGGGATTTTTGGTGGAGGCTTTGAACGGTGGTGTGCTGATTGTTTCTTTCAAAAGTGATGAGCTTGAAAATTCATCCGTTGGTTAATTGAGTTAGCTTTAGTGTTCTGGCATTTTTCTATAAATAGGATGCTTAGTTAGAAATAAAAATCACACCAGAATCAGAAAAATTTTTCTCTATAATATCGAGCGTATTTTTTGTGAGTATTTAGATACTTTATGTGTTGATAACAGTGCAAGTTTTTGTCAGCATAATATCCGATATTTCAGTCAAAACTACTCTCCTGTTAAGGTAAAGGATGTTATTTTTCTCGTAAATGATGTTATTTTCTTTCAATATTCATAATAAATATTATTTTCTTTCATATTCCATATTATGAAAGTGATAATATTTTATTTCATATTCCTAAATTTGAACTTACCACGGTAAGTATTGCTTCTATAATTCCTAAAATAATCAAAAATTTCTGGAGTTTTGCGCTTCATCTAGTATCATTTCACCGGGATAATTTTTTGAACTTTTTCGTAAAATTTTTATCTTTTCATGTCGAGTTACTATTCACGAGTTATTATTCACGGGATACTATTCATGGTAATTTTTTTTTTTATCTTTGATTGGATCTAGGTTTTGATCTTCATTCTTGAACTCTGGATAAATTCTCTAATACTTGTTCTTTATCTCACTAGATTCGTTATTCGTATTGTTTTTCATCATCCTCAGTCCTAAATGGTGTTATAACTGAATATCTTTGGCCTGTTGTGCAAAGATGAATGATTACTTGATGAATATTTTTGGCCTGTAGTGCAAATATGAATGATTACCTAATGAATATCTTTGGTCCGTAGTGCAAAGATGGACATGTGTTGAGATGAACATGACTAACTGGTGATACAAATGAATATCTTTGGCCTGTAGTGCAAAGATGAACATTTGATTCAAGATGTATATTGATTGATGTTACAGGGATAAAATATTGATGATGAATTTTTAAATCATAGAAGATAATAGACTTCATTCTCTACTTAACTTTTTTAATGAATTGTTATTTCCGCTGCGAATATTGATTTAAAACTTGTTGTCCATTATATTTTATCTGATTTATTAAAGTCTAACGATAATTTGTTTTTCATTATCTTAGTCATAATATTATTTACTGGGCTAGTTGAGCTCACCCTTTTCATTTATTGTCCTTTTCAGGGAATGAGAATATTGCGGGGACTAGTCGGGGAACAGTGTGATGATCAGAGTTAGATCTGTAGAAGTCCTCACTATTCTATGAAATAGTGGGACAATAATTGTAATGAATAAGGAATGAATTTGAGTATTTATATTTCGTATTATATACGATTTGTATCGAAGCTCATAGTTTGTGTGGTCGTATTTTACACGACCGTATGTTATAAATGATTGTATTTGAATTCTGTATTATGTATTTGACGACTCAGAATTGGTTGAGTATTGAACCTATTTTAAGGGCGTCACACCTAGTACATAAAAAAATTTCCGACGACAGGGGGGTCCGTAGACCCCTCGGGACCCCCTCCCTCCGCCCATATATATATATATATATATATATATATATATATATATATATATATATATATATATATATATATAACCAATCCATGGCAACCGGTTGCCAGATCACTATTCATGACAACCGATTGCCAGATCACTATTCATGGCAACCGGTTGCCAGATCACTATTTATGGCAACCAACTTGTCTGTCGTAAATCAATTTAATAAAAGGTTGAGATTGGAACAATTTTATACTCAACCGCTACATGTTGTTCTGCCTTCTAATTTAATTAGTGGGCTCCAGCTGGTCAAACACAATATGTAAATGGGTCTCACTTTGTGATCTTTTATATTAAAAAAGGAGAACCGTTACACCATGTAGCGGCTTGGTGTTAAAAATATTTTTTTTAACATTCCTTCCGTTGTCCCAATATTAAGTCACTTGTTGTTAGAAAAAAATGTTTCTTTTTAAAAAAATATTCCGACTTTAATAATAATAATAATAATAGTCAAGGGTACACGTGATGAAAAAACCAACAGTAATAAAACAAATTTTTCCTCAAATATTCTGTAAAAAGCATGGACAGTAATTCACGTTTTTTTTAAGAAGACACATTTCCCTCCTTCCCTACTTTAACGACTTTCTTGAGCCAACTGCTGCTGCAATTGCTTACGGTCTTGACAAGATGCAGGCTAGTTTAGCCAAGAAGAAGAATGTGCTTCTTTTTTTATCTTGGTGGGGGTACTTTTGATGTTTATGTTAGAATTTGAGCGAGTGAGTTTCACTAATCGTTTTGAGAAGTGTTATTTATTATGCTCAAACGGACGTGTCAATACTGCGTCGTTTTGGAAAGCATTATCTGCCCGAATTAACATGCGCCCTTTCTGCCCAACCTAAAACTATGTCGTTTTTTGTCCGAACGGACGCGCTCTTTCTTCCAAAACTAAAAACTAAGTCGTTTTTGACTAAACATGCCTTTTCAAGGGGTTGTGTCCAATTTAATGAGTCACTAAACCCTTCTATAAATAGCCTAGGGGGGAGCCTTTTAATTCATTCAATTCAACATAGCATCAAACATTCTAATCTTCCAGTCTTAATTATTCATAGTTCATTTTGAGGAAGAAGTTTAGAACATTTGGTTGGTTCATTATGTGTTATTTGTAGTGCTTGTTATATATTGCACCTTATTTTATACTTTTGTGACTTATTATATGTTATATTTGAGTTTGATAAAACTCATTTATGGACACAACTTTTTTTTTTTAGAGAATTTGTGGACATAATTTAAGTAAGTATAAAAGGTGTAACTTAATGTCCTCTATGTGGAGTATAAGAGAGAATTTCATTTGATTTGTGTCTATAATGAAACATTTAATAAGATACAAAGTTGTTATATAAAACTGTTTTTTTAGTTCCATTTAATAGAAGGTTGTTTTATTTTGGAACAAAAGAAAAATAATGAGACTATTCAAATTCTATTTAACTCCTAATTAATTATTACTAATATGTAACTTACATAATTAGTACAATAAGTGTAGTTAAATATATAATTGAATAGTTATAATGTAACTTACAATATATATTTGTGTATGGGTATATATACATAAGATATATGCATATGAAATAGAGAAGTTACAAAAAAGATTTTGCACAAGTAATCTTCTCTTCTATCTTCTTCATTCTTTTTACAAACAAATAACTACTACAAAATAGTGTTCAATTGAAATTTTCTGTGAATTGCTATCACAAATTATTCACCAAGGCATGACATATATCCTGGAGGTATATCGTCTACAACCCTTAGCAAACCTATCGTGGTGGGGGCGATAAAGACCTTAAGGACAATGATAACCTGTGTCACGTCTTCTAAAACAATCTTGACTCTACGAATCTATGGTTCTAATAATAACAGTGCTGCTATAACACACGTTGCTATTGATAACTGCTATTAACTCTGAGCACCATAAGGAGAGCATAATTGTCTTAATGAGAGAGTACCAAGTACTTGACATATTCTGGATATCAACTTTGGTTTACAACATATAAGTTTTATATATATATAAACCCCTTGTCCATTCAGCTTTCTTAACAGTTTCTCTTTTGAGAATCGATCTTTGAAGTGAAGGCTGCATCTGGTGACACTCACCTTGGAGGAGAGGACTTTGACAAGGAGGATGCAAGTGAAGACCGTAGATCCCTTAGGAGAACGACTGCTTGTGAAAGGGCAAAAAGGACTCTGTCTTCATATGCACAGGCTTCTATTGAGGTAGATTCTTTGTAAATTTGAGGAACTGAACATGGATCTTTTCACAAAGTGTATGGGAGAAAATAGTTCAAAGCTTCCAGCAGCTGACAAGAAGAAAATGGAGGATGTCATCAAGCAGGCATTTCACCGGCTGGATGGCAATCGTTTTGCAGAGGTGTATGAGTTTGATGACACGACGAAGGAGCTTGAGGTAATTTGCAATCCAATCGTATTTAATCCAGAAATTAAATACGATGAAAATGAAGTTTTCCCAAGCATTCTCTTCAAATTTTGGGAAAAATTCACTCACCTATTGGGTAGATTGAAATCCCCAAAACATCCAGTATGAACTGAAGCTCCTCTCCCCAGGGGACCCCTTTCTTGTAGCAAGGCTCTACAATGAACTGATGCTTTTACTACTGTTCATACAATTATTGATCCATTGGTAAACCAAGTAAGCAATAGATTTGAATGATTGACATGAAGTTTAAACTATAATCGGACAATATCATTTATGAAATCAAGAGGCGCCAAAAGGGGGCAACAAGAGGAGTACACATAGGCAGTATAATACCAAGCCTGCGACAAGACAAAAAAACAAGAACACCTATGTACTCCTAACCACGGGACATCCAAATTAGTAAAAGACATTATGGAACTCGGATAAATATCATTCTGCCAAAAATATATGACACTCAAAAACAAAAACCGAATGTGAACAATATGCTTTTCTTTCTCCTCAACATAGTTGCCCTAATTACCAACAGAAAACTAAACATAGTTGCCCTAATTACTTGATGATCAACTACTCATTCATGATAATAAGATCTGGATTTAGATTGCAAAAGGGAAAAAAAAACAGATGCATCAGAAGAAAGATTTATAAAAGGAAAAGACATGATTGTATAATTCATAATGTTATTTTATGGAATGACTTTGGTAAGCAATGAAGCAAAAAAACCATTTTAATATTCCTTACATCTCTCATAACAATGCTTCTGTTAAATCAACATATGCACGCTCGCTCCAGGGAGAAGGGCGGAGGCATACACGAACCTCGTGCTCTTCAGGTCCAACATGATGTTTCGGCACATTAATCTCAAGCATTGTCCCTGTCGCATCACCAAAAGCTTCTAGTAGTGCATCTTCTGGGATGCGAGTTGGAAGGGGAATTTCCCTAACAAATTCGCCTGGCGGACAGTGCTCCGGTGTTGCATCAGTTAACTTATATGTCCTATTTTGCCTCTTAATGATCGGCATACACCCAGTGCTCACACAAGATATCTTCACGATTCCATGTGAGAGAGTGTTTCTCCAAGTAACTTTTGCAAGTTGAAGATCAGCACAAGGCAAGCTGACAATAATTAGGAACCCCTTCTCATCCTCATAAATTGTTTTTGCAGCTGTCACTGGCCCATATGAGCTCCTCATCACCCCAGTAAACTCATTAACCCAGTGCGGCTCAATGGGGTGGGTATCCAAAGCTCTATCAGACTGTGAATTATTAGGCAAACAACAGTCATAATCATTTCCATGTGTGAAATAGTTTTTCCTCCTTTTGCTGCAGACAGCTAAAAGATCTATTCCTTCATCATTTACCTGATTTGGTTGCTGAGTTGATAAATTCAAACCAGACCCATTAAGCAATTTCTTTGGTAGCGGATTAACATTGTTCTTTAATGCAAGGGGTCGCTCAATTTCAAGTTCTGTGATTGGCTGAGTCCTCCATGAACTGAAATCACTGGCTTCGAGAGGAATTGAGAAATTCAAATCTCTCCCTGTGAGATCCATCCACTTCTTTCGTTCTTCCTCGTCCAGACCCACAAAGTTAGGCGTCCGAACAACTTCAATCCCATGAACACACTGGGGATTCGAAAGACCCCTGTAGTGTTTCCTCTGCATTCTGTGAGATCGAACAAACCCCTTATCTGCACTAAATGGAAACGGCCGCTCTCCTTGGCGAGAATGGCCATTCATGTAACTCCTCAGCTGCATCTTTCCCAATGCATTTTCAGGCCTCTCCTTGAAAACCCACATATACATATTCTCCATATCATGTTGAACCAAGAACACATCTAGCTTCAAATCCGTCTTATCATACCCAGAAATTCCATTACTGTCCCTTACAGTCTTACACTTTGACTTCTCATTCAAAGCCGGCTTAAAATAAAAACTGAAGAAAACAAAAGCACCCCACACGCTATCAAGCCGCTTGGCACATTTCTTCCCAACTTTCGTAACAGTAACATGTGTCTCAGCCTCATACTGCTGAGGTCCAAGACTAACATCTAAGATGTCACAAGCATCATTCCATAAGGGAGGTGGCGGGCTAGGCTCCACGGACAATGGGATATTAATATCTGGTGGCTGTGAAATGTTAATACCCCGATTCAATTCTCTCTCCATTTCATCATGAGATGACAAACACGAATCCATGGATAAAAGTGTAGATAGATTATTATCCATGGATAAGGTAGTGAGAAGAGGTCCGCCCATTTTTTCTTTTGTTGACATTATTGTTACTTAGGTGGAATCTATAACCCCATCACACTTAACCCCCCAAAACAAGAAACCCTCACAAACATATTCATCACACAACTTATCAAATCAACAAAACTGAAAGATCCCCAAATCAATCCACAGCATACCCAAAACACCAGAAGCACCTCAAAGCCATTATAACCAATCAAAGTTACCAAACCCAGAAAACAGCAGATTAAATCTACCAAATTATAACAAACCCATTAAAGCCAATTGCATACAGATTCCAAATAAGCTTTTGATACTCATATAAACTGTTTTATTACTGAACCAAGAGCAAAAACACTAACCTTAACAAAACATAGATGCAAAAGATGAAATCAAACAAATAATCGAACGGTACCTTTGGGGACAACCCATTGATCCATAAAATTAGGGAGCTTAAAATTGAGGAGAGAGAAAAAAAGAAGTGAAATGTTGACGGAGTGTCTTTAAAGGGATGGGGAGGGGCCAAGCTGAGAAAGATCTGCACCAGGTAAAATCGTCATGAAGAAGAATCCGACCCGTTTCGTTAATATGGATGGTGAAATTGACACAAAAAGGTCAATAAAATAAGCGCATACTTATATAGGCGGTGAAGAGGTAAACTTATTGCTTACACAACCCACACAGATTGAGGTTGATTCTTGATAGCCTTTCCAAGTGTTGTAGGGGTAAGTAAGAGGCTCTTATCAATAGATAAGTTATACTTCTATATTTTTTTCACCAATATTTGAATTAACAACTCTTATCAATTGATAAGTTATACTCATATATTTTCTTGAAGAATATTTGAACCACACATAGCTAAAATAGGTATAAATTATGAAGATACGTATTTACGTGCATCTTCTCGATAAATGATCGCTATGAGTCAGACTCAATAGAATTTGATCAGTTCTTTTTTTCTAACGTTAAGGTGGAGAACTGAAATAAGAATTATCTTTCTTCATCATCAATCGAATCACTGTTTGCAATTCAGAATTTTATTTTATCATCAATCCAATCCTCCCGTTGGTTGCTCGTTAGAACTCGTTTCTCTATCTAGGCCAACATTCAGTATAAGAGATAAATGCACATTCCTATTTTCATCTATCCCGCGTTATCCATTCCTAGATCGAGGTGAAGTAAGCATTCTTTATACTGGTGTTGTTATCCTTCGAGAAATGTGAGTCGTATTTGTCTAAATACGAGATAAATGATTTTATTTCACGCTTAAAATATGAATTAATTGTCATTTGAAAAGACTGTAAAATGCAAAAACATGGGCGGAACTCTGGAATGCTTAGATCAAATATAACGGGAAACCTTATGGTTAAAAAAAGGTATACAGTTGAACAAAAGTATTTTAAAAGTTAAATAGAGGGCACGCCTTCTATATATATAGTAACATAGATCTGACATGAACAAACTATGTGTGAAAAGAAAAAGAAGAGAAAGTAAAAACAGTTATTTTCTCATATCTCACTTAATAGTAGAGATGATACGTAATCAAGAATACCAATAAACAACAATAATCATGAAATGGTAATGTAATTAGTAAGACTATTTGTTATAATTGATTTGAACCTTTGAATAACTAAAATTTATCAGTTATAAATGGTTATTTTTTTTCCATAACTAAAGTTTCTTATAACTATTTGTTCATGTCACAAGATGTGCATAGTGTTTGGCTTATCATGTGGAGGAGTTTTAACTTTGTAGAAAACTGGACCCTTTTTAGAGAGGAGTTACAGATGATATTTCCCTTGGAGTTCTTCTACACGAACGTTGGAATTGGACATTTTCAGTTTTTATTTTTTTAGTGACTCCTAAAAAATGTATAGTATTTATTTTAATTGAAATTTTTATAAAATATAGTGTTTTAAATGTAATTTGAATACATATACAAGAACAGAGTTGTACAGACTGTATAAACCCTGTTCTTGTATATGTATCTAAATTACATTCAAAACACTATATTTTATAAAAATTTCAGTAAAAATAAATACTATACATTTTTTGAGAATTACTAAAAAAAATTAAAAATGTCCAATTTCAATATTTGCGTAGACTTATTATTTCCGAAGATATTTAAATAAAATTTGTTGTGCCTAATAACTCGAGAAGCAAGCACGTGGCTTTGTCGACTTGTGGCTGCCTTATCAACATCCATTCCCCTATGTATCACCTCTCCTAAGAAAATCGAAAAGATAGGAATATTATGTAATTATTACTTTATCAATCATTGAAAAAATATAATATTATTTAATGCCTTGTTTCCCCCCTAGCCCTAACCTTTTAGTTTTATATCCGGAGCACTCTTAGTCTTTGACATAAAATATTATTTATTCGATTCTATTAGAATGAAGTGAAATTCATAATAAATTTATTTTATGTTTAATATAATATTGATATGCAGGCGAAAAGATTATTCTTCTGTCTGCGTATCAGCATTATATTGGAATGCTAATCACTCCCGTATTTATCAACCCAATAATTTTTCTTTGTCTAGTATTTTTTAGTTAATTTTTTTACAAAGATACATGTATTTTCTATTGAATTTTAACTTTTATTGAGGATAAATTTGAACGTATCACCTTACCTAGTAATAAAATTACTATTTATCACCGGTCTATCATATTTGGTCTCCTTTGGCTAAATTTAAATTCAATGAAGTTAATACTTTTGAGAAGTTTAATACTTTATCAGTTTTACTAAAAAAAAATTTATCTATTACATAAAAGGATTCTATTTTTAGCGATAGTGATAGAAAATAAAATTATGTTCTCAAGTTTGTCATCATAATTTATCTATTTGTAATTATAAAAGCATAAAAAAAGCTTTTTTAATCTTGATGTCCGAGTTCTTGTTAGGGTCCCAATGCCCGATGAGTTCTTTTTAAGACCTCAATACTCGAGTTCCTGTAAGTCTCTAATGCCCGAGTGCTGGTTACAGCCTGAAAACCTTTTAGGAAACCAATGCCCGAGTCCATGTAAGGCTTGAGCGCATTATTGTAATCGCCTAGAGTTCTACATTGCATCGACCATGGACAAATTGGACCTCGGTAAGTTGAGGGCTCTTATCCAATATCTCGTCAAGTCAAAAGCTCCCTAGCTCAAGCATTTCAGTCTAAAATTGAGATGTCTGCCTTCGTTCTCGCTCAAGTCAAAGCTCGGCTCCTTTTCTATATCTATAGAAGTAAATTATCTATTCAATCTAATATTGAATTTGAACACTCAGAGATTATTTATGCCCATATATGATCATGAAATGAATAAAGTCCACTTAATTACTTGTGACCTAGTCTGTTGACAATTTGGGCTTATCTCTAATTGAGGTCGATTGATAACCTAAATATTCAACTATAACTAAATGGGAACCTTTACCATCGAAGGCGAATCTAGAGGCAACTCCTCTGGATCTGTCATTTTTAAATTTTTCGAAGCACCAAATATCTAATACCGAAGGCAGGCGAAGAAGCTTCATCAAGATTTTTTTTTTTACTCATTGAAATCGGAAAATTAGAAAAAAAAATCTATTATATAATTAATAGCAAAAAAAAAAGATTTTCTTTTGATTATTTATACCGAAAAAGTTTGCGAGAGATTCACTTGAATACTTTTTCTTCTATATTATTTTCATCCGTTTTATTATTATCATAATTATCTGTTTACCATCCTCTTTTATTTTAATGTAATCTCAAGAACGACTAACTTTACAAAAGAAGGGGTAATGATGCAGAAAGGTCAAAGATTATTAAGAGATTATTTCTTAATACTAACATTTATTGTTATTTAGAGGTAAATATATTGTAATAAATGCTTATCTTTTACTATTTTTTCTAATTAGAGTAGATATGAATTAATAAATTTTTTTCTGTGGTAGGTAGTTACTCCCTCCGTTCCTAAAAGATTGTCGTTTTAGGAAGTAATTTTTGTTCCAAAAAGATTGTCGTTTTGAGTTTATCAATACACATTAGCTATTTTTCTCTATTTTACCCTTATTTAAAGCTTTCTTCTATTTAAAGCTTTCTTCCCTTCCCAATGATTCTTATTCAATTCAATACTATAATCCAAGTAATAATTGGTTGAATAAGAAGTAATTGGTTGAATTGAATAAGAAACATTGGGAAGGGAATAATTGGTTGAGACAATTAATAAGGGTAGTATAGTATTTTCGCTAGATATTAGTTATATTCCTTAATCTGTGTGCATTAACCTTAAGCGATAATCTTTTAAGAACAGAGAGAGTATTATACTGGGAGGTATTAATTAGGAGTCTAGAACTTTAATTCATTAATGCTTATTTTCTTGATTAGAGTTTTATTTGGTCTCCAAGTCTTAAATTTTCTATTATTTCTACCTTTTCTTAAATCAATAAAATATTGGAGACATTATTAGCCTTTAAGGTTAAAAAACAAAAGGCATGTGGGTTTGCAAATGCTTCTATTCATCATGAGATGGGGAGCGGCTTAAATTTAAAAAGTTCTTCCCACAAAAATAAATTTCTCATATTTCAAAAATAGAGATATATTTAATTTTTTTAGTTTATTCTAAAATATTCAAAAAATAGAAATATATTTCTATTTTATAATAATAAAATGACGTAATATTCTTAATTTGTCAGCAGCTTTTTATTGGCACTTTTAGCTACCATCACACCATCACTATATAATTTTTAGCATATATTAGGAGGGAATTTCTTAACATGTGCCCTTACGACATATGTTAAACACACAGTTCAAGAGAATATTTTTTTGAATTATGTGCATATTCCCTTGAACTTGGTGCAAATACATAAATTAAAAGAATATGCACACAGTTCAAGAAAATATTCTCTTGAACTGTGTGCTTAACATCTGCATTAAGGGCACATGTTAAGAGGAACCTAAATCAAATTAAATAATTAAATAAAATAGAATTTCGGCAGAGAAGTTTCAGCCCATTTCATACCATATGAGACAAAGGTTTTACCTTGCAATCACCGTCACCTCTACCTAGTTTTGAGTTGGCCTAATTCTCTCCTAGGCAAATCAACAACTTCAATTCCAATCTTCTCTACCATGTCTGGAAATGACCAAAATTCCTTTCTATACCAAAATTATTTCCTCTTTGTTACGGTTGGATCCGCGGCTTTAATAGTCACCATATATCACTGCATCGTAGTAATTTGTCGTGGCCAGCGACAACGGGCCGACCCGCCGTCACAGCAGGCCACGGTCCTTAAACTCGTGGACATACAGAATAACATCCCGATTCATAGGTACGAAACAGGTAAGGGATCCAACGGTGGGGAATGTCCGATTTGTCTGAGCGAGTTTGAAGAGGGCGATGAATTGCGTACTTTGCCCCAATGTGTGCATTCTTTTCATGTAGCTTGCATCGACATGTGGCTTTATTCGCATCCAAATTGCCCGATTTGTCGGACCAATGCCGTACGTTGTTCGCCACGGGCCAGTGCTACGGCGCCGCCGAGGCAAGCGGCCCGTTTATCGAACTCGGATTTCGATGGAGATGCGAGGAGATTGGATTCTAGCATGTCACAAAATTTAGAGATGCAACATTTGCCTGTATGATTGATGTACAGGGTGGAAAGGTTGGTGTTAAAATTTGTGTTTTATTTTGGGCTTAATTTAAAGCAAAGAGTAACATGTACCGAGTATACCATGGGACATTTTAGCTGAGATTGGAGGCCTTTATGCAGTTAATACTCCCTTTCAAATCTTTGACATTTAAATTTTTTGTTTTTCTATTTCATATCAAGCTGTCACAAACTTAAATTTATAATATTGTAAATAAATTGAGTCGAGTTCAAATTTATAGTATCATTTAGTCTTTGACATACTTTAGTTAACAAGTTTGAAAATTGAATTTTAAGTTTGCGATTAATACTTAATGAACAAATGTAAGTGAGGGTACTTTGAGTTGGAGAACAAGGCCGTTCCTGAGATTTTGGTGGTTCAGGGCAAAAAATGAAAACGAGACCCTTTTCGAAATATTGTCTTCATAAAAAAATATTAAAAAATACAAATTATATCAAAAAAAATTATCTTTCCGGAGCTTAAAACATAATAGTTCGACTATAACAAAATATATGAGAATACATTCATTGAAAGATACTTCTTCCAGTTTTCTTCGAGGCAAAATTTTCAATCAAATCATGTTCGAAATCATTATATATTTATATTTTTAATTTCACATATAAATATATATACTATATGTATATATATATAAATTTGGGATCCCCTGATCGGAGACCCAGAACAGTCGACCCTCCCGTCCGTGCTCAAGAACGGCCCTGCTGGAGAGTTTTGTAAATTCACAAATTGGACTTAATAAATTACAAAAGTATACCCAAAAATATTTGAAAATTTGATGTAAATATATTAAACATGTAGTTTAATATTTTTGTGGGGTTTTAGGTTGGTGGGGGATTGTTCAATTTCAACACATTTGTCTGGTTACACTTGTGAGCTAGTAATGCATGATTGAAACCTCATCTTATTCCCATCATTTGGTCAAACAAAGATGTAGAAATATCCAAAGTAAAAGACATAAACATAGTTGGCTAGAAATGGACATTTTAATCATTGACCATTTATACAGATCTCCTAATTAAGAATTCCTGTTCCCAATATTTTTTTCTCCATTTTGCTCCAAGAATGGATGATAATGCCACACATGTTCTAGGCCTCTCCCCTATAACGGTTGCCATTATAGCCATAATTTGTGCCGCCACCACGCTATTAACCTATCACTGCGTTGTAGCGCGGTGGTGCAACCAACAAGAGCCCGATAGCCGCCACGGGGACCCACAATTGCCGGTGACATATGTTGGGGATACACCACAAAGTAGCATCGAGGATTCTATTGCCGAGCTCATCCCTTCTTACAAGTATACTAAAGATATTGGTTTGGTTTCAAAAACAGAAGATGGGGGGACATGTTCGGTTTGCTTGTGTGAGTTTATGGATGGGGATCCGGTTCGGGTCTTGCCCGAGTGTTTGCACCCGTTTCACGTCTCGTGCATCGACACGTGGCTACACTCTCACTCTAGTTGTCCGCTGTGTCGGGTCGGGACGCCTACTCCGCCTCGGGGGCCTCGGCGACATGCGTTGGGCCGTGGGTCGCCGCTATTGACAACGCTATCACCGCCAATGGATGGCGGTGTAGCTGGGTCGGTCCGTTAGCTAGGTGTTGGTTGGTTAAGTTTGGGCCCATGTGTATTTTATATGTTACTCCCTCCGTCTCATAATATATGACGTTTTAGGTGATTTTATTTGTCCCAAATGATTTGACGTTTTAAAAAATCTAGAAAAATTAATTACAATCTTTTCAAAACTACCCTTCATGGGAAAATGTTACAGATGAGAGAGAGTGTGTGAGACAAGTATAGTAATAAATAAGAGTGTAAAGGTATTATACACAATTGATACTATATTTAATATTTTTCAATTATTTTCTTAATCATTGTGCACAACTCTAAAACGTCATATATTATGGGCGAAGAGAGTATAAACTAGCTGGACAAAATCCCCTAAAAACTGCTCTCTCCATCCTCAAAATCATGACTAAAATTATAATTATTTTATCCTTAAAAAGATGAGATAAAAGTACATAAATTGAAGACAAATTATGACATTTAATGAGATTCATTAGTATAAAAAATTAAAATTACTCATCACTTTATGAATCTTGTGCCACCGCTAAGGAGTATTTTTGAATTTTATTTACTCTTTTTTTTTAATATATGTTAAATTTGTACTTTGCTTATCCTTTTGAGTACGAAAGGAGTAATACATTTTGAATAGTCTCCTTCAATTTAAAAACTTTATTGAATTTTTTCTCCCAAATTTACAAATTTTATTCATTTTGGAAGGGTATGACATAATTTATTTCGGTCAAAAATGGAATAAATAATTACACTCTTCATTTTATTCACTTATCTATTCTATTTATTCACCCATTTCATTCTTTTAATCTCCACATAGCATTAATATGGTTATCATTCGGTTGATATTAATCCCGTTGAATAGATTTATATTAAAGATAATTCAAAATATCATAAGAGCATTTTCTTAAAATTCATTTTTTACATTTTACAATTTATTTGACTATTTGATCTTGAAAAAAGAAATAATATATATTACGAGTTTATATATTGATTTTTTTGTTGTCAATTATATGAAAAATTAATTGCGACAAATTTTTTAATCAAACATGTAATATAGTAATTTAAGCTTATAATTCAAAATTTGACAATATATAACGGGCCTCTTTTAAAAATGAGGAGGTTATGTATATCTAAAATGGGTCCATGATGTCATAAAATAAAAATATGGGGATCATTTAAGGGATGATAAAGCCGAATATAACCAAGGGCCACATTTGTCTCACCATATGTCTTTATGGCTACCCTTCATTTCTAAAATATTAAATATTTAATCAACACCTTTCATATAATTCCTTTTGTTGAGTTACATTATTATAAAAAATTCAAAAGAGTTGGACACTTTTATTTTTTTTTGATAATTTTATATTAGTATTTTTTTAAAAAACTCACACCTTTTCTTTGACATGCCAAGAATCAAACTCCCAACCATGGGTTGGGACATACCACTGGGCCAAAAGCTGCTCGATAAACAGTTGAACAATATTCTATCAGAACTCGATGAATTTGTTTATTTGTAATCAAAATTTGAATAGTTATTACTTTTTATTCTAATTAAATATTTTATACCATTAAATATTTTTTACTTTTTAATATATGCAATATATTTTTACTTCCATTAGTACATAATTTTTTTGTGTATAATTTGTACACATAGTATTGTTTTTATTTTTAAAACGACTAAAGAAAAAAGTAAAACGAATAGAGAAACTCACCTAAATCTATTGTTTTATACATCCAATAGCGATACATTATGTAGATTGTAAGACCCCGAATTTTATGAAATAAAACTATTAAAATTTTCTTATAATTATTATTCTATTCAGTAAATGGTTAAATTGATAAAAAGTTAAAGTTAAGGGTGATATGTGCAAATTTTACAAAGTAAGAAAGTTGTCATAAAATATTCGTTGTGTCGAAGAATATTCGTTTGGCCGGGAAATATTCTTTTTGTTGAAGAATATTTGTACGACGACAAAATCAATGGTGGACCCCACAATGGAATAACTGTCGGATATAAAAAGCAACAGAAATAACTTTTTTATAAAAAATAACGGCAAAACTCGTACCGTTAAACTGTTGAAATACACGGTGATAAAAGTACAGTAATATGCGTTGTTACACAGTAGCACACGATATTGAACAGTAACTCTGATTATTGATTCTTACGTAAGAAGTCACTCAATATTCAATAATTGTCACAGTAGCTGCTGCATAGTATATCATATTATTGATTCAATTATTGTCACAGTTTCACCTGCACAATATTTTATATTATTAAATCAATAATGGACATGACACAGTTATTCATATTATTATTTGTATTATTGACATTGTCTAGAAAGTTCTTTCGAGGAAAGGGGTTAGGTTATTTAATTTCGTGCCAATAAGGAGAAATCTTTATCAGAAAGTCCCCTCTTTCCTGAAAACGATCTGGTTTTCAATATTGTGAATTATAATATTAATGACAAATAATTGTTGAAAGAGTAAAAATGTGTTGATTAAGGATAAATGAATTGTGGTAAATATTTATTTAATTTTTGATATAAATAGAGAGGTTTGTCATGAGGAGCATGTTGTAAGTTTGACTTATTATTCCATGGGGCGACGTGCTAATTATATGGACTGTCGGTTGAAGTTTTAATAGTAAATCAATATGGATTGTCGGATTAAAATTTTAATAGCTAGTAAATCAATCTAGACCGTCCATGAATCAGTTACTATTTAGTCCATTCTCCTATAAATAGAAGCTCATTTCTTCATTTTTTTCTCACCAATTCACAAAACTATAGAGAGAGAAACTATAGAGAGAGAATAAGAGAAAAAAAATAAGAATATTCTGCTGCTACACTATTGCAGTATCCAATCTCCTACTAAGGTAAGGGGTATTATTTCTTTCGTATTCGTAAATGATGTTATTTTCTTTCAATATTTGTAAGGGTTGTCATTCTATTCCTTATTAAGCTGTGAGAATAACCTATCTACGCGAACTACCGCATGCCTGGTGAATAACCCGACGTATTCATTCTGTATTAAGGTGTGGGAATAACCTATCTACGCGGACTACCGCATGCCTGGTGAATAACCCTTCGTATTTATTCTTTATTAAGTTGTGGAAATGATCTGTCTACACGGATTATCGCATGACGGGTGAAAATCCATTGACAGTTTCGTATATTATTTCATTTCATATTCCTAAATCTAAACTTACTATGGTAAGTATTGCTTCTATAATTCCTGAAATGATAAGCGCCTCAGAGTTGGTGAATGAACTTCCCAGCAGAAAGATTAAATGTGATATCAGTACTAACCCTGTCTAAAGCTTTCCATCTGATAAGCACCTCCAGGACAAACCTGATCCTTAGCATTGAGCTAAGAGGTTGACCCTTCCTGAGCTACCTTATTTTAGAAGGAATGCTAATATGAAATACATCACAAGAATCTCTGCTGAAGTATGTAGGATCTCATCAGAAGATCACAGGCTGCAACTAAGAGTTGCCAATCCCTCAGAATATAATGAAGAAGTTGCCTATTGAAGCATGACCACAGACTACGATCATCGAAGAGGAAGCAAAGGTTAAAGAATAGTCTGGGAAATCGTGGAGTACTGAATCAAGTTATAAGACACTCCACGGATTGAAGAAGTCAATAGTCAACTGAAGAAAAGTCAAATCTGTTAAACTGACGTGACAGAAGAAGTTACAGATTGTGACCTATCAGATTCTTACAACTGTCCCACTAAGAAACGTGGAGGGAACAGTTAAAAGAAGGAAATTCAAATTATTGGTAGTTAAAACTTTGAGAGTTCATCAAAAGTTGCAAACCTGTCAAATCCATACACTCTCTTACCTGAGCCAAAACCTAAACACCTCCAAACAGCCAGATCTTCTCAAATAGTCATCAAACCTCGAATCGCTTCCTGACATCTCACAAGATCCTCACAAAGCCATAGACTCCGAAAACCCTAACTCTTTAAATGGCAGATTGGCGAGTAATCACTGGCATTCAGCTCGGAACCAAGACGTTTGAGAAATCGGAGAAGAAATTCAGAGATATTCTTGAACTTGTGAAGAAGGCTAGATTCTCAGAATGTCTTGAGTCAAACACTCGAATATATGTTGATTTGGTTAAAAAATTTCACTCCAATGTAACCATGAATTCTAGAACCTTATCTACCAAGGTCAGAGGTCAGAGGTCAGATTATGAAGCTGAAATCTTCTGACATCAATCAGTGCTTAGGTTTCCCCGACCTAGGACTGAAAAGTCTTGATGAAGTTGACACTGAAAGAGCCAAGAAGATTATGCGGTACCAGAGAAACCCTAGTCTGAAAGATATAAAGAAAAAGGAGTTTCCTGAAGAGTTTGAGTTCCTCGCAGAGATTGTAGGGAAATGCATACTATGCAAGGACACTGCACATGACACTGTGAGTGATCAACATTTGAAGATCATGTCTGTAATAGTTCTAAGGAAGCAAATCAATTTTGGAGCTATCCTGCTTGATCTAATGTCCAAATAGCTGGACGAGGCAGAGAAGAAAAGGTTAACAGATAAACTGCTCACAAAGGTTTTCTATGGAAGGTTCTTGAGTATCATTCCGAAGAAGAAGCTGAAGAATAAGATTAAGGATGATGAAGGTGTAGTTCTAAACAGCTATAAGGTGATGACCCCTATGCTGTTTTCAAACTGGAAGAAGAACCCAATGGAGAACAAAAGGATGATAACACATGGCAGCAGCAACAAGAGCACTACGAAGAAGAGGAAGACAAGTGCTATGAAAGAAGAGGAGCTATTACACTCTGAGGATGCATATATCCTAGAGTCCAAGTCTGTAAAGCACTCGAAGAAGAAAACTAAGGTGGTGCATAAGCAAAAGTCAGTTTCCTGAAGAAATATATCTAGTAATTAAAGAAGAAAATGTAGAGTCAGAAGATGAAAAGGGAACTGAGAGCCTCAAGGAAAAATCGTCAATGAGCAAGTCCACTGATGAAGAAGAAGTTGAAGACAAAAAGGAAAAAGCTGAACCTATAAAAGAGGTAGCTAAGACTGACAATGAAGAAGAATATGCAAGTCCCATGGCAAAATTCCAGAGTAGCCATTCTGCTGAAAAAGAAGGATCTAAATCAGAAGAATTTGGAATTCCCTCTGCTGAAGCCACAAGGAGCCCTTCTAATTATTCAAAGGAAGTAGAGTCTGAAGAAGAAACATCTGCTCCACCTGCAGTTGAACATCAAGGAAGGTTGTCTGATGACTCAGAGACGTCAAAATCCGAAGATGAAGAAAGATCTGAATCTCCTGAAGTTGAACCTCCAAGAAAAAGAAAGAGCAACTGATTGCTTGCTAGAGCTTTCCTAAAGAAGAAGGGAGATTCTTCTACAGCAATTATCAACCTTAGTGATGATGATAAATCTAAGGAAGAAGATGCCAAAGGAAAAAGGCTCAAGACTGCAGAGCTAGAAGAGGCTAGTGAGTTTGTAAAGGCAAGCTCTGCTGATGATGATGAAGATGATGATCAAATGCATGAATAAACTAATGATTCAGTTGAAGAAAGTCTACACCAGTCTGACTCAAGCTCAGATTATGAAGAAAGTATAGGAGACTCCAGTCCTGAGAATGACGTGCCAGAAAATATTCACGTCCCTTACCCTGTTCAGCGCAAGAGAAGAATAGTGTTAGAAATTGATGACGAACCACTAGATGTACTTCCAGAGAAATGGATCAACCATGAGAATAGAAGGATAAATGTGGTAAAAATAACTACAACACATCTACTCAACCATCGTGAAACTATAAAGCTAGACACTTTAACCTTGATATATGATACTAAAATCAAGGATCATGCGAAAAGATGGTTTCATCCTCATATTCCCTGGGTAAGGGCACCCCTCACTGGAGACAACAGCCATTTCTCATAGTGCTTCTCTCACCTCCCCAATCTAGAATGGTGGCTCATAACTTTTCAAGGGTGAAAAAGTTTGCAACTCTGCTAATCAAAGATCAATCTCATTTCAAGGTCTATAGACATGCTGAAAATCATTACATCCCCTATAATTGTCGAGCAGATTCAGATGGAATAAGGATTCTGCCCAAGTCTATAATCGTAGAGTCACACTACTACAAAATAGTAAATAGATGACACTTAATAGATAACGTTTTTATAAAAGAAATGTTGTGATTTATTTTTTCACAATATTTTTTTGAGAAAGTGTTGTAGTTTAATATACAAAAGCGTTGTGTATTTGAAATGGATAATTTTTAGTTTTAAAGTGATAACATTTTTTTAAAAAAGTTGTATATTAAAAAAACACGGAGATGCGCTTCCATCTCTCCATTCGGAGACCTAACCCCTTCTCGCTCTTGTTCTCTTCTCACTCACTCGATCCCCCATTCGGAGACCTAACACCTTCTCACTCTCTTCTCTTCCCCAAATCAAATCAACATCAGCTCTCTTCTCACTCACTCGATCAACTCAACGACGAGTTTCTCGCTCACCGCCTCGGTCTAATTCCTCTCACCAGCGAACGAGCCATGAGTATGCGCTTTTCACGTGACTGCGACGTCTGTGACGGTGACGGTTAGTGCGAGTTTTGCTCCGTCGAGTTCCATTTGCGGGAAGAAATCGTGGCTTCTGGTTCGCCTCTACTTCTCATATTATATGCTTCTCTGTTTCCCTTCCATTTTCCCAATCGACGGCAACCGTCAACTGATTTCACCCCTTCCTTTTGCTTACTTGAACGAAACCTACACGATATTCTAAATAACATTCAATCCCTGATCAAATTTGGGGTTTTAATTGCGATTTTTGAGTGTTCATAGGATTAGGTTGGAAAGTTGAAGAATTCATATGGCGATGTTCGTTGCATATCGTCGATTAACCGGTGGCGGATCGACGTCTATGAGTTGCGCAACTACTACTACTCTGAGATATTACTCTTTGTTTTTCAGGGAGGAAAGAGATACGTTCGGTCCAATTCAAGTAAGATAGAAGAGTTATAAGTTTATACTTTTTGATGAATCTGTGTGTGTTAAACCATTTGAAGTAATACTGTCAACCTTTTCAGTTTTCAATTCATATTTTTCAAAGTCCTTCTGTTTGTATAATTGAAATTCGTTTCTGTTTCAAACAATAAAATATGCTTTCCGTAATACTATTAAAGTAATTATTACTTCTTCTTCTTTAAGTTACAATTGACCTAGCGTCATGAGTATATAAAATTAATCAATTTTATCCATTTGCTGATTTGGTTTTGCTCTATTCTTAGGTCTTTCCAGTTTCTGATTCACATGTTAATCAAGTTGTAAATTAAATTATTGGATAGATGTTTAAAATTGAAATTGATTGCTGATTTCTGATCATATTCTAAGTTACTTTATGGAAAGGTCTCAAGTTTTTCTGATTTCTGATTGTAATAACTTCTATGAATTGTTTGTACCATGGGCTGCAGTTAGGTTCTGGTTTTCAGTCAGCAGGCACTGTAAAGGAGTTTCAACCAGTCGGTAAATTCTCATCATACACTAGTCGTAACCAAGGTGGTTACTTTTCTCATGACACTCCATTGAGCCACAGACCAAATGCTAGAATGTGGGATTGCGATGATAGATTTGATTTGAAAGAAAAGTCTGGCAGAGATGGAGAGTTTGAAGCTATGACTGAACTTACTCCAATACAGGTAGACCCCAATGTCATTGCAATACAGGTAGGTGATCGACGTCTATAGAAGTGGTCTCAATACAAAATTATGCAATTTGGAAAGGCAAGCTTGCTTGCTTGCTGCTTAGAGGATAGACAATCCGAACCAAGACTTTTACACTGCTAGAATAACACAAGTCTGTCGCCCTTGTGTTGAACCAGGAATTGAAAAATGGTCAGGAAAACAAATTCATAGCCACAATTATCGTGTTCCAGAGCCGTTTTAGGATCAGGTATGTTCCAGAGAACTGATTTTAATTTTAATGCTGCTTCTCACAGATCGATTATGTTGATGAAAGTGGTAGAGTAGCTTTCGATGATGGATCTTCTGTTCATGCAGATATCATTTATGGTGTTTATAAATGCATGTGATGGCGAATTTTATTATGAATGTTTGGTTTTAACAACGAAGCTGACAGGAAGATTCCCCCTCCCCTTTACCCTTTCTAATTCTAAAGCATTTGAATTATTATTATTTTTGATTACTTGTTCAGGCTCTTATATAATTGTGTTTGTATTACTGATTGAGAAGTCCAAGCTTATAGTCCATGATGTGAGGATAAACTTTAAAGCTAACTCCCCTCCGCTGTTCTCTGAGATGTTCAAACTTGATACTGCTGAAACTGTGGATGACATATATGAGAAGTCTCTTGCGACTTGTATTGTTGCCCGTAGGTTTGGTGATAAGGTAGAGTTGAATTCTGGGGCAACTATCTCTCTTTTGAGAGATCTCGATAATGCCAAGGATCCTGATGCCATCAAGGTTTCTTCCTTTAACTTTCATATTCACCTGATTTCAATTTTTGTTCTAATATTTGAAATTAAAAGCATTCCATGGGCCTCTGAGCCAGGTTGTTACTGCAGACTCTGGATGCACTAAAGTAGTGGGTTTTCTCCCACGATAGTTAGCTCAATATCTATCACCTTTAATGGATAAATTTGGCTTGAGCTTTGAGGTAAGATACCTATAAATTCTGTGAAATAGATAGTGGTCAAATTGCTATGTGTTTTTTGTTATCCAGCTTATATGTGCATCTCTCTCTACATATATACTTGCTAAACCTTTCTTCCACGTGTATTTCCATCAAAACCATATATTGGTGTGATAGAAGCTCGTACTGTCAAGCTTATTAAGTATGAGATAAGCTTCACACTAATTATGGTGGTGTTAAAGTTCGTATGGAGACAACTTCTTAGCACGCTTTTCTTAATAAATTCCCATCACCCTCATATAAAATGTATTGTATAATGTACTTCATCATGTCTTATAATTCATTCCATAACTGCAATATATGAAGGGACAAGTAGAATGGGATAGACAGAATTTATTTATGGTTAGCTCTCAATGTCTAGCTTTAAAGGGCCTTGTACTTGTGAGGTTACTGAATGTGATTTCTGCAAATTACACATGCTTCTATCTCTGTTAACTTTATGATCGCTGCAGTGATCTCTAGAATTATTCCTCCTTTTTTTACTATGGAATTTTGTTACAGGGCTCCATAACTTCTGTTCCTGCCCATACCCTTGCAATTGTCCCAGTTCAGATTGTGTGTCAAAACAAGATATTCTTTGGTGAAAAAGTATGCATGTAGATTAGGTGTTCTATGTATTTTGTCCACTCAAAAAGATATGATTCAATGTTAGGGTACCAATCCAAACCCTTTTTGATGGCGTTCTGTAAATTTTGCATAACTGATCCACATTCTTCTGACATGGCATGTACTGATGTGAATACAGGATTCAGAGGAGTAATTGAGATTTGTGACAGCAATGATGAAATGTGTACAGGAGATCGAAGACGAACATCTTTTGCTTCAAAATTAAGTTAATCAGATTTTATATCGAGTGTGAAAGAATTAATATTTCAACAGTTCGTAAAATTCGATATTCTTGACAGACTAGTAAAGACGATGAGATGAGTTGGAAGGATTCTGACATCCCGTTCATGATCAAAAGAAAATGAGCCTTAACTTGTAATGTAATTAACAGTGGTATTGGTGATGATATCAATCAAATTAGTAAACGCAGAATGAAGTCTCTTTATTCAACGATATCAGATACTGATGAGAGCTCCGATTTAGGCGATGAGAGCATTACTGATTCTTACATGGATAGATTTGTTGTTGGGAAATCAATAAGTACAACATTCGAATTTGAAGCGGACATGCTCCACAATTTTGAGGAGGATGATGAGCTATGCATGAGTTCTGTTTGTGCTCAGAAATTCATTAAGGCTACCCTACCTTTCAATAATCGAGGTTTTAGTCCATTTTTAGCTACCAGGTTTGACTAAAGTGGCTGCACTTCAAATTTTATTTATGTAATTAAATAATTTATTGTCATTATTTCCATCAGTGTATATAGTATTGCAATTAATTGTTCCCCAGGCCATTTTCCATGTTTTTTCTTACTAAGACAGACAAATGAAACCCTACATATTTCCCTTTTTACCCAGCTTATCTCCATAGAAATAACAAAAGGAGTCCTACATTATGAACTCTGTAGAAAATGCAAAAATGAAGCTTGAAATTTTTTAACAATCTTGGTAAGGACAAACATGGAAACTGGCATGGGGAACATCATTAATCGCAATTGGTCTTTTACTTGTCAATTTTTAATTTACTGAACCTACTGGGATTGCCAGTTTCAGTTAATGTCTATTACGATGTTGTTTTTGTGGGCTTTTGTGGTTGGTAACTTTCATGTTACACATTTAAGATCAGTTCCATGCAAATGATCAATAATTTAGACCCTTAAATGACGCTTGGTATTTTCCTTCCATTTCTGCCTTTCATATTACGAATGTGGTTGTTATGGATTTTTTTTTTGTTCAGATCTGAAGATGAAGGACATAAATCTTGTGGAAGCTTACAACAAATGGAGCAGGATACTACAAAAAATGGCTCAAAGTAAGTGTCATGGGTGTGTAAAAGAGCTAAAGAGGCCGTGTTGTTCAGATAAAAGGTCGTGTTGCTTGTGAGATGAATTTTATAAAACTTATGGTTGAGACTAGTTTCAAAATTTTCATGTAGGGATTGACTTTTGTGTAGGGTAAGAGTGTTGAAGAAGACAAATAAGAAAATGAAATGCTGAGAGAGAAGCCGACTACAATGAAGTTAGCACAAGAGGAGGCCAACATCTTAATTTTATGGATAGTTTGGTATATTTTGTGGATGTAGTCAAATTCACAATTCAATGTACGTAGTAGTAATTATATTGAAAAGTGAATTTGAAACTGTAAACGTATGGTATTATTGGGATGTATGGTATTTTGAAACATAGAATGTTTATATTTTGGCTTTAAATGTTGTGGATTGTGTTTTTTAAATAGACAACGTTTTTTTGTGACAAATAGACGACTTTTTTGTGACAAATAGACGACGTTTTTAAAAAAAAATGTTGTCTAATGTGTACAATAGACAACACTTTTAGAAAAAAATATTGTCTACTGTGTCAAATAGACAACACTTTTTAGAAAAAAATATTGTTTAATGTGTACAATAAACAACATTTTTTAAAAAAATATTGTCTAATGTGTTCAATAGACAACGTTTCTTTAAAAAGCGTTGTCTAATGTGTCAAAAGACAACGTTTTTAAATGTTGTCTATTTGTGTCTAAAAAGCGTTGTCTATTTGACAAATAGACAATCTTTTTTTGAAAAAACGTTGTCTGTTGTGTCAAAAGACAACTTTTTTTAAACGTTGTTTATTTGTGTTTAATAGATGACACTGTTAACCACGACACTTTTGGGGGACCTATTACAACGCTTTTTAAACGTTGTTTATTTATTTTTTTCTACTAGTGTCATCTCACTTTATCCTTGAAGATGATCAAGATGAAATTGAGAAGCTGTATTCTGGCCAAGCAACATGGAACTCAACGATTTACCAGATTCTCACTACTTTTGAGTGTCTATCCAAAAGTGAAAATCGTAGAGTTCAACCTGATACTCAGCAGGAAGCTGATCAATCAGCTTCTCAGAAAGAGGATGAACAACATAATACCAGATCTCTTCAAGAGCAAGAGCTTCAGACGAACTCAGATGAATTGGTTGAGGAGATTTCTCTAATTGCTGCAGAAGTAAAGGACATGTCAACAAAAGAAGACAATGAGTTGTCCAAAAGGCTTCAAGCCAGACTCTCAGACATATCTCTCAAACTTCAACTAAGGGATCAAGTATTTCTTAAGGCTATGAGTGATCAGACGGATGAATCTCTACGAGCTCAAAAGACTAATGAAGAGCAAATTCAGTCTCTCTCTGTCAAGATTGACAATCTAAAACAGTCTCTCTCCCTCCAACTTGAACTAAGCCAACAAGAACTCAAGATTGAGGTTGGTAACCTATCTCAACTGATGGAGCAGCTTATGTCAAACGTGGAGCAGCTATCTCAAGTGATTAATGACAAAAAAAGAGAGAAAAAGAGACATCAAAAGAGACATTCAAGAGAAGAGAAAAAGAAGAGGCACTCAACGAGCCGACTGAAGTCTGAGAAGAAGAGAAGCAGAGAAGCAAAGAAGGTCAAGAAAGAAAAGAAGAAGACAGCAGCAGTAGAAGCAGAATCATCATTTGAGGGGGAGCCAAAAGATGATGATCTCATGAACACATCATTTGAGGGGGAGCCAGACAAAGGAGAACATACAACTGAACCAGAGCCTGATCAAGCCAAAGAAGTGGAGCATACATTTGAGGGGGAGCAGAGGAAAGAAGAAAAAGAAGAAAGAAAAATGAGCAGCAGTAGAAGCTGATCAACAAACATCTTGGAGACATACATGGAGCAGAAAAGGTACATCTCTATCTAGTTAAGTATGTTCTGGATCCAGGATGTAGAGTGTCATAGGTTATGTAATTTTATATTATCATAAATGACATTCATGATTATTTGCTTTAGAAATGCAGCTGCTCACTGTATATAAGATTCATTCATCTCATGCATATGTACTGATTGTTTTTGTCATAATCAAATAGGGGGAGATTTTTAGGAATATTCATGAGAATGGTATTCCTATTTATATAAGATTTGATTATGATATAAATGAATGAATATGCAAGTATGCTTGCATTGATAAAGGCTGTAAAGTCCTTTGATAGATAATAGGAATATATGTACAAGGACTTAGACTGAAATGATCAAATATGTTAGATTGATCCTACATATGTAAAATAGCTTTGTAAAGTCCTTAAAAAGAAATGATGTACAAGGACTATAAATATAAAAAGATCAAGCTTGTTAAGTTGATCTTATAAAGTGTAATAGATAGGCTTGTCTGATCGTCGAGCACTGCACCAGCATCGTAGTCTGCCAGGAGAGACAAGGAAGACTCGAGAACTATTAAGGCGGAATCGTAGTTTGCAAGATAGTAGATCTTGGAGTTCGTAGTCTGCCAGGAGAAACGAGGACGGATCGTAGTGTGTCAAGAAGAACTTTCTCAGAGCCGTAGTCTGCTGAGGAAGTCATTGTCAGAATCGTAGAGACAGCCTGTCTATGGGCCGATTGAGTGTTTGCCAGAGCTAAGTCAAGAATCGTAGGCCACACTTGAAGTAGTGGAGTCTACTGATCATATCAGAGGCAGAGATCGTAGTCGAGCCAGATCAGACGAGGACAGCAAGCATGAAGGCAGAAATCGTAGTCTGTCAAGATCTGATCTCGGAGTCGTAGTGTCGGTAGAACTAAAGCTAAATCGTAGTCTGCAGAACTAAGACTTCATCAAGGTTGCTCACAACGCCAAGGAATAATCGTAGTGTCAACACGATTCTCAACAAATGAGCACTCCCAAAAAATTCAAAGTATGAAGCCTCTGGTCTGAACTGAAAAGGAGCAATCAACTTGAAGGAAACCAGAGGCACTCAACGAATGGCATGCAAGCTAACAAAAGATCTAAGCACAAACTCAATCAACATCCAGATTGAGTTGTGAAGCCATTCAAGATGGAGTCTTCCATAAGCCTATCAGAAAAAGACTTCAGATAAAGTGACTGACTAGAGAAAGTCAGCAAGTGCAGGAGCTGTCAAGAGAATAAAAGACAAAGGTCTTGAGAATTACTCAGGATCGCAGTGCTTGCCAAACAAAGCAGGAACTGATGCAGGTCACACAGAGGTACTGGCCAACATATGAAGAACAAGACAGAAGTGATTAAGCATGGGTCAGATCATTGATGATACGTGAACGGGAGATCACCAGGAGAAAGAGAGCTGGGTATGCCACAAATCTGATGTGTCTTACTATTCAGAAGAGGCCAGAGCAATAGGTTAAGCTATCAGTTCCTAAGATCAGTCGAGGCAAACAGAAGTGTTGAAGCACTGCACAAGTGAAGGAAGAGGTGTTTTACATTGCAGATCCAAAGAACACTCTTCAGAATCGTAGTGTTGTCTCAACCAGTCAATAAGCAACATTCAACAAGACACTACGATCAAGGTCCAAGAACATCTACATCAGAATCGTAGAGTTATGCCATCTGAAGATTAAAGCATTGGCAACGGTTTAAACTGAAGACTGATATTCAAACGTTGCTAAATTGAGAGCATCGATGCAGAAGGACAACTCCTGAAGATTCGAATCAAGGAATCAGAAAGGAGTAGTAAAAGTGACTACCAGCTTGACACAGAATAGTGACATCTCTGAGGCGGTAGGTGAAGTAACAGACTGCTGTGTCAGTAAAGTTAAAAATGAGCTGTCACGTCACATCAGCAGTCTGCACCAAATAACTCGAGATCTGCGAAACAATTCAAATAGCTTCCAACGACTATTTTTCAACGGGAAGATCATGGAAGGGTATTTAACAGCTGAAGCTTCAAAGATGAAGTTGTTGCTGAGTTACAAAATCGTTGAGTTGTTGGAATGCTATATTGTTGACTCTACGAGTTCCACCAGAGCTGAACAGAACAAGTGTAAGACCCCAACTTTTATGAATAAAGATGTAATTTTCTTTATATATTATTTCGAAATAGTAAGGTGTTGACTTGATAAATATGAAAGTTATGGGTGAAATGTGTAAATATTTTTAAAATGAGCAAGTGGTTATAAAATATTCTTGTTGTCGGAGAATATTCGTTTGGTCGTGGAATATTCTTGTTGTCGGGGAATATTCGTACGACGGCGCAGCTATTTGTGGGCCCCCACAATGGAATAACTGTCGGATATAGAAAGCGACAGAAATAACTTTTTTACAAGATAACGGCGTAGTTACCGTTAGTACTGTTGAAATACCCGGTGGTTAAAATACAGTACGCGGTGGTGCGCAGTAGCACACGGTATTGCACAGTATTTCGAATTATTGAGTCTTACGTGAGAAGGAACCTACTCAATTATTGTTACAGTATTTACTGTTCAATATTTTATATTATTGACTCAATAATTGCTACGTTGATATTTTATATTATTGACTCAATAATTGCTGCATTGATATTTTATTGACTCAATAATTGCTACGTTGCTATTTTTTTATGATTGATTCAATAATGGCTACAGTTGATATTTTGTAGTATTGATTCAATAATTGTCGTTGCACAGTATTTCACGTTATCAACTCAATAATTCATATTATTTGAATAATATTATTAGATAGCATTATTGACAATGTCTAAGGAAGTTCTGTCTAGGAGGGATTATTTAATTGCGCGCCAGTAAGGAGAAGTCCTTATCGGAAGGCCCCCTCAGTCCTGGGAACGACCTGGTTGTCAATATTGTAGTTCTATAATATTATTTGTGAATAATTAATTATTGATTTATATGATAAGGAAATATTTATTTTGTGGATATAAAAGAAGGAATTTGTGCTGATGTATTTTTATCAGTATTTTGGTGTGAAAAATCATCCGTTTATGGATTTCGGAATTTGGAAAAACTTCCTTCTGCAAAGTTGTAGAGAATTAAATTTCCTATAGAAGGACACATCATTTGTATTTTTCTGACAAAGGGGCTATTTATTATGAATTATTGAAGTTTTGAAAAATAAATATTTTTTAATAAAATGGTGGGCCCCACTTTTGGTTGGTGTGGTGGCTGATGGCTTTTGGAGGCTGCTGGAGTGAGGCGGCTGGAGAAAAAAAAATTTATTATTTTTTTTATTTAGTCTCCTTTGGCATCCTAAGCTTTTTCTATAAATAGGGTGCTTAGGTTAGAATTGAAAATCACACCAGAAATCAGAAGTTTTCTCTCTCTATAATATCGAGCGTATTTTTGTGAGTATTTTAATACTTTGAGTATTAGCATTCAGTGCAAGTTTCTTTCGAAATTATATCCGATATTCCAGCCAGAAGTACTATTATTTTGAGGTAAGGGATGTTATTTTCTTTCGTAAATGATATTATTCTTTTCAATATCATTATACAGAAATATTGTCATAGATTTTATGTTGAAATTCTTATTTTTTTCCGTCGGGGTTACTATTCACGTATACGGCACTATTCACGGAAAAATTAAATTTTCTTCTATTTGTCCAAATTGCTTGTTAAGGTTACTATATTTGATTGTATCCAAGTTTTGAGCTCTATTCTTGAATTTTGCTCCATAATTGATTATTACGAGGTATTTTTGAATTGGATATATTGAAATACGAATCCTTAGTCTTTGTCTTTTATCTCACTGGATTCGCTCTTTAAAATGTTTTTCATCATCCTCAGTCCTAAAAGGTGACGTAACTGAATATCTTTGGCCTGTAGAGCAAAGATGAATGATTACCTGATGAATATCTTTGGCCTGTAGTGCAAAGATGACAGGTGTTGAGATGAGCATGACTATTGATGATGCAAATGAATATCTTTGGCCTGTAGTGCAAAGATGAATATTTGATTTGAGATATATATTGATTGATGTTACAGGGATAAAATATTGGTGATGGACTTTTAAATCATAGAAGATAGTAGACTTCATTCTCTGCTTAACTCTTCTAATGATTTGTTATTTCCGCTGCGAATATTGATCTAAAACTTGTTGTCCATAATATTTTATCTGAACTGTTGAAGACTAACGATAATTTATTTTTCATTATCTTAGTTATAATATTCTTTACTGGGCTAGTTGAGCTCACCCTTTTCATCTGTTGTCCTCTTCAGGAAATGAGAATGTTGGGGGGACTAGTCGGGGGACAGAGTGATGGTCCGAGTTAGCGCAGTAGTAGTCCTCACTATTTCTGATAAATAGTGTGATAATAATTGTAATGAGGACTTAGTTTGAATCTTAATATTTTCTACATCTTTGTACTGAGACTCACAGTTGTGTGGTCGTATTTTGCACGACCGTATGATATAAAGTTTGTATTTGAATTCTGTACCATGTATTTGGCGACTCAGAATGGGTTGGGTTGAATGGACCTATTCTGGGGGCGTCACAACAAGTCTCAGTGGCAATGAGACTACGAAGGTGGAAGTGAAGCAGATTTGAAGAAGGACTTGAACAGACTAAAGCTTCACTCAACGAGAATGAGAATGTCATTAAAGATGACAGCTAAACTGAGAGCCGAGAAGGCCAAAAAGATAGCATTCAGGAAGGTGGCAAAGCACAAAGAAGATCCAGAGAGCCACTCTACGGATCATCATGAAGAACCAGAAGCTAAACAAGAAAATATGCAGAATCATGTCTGCATATCAATCAAGAAGGGTTCAAGGGCTGCTAAGGACCAGAAGAAGGTGACCCACAATGAAAAGCCTTAGGAGTCCTATGTGGTGATGGTGCACAGCTGACATCGGATGAAGATGAGCTGAACAGAATGAAGATGAGCTGCACCAGAAAAGAGGTGGTCCAGACTCTATGCAGAATGCAAAGAGGACCACGCCAAGCTGCTAAGTACAAAGATGATCAAACTTTAAGACATCTTAGCAGCAAAGCAACAACAACAAGTAGCCAGGGCCTTAGGGGTCTTTGTTCGGAGAGACTAAATGAAGTTCCAAGCCTGCTGGGCTTGAAGAGTTCTTAGTGAACTGAAGTTCCAAGGCTGCTGACCTTGAAGGAATCTTAGTGATTCAGGGTGCTGCCCTTTCCTTAGTGGATTTCCTGCTAGAGAAGCAGAAGAGTGAATTAGGAGCTTGAGTCTCTGAACCACTTAAAATCTCCTGTGTCTTTTACATTCTGTCATTTACATTTTGTCATTTATATTCTGTCATTACATTATGCACTTAACTGTTATAACTGCTATGTATGTATTAACTACTTACAACTTAACTAAATCCAAGAACAATGTGTAACTGTGTTTATAAATATATCAATGAAGGGGATCTTTTACTTATTTTGCTGTGCTTGAAAAGATTCTTATGTTTGTCATATGCTAATTACTTAGCAATACAAAATAATATGAAAAAGTATTTGAAATTAAAAAGGATCTATTCAACCCCCATTCTAGATCTATTGTGTGCCTACTAGGAACTAACACTATTCATACCAGAGTACTATTCATATGGGGTACTATTCATACCAAAGTACTATTCACGATGAAATTTAGTTTTTTTCTTTGTCCAAATTATCTTTTATGAAACTTATTCTTGAAGTTGAATCCATATTTTTATCTTTATGTTGACAGTTTGGACATTATTGAATTTTGGATAAATTGAATTATAAATATCTAATATTTGTCATTGATCTCACTTAATTCATTCCTTATATCATTGTCATAATCCTCAGACTTAAATTGTGATAAAGTTATCTTTGGCCCGTAGTGTAAAGATGAACTGTTGATTGATGAATATATTTGACCTTTGTGGCAAAGATGCAATGTTGATTGGTATAACCATGACAATTAATTTTACAGTTGCATGTCTTTGGCCGTAGTGCAAAGATGGATTGTTGATTGGCATGACCATTAGTTTTACAGTTTGTATGTCTTTGGCCCGTAGTGCAAAGATGGACTGTTGTTTGGCATGATCATGACCATTGATATTACAGTTGAATATCTTTGGCCCGTAGTGCAAAGATAGACAATTGATTGGTATGATCATGACCATTGTTGTTACAACGATATGATTATTAAGTGTCTTTAGCCTTTATGGCAAGGACATTGAGTGAAAGTTCTATTAAGCCTTTATGTTAAGTAGAAACTGTTGATTTACATGATTATGAACATGAATTGTGAATTAATATAACCATAATCTTTGGTGTTACAGGTAAAGACAAGTGATGAAAATTATCTTCGTCCTGGGTGCAAAGAGGAATTTATCAATATAATTATGATCATGAACTATTAACATGATTGTGGCAGGAACTGTTGATTGATGTTACAGGGATAAAATATTGTTGGTGAACTTTTAACATGGAGAAGTGATTGATCATGATTGATGATCATGAACTATTAACATGATTGTCTATTTGACTCTTCTAATGGATTGTTCGTTCCGCTGCAGTGATTGATCTAAAACTTGTAGTCTATTATGTTCTGTCAGATTTCACTGTTGAAGACTAAGAATAATTCATTCTTTATTATCTTAGTCATGATATTCTTTAATGGGCTAGTTGAGCTCACCCTTTTTATTTTTTGTTCAATTGTTCTTCTCAAGAAATGAGAGTGAAGCTGGGACTAGTCGGGGAGTGAAGTAATGATCCAAGTTAGTAACCATAATGTTTCGAGTTAGTGGTTGTTCTTATCAAATTATAGATAGGACGACAAACTGATAAGTGTCATTGTGAGGTGCTATCCAAGATTGGGATATGAGTCACAGTTGAAAGAGTGTGTTGTCACTATCATACAAGATGTCTAATAACACATAAATTAGTGTTAGCATAAGATATGATTGTGCACATCCACTTACTGATTATATCTATGAGCACTACCTATATAATCTTGGAATATGGTTGGACTATAATCCTCAGTTTGAGACAATATAAATAATTATATGGCAAGAAGATGCCCACCATTGGAATGAACATGATAATAATCTTGTCGTTCTTTTTTTGGGGTCTATTTGGTCAACCAAAGTTAATTCTCAAGTCCTATGATATCTATTATAACTTAGAAGCCATGTACGAAGGTTTCCTTGAGCATTTCTAAATATTTTAATTCTTAAAATAATTATTGATTGTACCTTTATGTAAAATATTATTGGTTTGGAGTGTGAGTACTGTTGTTATAATATTTGTAATGAAACTCACAGTTTATGTGTGGTCGTATTTTGCACGACAGAGTAATAGTTGTAAATATGAAGTTTGTATTTGAATTCTATAGTTTGTATTTTGGCGACTCAAAATGAATTGTGTGAACAGATTTTGGGGGCGTCAGATAAATAATTTTAGAGGAAATTAAGGGTCTGTTCGACGACTAGTTTAAGTAGTTTTTTATTATTTGGATGTTCGTGGCCCCTGGGTGACTAATTTTATATTTTATAAATTAATTTATAAGCTATTTTTGAAAAGTAACTATTTGTTACTTATAAAAAATGATTTATAAATCATTTTAAAATAAGTAAGTTTGACTAAATATAATGACTTTTTTCCCCTTATTTTAGTTATCTTTACAATTCATTTTAACTTATAAATAACTTTAGTCAAACACCTTCACAATTTATTTTAACTTAATTTTTGATTTATAAATAAAAATGATGTCAAACACTTTTATTCATAAAATCACAATTTAAAATGACTTATAAGTCATTTTAAATTTTAATCTATAAGTTTTTTTAAAAATAAGTTATTCCCGATAAGCCCTAAGGGGTTTGAATTGTATTAAGAGATCAATATGATTAATTAAATAATTTTATTATTATATTGATAATTGCGCAATCTACTAAAACAATTCAAATTATTTGATTTTTTTCTTAAATTACGTGCTTGACATTTTTTTTTGATGATGTTAACCAATAGATTTACAAGAGTTTATATAATTTACTCTCTTTAAAAATGTAAAATATATCTTTAATTTTGAAAAGTCTTGTTGTATATTAAAATCATCCAAAGTAATGAATGACACTCCACTTCTTTCTATACGACTCCATGTGAGCATCTTTTGACAATGGGACCTCTCAAGTCACCATAAATTAGACTAGGATTTGCATACCTTTTTGTCACTCCTTCTCTCTCTAGCTCTACTGGTTTTCCTTCCGGCTCCCTGTAATTCTTGGACATGATCAGCTTCATACAAAATATTCAAGAAAGTGATTTTCAGCAAAGGGCCATCTTTCTTTGTTTTTGGCTAGGAGCCTTAGTTTTATCATAAATGTTATGCTCTTGGATTCTTGGGATTTTGTTTTGTTGTGTTGTGTTTAGTGAAGAATGAGACTTGCTCATAAATATCCAGTAAGATCATCTCTTTTTCTTGGGTTTTGTTGCACACCAACTGCTTGTAGTAATTCCAGTAAGGTTTAATGTTCTGGGTTTGAGAGATTTTAGCATTTTTTTTGAGGTAAAAGATATGCAGAGATGAAATCTTTGAGTAGTGTTGGACTTGGGTTGAGTCTTGTTTTTGGGTGTCTTTTACTAGCTCTTATTGCTGAGGTGTACTACTTGTTATGGTGGAAAAAAAGAATCAGAAACAGAGATATTGAAGATGGTTACACCAGCAGCAGCCCAACAAGAGAGTTATTTCACATGTTCTGTTGGAAAAAGCCATCATCTTTAAACTCCACAGCACTAGATCCCCAAGAACTTCGCTCATCTGTTGGAGCCAGTGTCACCCATGTCCGAGAATTACAGTCTCAATGCCAATCAAATAAGGACTTGTGGGTCAGAGCATTTGGGGAGGAGAGTATGGAGGCTGAGCTCTTGAGGCTGCAGAATCTCCCTGGCCCACCGAGGTTTCTTTTCACCATCAAAGAAGAAACTAAAGAAGATTTGGAGTCTGAGGATGGTCAAAAGTCTAGAAAAGGTTCAAGAAGTAGGAGCTTAAGTGATACAATTCTCAGTATGGAGACTCCATTTTTGACCCCTTTTACTTCACCTTCTTATTTTACTCCTCCTCTTACCCCTATGGAATCCTTATGTAATCATAATGGATTTAATCCTCTCTATGAATCATCCAGTGATGCAGAGTTTAATAAGATAAGATCATCACCACCTCCTAAATTCAAGTTCTTGAGGGATGCAGAGGACAAACTGCAAAGGGAAAAATTGCTGAAAGATGCTGAGAATCATTGGCATAAGAGGGAAAGATCATTTGTGAAAGATGATGAATTTCTTGAGGATGAGGAAAATGGGTCTTCTTTTATTACACTTATTGTGTCCAAGAACAACAAAGAAAGAGAGCTTAATTACCATGGCAATGGTTGACAGTAGTACCCTTCAAGCTCTTCACAGGTACTTGCTCTGATTGCTTCCCCTCCATCACTCAGACCAACTGACAAGAAAAGCCTTTTTTACATTAGTAATGGATAACAAATTTTTTCTTTTTTTTTTGTTCCCTATTTCTTTTTATGATTATTAGTAAAACTTTTTATTTTTAGAGTTTAGATTTTCCTTCTTTTGTTTATTTTTTTACTTGGGGTTGTCTAGAAATGAAGGTGATTATATAGAGTTGCATCCTTAACTTTCAAGGGAGACAACATTCCTGTGAAACTGCATCTTATGGTGAGAGGTGGTCTGGTGCCAGTGGGGGACTAGTGGGAGTGGCTTGTTTTTATTCAATCTCCATGTCTCTTGAGTTGTGTGATGATAGATAGAACATGTTAATCATTCATGTGGAACCACATAAGCCGTTGGCCGAACCAACCCTTTACGAAGCAAAGGGCGTGGGACCAAATCCCCCTCTCCAAATGTCCTAACGAACTCAAGGTTTGTTTGATTTAGTCCTATTGAACTCGGGGTTTGTTTGATTTAGGGGGTGTTTGATAAAACCGAATGAAATAATCCTGAATGTTTAAGTAATCTGAATGAGATGATGAAACAAAATTCTGAATACTGAATAAAAAAGGTTGTTCGATAATTGACACGTCTGAAACATCTGAATAACAAATTTTTATTATTTTATCCCTCTGAAAAAATTTAAAATTGTTGTAAATTTATTTAATATTACTTAATATAATAGTTAATATTGTAAAAAAATATTAAATATAAAATACTTCATTAAACAATCATTCAACCACAAAATTAAGGGTTTGTTTGATTTAGTTCGTTTAGAACACTTATAGTGTTTGAAGTGACAAGTGAGTATCGTACCGTACTATTTTGAGCTACATAAATTGCGTTTGAAAAATACATTGGTAAAGTAAATAAAATTTTTAAGTGCATTCAGCCAAACGCTGCAAACTGAACATGCACTTAGTGGTACCCAAAAATAAAAATAAAAATAAAAATAAAAATCATTCATGTGGATGATGGGTAGTACTCATGTCAAAAGGTTCACTATAAGATTATTTTAAGAAGGGGAATATGGAGGTGTACAGTCGTCTAATTTTTAAAATTATACGGTCTACGATCGTAGAGTGAATTCACTCTACGATCATAGAGTAGTCACTCCACGATTTGTGAATTTACTCTATTATCGTAGACTACTCTACGATAGTAGAGTGAGTCCACTCTTATGATCGTAGACATGACTATGCAGTGACGGAACCGGGACAATTTCAGAGGGAGGGCAAAATACATCATTAAAAAAAACGGATTTAAATTTTTTTTTTTAATTTACTAAAGCTTAAAAGGGTTTGAATTTTTTTTTAACTTACTAAATGAAACGACGTCGTTTCATTTAGTAAGCTTAAAAAAAATAAATTTAAACTCACCCAACATACAGCTGCAGTGCTGCTCTAGATGAATTATGAATTGTTTCAATTGAATATACATATCTCCTCCCCCAGCCTTGGGGGCGCATATGCCCCCTCCCGCCCTCCCCCTCTCCCCTCCTTCCCTCTCTGCGACTGTGTACCTCGGTTTTTACCTTTTAGGAATATTATTTTTCTCTCATATTCTCATTATTCAGTTCACTTTAATTTTGTTGTTTGTTGACATACCAAGTATCATGTAGTCAAACAAAGTAGAGTGCTGAGATTTACTATATAAATTTGGATGACTATTGTACTCGATAGTCAAATTGATATTGGATATTTGGATTGCTTGCTTCTACACGGTATTATAATAAATAATTTTGTTCATTCAATATAAGTTAGGAAATTGATATTTACACATCAATTTTTGATATTTTTACACGTAGGATCCACATATTAGCTCATGTGTTGAATTTGTATTGACTAATATGTGGGCCATACGTGTAGAAATATCAAAAATTAATTTAAAAATATCAATTTCCTATAAATTATTGTATTTGGCTAAAAAATATACCAGTTAGATAAAGCGTATTCTACTCTGTGAATATTCCCTCGATTAAAGAGTGTAATTAAACAGAAACCTGTTGACATAATTTCACATTAGACAAACTATATAATCATGCAACAATGCTACTATCACATAAAAATTTTCACATAACTCTCACATACACACACATACATACTGTGGGCCCCTGCTTGACATGCGGGGCCCATATTTTGTATGTGTGTGTATGTGAGAGTTATGTGAAAGTTTGTATGTGAGAGTAGCATTATTTATAATCATGTAAGCCAACTCCAGTCATCGCTAATTTTGACTCGAATGCTTTTACAACTCTTATGAAGCGCTCATAAATTTAATATGTAGGTCCAGTTGGATCTTTTGTTCTCTTTTCAGGCATGCTACCAACTTTCCTTGCTGTAACAATTGGGGCAATCTTATAATATCCACCTAATTAATTACCAATGAAATTTGATAGACAACAACGTTGCAAGGTTAATAATATAGATGAAAATATGATGACGAAGTTGAATTATAATTAATTTAAAAATTTAAGCAATAAGATAGAATAATAATGTGTAGGTCCCTTTTTAATTCTTTCGTATCTCATGCATCTACATACGTTGACATCTAATGTCGATATAAAATGCCATCATATCAAGCAAGAATCAATTATGGCAAGTTTCATAATTTTTAGACATAATCTCGAATATTTTTAAATGTTATGTTTTGGAAAGAAATTAGCCCAAAATAAATACTAAAAATGCTTGAAAAAAATCTAGAAAAATAAAAAAGGATCTAAAATAAAGTTATCTAAGTGGGACCAGAAAAAATGGTTAAACGGGATTTCATAGGGTTTACGGGAAACACACAAAGCAGTTTAACCGGTAAATACATGAAAAAACGGGACACGTGGGATTAAAGTAAGGATAAAATGGTCATTTTAACCGTAAAATTATGAAAATGAAATTATATTGGTATTCGAAAATGAATTACGATAATCAAAGTTACTGAAACAGAATTACAAAAAGTTATTGACGATAACTATTAAAGGTGATAAAAGATTTAATTAAGTAGATTATTATGAATGGTGTATGTAACTTCTTGAAAAAGAAAAACGATTGTGATAAAGGAAGTACCGTTGAATCAGACAAGTTCTTTAGCTTATGATAGTCTTTTAAATTGTGCAAGTTTCCTAATCTATCACAAAATCTCGCTTTATTGCTAGTTCCTAGTTATTCCAGCTATAAGCTTGTACGCTAATTTCCTTAACTCGTGCAAATTTATTGCTCAGTACAAGTTCCTTGTTATATGAAATTTCCTGAGTTATACGTTTTAGCACTATATGCATTTGAACTATTCCTTGTTGAACAGTAATTGTTTTTCTTAATTCGTGAACTGTTTTGAGTTACGAGTCTATGTCACTTGTTCCGGCTAAACAAAAATGATGTGATAATTGAATTGTTGGTATTTCCTTTGGAGGTGATTAAAGCCAATTCAAATTGCTTTGATGCGGATTCTGAGACTAAGACTGAGTATAAACAACCCTAATAAAGGTGGTATTTATGTCGGGTAACCGACTTGATGCTTTAATCTTAAAAAGATTGTTATGCATAACATGTGATACGATAAGTTGATCCCCTATCAGTGAAGAGTCTTTATTTTTTATGTTATAACTAAAAAGAAGATAAGAAGTGTAAAATTTATACCTCTACAAAAAAACTTATTCAACAGTCGTCTAATTATGTTATCCATCTTGGATATATACATATAGGTTAGCTGCTGCAGGAACAATTAATGAATAGCATTATGCTATTATAAATGTACAAATTGGTATATATATTACCCAACATCTCCTAAACCTCAACATGACTTATCATGATGTTGAACATAGAGGCCCATGTCCATGCAATTTTGAGCTCTTAGTTAATTGAGAAAATCAATTAAAAACTAGTAATTAAAAATTAAATAACTCTAACTATTTTGTTTTTGTGAACCCACCCCACTGTCTTCAACTTTATTTGAACTAAAGTGAAAAAATTAAAAGATCGATCACTAAAGTAGAAAAAAGTCAATAGTTCAGGGTAATAATTTATATAAGCCTAATTTTTAAATTTACGCAGATATTGATTAATCTAATCAGCGAGGCCGCGTCATTAATTTATGACGTAGCAAGTTCAACAAAACGAAAGTAGAAAAAATTTATAGTTTAATGACATAATTAAAAAAAATGAAAGGTTTATCACCGAAGTAAAAAAAAAATTAATAGTTTAGGATAATTATTTATATTGAAGCCAAAAAAAATACAATAGCAAAGCACTAATTAATTATATTTTAATTATACAACAAAATCCCTTAATTTCACAGGTGTAAATGCTAAGTATATCATAATAAAGTTGTAAACAATTAAATAAGATTATTTTTCGGGGGAAGGAGATATCATCTAAGTTTTGGACCACCAATTTTACATTTATATTTTGAATAATACTATGTGCGCTCATTGGACACAAAAAGTTATGTACTAAGAGTAGAATCCATGTAATTGATTACCAATAAAAATGTATAAAACATTTAATTGTAAGTCCCCTCTCTATTTTCTCTCTTATTTTATACTATGTGTGCACAAATTTTTATATGTAGTTACTATCCTTAGCATTATTCATATATTTTTTCCTCAACCAACAAATTTCTTCCCTATTTTCTCTCTTATTTTATATTATATGTACACAACTTTTTATGTGTAATTAATGTACCCAACATTACTCTTATATTTTTTCCTCAACCAACAAATTTCTTTTTTTAACCTAAACATATTAGTTACAACAGAAGAACTCCAAGTACAAATACCACAAAGCCGAAGAAAAAGCATACATATATAACTTTAAGTACAAATACCACAAAGCCAAAGCCCGCCAAATAAAATTAGATAATTATACATAATTTTATATTAATTTAAGACTCTATCATACTTATTAACTCATATATATTCATAAATTTATTCGATGTGAGATTAATGTGAAATATCTCATTAATCTTACCTTTTACTTGAATACCATCACAAGTATTATATTAAAGTAGTCACCACTGAACACACCTTCTTTGAGTCTCTTTAATAGCCATGCTCGACCCTAATACTATCCCATCACGTCAAATGCCAAATGTGGGATTACAATCTTACTCCCTGTGAATTCTTTACCTTCACCAGCATCCCAGAACCATCCTGAGCCTGTTTCATTCGACTCAAATCATATTTCACCGTCCTGAACTCGCTCCATTCAACTCAAGTTATACTTTACTGTGTTGTGGCCCGCTCCATTCAACTCAAACCATTCTTCATCGCGTAGTGACAAACACTGAGTGATCTTCTTGTGCTCCACTCGACTCAACTCTATTTGCTCTCCACCGCGCAGACTGAATAACACGCGACCTGCGAATGCTCCACCCTGGTGTCAACCTAATACTTTGGTCCATCGAACCATGGGCTCTGATACCACTTGTAAGTAAAGTGAACGATCCATCTCACATCAATTTATCATCAATGCAGCGCACACCTGTGTAGACTGATCCAATAAACATGTTGGACTACCTCATTACCTAAAATGTTAACCTATTAAGTTAAGACTCCACTATACTTATTAACTTATCTATATTCTTGAATTTATTCAATATAAAATTTATGTGAAATATTCCAACATATACAACTGAAACAAGTTTCCATCACCATAATCCAATGATCTAATTAAAACTTTAGACATCACAAATAAAGCAGCAGCAATGAACGACCTCAATTCAAGTACCCCCACCTGTACAGGCGGGATACGTTTGTTTGCGTGTTTAAAATATGGAATTAGACGGCCAACCTTAATTAACTATTATAAATTTATGTAAATATTAGATATGACATATATGAATACATGAGAAATGAAATACTAAATAAAGAACTCACATTACTATTAAATTTTATTACTTAAAGTTTCACACTATTTGCAACTCATTTTCGTCATTAATCGATATATAATATTGACATTTTAAAAGTCTTAAGTTAAAAAAATTTAAACTTAAAATTGATATAAATTTATTTAATTTATGTCAATATAATTATAAACATCATAAATTACTTAAAAAGTACAAGTTATAAGATTTATTATTTTCAAAACTTAAATGAATCATGTTAATTTAAAATTTAAAAAATCACAAAATGAGTTTTAGAAAGTTAATATTAATCTCAAATTTGGAACAAAGAATTCTTTCTACTTTGTTATCTTTAGACAAAGTTTTTCGATGGGGACAGAAAAATTGGACCGAAAAATTAGATCAAAGGGTATTTGAATTTCACCTCTTTGTATTTTTACCTCCATTGAGGGTAAAAATACAAATAGTTAAAATTCAAATACACTCAAGTCCAATTTTGATGTACATAGATAATTTTTGCTTTAGATATTAGTACGATTTAAAATAGTCCCCTATATCGAAGGGAGTATATAGGGCCCGGGCTACCCTGACATTTTGAAAAAATAAATAAATTAATCTTATGAAAGTTTTACATTTTTACTTAAGCCCCCAAAGATTTATAATCTATATTGATACTTGTTCCAAAAATTATAAGAATGTACCTCTATTTCAAATGTAAGAGTTATTTTTATTGATATAAATTAATTTGAAATATAGACAAATTCACAAATTTATGGTTGTTCATTATACGAATATCAAGTTTTACGATTTCTCTCCATTCCACTTAATTATGTATTATATATTAAGGATGCATATGTACACACAAAAAAAAAATTCTTATTTCAACCAATAAGCAAAAAAAATTCTATAAAATTTAGACCGAGGACGATTCCCCCGACTTCACTAAATTATTCATGACTTGTCCATGACCAAATAAGAATAATGCTAGAGACACAATTTATTTTACAACTATGTTATAATTTGTTGATGTGTCATACTCTACCTCAGCTTTTATGTGAGGCCGAAGACTACATTGAAGTAATTTGTTCATTAATATGCTGGGATGGAGTATGCTACATCAACAAATTATAAAATAATTATAAAATAAATTGTGTCTTTAGTATTACTCGACCAAATAATTGAGAAGGCCGAATGGGATAGGTTTGATAGTCCACGCCGTATGAGGGAGTATCAGTCACTCCGGAGGATTAATAATCTTCCTTCTCAAACAAATTACACATGCCCTAAAGTTATAATCACGTGAGCCCAATTAAGGGCGAGGTTTGTCTGTTCTTAATCAGGATTTACAGTTCTCACATTGTATAATTTGTTTGATAAGTGACACGTGATCAAGATCGATTGATTTGCGAATATCTATAGATACCTTACCCCTTTTACAAATTTTAATTATACAAGAATCTGCATGGTTTGCATGTGCTGTACGTACTTTCTGATAATGCTCCTTCCTCTCAAGATGAACATTCAATAATTAATCATTTATTCATTTCGCAAAAAAATTAATTTATCTTTCTCATCTAATATATATCTTAACTTAAATAAATTACCACATTTATAGTGAGAGATGTTGGGATGGGAGTATGAGCGCAGTGCAAAACATATAATTAGTATAAAAGCTTCAAAATGAATACTTTCCAACTATATATATATATATATATATATATATATATATATATATATATATATATGTGCGTGTGTGTCGAAAGTAATCTGTGTAAACAGCAAGAAGACTTGCTTTATCTTTCTGTTTGCATGAAAATGAGATAAAGCAGAGGAGACATAAATATATTCTGCAATGGATTGATTGATTAGATATTTAGGAGGGAATTAGATTCCAACACCACTCAATCTTATAATAAAATTTCTCATCATCATTTTTTCTAGCTACATGCGTCAATCACATGTGCAAAGATGCATCATATATAAGATTTGATCCCATAATGTATTGCATGCACGTATGATCACACTCCATCAAATTTTATCAATAAAAAAACTTGGAATTTGTAGGAATTTTTTTCCAAAAATAGGCTTTTTTTAAAAAAAATAAAATAAAATCAAGATCATTTTTATGGTTTTATACGAAACAATAAATATATATACCATGTATCTAAAGTACGAATTTATTACCTAGTGCTTGGTTAGATTAACACGTTTAATATCAGTACAATCTCTTGTATCCTCAAGATCTTCTTTCCTAACTTTATGCTGAACCTGGAGTGTGGCCTCCAAATTAAATCACCCTTTTGGAAAAAACTCTAACTTTGTTTTTTCTTGACTGAAAGAGAGATTACGTAAATTTTGTGTTTTCTCCTGATAGAAAAGTACCACAATACGTTTCTGATCAATAATATATATATTAACATTGATCCTTACATCTGGCCCATATTAGGCTAGGAAAGGGATCCTAAGTGATTCCTCTTCTGACTCCAATACTTATCTAGATATTATTATAATAATAATAATCAAAATAAATATTAATTACAATTAATTTCACTAAATAATTATAATTGCACTTCAGTACAGGAATTAATTAAATAAACCCTTTACTAATAAACTATAAATATTTTCTCTATAAATGTACATAAATATTTCAGAATCAATTAATATAATTTCGATACATTAAAACTAATTTCATAAGTCCATAATTTATCTCTATTTGATCATAAATTGATTTAACAATTAAATCACTCATTTTAATAATAAATATTAAAAGACTCGGCCAAGATTCTATGATCAATGATAAATTATCTTATGAAAAATTTATAGATGTTTTGACAACAATAATGTTCGTAATATTAATTAAATATATTAATCGACATTCCGAAGTATTAATTAACACGATGTAATCTCACTCATTGGAACATCAGATTAATATATATAACAATAATAAGTCCGCTATTATTTCAAAATTAAAAAATTTACAAATTAGTATTTATGTGAAAATGTTTTATAAATAAAATATTATCACAAGATCCTTTTAATATTGCACACTGTTAATGCATTAGTACTTTAATTAGAAGTCCAACTTTCATGATCAAGATAAATCATATCTGTTAAAGTACTATAACCTACACGATAATATCTCCGAATTATCCTAGGTTATAAATCATTATTAATTTTTATATTTATATATTACATATGATTTATATCTTCTGTGTATAACATTTACTTATACACATAAACCATAACATATATTGTAAGACCGCGAATTTTATGAAATAAAAGTATTCAATTTTCTTATAATTATTATTTATTCAGTAAATGGTTAAATTGATAAAAGATTAAAGTTAAGGGTAATATGTGCAAATTTTATAAAGTAAGCAAGTTGTAATAAAATATTCGTTGTGTCGTAGAATATTCGTTCTGTCGGAGAATATTATATTCGGTAAAGTACGACGGCCGCCGAAATAACCAATAATTGTTGAGCACAAGCAGGTGAAATAAAAGAATGGGTAGCACTTGTATTTAATAAGGTATAGATTTCTCAAGAGTTTACGATTAGCTTACCCGTGAAAACCTCATTCAGGTTCATTGCTTGTTGGGCAGTCACGACAAAAGCTCTTCCAGGAACCACTGACTTTGACTTGTCCGGGACAACCTTTGGAGTCACCATCCCCGCTGGACTTGATTTCGCTACAGGACATACTCGAGCTATGTGACCTTCATTTTCACAGTTATAACACACCTTGAATTGTTGTGGGCAGTTTGGATTGATGTGTCCCTCTTGCCCGCATTTATAGTATACGACCGGTGGTCGTTCTCCTCTCCTAGAAACAGTTGATGCTGGTGCTGCTGTCGATATCTTCACATTCTCATTGTTGTACCTTCTCTTCTTGAAATCTCCCCTCGACTCACTTCTTCTATTATCATGGTCACGATTACCATCGGAGTGGTTACCGCTTCTGTCATGATACTTTCTTCCTCGCTGATTATCATTGCTCCGATGAGTGCTGCCACCGGTACGACCCTAGTTGTTCTCCCTTGGTTGGACAGACTCATTATCTCGTTCTAATAATTGAGCCCTGTTCACCACATCTGAATACAAATTAAGTTTGTGAGAAATGAGGTATTGACGAATTTCGTGTTTCAAACCTCTCAGAAACATCCATGTCATACGTTCCTTATTATCCACCAAATGAGATGCGAACCGAGATAACTCCGCGAATTTAGCCTTGTACTGGGATACAGTCATGTTGTTCTGTTCCAATTTGATAAACTCTACCTCCTTCATATAACGAATACTTTCTGGAAAGTACTTGTCATTGAACAGTTTCTGGAACTCTTCCTAAGACATCTTTAGTGCGGCAGGCTGGGTACGCTTTACAGATTTCCACCAGTAATCTGATTCTCCACGGAACATAAAGGTGGTGAATGAAATCTTTTGCTCCTCCGTGCATCCCAAGACATCAAATATCTTGGTAATTTGCTTAACCCACATTTCTGCCTTAATTGGATCCGATTTTTCAAAAAACTCTGGTGGTCCCAACTCTTTGAACTGCTTGGCAGTGACAAGCCGCGAGTTATTATTATTTTCACCTGTATTTTGCACACGAGTCTCCCTCGTCTGACTTTGCATGAACTGCAAAAAGCTTCTAAACATCCCATCGTTCATCGTTTGATCGGTGGTGTTGTTTACAATAGGAATATTGTCTTCCTGTTGCACGTTCTCCTAGTTGGTGATTAAAGGTGTCTTAACGGTCTCATTCACTCCATTGCTTTGATTTTCAGCTGTCATTTTCAAATACTGCCATAAAACAAGGGTTAATTAAACAAATTGACATATCACATATTAACTCTATGTTCCGACCGATCAATTAAATAACAAATAAGCTTAGGTAGGACACATTAGCAAAGGATTTACTCGTCTCTCCCCTCCTAGTTCTATTCCCAGATCTCCGCCAGAGATCATATGTGACGCCCCCCCAGAATAGGTCCAGTCAACCCAACCCATTCTGAGTCGCCAAATACATGGTACAGAATTCAAATACAAACTTTATATCATACTGTCGTGCAAAGTACGACCACAAAACTGTGAGTGTCAATACAAATATGTAGAAAATATTAATATTCAACTAAGTCCTCATTACAATTATTATCACACTATTTATTAAAAATAGTGAGGACTATACTGCTCTAACTCGGACCATCACTCTGTCCCCCGACTAGTTCCCGCAACATTCTCATTTCCTGAAGAGGACAATAGATGAAAAGGGTGAGCTCAACTAGCCCAGTAAAGAATATTATGACTAAGATAATGAAAAATAAATTATCGTTAGCCTTCAATAAATCAGATAAAATATAATGGACAACCAATTTTAGATTAATATTCGCAGCGGAAATAACAATTCATTAGAAGGGTTAAGTAGAGAATGAAGTCTACTATCTTCTATGATTTAAAAGTCCATCATCAATATTTTATCCCTGTAACATCAATCAATATACATCTCAAATCAAATATTCATCTTTGCACTACAGGCCAAAGATATTCATTTGTATCATCAGTGGTCATATTCATCTCAACACCTGTCATCTTTACACTACGGCCAAAGATATTCATCAGGTAATCATTCATCTTTGCTCTACAGGCCAAAGATATTTAATTATATCACCACTTAGGACTGAGGATGATGAAAAATAATATAAATAACGAATCCAGTGATATAAAGGATAAGATGAAGGATTCGTATTTTAGTTTATCCAAGTTCAAGAATATTCCATGATAATACTTTATGGAGCAAAATTCAAAAATGAAGCTCAAAACTTAGATCCAATCAAAGATAGTAACAGACAATTTGGACAAATAGAAGAAAATTTAATTTTTCCGTGAATAGTGACGTATACGTGAATAGTGCCGTATACGTGAATAGTAACCCCGACGGAAAAAGTAAGAATTTCATAATAAAATCTATGCCAATATTTCGGTATAATGATATTGAAAAGAATAATATCATTTACGAAAGAAAATAACATCCCTTACCTCAAAAGGATAGTACTTCTGACAAGAATATCGGATATAATACCGAAGTAAAATTGCACTGAATAGTAATACTCAAAGTATCTAAATACTCACAAAAATACGCTCGATATTATAGAGAGAGAAAACTTCTGATTCTGGTGTGATTTTTAATTCTAACCTAAACACCCTATTTATAGGAAAAGCTTAGGATGCCAAAGTAGACTTTTTTAATAAAATAATAATTTTTAAAAAAAAATTCCGCCGCCTAGCGGCTTTCAAAAAAATTAGGTTTTTCAACAAAAGTGGGGCCCACCCATAAAAAATATTTATTTTTTGAAACTTCAATAATTCATAATAAATAGCCCCTTTGTCAGAAAAATACAAATTCTATGTATTTTTATAGGAAATTTAATTCTCTACAACTTTGTAGAAGGAAGTTTTCCCAAATTCCAAACATAAATTATCCGAAATTCATAAACAGATGATTTTCCGCACCAAAATACTGATAAAAACACATCAGCATTAATTCCTTCTTTTATATCCACAAAATAAATATTTTCTTATCATATAAATCAATAATTAATTATTCACAAATAATATTACAGAACTACAATATTGACAACCAGGTCGTTCCCAAGAAAGAGGGGGCCTTCCGATAAGGACTTCTCCTTACTGGCGCGCAATTAAATAACCCCTCCTAGACAGAACTTCCTTAGACATTGTCAATAATGCTATCTAATAATATTATTTAAATAATATGAATTATTGAGTTGATAATGTGAAATACTGTGCAGTGACAATTATTGAATCAATAATAAAATATCAACGGTAGCAATTATTGAATCAATCATAGCAACGTAGCAATTATTGATATAAAATATCAACGTAGTAATTATTGAATCAATAAAATATCATGCAATTATTGAATCAATAATATAAAATATTGAACAGTAATTACTGTAACAATAATTGAGTAAGTGTCTTCTCACGTAAGACTCAATAATTTAAAATACTGTGCAATACCGTGTGCTGCTGTGCAACACCGCGTATTACTGTATTTTAACCACCGGTATTTCAACAGTACTAACGGTAACAACTACGCCGTTATTTATAAAAAGGTTATTTCGGTCGCTTTCTATATCCAACAGTTATTCTGTTATGGGGTCCACAAATAGCTGCGCCGTCGTACGAATATTCTCCGTTAACAAGAATATTCCACGATCAAATGAATATTTTCCGACAACAAGAATATTTTATAACCACTTGCTCATTTTGAGATATTTGCACATTTCACCCATAACTTTCATATTTATCAAATCAACACCTTACTATTTCAAAATAAAATATAAAGAAAATTAAATCTTTATTCATAAAAGTTGGGGTCTTACATCATATCCCTCAGCTCTGATACCAACTGTGACGCCCCCAAAATAGGTTTAATACTCAACTCATTCTGAGTCGCCAAATACATGGTACAGAATCCAAATACAATCTTTTAAAATACATACGGTCGTGCAAAATACGACCACACAAACTCTGAGTTTCAATACAAATCGTATATAATACGAAATATAAATACTCAAATTCAGTCCTCATTAATTATAATTATTATCACACTATTCTACAAAGTAGTGAGTACTGTTACTGCTGTAACTCTGACTCCTTATTGGCGCGCAATTATATAACCTAACTCCTTTCTTCGACAGAATTTTCTAGACATTGCCAATAATGCTAACTAATAATATGAATAGCTATGTTGTGTCAATTATTGATTTAATAATATAAAATATTGTGCAAATGATACTGTGACAATAATTGAATCAATAATATGATATATTATGCAACAACTACTGTGACAATTATTGAATGAAACTGAGTGACTTCTTACGTAAGAATCAATAATTAAAATTTATTGTGCAATACCGTGTGCTACTGTTCAACAACGCGTATTACTAGTCTTTAAACCACCGGATATTTCAACAGTTTAACGGTAACAGTTTCGCCGTTATTTTTATAAAACTTATTCTTGTCGTCTTCATCTAACAGTTTTTCATTATGGGGCCCACAAATGACTGCGCCGTCGTACGAATATTCTCCGATAAAAAGAATATTCTCTGACCAAACAAATATTTTCCGATACAATGAATATTTTATTACCACTTGCTTACTTTATAAAACTTGCACATATCACCCCATAACTTATCACATTTATCAAATCCACACCTTACTATTTTAAAACAATATATAAAGAAAATTAAATCTTTATTCATAAAAGTTGGGGTCTTACACCCCTCTTTTCTGGGAACGACTTGGTTATCAATATTGTGATTCTATAATATTAATTATGAATAATAATTTATGAATAAAATAAAAATTATTGATAAATATGATAAGTAAATATTTACCCAATTTTGATATAAATGGAAGAATTTTTTAGCATAAGACATTTGTTGAAAGTTGATATTTTATCTTCTCCGATAAAATAAGTCATTCAAATATATTATTATAATATTATATTATAATATTAAAATTTGATAATATAATAGTACAATTTTATAACTTTAAGTGATAATATTGTTATAATAAATTTATGACATAAAAATAAAATGAGGTAGAAGAAAGAAAATCGAATTAGAATTTTTTAATAAATGTTTATATATATATATATATATATATATATATATATAAAGATGTGGGTGAAGTTGTCCTTTTTGGTGAGCTTTGAATCTTCAAAGATGGAGTGCTGCATATTTGTTAAAAGTGGGTGCTGAACTCATTTTCATCCGTAGGTGCAATTTATCAACATTGGTGTGCCACGCCTTTTTCAAAAATAGGGTGCTTAGTTAGAAATAAAAATTACACTAGAATCAGAAAAAATTTTCTTTATAATGTTGAGCATATTTCTTGTGAGTAAAAGAGTATTTTAAGTGTGGATAACAGTACAAGAATTTTTTAACATAATATCCGATATTTCAGTCAAAACTACTCTCCTATTAAGGTAAAAGATATTATTTTTCTCGTAAAGGATGTTGTTTCCATTCAATATTCGTAAGGAATATTATTTTGTTCCATACTATATAGTATGTAAGTAATAATATTTCGTTTCATATTCCTAAATTTAAACTTACTATGGTAAGTATTGCTTGTATAATTCTTGAAATGATTAGAAATTCCTTGAGTTTTGCGCTTCATCTAATATCTTTTCACCGGAATATTGGTCTGAACTTTATTATGAAAGTTTTATATTTTATTTATTCGAGTACTATTCACGAGTTACTATTAATGAGTTACTATTCACGAATTACTATTCATGAGTTACTATTCACGGGGTACTATTTACGACAAGAAATGGTTTATTTTTCTGTCTAAATTATCTTGGATTTATGAATCTTATTCTTGAAATTGGATCCATGCTTTTATCTTCATGTTGATAATTTGGATATTCTTGAACTCTGGATAAATTGAATTATAAATCTCTAATATTTATCCTTGATCTCACTGGATTCATTCTTTATATCATTGTCATTATTCTAAGACTTAAATTGTGGTGAAAGTTATGTTTGGCCCGTAGTGCAAAGATCACCTGTTGATTGATATGTTTGGCCCGTAGTGCAAAGATGAACTGTTGATTGATGAATATCTTTGGCCCGTATTGCAAAGATGGACAGTTGTTTGGCATGATCATGATCATTAATGTTGAATATCTTTAGCCCGTAGTGCAAAGATGGACATGGGTTTGGCATGATCATGACCATTGAGGTTACTGTTGAATATCCTTAGCCCGTAGTGCAAAGATGAATTGACTAACATGATTATGACTAAAGGCTGTAAACTAGTATAATCATGACCATTGATGTTACAAATGAATATTTTTAGCCTGAGTGCAAAGATGAATTTATTAGCATGATTATGAAAAGGAACTGTGATTTGGTATAACCATGATCTTGGTGTTTCAGGTAAAGATAGGTGATGAAAATTATCTTCGTCCTTGGTGCGAAGAGGAATTAATCAACATAATTATGATCATGAACTATTTACATGATTGTGGACAAGAACTGTTGATTGATGTTACAGGGATAAAATATTATTGGTGGACTTTTAACATGGAGAAGATAATAGGCATTATGGTCTATTTGACTCTTCTAATGGATTGCTTGTTCCGCTGCAGTTGTTGATCTAAAACTTGTTGTCTATTGTATTCTATCAGATTTTTTCCCTGTTGAGGGCTAAGGTTCTAAAGATCTGATTCATTACTAATGAAGGCTATTGATAATTTAATTATCTTTAGTCATAATATTCTTTACTGGGCTATTCGTGCTCACCCTTTTGCTTCACAATTTTTTTCAGGTAAAAAGAGTGTAGCTAGGTCGAGCGAGGATAACAAGGGAATAGAGTGATAGTCGGTGACCGTTGAAGTTTCTCAATACATTATAAAACATCATGAAAATATATAATTGTATTGAGAACTTTAAATGTGTGTGTCGTATTTTATACGTCATTTACAGTTGATTTTGGTGACCCGACTTAGGTGAGGTGAATCCGACTTTGGAAGGGTGTGTTGCCACTATCATATAAGATGTTTAACCACATACAACTTCATGTTATTATAAGATATGGTTGTGCGCATCCACTTGCTGATAATATCTATGAGCACCACCTATATAATCTTGGAGTATGGTTGGAATATAATCCTCAGTTTGATAAAATTGAGATAATTATATGGCAAGAGAATACCCACCATTGGAATGAACAGGATAATAATATTCTCGTTCTTCTTTGGGGTCTATTGGGGCAACCAAAGTTAATTCTCAAGTCCTACGATATCTATTACAACTTAGAAACATGATCTCCTATGTACGTAGGTTTCTTTGAGCATTTTTCCAAGATTTTAATTTCTAAAATAGTTATTGACTGTACTTTTATATAACGTATCATTGATAAGGAGTGTGAGTATTGTTATTCACAGTTTATGTGTGGTCGTATTATGCACGACAAAGTAATAGTTGAAATATGAAGATTTATATTTGGATTCTGTACCATGTATTTCTGGCGACTCAGAATGAGTTGTGTGGACCTATTTTGGGGGCGTCACAAATGGTAGCAGAGCTTAGAGATATGGTCACTGGCAGAGATCTGAGATTAGAACTAGGAGGGGAGAGACGAGTAATATACTTCACTAGTGTGTGACTTACCTAAGCTGAATTTTCTTACTTAATAAATTGACAAATTGTGATATGTCAATTAATCTTTATTTTGAAGTTGTATTCTAGAATGATATCTGAAATTTAAGAGATGGACAATGGAGAAATCATGATACAGAAGAAAGGACCGAAAAAATAAAATCTGAAATGAAAGCAAGGTATACTCACCTCTTCAAATTATCAGGTACGTAAATTTTGGGAACAAAATTTCATAAGGAGGGGATATTGTAAGACCCCAAATTTTATGAAATAAAAGTATTCAATTTTTTATAATTATTATTCTATTCTATTCAATTTTCTTATAATTATTATTTTCTTATATTTGTTGTGTCGGAGAATATTCGTTCTGTCGGAGAATATTATATTCGGTAAAGTACGACGGCCCGAAATAATCAATAATTGGTGGGCCCACAACTGAATAATTGTCGGATATAGAAAGTGACAGAATAACCTTTTTATAAAAAATAACGGCAAAATTTTTATCGTTAAACTATTGAAATACCCGGTGGTTAAAATACAATAATACGCATTGTTGTACAGTAGCACACAGTATTGCACAGTAATTTCTAATTGTTATTCTTACATAAGAAGTCACTTATTCAATAATTATTACAGTAATTACTGTTCAGTATTTTATATTATTGATTCAATAATTGCTACATTGATAATTGTATATTATTTTATATGATTGATTCAATAATTGTCACAGTAACCACTGCACTGTATTTCACATTATTAAATTAATAATTGTCACTCATATTATTGGAATGATATTATTAGATAGCATTATTGACAATGTCTAGAAAATTCTGTCGAGGAAAATGGTTAGATTATATAATTGCGCGCCAATGAAAAGAAATTCTTATTAAAAAAATCCATCTTTCATGGGAATGACCTGGTTGTCAATATTGTGATTCTATAATATTAATTATGAATAATAATTGATGAATAAAATAAAAATTATTGATAAATATGATAAGTAAATATTTGTCCAATTTTGATATAAATGGAGGAATTTTTAGCATGAGACATTTGTTGAAAGTTGATATTTTATCTTCTCCGATAAAATAATTCATTCAAATATATTATTAAAATATTAAAATATGATAATATAATAGTACAATTTAATAATATAATAGTACAATTGAAAAGTGAGTGGAAGTACGTACGCGTAAGCAAAGAGTTGAAATACTTTAATTTTTTGAATGTTCCAATTTATATTCTCCTCAAGTGACGATGGCTAAATCTCAGAAAAACACAATGAGGATTGGACTCAAGTTACAAAATGTGATTGAATTAAGGGGTCAAATTTGTGATTATATATAATTAATTAATTGGGAAGCCGCGTATATGTGTCTTAATTTGCTCCAGTCTTTGGTACAACAAAGGCGCTTAATTATTTTTCAAGGGGGCCGGGAGAACATGTGAGATTTTGAGATCAATAAGTCTACTCAGACATTGGAGTTGGACATTTTTAATTTTAATTTTAATTTTAATTTAATTTTAATTTTGGTTTTTCTTGTGATTCTCAAAAAATGTATAGTATTTATTTTAATTGAAATTTTTACTAAAAAAATTTTTTTAAATATTTTAGGTGTAATTTGGATACATATACAAAAATAGTGTTGAACAGACTGTACAATATAATTTTTGTATATGTATCCAAATTACACCTAAATATTTTTTTTTATAAAAAATTTCAGTTAAAATAAATAATATATATTTTTTCAGAGTCACAAGAAAAATAAAAAAAAAAATACAATTCTAATATCTATGTAGAAGGACTCTTTTGAGATGGGATGGCCAGAGTTGAGATTTCCTTTTCACCCGATAGAAAGAGAGAGATTGAGGGAGAGGTACTCCTAAGGCAAGCCAGCAGATAAGAAGGTAGTAGTGGGATCCAATAGTACTGACGTGGCATGTGAAAAAAAGAGTCCTTTTATGAGGCCAGCCGAATTGGACATAAAAATTGAATATTATGATTTTTTTTTTTAGTTTTTTGTTGGGACTTTCAAAAATATATAGTATTTATTCTAACTATAATTTTTATATAAAAATTTCAGTTAGAATAAATACTATACATTTTTTGGAAGTCCCAACAAAAAAAAAAAAATCAAAATGTCCAATTCCCATGTCCAATTGGCTGTCGACCTAGAAGCTCACCCAACTCACCGAACTAAAAGCTCACCCAACTCACCGATCTTTAGACGGACAGAGCGATGGTTTGATTCGTCGCTATATATACAATTGTCGTTTTAGTTTTTAGCTACGGACAACATATAGATGACGGTTGTATATATAGCGACGGACGAACCGTAGCCCGATCCGTCGCTAAAGCGGGGTGAGCTTTTAGTTGGGTGAGCCTAAGATCCTTATCGTGTGTGTATATATATATATATATAAAAGTAATGCTACAGACATAAATTATTTTATAAATATTTTACAAACTGCTGATGTGACATACTCCACCTCAGTATATTGATCAACAAATTACTTCAATATAGTCTTCGACCCCACATAAAAAGTTGAGATAGAGTATGCCACAATAGAAGTTTGTAAAATATTTATAAAATAATTTGTGTCTGTAGCATTATTCTATATATATATATATCTTATTATGTATATATACACGCGTCTAATGTATTAAAATCGTTACGATCTCCACTTAATACTATTCAATTATGAGACAATGACATGAAATTAGGTCCTATTTTTCAGCTGAGATATCATTTTTTAAAGGGTAATGGGGATTGATTTTCCATTACAGTTAACAGATGGATGGTAGACATAGTAGTGAAACACTGAAATAGGAAATTATATGAAGTGTACATTTAAAGGTGCAATTTGAATTCAGACTCCTACCTACACTTTCGGTGGAATTTGATAAAATTGAGTAATTAAGATTTGAATAGTTAATACATCTTAATAAATTAGATCATCTGAATGAAATAACATCTTAATCTAAAAAACAGTTCGATAACTAAAAAGTATAAAACATCTTAATGATACTATTTTACCATTTTAACCCTCTTAGTTATTTACAAATTTTATTTGAATGATCTTAAAATTTAAAATTGAAGGAGTACAATATTTATTGCTGCTATTTTTGTCCACAAAATTTAAATAAACTATGAAGAGGCAACTCTTAATAGTTAAGATTTGAGTTTCTATCTTAACGATTAAGAGACAATTTTTTTTTGCCAAAGAAGATTTGCATCTAACCGAATCAGAACCAGGTAAATTAAGAGACATTCAGACACAAACAAACACCACCTTCCTTTTCAGTATTATAATTTAGCAGTATAATTATATGGATTTCATTATATCATGCGAGTTTCTTTTTAATTAATTCTCTCCCCACATGCATGGCCACTATCAAACACCATCACAATTAAAAATAATATTACATTTGTTCCATATATAATATATGATGAGTAGTTTGATATATTTTTGAATTTAAAATTAATATAAATTAATTCACATTTAAAGAATATAATTATAAAAATTATAAACTATCTAACTAATACTACTACGTCTAGAATAATGCTACTATCACATATAAAAACGTACACATACTGTTGACGTGGCACCGTGGATCTCATAGTATCATGTGAGAAATTAATTAATAAATAGGGTATAGGGTCCACGGTGTCACGTCAGCGGTACGTAAGCGTTATGTGACGTTTTTATGTGATAGTAGCATTATTCCTAAGTATAAGATGTATTATTTTCAAAAATCAAATGAATTACATCAAATTTTAATTTAAAAATATTGATTTAAAACAAAGAATTGAAGTAATAAAGCTGACACTTTCTTTAAACCCTAGAATTTGATCAAAGAAAGAAAGAGAGAGTGGGCTGGCTAGCTAGCTAGCTAGAACAAATTAAATAAACCGTCCCTCTCCTTTATCTTTTTCACTCTCTCTCTTCAACTTTAATAATTTCCTATTGTTGTGAATCTCCACCATAAACCGCCCAAACTTTATCAAAAGAAAGAAAGATCAGACACTATGGATTTCTCATCAGTCTATCAAGATCCTCCAAATTGGGAACAACATGTAAGTTTTTCCTTTAACTTCTTAATTTCTCTCAACTTATATATCCAGTCTTTACAAAAAGAGCTATATAAATATTCTAGCCCTTTAAATTATCTTAAATGATGTTGAATATACCGCATATTAATTTGATTTCTTGCTTTACTAATTAACTCACAGCAAGTTGGAAAAAACCCTCAAGTTCCACCCCCTATGCCGCCACCTCCCACCGCCTTAAGCCGCCCAGGAGCTTGGTTAACAAAGCTACCGCCGTCAGAATCAGCACAGAAATGCCCGCGATGCGAATCAACCAATACCAAGTTTTGCTACTTCAATAATTACAGCCTGTCACAGCCCCGCCACTTTTGCAAGACGTGCCGGCGCTACTGGACTAGAGGCGGCGCCTTGAGGAGCGTACCGGTCGGCGGCGGTTGCCGGAGGAATAAGAAAACAAAACCTAGTACCAGATCAAAGTCTCCGGTTACAGGTGGCTCAACCAGTGGAATATCTACTAGTAGCTGCACTACAGCTGATAATTTAGGGCAATTACCATGTCCATTACCACAATATCCCTTTTTGCCCTCTCTACATCCTATTAATTTCCCCTATGGAGCTCCTCCGGATATTGGCTTGCCTTTCGGTGGAGTTCAGGCCGCTCCGGTGGCCGTGAAAGGCGGTGAAGCCGGTGGATTTGCTGAGCAGTGGAGGCAGCAGCAATTTCCTTTCTTGGCTGGATTGGAATTACCCTCAGCTGGAATGTGCCAATTTCAAAATGAAGTGAAATTCGAAGAAAATGAAGGACTGAATTTGCCAAAGAATTTATTAGGGAATGATCAGTATTGGAGTTCTAGCAATGCATGGACTGATCTCAATGGTTTCACTTCTTAACTAATTTCAAAAAAAAAAAAACCTACCCAATATCGGCCTAGTTGTTTTCCATGGGTTCCATCGGATATTTTAACTATAATCCTCCTTAACTTGCAGCTTCAATTTCAACCCCAAGTGTATAAGAATGTGAATGAGTGTGGGGCATGATCAGCCAAATGAACTTGCATGATGCATGCTTTAGTATCTGCAGAAAACCCTAAGAATGGTAGGTTTTTTTGTTTCAATTTTTTATGCCTTGTTTATTTTTTCTAGTATTGTATGACTTATCCACTTTTATTTGAGAAGTAGGCCGTCGGCGAAATTGTTCATGGATCAATTTGTTAACCGATACGAAGAGCTAAAACAATGATGCATTGCATGTACTGAGACAATGTGGTGCTAATGAAGAGCAATTTGTTGGAAATCCACATTTTCATTGAAACTAAGGCAAATTAACCTGTGGCGTTGTAGCCAAATTTTTTTTTTTTGGAAGGGTCCAAGAATTTTTTTAACAACATAATATATATTCATCACTACAAAGTAAAGTTTCACTATTACAAAACATAGTTTTACTAAAACAAAGATAATAGTAATAGAATTTACTTTGACAAATAAAGACAAGAAAACATAGCAAAAAAAAAAGTCTTTTAGAACATATCAAAGCTTACAAAATTGGGAGGACAATAGAATACTCCCTCCGTCCCAAAATAAACGTCTTAATTGGTTTTGACACGCTAATTAATAATTTTTTCACCTAAATTACCCTTTTTGATTACTTATTAATTGAAATATTTTTTCAAATTTTTATGATCCAAATAATTACTCTTTTACTTTTTTATGATCTAAATAATTACTCATTCGGTCTTTTCTATGCCATTTAGTTCTCCAGATACATTTTTTTAACTCTCACATTTTCAATAAGTATATTAAATAGATTATGAGAGTCAAAGAGGAAGAATATGATAAATATAGTTACCCTAATAATTACTTTTTTCTATGTCATTCAATAGATTATGATAGTATATAAGGGAAAGAATATGATAAATATGAGACAGAAGGAGTACATAATAAATAAACAAGTGAGCATTATAAAATTTTCAATTCTTGGGTTGGGGGGGGGGGGGGGGGGGGTCCCATCCATCCCTCAAGTAGCTTCGTCCCTGAATACATCGTTAATTTTAGTCCAATTCAATCTGATGATAATCATAAACTTCTTATCGGATCGATCCAGATTCCATGAAATCATGAACATATATCTCCTCAACTTTCCATCTTTCAAGCTTATAGGAGTTACTTGCATTTCTATACCAAGGGAGTTGCATTCGTTGGCCCTCGATCTTGTGTAATACAATTTCATGTCTAATACTATACAAAATGCATCTCATTCTCTTATATGCTTGACAAATGGTCATTTTCTTGATGTGTGAGTCAAGTGACTATATATATATAGACTAAAATGCAAAACTCTTTTGATATTTTCTCCATTGAGTTTGACTAATCAACAAATTACTCTATTAGGGCAAAATCGTAAAATTTAAGTTATATAATTAGCAGTGAAAATTTCAACACTTCACTAAATTATAAAATCAGGTATAATATCTCCACAAAATGATAAACTTGTGATATACTTTTGTATATTTTGGTCTAATATAATATGTGCGCTCTCTCTTTCTTATCTTCTTAGTTATGACAAGTATTCAAAGTTGAAGCAAGTCGAGAGGAGTTGCATGGCATCTTCATGCAAGGTAGTAAGGCTCTTGAGCTTAGCATGCAATTAATAACATCAAGTCTAGGGAGACATATTTTTAGTGACATTCTAGTGATCTTTTTTTTTTTTGGATTTTTTTAAGAAAACCTCCTAAAAAATGTATAGTATTTATTCCAACTGAAATTTTTATAGAAAACAGTGTTTTAGGTTTAATTTAGATAAATACAAGAAACAGTGTTTTACAAACTGTATAGACCCTGTTTCTTTTATGTATTTAAGTTATACCTAAAATATTATTTTTTGTAAAAATTCCAGTTAAAATAAATACTATACATTTTTTGAAAAGTACTTTAAAAAAAACCAAAAAAAAAAAAAGAGTCACTAGAATGTCCCTCAAAAAATGTTGCCCTAGAAGGACTCCAATTAATAATAATAAGTTCCATTTCCGTCCAGGCAGTCAGTGATGTGTAATTGTTGCCAGTCACACTCCATGTTTGTCTAAGAATATCTAGTACTAGCTAGCTTAAATACAGAACTAACTGACAGCTAGACTGAATGAATTCATTGTAGGATCAGTACTAAGTACTCTCCCATACCCTGCAGCTCTCCTATATGTCCATCACACAATGAAACATATTTTTCAGATTTCTTTTTATAGGCCAACACCACCAAGTAACTTCATTCATGGTGTCCTCCCCAATTTTTTTCAGTGGATTAGTATTGGAAGAAATTAATAGTTATGTTCCAACCATGCTTTGAATTTGTACTTAATTCTGTTCCGAAATTAAAAATATATTTTTTATTTTTTTTTCTTAGTTATGCTATCACTACTATACTTCTCATATTGTTAAGAATTTTTTTGAGAAAATGGTTATATATATATATATATATATATAATTCCAACCATGCTTTGAATTTGTACTTAATTCTGTTCCGAAATTAAAAAAATATATTTTTTTTCTTAGTTATGTTATCACTACTATACTTCTCATATTGTTAAGATTTTTTTTGAGAAAATGGTTTTATATATATATATATATATATATAATTTGTCATTTTATAAATATATATTTAATTTTGGAATGTAGAGATTAATAAAGAAGGAAAGCTGAAACGAAGCAGTGTGATTAATAATGCAATTGTACTAACATCGTCAGTCTCTTTAATCAGTTTTATGACAATCCCAAATTCCCAGATACCTATATGTCTAGTATCTTTTGAGGCTTTTACCTCTGGTTAGTTATTTTTCACCCCAACCTCTAGGATATATATATATATATATATATATATATATATATATATATATATAGAGAGAGAGAGAGAGAGAGAGAGAGAGAGATTATTTATTTTTAAAATGATTTTGCAATTATAAGAGGATAGTTCTCTTTCGGTGTTGGTGTATTGTATTGAAGTGTCTGAGTGTGGGTAGCAGAGATGGAGGAGGGAGCAAATTAGGATAAACTCCAAAATGTCAGTCAAAACCATGCCTACCTTGCCTTCTAGAATGATTCTGTTGGTGAAATTTAAGGTAAGGCCAAACTCTACAACTTCATGTGAATAGATAAGGAGTACCTACTCATGACTCCCTTTCAATTTGATTGTCACATTTTATTTTTATTTATAATGTTTCAAACTATACAAATTAAAATATAAGAAAATATTGTATAATGTTTATCCAAGTAACCAAAATAATATATATGGTTAATCATACATAGTATATATTTACTATGAATTAATCCAAACGAGGCATACAACATTATCATTGAAAATAAGAAGGAACGATCAAGATTACAAACTGCAAATTGACGTTCGCTACTATTAGTAGCGGACGGTAAAAAAATCGCATATTATCCGCTACTAATAGTAATAAACGTCAATCAAAATAAGGGTTTCACTTTATTTTAGGGTTTAAGATTTCTTATGGGACTGAGCAATGAACTAAATTAGAGCCGAAACCGCACCAAAAATCTCACAAACAGAACCAATTAAAACCGCATCAACGGTTTCGGCGTATGTTGCGATTTTAGGTGGGTTAAATAACCAAATTTACGGTTCCGGTTTAGTTACTAGCCAAAATTGCAAGCATAAAACCGAAAACGCACCATGCATGTGAAGGCCCCTTTTCTTGGGTTTTTATGTACTTTGAGTTTTAAGCATGACTTGACCTTGTTTTTTGATTTCTGGAAGAGTGAGTGATTGAATGAGCCCATTTGCTTAACCCATTGCCCGTAGGCTTCTTCTTCAGAACTAGTTATCGGCAACCCATTAAACCTGTTGGGATGTGATGAATAATTTGTGCATCTGAATAGTAGCAAAATCCACAGGAGGAGCAGCTTCAATATCATTGTAAACGCCATCATCTATCTAGCTTATTATGTATTTAGGTGTGGAGTACTTAAAAGTGAGATGATATGAGTTCTTGGAATGGCAGCTGCTGATATGGTCTTAAAAATAATTAGAAGGCAGGGAAAGAAAATGAGGTAATTAAGCAGAGGGTGTGGCTTATGGTATGTATGTTAGACTATTTGAGGTAAGAATATAAGATAGAATTTCATTCTATCTCCAGTATATATGTTTAATTTTTGGGAAAATAGATAAACCTTCTTGCTTGTTATCGAATATATGGTCTTCGTTATTTTATATAGTGTATGTTTTACATCATCATTCCTTTATTATAAACTAAATTTTTTTTATGTGTTTCACTGTTATTTGATTTGATGGTGAATTTGACATGTTTGACAGAAAGAGCTTTGGTTATAGGCTTGATATAATTCCCATTGCCCACTCTGTCAATAATTTAATTGCTCGATGTGAGCTCCGTGTTAAATTCTATTGAAAGCTTAAACCTTTTTGTTGTTTCAATCTGTTTTGAAACCGAAACTGCACCAAATAAAACCGCACCGCACCGATCAGAAGCAGTTTCATGTGCGGTTTTAAATTTGTCAAACCGCACCTAAGCGGTTTCATGTTTTGGTGTATGTGTCGATATATGGATGGATGTTATATTGTTGTGCATGTATTGGGATTATACAAAACTTGGTTGGAAGTTTATATATATACTGTCTGTTGTGTGTTGAGATATAAAACAGGTACAGTTTTTTGGGAAATCCAGAAAACAGGAATTTTATTTTTATTTTCCCAAGAATTTTACTCCCATTTATTAGTAGTTTTCAACTTCCCATAAAAAAATAGTGATGAAATTTTATACAAATTTTAATTATTACTCCATCCACCCCTTTATATCTGACATTCTAGAGATTTTCACATAGATTAAGAATAGATGCATTTTTACTATTTTACCCTTAATTAATACTTTGATCTCATTTAATTCTCCATTGACACCAAACTTGATTTCACATTTTCTCTCCTAATTAAGGACGTTTCACATCCTGATAAAAAAAATTACTTCTCCGCCAAAAGGTTTGTTTCTGCCAATTTTTTTCCTGCCAATTTTTTTCTCCTGCTAAACACAACTAAAAGAGGCATATGCAGCATAATGGATTTTATTCTCAATAGACTTCAAACGAGATTGCAATTTTGAACTTCTAAGGATTATTTTGATCGTTACTTTAGCATAGCTCCACGACATAGAAATGGAGCTCCTTTATTTGAAATCGATCTCAATGTCGATTTTGTTGATCATAGAGATAAAGAAGATGAAGAAGAAATTTAATCGTTTGCTTTTAACAATGAAGCAGAGGAATCAATTTTTCATTCGCTTGATCTTAACAATGAAGCAGAGGAATCAATTTTTCATTCGTTTGATCTTAACAATGAAGCAGAAATCGGTTTTTGATGATGAAGTGGCTATGGAACATGATGAACTGGATATGGAAGATGATGAAGTGCCAATTGAAGATGATGAACACATGGAAGTAGGATCGCAATTGCAATAAACAAACTTCAATCCGGGTATTGTATTTTCTTCTTTTAATCTGAACAGAGTCAACATTTTTTTAGGCTGTTAGGGGTACAGGGGTGGTGCTTTTCTTCACTAAAGAGTTCTGCTGGGAATAATATTGTTGAAAGAAGCAGCTCTTCCATTTCTCCAGTATTTGCTTGATGGCCCATCTACAGTCTTCTGAGTGGCTAATAACATATTATCAAACAAGACATAAAAAACAATTTTGACACACGAATTCTATATAACAAATTTAACCAACCATGTAAGGAACACTTACCGGTGATAGAGTGAACAGTGGTTGTAACGTCCCCAAAATTCATACAAAATAATTCTCATTCTCGATCGTTAGCAATACAACTTTATTCTAACATTACATCATTATTCAATATTAAAATCACTAAAAATGCAGAATATTTAAAACTTTCATATATTTCCTTCTTTATTGCCCTGAATCTCAACCTTTATCATTACATGTCTGATTCAAATTTTTTACATGAATCGTTACATCGAAGTTACTATACAAAGTCTTACATCACAAAGCAATATCCATTATACATCGGATAGCTCAACTTTACAACTCCACAATTATGTTACAATCAAAATATTAAATGCATTTAACATAAGTAATCTTCTTGAATATTGATCTCTATAATTCAAATAGCACGTATCATTACCTTGAAACCTTGACCTGCAAAAATAGTTATTTGCAAGAGTGAGCTCGACAGCTCAGCACGATCTAACAGCTTTCATGCATCACGTAGCACATAAATAACTTGCTCATCTTATACATCATAATCATTAGACTAATATATCATGCATGCTTCAATTCATATAACAAGTAAAAAGATTGAGTTTCTTACTCAATCAATATTCTTTACACAATCAACGTAGTCACAAATTGACTTTAACATTTTATGCATACAACATATATAACATATCATGCTCTTTGTAATACAATTTAAAACAGTTTATCATCAAGTTCACATAGAAAATAGGAACTGAAAGACTTGCCTGGCTCGTAGATTACCATTTAACAAAAAACAACATATAATAATTTGCACTTCATGAATCCTACACAACGTATTATCATACGTATCAATTATTAGTCACCTAGCAACGCTTAGCAAACGTCTAAGTAATTTCTACTTTACACTTTAAAATTCTCTTCCATTTATTTGTTTAACACACACTGTCAAACTTATATGTATAATTAATAATATAAATTAATTATCACATAACTAATTCTCATAATTAATTAACCCATTTAGGTTAACTCATTCCTCTTTAACTAATAGGTTTAACAATTAGTTATCACATAGTTAATCACATCACATGATCATATTACATCTTCATATAATTAATCAACTAATAATTAAATTATAATTAAATAAATTATAATTTAAATTACACATTCTCAATTATAATTAATCGAATTATAATTGTAATTTATATTAATTAAATTATAATTAAACAAATTATAATTTAAATTAAATATTTATTAATCAAACTCCATTTATGCATTTATATTAATTAAATTATAATTAAAAAATTATAATTTAAATTAAACAGTTACTTTGATTATAATTAATCAATTTCAATCCATGCACTCATTAAATTTTAATTAAAATGAATTATAATTTAAATTACACATTTACCTTAATTAAAATTACTCAAACTATATTCATAATAATTTAACAAGTTATAATTGAAATTAAACATTAACTGTAATTACAATTATTGAAATTATAATCACACATTATATTTTATTAATATAATTCATTACTATTATTTAGCATTTTAAGGTATGCCTAACATGTCATCAAATTTAACACATTGGGTTAACTTTTTATGATTTAAACAAAGCTGCACAAAACAAACCAAGTTTTCTTTTCTGCACACCCTCGCCGGGGCAGGGGTTCTATACCTTGTAAAGCTCGCTGGGGCGGGCCCCCTGTAGCAGCTCAATTTTGGTTCGCGAATTGTGTAGAGAAAAAGCCAATTTAGCTTGTTTCTCCACACCAAATTCTGATTCCAGTCAACATAATTTATATCAATTTTATAGAAAATATAAATTCTAAGTTTCTAACATGTTTTAATATATTTAATAATCAAAACACATAATCAAAACTCTTAATTTTGAAAATTTTGTATAAAAATTATTTTTCAGTGTTCTTGATAAAATTGAACTCTGAAAGTTTATTTCTCAATCAAAACACACAATTCAAATCACATTGAATCCGTTTATAAACATGTTATCATTATCTAATATCAATTTACCCAATGATTATCAATCAAACACAAATTTTGATTTTTAAAGACCAATTAACAAAAAACTTATTTCGTTGTAACTTTTTGATGAACATGAATTTTTCATGTTCATCATATACACATGAAGTAAACATCCTAACTAAGCATACAAATCAATTGTAAGCATATATGAATACAATTTATATATGAATTTCATGTTTATCTATATTTCCATGAAAACTTATTTTTACAGAGAACAAGAACATGAATAACATCAAACATGATTTTTGAAATACAAGAGTTAGAATTATGCCCTTGATGCTTAGTGAGGAAGATGATGATGAGGTTTAACAAGGACTTTCTCTCAAAGCCTTCCTCATTTCATCATCTTCTTCTCTCTTCCTTTCTCTCTAACTTTTCTTTTCTTTTCTTTCTCTGTATTTTTCTCTTCTTGTTTTAACACTAATAAAACTCTAACTCTTTTGTAATTCTAACTAACATAATATACATATAATATAATATACATATATTATACATATAAAACATAAATATAAGATATATAACTTCCACTACATAATGGCCTTTATTAAATATAATAAGTACCATTAATATATAAGTTACAATTTGAATTTTAAATGCCCTAAGGCTTGTTTGGCAAAACAACTTATTTTTAAAAACAGGTTTTTAGTAGTTAAGATTCCGTTTGGCAAAACGGATTTAAAACAGTGCAAGGGATTTGTTTGGGAAAACGGTTTTAAAAACTCTTTTAATTCTTTTAATAAATCCTTTAACACATATTTTTAATGCTACACTTTAATTAATTAAATCTTAACATTCTAATTTAATTAATTAAAAGTTAACATCAATTAATCACATAACAATTGATAACAATTATAATTATTCGCTAATTATAATTTCATGTAACAATTACTACATAACTTCATCTAATTTAATTATCCCAATTAAATTAGAACTATAACATAAAATTATTACATATTAATTAAATTAAATATTTATTTAATTAATATATTACACTTAATTAGATTACTTCACAATAATCACACAAATTATTTATTTAAATCAATAAATAAATTAATTAAAATATTTATTTAATTCAATAAATATTAAAATTTGTATATAAAATTTCCTTCACACTAAATCACATATTTCACAATATATAACACATATACACATACTCAAACTCGAAACATCTCATAATAAGAATTTTATTCATTAAATTCTCATTTATTAATTCTGAAAAATTCGGATTGTCACAGTGGTCATAAGACCCTCAACAATGTCAAACCTATCATTAATAACCTGCATAATTTAAAGAGAAAGGTACAATAATAGGCAGTGGGGAATTGTAGATACCTGATGCCAAAAACCTTAACTGGTTTCTCACCAAAGAGAAGGGTGTTTTCGTCCTTAACCTTAAGCTCATGATTTAGAAGCCACCATTGAATAATTTTAAAGATTTAGTTGCTTTATGTGTTCTGATCCGCAACTTCAATTTGTTGTTTCTAACACACTTAAGTTTACTGCAGATGTTGAATTGTCATCAAGTCACCATACGAAGCTGAGAAATTTAAGGAATGATGAACGCCGAGCTATATATGATATGCTACAATAGAAAAGTGTTGATGGAAAATTGAAAAAAGAGACGACTAAATTGGTGGCATCATTATTTTCAATTAGTATTCGTACCGTTCAGCGGATTTGGAAAAAAGCAAAAGCTAATGACGGACATGTTGATGTTTCTCATAAAAGGACAAAAAATTATGGTCGTAAGAGAATTCAGATTGACTTGGATCGATTTCGTGAGGTTCCTTTGCATCAACGAACAACTATTTGCTCTTTAGCTTATGCCATGAATATGAAAAAGAGCACTTTGTTTAGGCATGTACAAGACGGAGAAATACGGTGTCATACAAATGCTCTAAAACCTTTTCTGAAGGAAGAACATAAAATATCGAGGTTGCGATTCTACATATCAATGCTTGAGCAAAGTAGCATTCCACATGATCTTATATTCAATGGAATGTTTAATGTTATTCATATTGATGAGAAGTGGTTCAACATGACCAAGAAAATTAAAAAATTTTACTTGCTAGCAGATGAAGAAAATCTGATGCGATCATGTAAAAGCAAAAACTTCATTGGGAAAGTCATGTTTTTAGCTGCTATAGCGCGTCCAAGGTTTGATAATTAAGGAAACGAATTATTTTTAGGGAAAATTGGTCTTTTCCCCTTTGTTACCCAAGAACCGGCTAGAAGAAGTAGCATTAAAAGAGTTATTGGGACAATTGAAACAAAGCCTATAACTTCATTAACAAGAGAATTTATAAGGTCTTGCATGATAGAGAAGGTTCTATCTGCAATTAAAGAGAAATGGCCAAGAGAGGATTTTGGATATCCGATATATATTCAACAAGCAATGCAAGAACACGTATTAATTTGATCGATTCTGATTTTTGTTGATCTGCTATACAGGATGGGTTTGATATTAATTCGTTTGACATATCAACCTGCGAATTCTCCAGATTATAATGTTTTAGATCTTGGCTTTTTAAATGACATTAAACAATTACAGTACAAAGAGGCTCCAAGAAATGTTGATGAGCTATTACAAGCTGTGGTGAAGTCATTCGATGAGTATTCTACACGGAAGTCTAACCGCATAGTTCTATCATTGTAATCATGTATGATAGAAATCATAAAGGCAAAGGTCACAACAAATACAAAATTCCGCATATTAGAAAAAGAAATGTTTGAGAGACGAGGTGAACTTCCAACTCAGATGAAATGTGATCTTGAATTAGTACAAGAAGTTCAAAATTATTTGAATCAATTGGATGAAGGTATTTGTGATGAATTTTCTTTTACAATATCATTAATGTGGTATATGCTAAATCTGATGTGAATATATCTTGGTTGTGCAGATTAGCTGCTGATTGAGTTTATGGGGCATGAGTTGAGGATTTTTCTATTTTTGCCTGAATCTGAGCCTATTTTTGTGTTGAGTAGATTAGCTGAGCCTACTGATGAAGGCAGATTAGCTGTTGATTGAGTTTGCTACTTTCTGTGTTGGTCGGAGTAAGTTTTCTATTTTACATATGTGCTTGCATTTATGTTTTATATACATTTCCCGTTATAGAAAATTGATATTCCTAAAATACTTGATTATTTTTGTGATGTTATGGCAAAGGTATCTACTCTGGCAGGTTGTTAAATTTTGTGATCTGATGCACATGAATAATGTTTCAATAATTTCAAATACTTTGGTGTAAAAGGAATTTTGGAATTTGTTCTTGTTTATCCTTATCCCTGATCCTTAGCTATCAGAGACATAACAACTACATTTCTATTTTATTTGTGAGGCCTTGCTAATATTGATGGTTTTCTTAGAAATGCATGATTTGCTTGCTTAGCTATTTTTGGTTCCTAATCACTTGCTTTGTTTGAATGGGAATCCTCAGTTTTCTTGGACTTGGTTTATGTCTGATTCCATTGAAACTGCTACTGCAGGCATATTGTGATTTCTTTGAGTTTGTTAGCTGTTGTGGATATATTGTGGACATAGGTAGTTAGAGAAGCTGTTGAGCATGGGCTTCAACTTCCTGCATTAGAATATCACCACAAAAAATGATGCGGGATATACATGCTTTATGGTGCTTTATCATAGTGTGCACAAAAATTTTGAAAATCTGCTAGAGAAACTGTAATTTGGGTTCTACATACTAGATCAAGTGCTTTTGGTCACAATAATTTTGGTTTAATGAATGTTTCTTTATGTGTTGCTTAATTTTGATTCATTCTAGTGAATTTTCAAGACATACATTCTGTTCAATCTACTACCTTTATCATAGTGTGCTGGAGTTAAAAATCTGTTGAAGTAAATTTATGCAGAAAAATCTTGGAGCATGTGATTCTTGGAATTGGGTGCGCTGTGCCACTTAACCAGTTTCAGATGACAGTAGAAGAATGGTTTTCTGAAAAGCTATGGCTTAAGCTGTTTCCACAAATTTCATCTCATAAAATGTAGAAGCAAGTTTGTTGGATAAAACAGTACCTGTCTTGAGTACAAGTGGAACTTCCTGCGTTCTTTCTTTATTCATAATTAATTTTTGATCATAAATTATGCTCGGTAGACTGTTGGTGTTAATGTTCTTCTTAAAAGTAGCAAAATGAATCATTAATTTTATTCTTGAAATTACTTGAGTTAGGAGTCATTTGATGAAACAAGTTTCATAAGTTTCTTAATTTCACAATTTTTGAATGGTGTTCTCTAAACAACAAAACCAAGAGCATCATTAGCTGATTATTTACACGAGTAGAATTAGTAGGAATAATTTGTTATCTTACATAAATTTTATGTGTTTTATTGCGTCTCTTTTTTGGTTGTGCAGTACTATTATTTCAAAATCCATTGATTTACTTTTCAGGACAAGTGTGATTTCTGATATACGAAAACTAGTTTAAGCTTTAGATTACAGCAGGAGCTCTAAAAATTGGCCCAATAGACATTATAAAGTCAGAAATATGATGTGTAGAATAAAAGTCAGAAATATCTGCATTATGTAGAAATGTTCCCATTAAATGACTACTACTTTACTCGACTGTAATGAAGGACTCCTCTGCTAAAGGGCCAAAGATTGCAGATACGTGTAAGAATCCTGATGTTTATTTAAATGCTTTAAGAGGAATTACAATGTGATAACCCTGAACCAATAAGCTACTTTCCCATGGTAACATTCAAGTAGCTTTCAAGGATAGCAGCATAGTGTCCTCAAATGTCAAAGTTTTTCCTCATTTGCCTACAGAAATAATGGATTCTTTGTTCTATATTAAGAATGGCCAAACTTAAATAATGGTTCCATTTTTCTGGTCCAAAAAAGGGAAGTTATTACTTCTCTAAACAAAATGCAGAAATAATATGAATTACAGGCTTGAAGAAAAAATATGAATTTGTTTTATTTGGATTAAACTCGAATAACTCGAGCTACAAATAAATAAAATCCTAATTTAAAAAAAAAAGTGACAGAGAAGGCAAAACTATCATCCACTAAATGATGATTTTTAACAAACGGAGAGTTCATTCAAAAATTTAACATAACAACTGACATGGTTAATAAAAGTTTGGAAGATACACATTCAACATAATCCTTACTACTTTTTGCAATTCTTCTTCTTCTAAAGCTTCTTCCCCTTCATCTGGAAATTTGTTCAAATCAAATCCTCCATGCTCCTTCAAATCAAGGAGCAAAGCTTCTTCCCCTTCATCTAAAAATTTGTTCAAATCAAATCCTATAGGTTCATTCAAATCAACGAGCAAATCTTCTTCCCCTTCATCTGGAAATTTGTTCAAATCAACGAGCAAAGCTTCGAACTCAGACTTCACGAAATCTCCATCATTCTTCATCTTCAACTCTAATTTCTTCTTTTCGAATTCAAACTCCATAAATTCTTCATCCTTCATCTTCAATGAAACATATGGTTTGCTCTCAACTAGTGAAACTATAGTTTTATCGTAAAAGATATTCTCACCTGATAACTTTATCATTGCAGTAGAGTTTTGAAGGTTTCTCATAAATGTATCCTTGGAAATCAAATAATAGAATTTGAACTGTCTTTTGAAAACATAGAAAATAACCATTAATGGCGATGGAGAAGGAAGGGTAGAGAAGGAAAACAAATAGGCAAAATATTCTTGGTTTTGTAGAACGTCAAATATTTTTGGAAGAAAAAAGCACTCTAAAACGTCAGATATAAAGGGATGGAGGGAGTACTTAGCAAAAGCGCGTACCTATCTTGTAGCCATCAAACTCAAGAAATTAATATGAATTCCAATAAAAAACTTGAAGGAAGAAGAAAACCCAACACTTGAACAGTTTCAGGATTGGTATTTACGTAGAATGGAATAATTTTACTGTGGTAGGCTGAGAAATGCATATAAATGAGTGGTGAGTGACCTGTAACAATGGCAGTGAGACCAGAGCCATCGATTCCATCGGTGACTTCCTCGGCTGTTGAAGAGTGTGAGAACCCAGATGCTCCCTTTCTGCTAAAAACCCACATCATTAATTTTCTCTCTGTGTCGGCCGGAAAGAAGAGATGAATGATGGAGTCACCAATATGAAACAAACCTCTTCGATCTTCCCAATACCCATTAATTTATCAGTCATGCTACAGAAGAGTGTACAAGCACTTTCACAAAAGAGGCAAGATTTTAGGTGAAGTAAAAATCAAGTGAGAGAGCTTAGCAACAAAAAAGAAATGTTAGAAAAATACAAAAGAGAGAGAGAGGTGGTGAGCTCTTAGTATATGTAATGTGAGTTTACACTTTGGTGAAAAAGAAAAATTAGAAAATTTTAAGGTCTGTATGTATAATTCTTTTGTTTTTGAACATCTTAACACTATAAGAAAATGGTTTAACAGCGACCAACACTATCAGCGACCGCACTGTCCGATCGCTAATACTAGTAATAGCGACCGATATGAGCGACTGTGGCTGAATTCCATCGCTAGATAATATCAGCGACCGCATGTGGTTGCTAAGCAGTCGCTGGTATAAATTTGCCGCCCAAAAATTGGCGTGAAATGTTACCGCGTAGTTTTTTGGCGACCAGTCACAATCAGCGACCGGTTTACGGTCACTAATATGTCCACGTCATTAAAAAACCAGCGACAATAAACGGTCGCTGATGGCGGTCGTGAATCTATTTCATTGTAACCAGTATCAAATCGTCACTCTCGACACAGAAGAAGGAAAAAAAGAAGGAGAATAGAAGATGGAGAAGAGAGAGAAGGGAGAGGAGAGAAGAGGGGAACGCCGCCGCCACTGCCACCGCCGCCTTCACAGATATCTTGCATTAGGTAATAATTATATAATTAATTCTCCCGTTTATATATCATACACATAAATATGATTATTTGGTTTGTGGTATTTGATTTAATTGTTCCATCAAAACACTATTTAGTGTGCTTGGATTGGGTTGATTTTGTTTCAAATTCTGTTGTGAATTGTGTTTTTGATCTTCATTCTGCTACATTTATGTGGTTTTGGGTTAACATGTTTCAAACTATGGAACAATTTCCAAAAACTTTGAGGCATTCCTAAATCCATTTTGAAGATAAATGGCGAAAATAGATTTTGGGGAGGAGAAATGTAATAGTCTCATCTGGGAAAAATTAAAGAAGAAGAACTAGAATGAAACAAATAATAATATAGAGATTGAGAGAATGGAAGAAACTGATGTAGAACCCAAGGAAGAAATTAAAAGCTTTTAAGCCTTTAACATAATTCTTGTTGCCAACTGTGATGGGTTCTCTTATTCATTACCATTAATGGCATCAAATTTAACTACAGTTAAAGATATAAACACGAAAAATTGGTTTTAAAAAATAAACAAAAGTCAAACTTCAAAAATTGGTTGTTAGGCGTGGGTTTCTAAATTTTAGTAACTGCAATTTCGGTTACAATTTTTTCTTTGGGTCATGTGTTTGGGGCTACGCATTAACTAGAACTCTTCCTAATGGTAAAATCAGTAGAGCAAAACTATCTCATTTGGGTCAGTTTTGGACTACTAAATGAAGTATATTACAAGTATCTCATTTGTTTAGTTCAAGATGATCTGTGCAGTTTTCAAAAGAGAACTAAAACTACCAAGTCATATGCTTACAAGTATGTCATATGCTTACAAGTATGCTTAAATGTAAGTCATATGCTTAAACTGACTTACATTTAAATTGACCCTAAACTATTAAGTCATATGATTACAAGTATGCATAGTATGCTTAAATGTAAGTTATACGCTTGCAATAATGCTCAACTATACTTACAAGTATGCTTAAATGTAAGTCATATGCTTATAAGTATGTTCAAGTCATATGCTTATAAGTATGCTTAGAGAGCTTGACCATGCTATACATTAATAAGCTCATGTTGTCTGTAGTAGGTACCGTGGTATCATGGACCTCTATTTAGACCGTAGTTGGATGAGACGATGAAAGTCAAGTGCCTAGATAGGTGCTACAGCTGAATTTAGAGCCGGTTGCCAAGTGTTATTGGAGTATGCGTATAGTCACCCGGAATGTGTGAATGGTCAGAACAAGATAAGATGCCCTTGTTTGAAGTGTAAGAATGTAAATTATATGGACAGAGACGTGGAAAACTATTATTTACTTGTTTTTGGGTTCATAAAAAATTACGAAGAATGCTGGTGGGCACATGGGCAGAGAAGAGATGGTGGCATCACAGAAATACACAATCCAGGAAGCAGTACTCATCGTATGAATGAAATGGTTCATGATATTGCAGGGCCATATTTTGATTGGGAACAAGGCAGAGAACAACCTATAAATTCTGATGCCAAAGCCTTCTTTAAGTTGTTAGACGAGGGTAGCGAGCCATTGTGGCATGGTTGCACCAAACACACTACATTGTCTGCAGTGGCGACATTACTTAACATCAAGGCTGATCACAACATGAGTCATGAGCGTTTTGAGTTGCTCTTGAAGGCCATGAAGAGTATGTTGCCTGACGGTGAGAAATTACCTGATAACTATTACTATTGTAAGAATATGGTGAAGAAGTTGGGTCTTGGATACAAAAAGATCGATGCATGTCCCAACGATTTCATGTTGTTTTATAAGGAAAATGAACAGATGACCCGGTGCACGTTTTGCAGTCATGATCGATTTAGGCCTAATAAAGAGGGTGTGACTACAAAAAAATCAACTATACCATTTAAGATTTTAAGGTATTTTCCAATTACACATCGGCTAAAAAGATTGTACATGTCTTCAAAAATAGCTGAGCATATGAGTTGGCATACGAAATCTCCAGCTAAAGATGGAGAACTAAATCATCCTACAGATGGGAAGGCTTGGAAAGATTTCAACTTAGCACATTCTGGGTTTGCATTGGAACCTATAAATGTGAGGCTTTGGATTGTCCACTGATGGTTTCAACCCGTTCGCCCACTCAGCTGTTCCGTTCTTCTGCTGGCTTGTGATTGTTACTCCGTACAACTTACCTGCTTGGATGTGTATGAAACAACCATACTTGTTTCAGTCACTCGTAATTCCTGGTCCCAAGAGTCCTGGAAAGAACTTAGATGTTTACTTGAGACCTCTTATAGACGAGTTGAAGGTATTGTGGGAGGATAGAGTACAGACTTGAGATAATGCAACGAAAACAAATTTCAACCTTAGGGCATCGGTTATGTGGACTATAAGTGACTTCCCAGCTTATGGTATGTTAGCTGGATGGAGTACACACGAAAAGTTGGCTTGTCTGTATTGTATGGAGTATACAAAGTCTTTCAATCTATCTAAAGGTCGAAAGCCTTGATGGTTTGACTGTCATCGTCGGTTCTTACCGGTAGATCACCCTTTTTGAAAAAATACAGAACACTTCAGAAAAGAGAAAGTAGACAATGATATGCCTGCATCGCGATTGTCGGGAACGAAGATGCGAGATCGTGTTATGAGATTGTCGGTAATCCTATTTGGTAAGATTGATGCCACAAATATAATCAATGGGTTTGGCGAATCTCATAACTAGGTTCGGAGAAGCATCTTTTGGTAATTGCCTTATTGGTCTACAAATTTAATTCGTCATAATCTAGATGTGATGTTATTATTTAGAATTTAATAGTTATTTTTAACTATTTAATTGTTAACCTGCTGACAGGATACTTATAAGTGCTTATTGAACGAGCGTTATCTTAAAGGTACTCCACGTCCGGTGATTGATCAAGAGCTGTGGGAGAGGGCGTCAGTTGTGAAGAAGAACTACGTCAAAGCCCAAGGACAACGACTCCCAACCATCAGTGGCACAGGCAGCCCTGCTATCCAGTCTACACAGTCATCGACCCATCAAGCTCATCACACTCCTGCTGACTGTATGAGAGTGATCTGTCGAGATAGTGGTCTTCTTCGTCTACTGGGCGGACATTTGGCGGCTCTGAGTCATGATGAGTTAGCTGCTGCAGTGGCGGCAGTAGCATCATCACAGCAAGAGGATGGCGACGAGGTAATCTTAGTATTTATATTACAATCAAATTAATTAGTCACTTATATATATACACATATATTATTGTTGTGTTTAATTTGTTGTATATTGTCGTAATATCAGTATCAACATACATACTATATATGTAACTTGTTTTATTATTTTGTTAATTACAGTGTGATCAACAAGAAACTAATTTGGACGATGATTCATGACGGCCGACCTATAGCTAGTCTTGTTGTATAGCTATTTATGAGCCTTGTACTTTTATATTCATTCTTTGGATGACTGTATCTTACTTACATATTAGATTTGTATATATTTCTTTATTCATATTAATTTTTTAATGTTTATATAGTTTATATTGTTTTGGTGTATGTGTCGGTATATGGATGGATGTTATTTTGTTGTGCATATGTTGGGATTATATAAATCTTGGTTGGAAGTTTATATATATTGTCTGTTGTATGTTGTGATATAAAACAGGTACAGTTTTTCGGGAAATCCAAAAAACAGGAAAATTATTTTATTTTTTTTATACATCAGCGACCGCTGGCCGTCGCTAACACATATTAGCGACAGCTAATTAGATCAGGGAGTTAGCGACCGGTTTCGGTCGCTGATGGCGGTTGCTGACACGTGGCTCACGTCAGTCTTTCAACCCTAACCATGTTGACTCAGCTTAGCGATGGCACCGGTCGCTCATAGCGGTCGCAGGTATGTCGGTCGCTAATAGCGGTGGCGGATGAACATTCCAGCGATCAGATTTTATACGACGACTATCGGCGATCGAGTTTGGTCACTGATAATCAGCTGCGACCGTATGTGGTTATGGATATGCGGTCGTTGATATGCCTTTTACTTGTAGTGTAATGAACACACACACACACATTTATATATATATATATATATATATATATATATATATATATATAAATGTGTGTGACCATTTTTTTTGCAAACGATTTCCTTTCTAATTGATAAATTTAGATGAAAAAGTAATTATTTTCACAAGTTTTATTATACTAAATGACATTTTATATTTTATCATCTTTTTAAAACAATTTTTTTTTATACTTTAGACCATTTTTTAAAGAATGAAAAGATATTAACTAAACGCTCAATAAATTTAGAAACTAAATGTGAAATAAAATATATTTTTTGTGAATGAAAAAGAAAACACAGCATTTTACTCTTTTTTATTTATTTATTGTAATTAAAATTTTTCACTATTTTTCAAATACAGTGTTATAGTTAAGGGTAAGAAAGTTGTAGATAATATACATGTAACTATGTATGTATACACGAGATGGGATGGGGTGGGGTGGGTGGTAATACTGCATAAGATTAAAAGGAAGGAAGGAAGCCAGAATAGAGTAGGCATAGGCGTGGTTTAGGTAGTAGGGGTATGACTATTTGGATCATAATATTTGTTTCACTGATATCTCTTGTGATGATAAAAATTGGAATTGGAGATATACTGATACCCAATTGGATTAATGTCAGAGTCCCATTTAATGCATGTTTACGCTCCTCTGTACCCAATCTGTGGCGGCGAATTATGCGGACAAACTCCTCTGCACGCTCTGATCCGTTTTGCTAATAGTAATACTACTTTGCACCCTCTACATTATACTTTGCTTATATTTATTTATTTGATAATATTTTTTTTCATAATTGATATTGTAAAAATAATCAAATATTATATATTATTTAAAATATTAAATATCGTTAAAACAATTACTAAATATATATTTAATTTTATAATATCATTTTGTTGTCATAATATCAATAATTTTATGTTAACTCTCGCAATATTAAAATAGTAAGCCTTTTCTCCCTGTTATTATGGGGAACATGCATAAATGAGAAGATAGAGAAATTGAGGGGCTATAGTCATATATATATATATATTATTACCTCCATTCCATAATAATTGACTTTTTAGAAATAAAATTTTGTTCTAATTTATTTGTCGTTTACAACTTTCTAAGAGAATAAATTATTTATTTTTCTATATCACCCCTATCTTTTCTTACTGCCCTAAGAATTTTACTCCCTTGTATTAGTAGTTTTTAACTTCCCATAAAAAAATAGTGATGAAATTTTATACAAATTTTAATTATTACTCCCTCCATCCCTTTATATCTAACGTTCTAGAGATTTTCACATAGATTAAGAATAGATACAGTTTTACTATTTTACCATTAATTAATACTTTGATCTTATTTAATTCTCCATTGACACCAGACTTGATTACACATTTTTTCTCCTAATTAAGGACGTTTCACAAGCTGATAAAAAAAATTTATCTCTCCGCCAAAAGGTTTGTTTCCGCCAAATTTTTTTCTGCCAAATTGTTTCTCCAGCTAAACACAACTATAAGAGGCATATGCGGCATAATGGATTTTATTCCCAATAGACTTCAAACGAGATTGCAATTTTGAACTTCTAATGATTTTGATCGTTACTTTGACATGGCTCCACGACAGAGAAATTGAGCTCCTTTATCTGAAATCGATCTCAATGTCGATTTTGTTGATCATAGAGATAAAGAAGATGAAGAAGAAATTTATTCATTTGATTTTAACAATGAAGCAGAGGAATCAATTTTTCATTCGTTTGATCTTAACAATGAAGCAGAGGAATCAATTTTTCATTCGTTTGAACTTAACAATGAAGTAGAGGAATCCGTTTTTGATGATGAAGTGGCTATGGAAGATGATGAACTGGATATGGAAGATGATGAAATGCCAATAGAAGATGATGAACACATGGAAGTAGGATCGCAATTGTAACAAACAAACTTCAATCCGAGTATTGTACTTTCTTTTTTCAATCTGAACAGAGTCAACATTTTTTTAGGTTGTTAGCGGTACAGGGGTGGTGCTTTTCTTAACTAAAGAGTGCTGCTAAGAATAATCATAATGAAAGAAGCAGCTCTTCCACCTTTCTAGACTTTGCTTGATGGCCCATCTACAGTCTTCTGAGTGGCTGATAACATATTATCAAACAAGACATAAAAACCAATTTTGACACACGAATTCTATATAATAAATTTAACCAACCATGTAAGGAACACTTACCGGTGATAGATTGAAAGTGGTCATAAGACCCATACTCCTACTAACTGCGTGAGAGCGATTTGTCGAGATCGTGATCTTCTTCGTATACTAGGCGGGAATTTGGCGGCTCTGAGTCTTGATGAGTTAGCTGCTGCAGTGGCGGCAGCAGCATCATCACAGCATGAGGATGGCGACGAGGTAATCTTAGTATTTATATTACAATCAAATTAATTAGTCAATTATATATATATATATATATATATATTTATACACATACATATATTATTGTTGTGTTTAATTTGTTGTATATTGTCGTAATACCAATATTAACATATATACTATATATGTAACTTGTTTTATTATTTTGTTAATTACAGTGTGATCAACAAGAAACTAATTTGGACGATGATACATGACGGCCGATCTATAGCTAGTCTTGTTGTATAGCTATTTATGAACCTTGTACTTTTATATTCATTCTTTGGATGACTGTATGTTACTTACACATTATATTTGTATATATCTCTTCATTCATATTGATTTTTTAATGTTTATATAGTTTATATTATTTTGGTGTATGTGTCGGTATATGGATGGATGTTATATTGTTGAGCATGTGTTGGGATTATATAAAACTTGGTTCGAAGTTTATATATATTGTCAATTGTGTGTTGAGATATAAAACAGGTACAAAACAGGTATAGTTTTTTGGGAAATCCAGAAAACAGGAATTTTTATTTATTTATTTTTATACATTTGCGGCCGCAGGCGGTCGCTAACACATATTAGCGACTGCTAATTGGATCAGGGAGTTAGCGACCGATTTCGATCGCTGATGGCGGTTGCTGACACGTGGCTCACGTCAGTCTTTCGACCTTGACCATGCTGACTCAGCTTAGCGATGGCATCGGTCGCTCATAGCGGTCGCAGGTATGTCGATCGCAAATAGTACTGGTCGCTGATGTACATTCCAGCGGCCAAATTTTATGCGACGACTATCGGCGACCGAGTTCGATCGCTGATAGTCAGTTGCAACCGTATGCGATCGCGGATATGCGGTCGCTGATAGACCTTTTTCTTGTAGTGTAATGGACACACACACACACACACACACACACACACACACACATATATATATATATATATATATAATATGTGTGACCATTTTTTTTGCAAACAATTTCCTTTCTAATGGATAAATTTAGATGAAAAAGTAATTATTGTCACAAGTTTTATTATACTAAATGACATTTTATCTTTTATCATCTTTTTAAAACAAATTTTTTATATACTTTAGACAATTTTTTAAAGAACGAAAAGATATTAACTAAACGCTCAATAAATTTAGAAACTAAATGTGAAATAAAATATATTCTTCGTGAATGAAAAAGAAAACACAACATCTTACTCTTTTTTATTTATTTTTTTTCCTGTAATTAAAGTTTTTCACTATTTTTCAAATACAGTGTTATAGTTAAGGGTAAGAAAGTTGTAGATAATATACATGTATCAATGTATGTATACATGGGATGGGATGGGATGGGATGGGGTGGGGTGGGGTGGGGTGGGGTGAGGTGGGTGGTCACATTGCAAAAGATTAAAAGGAAGGAAGGAAGCCAGAATATAGTAGGCATAGGCGTGGTTTAGGTAGTAGGGGTATGACTATTTGGATCATAATATTTGTTTCACTGATATCTCTTGTGATGATGAAAATTGGAATTGGAGATATACTGATACCCAATTGGATTAATGTCACGGTCCCATTTAATGCATGTACGCTCCTCTGTACCCAATCTGTGGCTGCGAATTTTGCGGACAAACTCCTCTGTACGCTCTGATCCGTTTTGCTACTAGTAGTACTACTTTGCACCCTCTACATTATACTTTGCTTATATTTATTTATTTGATAATATTATTTTTCATAATTGATATTGTTAAAATAATCAAATATTATATATTATTTAAAATATTAAATATCGTTAAAACAGTTACTAAATATATATTTAATTTTATAATATCATTTTGTTGTCATAATATCAATAATTTTATGTTTACTTTCGCAATATTAAAATAGTAAGCCTTTTCTCCCTGTTATTATGGGGAACATGCATAAATGAGAAGATAAAGAAATTGAGGGGCTATTGTCATAGATACATATACATATATATATATTACCTCTATTCCATAATAATTGACTTTTTAGAAATAAAATTTTGTTCCAATTTATTTGTCGTTTACAACTTTCTAAGAGAATAAATTATTTATTTTCCTATATCACCCCTATCTTTTCTTATTGCCCCAAGAATTTTACTCCCTTTTATTAGTAGTTTTCCAACTTCCCATAAAACAATAGTGATGAAATTTTATACAAATTTTAAATATTACTCTCTCCATCCCTTTATATTTGACGTTCTAGAGATTTTCACATAGATTAAGAATAGATGCAGTTTTACTATTTTACCATTAATTAATACTTTGATCTCATTTAATTCTCCATCGACACCAGACTTGATTTCACACTTTCTCTCCTAATTAAGGACGTTTCACATCCTGATAAAAAAATTTATCTCTCCGCCAAAAGGTTTGTTTCTGCCAATTTTTTTCCTGCCAATTTTTTTCTTCTGCTAAACACAACTAAAAAAGGCATATGCAGCATATTGGATTTTATTCTCAATAGACTTCAAACGAGATTGCAATTTTGAACTTCTAAGGATTATTTTAATCGTTACTTTGACATGGCTCCACGACAGAGAAATCGAGCTCCTTTATCTGAAATCGATCTCAATGTCAATTTTGTTGATCATAGAGATAAAGAAGATGAAGAAGAAATTTAATCATTTGATTTTAAAAATAAAGAAGAGGAATCATTTTTTCATTCGTTTGATCTTAACAATGAAGCAAAGGAATCTGTTTTTTATGATGAAGTGGCTATGGAAGATGATGAACTGGATATGGAAGATGATGAAGTGCCAATGGAAGATGATGAACACATGGAAGTAGGATCGCAATTGCAACAAACAACCTTCAATCCGGGTATTTTATTTAATTTTTTCAATCTGAACAGAGTTAACATTTTTTTAGGCTGTTAGGGGTACAGTGTTGGTGTTTTTCTTAACTAAAGAGTGCTGCTGGGAATAATCATGTTGAAAGAAGCAACTCTTCCACCTCTCCAGTCTTTGCTTGATGGCCCATCTATAGTCTTCTGAGTGGCTGATAACATATTATCAAACAAGACATAAAAACCAATTTTGACACACGAATTCTATATAACAAATTTAACCAACCATGTAAAGAACACTTACCGGTGATAGGGTGAACAGTGGTCATAAGACCCTCAACAATGGCAAACTTATCATTAATAACCCATAATTTGAAGAGAAAGGTACAATAATAGGCAGTGGAGAATTGTAGATACTGGATGCCAAAAACCTTAACTGGCTTCTCACCAAAGAGAAGAGTGTTATCGTCCTTAACCTTAAGCTCATGATTTAGAAGCCACCATTGAATAATTTTAAAGATTTAGATGCTTTAGTGTTCTGATCCCCAACGGCAATTTGTTATTTCTAACACACTTAAGTTTACTGCAAATGTTGAATCATCATTAAGTCACCATACAAAGCTGAGAAATTTAAGGAATGATGAACGCCGAGCTATATATGATATGCTACTACAAAAAAGTGTTGATGGAAAATTGAAAAAAGGGACGACTAAATTGGTGGCATCATTATTTTCAATTGGTATTCGTACCGTTCAGCGAATATTGAAAAAAGCAAAAGCTAATGACGCATATGTTGATGTTTCTCATAAAAGGACAAAAAATTATGGTCGTACAAGAATTCAGATTGACTTGGATCGATTTTGTGAGGTTCCTTTGCATCAACGAACAACTATTTGCTCTTTAGCTTATGCCATGAATATGAAAAAGAGCACTTTGTTTAGGCGTGTACAAGACGGAGAAATACGGCGTCATACAAATGCTCTAAAACCTTTTCTGAAGGAAGAACATAAAATATCGAGGTTGCGATTCTGCATATCAATGCTTGAGCAAAGTAGCATACCACATGATCCTATATTCAATGGAATGTTTAATGTTATTCATATTGATGAGAAGTGGTTCTACATGACCAAGAAAATTAAAAATTTCTACTTGCTAGCAGATGAAGAAGATCTGATGCGATCATGTAAAAGCAAAAACTTCATTGGGAAAGTCATGTTTTTAGCTGCTATAGTGCGTCCAAGGTTTGATAATCAAAGAAACCAATTATTTTCAGGGAAAATTGGTCTTTTCCCCTTTGTTACCCAAGAACCGGCTAAAAGAAGTTGAATTAAAAAAGCTATCGGGACAATTGAAACAAAGCCTATAACTTCAGTAACAAGAGAAGTTATAAGGTCTTGTATGATAGAGAAGGTTCTACCTCCAATTAAAGAGCAATGGCCAAGAGAGAATTTTGGATATCCGATATATATTCAACAAGCAATGCAAGAACACGTATTAATTTGACCGATACTGATTTTTGTCGATCTGCTATACAGGATGGGTTTGATATTAATTCGTTTAACATATCAACATGCGAATTCTCCAGATTTGAATGTTTTAAGTCTTGGCTTTTTTAATGACTTTAAACAATTACAGTACAAAGAGGCTCCAAGAAGTGTTGATGAACTATTACAAGCTGTGGTGAAGCCATTCGATGAGTATCCTGCACAGAAGTCTAACCGCATGTTTCTATCAGTGTAATCGTGTATGATAGAAATCATAAAAGGCAAAGGTCACAACAAATACAAAATTCCGCATATTAGAAAAGAAATGTTGGAGAGACGAGGTGAACTTCCAACTCAGATGAAATGTGATCTTGAATTAGTACAAGAAGTTCAAAATTATTTGAATCAATTGGATGAAGGTATTTGTGATGAATTTTCTTTTACAATATCATTAATGTGGTATATGCTAAATCTGATGTGAATATATCTTGGTTGTGCAGATTAGCTGCTGATTGAGTTTATGGGGCTTGAGTTGACGATTTTTCTGTTTTTGCCTGAATCTGGGCCTATTTCTGTGTTGAGTAGATTCGCTGAGCCTACTGATGAAGGCAGATTAGCTGCTGATTGAGTTTTTTGTTTTCTGTGTTAGTCGGGGTAAGTTTGTTGGATAAAACATTACCTGCCTTGAGTACAAGTGGAACTTCCTGCATTCTTTCTTTATTCATAATTAATTTCTGATCATAAATTATGCTCGGTAGACTGTTGGTGTTAATGTTCTTCTTAAAAGTAGCAAAATGAATCATTAATTTTATTCTTGAAATTACTTGAGTTGGGAGTCGTTTGATGAAACAAGTTTCTTAATTTCACAATTTTTGAATGGTGTTCTCTAAACAACAAAACCAAGAGCATCATTAGCTGATTATTTACACGAGTAGAATTAGTATGAAAAATTTGTTATCTTACATAAATTTTATGTTATTTATTGCGTCTCTTTTTTGGTTGTGCAGTACTATTATTTCAAAATCCATTGATTTACTTTTCAGGACAAATGTGATTTCTGATACACGAAAACTAGTTTAAGGTTTAGATTACAGCAGGAGCTCTAAAAATTGGCCCAATAGACACTATAAAGTTATAAATATGATATGTAGAATAAAAGTCAGAAATGTCTGTATTATGCATAAATGTTCCCCTTAAATGACTACTACTTTACTCGACTGTAGAGAAGGACTCCTCTGCTAAAGGACCAATAATTGCAGATACATGCAAGAACCCTGATGTTTATTTAAATGCTTCAAGAAGAATTACAATGTGATAACCCTGAACCAATAAGCTTCTTTCCCATGGTAACATTCAAGCAGCTTTCAAGGATAGCAGCATAATGTCCTCAAATGTCAAAAAATTTTCTCATTTGCCTACATAAATAATGGATTCTTTGTTCTGTATTAAGAATGGCCAAACTTAAATAATGGTTCCATTTTTTTGGTCCAAAAAAAGGGAAGTTATTGCTTCTCCAAACAAAATGCAGAAATAATATGAATTATCGGCTTGAAGAAAAAATATGAATTTGTTTTATTTGGATTAAACCCGAATAACCCGAGCTACAAATAAATAAAATCCTAATTTAAAAAAAAGTGACAGAGAAGGCAAAACTATCATCCACTAAATCATGATTTTTAACAAACAGAGAATTCATTCAAAAATTTAACATAACAACTGACATGGTTAATAAAATTTTGGAAGATACACTTTCAACATAATCCTTACTACTTTTTGCAATTCTTCTTCTTCAAAAGTTTCTTCCCCTTCATCTGAAAATTTATTCAAATCAAATCCTCCATGTTCATTCAAATCAACGAGAAAAGCTTATCCCCTTCATCTGGAAATTTGTTCAAATCATATCCTATAGGTTCATTCAAATCAACGAGCAAATCTTCTTCCCCTTCATCTGGAAATTTGTTCCAATCAACGAGCAAAGCTTAGAACTCAGACTTCACGAAATCTCCATCATTCTTCATCTTCAACGGTAATTTCTTCTTTTCAGATTCAAACTCCATAAAATTTTCATCCTTCATCTTCAATGAAACCTATGGTTTGCTCTCAACTATTGAAACTATAGTTTTTGTCGTAAAAGAAATTCTCACCTGATAACTTTATCATTGCAGTAGAGTTTTAAAGGCTTCTCATAAATGTATCCTTGGAAATCAAATAATAGAATTTGAACTGGCTTTTGAAAACAGAGAAAATATCCATTAATGGCGATGGAGAAGGAAGGGTAGAGAAAGAAAACAAATAGGCAAAATATTCTTGGTTTTGTAGAACGTCAAATATTTTGGGAAGAAAAAAACACTCTAAAACGTCGGATATAAAGAGATGAAGAGAGTATTTAATTCGGAATGTAGAGATTCATAAAGAAGGAAAGTTGAAACGAAGCAGTGTGATTAATAATGCAATTGTACTAACATCGTCAGTCTCTTTAATCAGTTTTATGACAATTCCAAATTCCCAGATACCTATATGTCTAGCAATTAGTCTAGAGCGACCGGGAGTGAGCGACCGGTCCAAAAAAAATAAAATTGCACCGGTCGCTCACTCCCGGTCCCCATAGAAGGACTCATATGTCTAGTAGTATCTTTTGAGGCTTTTACCTCTGGTTAGTTATTTTTCACCCCAAGCTCTAGGAGATATATATATATATATATATATATATATATATATATATATATATATATATATATATATATATATATATATATATATATATATACTAGTATTTGCCCGTGCCTGAAGGCACGGCGTATCGAAAAATATTACACTATCTAAAGACTCTTTGCAACCTAAAATAACTTACAATCAGACATAACAATTATCATAATTCACCATACCATCACAATAAGTAATACATATTCAATCATCAACACATATCCAACCATCAAAACATAAAGCTAGTCGCTACTAATTTCCAAAAATTTCGGCAGAGTTTCCTTTAAAAATAGATATCTAGAAAAATCTAAACTTGTCTACAAAACTTACAATCATCAATATATATCCAAACCACCAAAACAACCATCATTCCATACCCAAAACCATCATAACCATGTATAATTAATTAATTTTACAAAAGACGAAACATGCATCCTTATGCATCCTTATTTTTAAAATGATTTTGCAATTATAAGAGGATAGTTCTCTTTCGGGTTGGTGTATTGTATTGAAGTGTCTAAGTGTGGGTAGCAGAGATGGAAGAGGAAGCAAATTAGGATAAACTCCAAAATGTCAGTCAAAACCATGCCTACCTTGCCTTCTAGAATAATTCTGTTTAAGGTTGTAAACGAGCCAACACAGTTCAGGCTCGATTCGGGCTCGACTCGAAAAAAAACGAGCGAATCTCGAATTCGTTAATAATATGATCCAAATTTCAGCATTAAAAATTGTTTGAATAAAAATATGAGTAAAATCTGAGCAAAGTTATACTTGACTCGTTTAAGATTCAAACTACTCGAATTATTGATTGTGATTCGATATATACTCGGTTGATACAGATTCGATTAGATGTTCGATACATTCTCTTATAATATATACAAATATAAATCAAATTAGGATAATTAATTATTATTTTGTTTTGTTTTTAATTTTAATTGTAATTTTATATTTGTAAAGTGTAATAGTAAATATATTTTCTCATTTTCTAAGTAAAATAACAAATTTAATTTAAAATTATATTTATTATAAAACTAGTTATTATGTGGATACTCGAATTCGAACTTGAATTTGAAGCTCGCAAGTAGTTTGAATAAATATTTGAGTCGAGTAGAATCGAATTCGAGTAATAAATATTCAAGTCGAATAGAATCTGAATAGAAATTTTCAAATACAATTCGAATTCGAGTAGCTCTCTGTTCGCTTCGATTCAACTCGTTTACACTCTTAATTCTGTTAGTGAAATTTAAGGTAAGGCCAACTCTACAACTTCATGTGAATAGATAAGGAGTACCTACTCATGACTCCCTTTCAATCTGATTGTCACATTTTATTTTTATTTATAATGTTTCAAACTATACAAATTAAAATATAAGAAAATCTTGTATAATGTTTATCCAAGTAACCAAGATAATATATATATATATATATATATATATATATATATATATATGTGTGTGTGTGTGTGTGTGTGTGTGTGTGTGTGGTTAATCATACATAACATGTATTTACTATAGATCCTTATGAGGGATACAACATTCATACCATTGAAAATAAAAAGAAACGGTCAAGATTAAAAACTGTAAATTGACGTCCACTACTATTAGTAGCGGACGGTAAAAAAATCACATATCATCCACTACTAATAGTAATGAACGTCAATCAAAATAAGGGTTTCACTTTATTTTAGGGTTTCTTACTTTCTTAACTAGAGTTTAAGGTTTATAAATCAAGATTTATTAATTCGGGTTTAGGATTTATTAACTAGAGATTAATAAGGTTAGTAAACCCTAAACCCAATTAAAAAAGAGTTAATAAATCATAAATCCTGATTAATAAACTTTAAAACTAGAATAAAGTCAAATCCTTATTTTGATAGACGTCCGCTACTATTAGTAACTGATGATATATATATATATATATATATATATGTGTGTTTTTTTTACCGTTCGTTACTATTAGTAGCGAAAGTCGATTTTCAATTTCTAATCCTCGTCGTTTTTTTTTCAATGGTATAGATAGTGTATGCCTTATAAATATCTATAATAAATATATGACATGAATTATTCCCTATATATATATATATATATATATATATATTAGAGTTAATACTTGATGTCATATCTGAATTTTATGTGGTTGAGAATATCTGAAGGCTGAAGCTCATGTGGTTTTTTTGGCCGAATTTTTTCTCATACTCATTAATATTGATTACTTATGGGTATTTAAGGGTTAATATAGGATTAAAATTTTATAATCCTAATTGTAAATGAGTGTATATGATAACGAGCACTTGAATTGCTTTAAGAGAGAATAATTTGAATTCTTCTAGATAATTCTGCGCAGCACATAAAAATTACTTATAAAATATAATAAAGAAAATGATATACATGTCGATAAATATTTGACAGAAATTGAAAATGTATAAGATAAGTTAGAATAAATTAAAGTGGGGCCCTTCTTAATTTTTACTTATACCATATATGTACATACGCTGCAATCATAATTTAACTGAAAACTTTCACAATATATAATAGAAGTCTTAACTTTTAATATGTATATAAATAAATAGGATGAAGGATGAATTAAATTTGGATAAAGGAAGTAGTAATTAAAATTGGATGAAGGAAGTAGTATATACTTCTCCATAGATGCATACACAACATTTGTATCTTAATGAATATAAGATAGTGTTTGACTTTTTAATTTTAAATGAAATAATTTAAATTTAAAATTAATGTAATTCATTTAATTTTTTAAAATAATAAATCTTGTAATTAATTAAGCGGGTGATAGTTTTCATTCTCAATTTAGTTATGAGGACCATAATTATTTTTAACTTGACAAAACACTTAGTTGACCTTTATCCGCTATTTTATTAATTAATAACGTACAACAAGAATATTTAAACATTCAATTAAATTTTTAACAATAACAAATATGTTGCAACACTACATTAGTTTTATAACTGTGACTATGTATCTTTATATATATATTAGTGGTTCATTGAAGATTTGAAAAGAAGATTTAGTGTTGTGTACTTGTGTTATTGTGGGAGTAGAAATACATATGCATAACGGTGTAAATGAATCGAGTCGATCGAGTCGAGTATTAAGTTGCTCAGATTTAATTTACAAAATTTATCGAGTATAAAATAAAGTTTGATTGGGACTTGTTTAGTTACCCAACCCGAACAGTTTGAACTTTTCGAACGAATATGATTTGAGTATCAAAAGAAAATTGTAATTTAAGAAAATTCGAGTAATTTATCGAACTTTAAAATTTGTTCATATTTGAATTATTTATATTTCGAATCGAGCTTGCATCGAATTTTTAGTCGAACGAGTACGTATCGAGCACGAACTATTTGCTCATTTTACAACCTTACATATGCATGAGAATCTAATTATATATGTGGTAGGGAGATCCGGTTATCATGAAATTAACTTCATGGTAAGTTGCTCAATTGATCAATACAGTGCTGACACGCTGAAAAAAATCACCTTTCAACATGCATGTCGATATTGTATTGATTAATTGACCAAAGTTAACTTGATACGACCACTCCGGTGATAGGGGCTATTGATTTGCTTTGTAATAACCGAGGAGGGACTACTACAAAGGAATAAAGCTACCAATTAACCACCGAACCACTCCCAATGGCCCGGTCAAAAAGATGCTACCAATTACTCTGCAAGTCTTCTCTCATTTTCTCTCATATTGTTATTGAGTTTATAAAAGAATAAAACTTAAATTTTGTATTAAAGTTACTAAATTACCCTTATATTAATTTCATTATATTTAGAATATAGTGTGGATAACAGGAATTATAAAAGTTGATATTATGGTTGAGCCGATGGGTGTTGATAGATCTGGAGAATTAAGGAAAAAGTGAAAAAAGCAAGAGAAATGGAAACAGCGAGTTATAACATGTATTTATTATGGATCAAAAATTGACAAATACTATCTCTAACTTCTATTACAATTACGAACAGATTAATTCGAGCGGACATGATTAATTTTTTTTGGGACCATTACACCCCCAGTAGCCCAAAGTCGACGCAACAACACCACCACAATAATTTGACGACTACGTCAAATTGTCAAATGCAGAGATCGTCATCAATGTCTAAGTTAAATCAATTCCAGCAACAACAACAATATAGTTTGGTCGCTGGTATCAACAACCGGCGGCCGAAATTTATGTTCAGATGAGTTTCAGTAGAATTGCTCAGCAGCAACAACAAATGGGTCAGGTCAGCATTGATGGGGCAAACCAGGCACTTAACTATGTTGCCCACCCAAGCAGTAACAGCAGCCCAACTCAATTTGTATCTAACTATATAAACTGATTAACAATATACTTTAAAATTTTCTGTTGAACAACTATCCAGACAAATTAATTTATGTCTGCTTAAAGTTTATATGAATCGATATGCAGAGACAAATACTCAACTATACAGAAAAGGTAAAACCTGTTTGTTTAGTATATATTAAACTAATATGTAAAACCTTCTTGGTGATATCCAGACAAGATAAAATGTAATACCCGAGAATTTTCGAATATTATTAAATGAATATATTAATGAAAATGAATATTTATTTGAATATAAATAATTATGTGTTATGAGATGAGTTAACTCAATTATTTCAAATTGAATATATAATAATTGAGAAAAACGTAGAGTTTATGATAAGCTCGAAGAATGCCTTGTGTGGCACGAGAATAGAAACGATGATTTGTTTTGGGATGAATGGATAAGTAATTCAATAATTAATATTATATTAATTGTTATTATGAGTGATAGAATATTAATGGATTAATTAATATTATTGATAATTAATTGTTGAGATGAATAATTAATATTAATTAATTGTCATGGAGAATAATAACGCATAAGCGAGTAAATTATTAATATAATAAAGTTATGTTTGCTCGATTAATTGTTATGTGCAAGCATGCGATAATTAAATGTATAATATATAGTAGTTACATATATATTATATGAAATGTAAAATGCAATGTGACACTTATGTGTGACTATACAATATATAGAAAATATATGTTATGACTAAATAAATTATATGAGTTACATGATTAATGCTTATGTGACAATATGTGTGTGAGTGAACATTTAGTAAGTACCTCATGAATATATTATAAACAATTGTTGATTAATGAATACTTCAATAATTTAATATAATTAAATGATAGAGAGGAACAAGGAATGTAATAATACTCGATTAAATTGTGTTCGGTATTATGATATGTACATGGATTATATGATTATACATATATGTATCCCAACTTATTACATCGCAATATTATTTTATAAGGACCCAAGTGTACATGGATTATATATGTGCAAATTGAATTACCTACATTGCAATATTGATTATTTATTGGAATTACCTTGTGACCCTAATTATAACCTAAGTATATATGGTAGGCATATATGTTATAACATAAGTATTGTATATATGCATATTGCTGAGCTTCGTATTGCCTTGTCCCAATATGAGGGTCACTTTTCTCCTCACGTGAATAGCATTATGAGGCCTAGGTCTACTCTTCATCTCAAACTCAGCAAACTTCCGTAGCTACTAGCTCATGATTCAAAGGGAAGTGGACAAAATAGTGTAATCCAACAACTACTCACCCATTTCTCCATAACCATCATACAAATCTTCAATCCATTAGTTTGATTCAATGGAGGAATTCATTGTTTGGATATCAATTTCTCTATAAATACACCCCAATTCCTTCACAATCCTTTTGCTGAAATTTTCTTAAGTGTTGAGTTGTGAGCAAATATATACATCATTGATAGCATTCTGAGAATTCAAATTGCAGCAAGCTCAATCCACATTTGCAGAGGTATAACACCTCTTGTTCTTCATTCTTGTTCTTTCTGAAAATTTCTTAATTTTGGTTGAAATAGTTAATAATGTGACTGGGTATTGGTTGTTAATTGTTATATAGTTGATATACTAGCTTATATACATGTTTAAACTGCAATGTGGCTGTTTGGAGTCGAATTGGTTGTGAAATTTAGTTTTTGGCTCTGCAAACTGCTGAAGCAGGAACCTTTTTGGTGCTGGCCGAGACTCGGCGCAGCTGCGCCAGTATTGTACTAAGGCGCAGCACAATTGCACCAGGCTCTGGTTTTTGTTTTCTGATTCTGCTGAAATCCACTAAGTGATAACATGTTTATATGGTTTAGAAAGGCATAAAGGACAGGTTTAACACGTATATATATGTTCTTTAAATAACATGCATGTCCATGACTATGATAATATACATTATTGATGAAACGACTTATAGTTTTCAAAATAAACTTAGAGTTTTAAAAGGAACCTTGATATGTTATAATATAATCATGCCTGCTTGGTTGTGGGAGGTTATGTGTGGGAATCATGGTGGACTCCGAAGTTATAAGGTGACTGTTGAAGGACACTGCATGTTAAATATATGATAAAATGTGTTAACCACTTAACTAAATAATCAGGACCAAAACCAATAACACCTTGCTGTGTTAACTTCAAAAATAGAACAAAAGCTGGTATGAGCACAAATGCTCTGTATCCATGTTGCGTTCGGACTATGAACTTTGACCATAGACCCATAAGACAGATGAAGCATATTGACCTCGTCATGTGTAGTGACGATTCTACCAAGATAGCCCAGACTGTCTATTGACCTAGTGGCTTAAACTTGCTATCTATGACCTTGTTAAGTTAAGCCTGGCTGTATTTTGAAAAGTGTAAATGAAACCAAGTCTTAGAAGCCGTAGAGTGACAGTCCAAGATTGGTCTCTATATCAGACCTTAGACTTCCAAGTCCTGTTGCAAAACCTTTTTCTTTAGACCCATTAAATCAGGAACCTAGTGTTCCCGACCAAACCATGTTGTTAAGTCTGCTTAGATAAATTGAGTATAACCTTAGCTCAGTCAGTCAAAGACTTCTTTTGAAAAATGGAATTTAAATGCATGACTTAGTTTCAGTATCGTAGAGTGAATTCTACAATCGTAGAGTGGTTTTACTCCAATCGTAGAGCTCGTCCGTCAGTCGTAGGATGAAATCATAGAGCTCATTCACCAATCGTAGAGTGGACTCAACCATCGTAGAGTCGAAGATGACGAGTAACTTCAGCAATCATAGAGTCAAAGCTATCGAGTGACTTCGACCATCGTAGAGTCGAAGATGTCGAGTGACTTCGGCGATCGTAGAGTCTTACTGATAAATCGTAGAGTGTCTGCAGAATTACCAAGCTGATATGCCATGTCGGTCGTAAAGACCTTAATTGATATATCGTGTGATAAATGAATGGTCAAACAGTATTGGTAGACAATGAGAGTTATGCAGTAGGACAGTTAAATCATTTTATGATACCTGACAGAGGATAATTGTTAGAATGGCTTATGATTAATGTAGGTCATCCAAAGAACTGAATCGTAGAGTAATTATAGCAGCAGCTCAGGCAAGTATCTAAATCTTATCTCTTTGAATGCAAGTTCCCTAACTTACACTCTTTTATTGTGCAAGTTTCCTTTAACCCGTTCTTGTATTGTTAATTGCAAGTATCCTAACCTTTGCAATGGATCCTTGTTAAAGTAAGTTTTCTTACTTACTCGTTTAAATTGAGTTAGTATTGAATAAACTCTTGTCTTATGAAAGCTATTATTCATGTTTAACTTAATATTGTTCTTGAATATCGTGAAAGTGTCTACGCCATTTGATTCGGCTAGACTATATGCATATTTAGAAAACTATCCAAACTAATTGACTGGTGCGGAATCTTTGAAAACTGAGTTGAACAACCCTTATGGTAAGGGGAGTGTATATTTTGTTGGAAGCCCAACACACGCGTGAAAATTATTGTAGTGTTATGCATAACATGAAGTATTATAGACTGATCATCTATTATATTTATTTTTGGGTTATCAGTTTAATATTGATAATTCTAGTAGATGTTCAATAGTCCTTAGTGACTACTCAGTATAAATTATTTTATCCAGTTGAATACGTTGATGGCCTTTGAATTTATATATTTTTGTTCGTCTATAATGGACTATCGTTTCATATTCCAAGGATTTGATTTGAGAATTGTTGATATTCGTTATTCATGATATTATTCTTTAAACTCTGGATTATCATCGAGATTATACTTTGATATTTCAAACTCGTGTTATAAAATTCTTTACCCTTATTGTATATTACTTGCTGGGCAATTTGTGCTCATTCTTGCTTATTTAAAATCTTTCAGTTAAGGCAGAACAGAGTGGACCTTCGTGCGTCGATAAGGGCAAGGGCAAGGCTACCGACTAGCTTGTCCCTTTTATGTCTTAAAATCTCTAGTGTTGTATTAAGACTATTTCAGAACTATGTTTAAACTTAAGTAGAGTTATGTAATAAGTCTGTATTTGATATTATTATGTAATCTATTAAGTATTGTAGGTTGCGAGACTTGGGGGAATAATTATAATAAATCATTGTATATTATTCTAGATTAGATCTTCCGCTGTGATTGTATGATTTTAGTTATTATTGTATTATCGTGAGAACATGACGAACTAAATCCGAGAGACCAGTGGCGATCCGAATTTGGGGGCGCCACATAGAACCTGTTTATTTGCATACGAAAACCTGTTATGGAGTTGCTTCACAGATTATAACAGTGCAAAATATGAATTGAGTTAAGAACAGAATTGATACAATGAAAGCAGATAAACAGAAAATCACAACACCAAGATTTTTACGTGATTCAGCCCTTAATCTCTAATTTAATGGCTTAATTCACGTCCAATATCAACTAGTATTGGAGACTCCTTTATTAAACTAATATTTAATCAATTACAATATAACTCATTGTACAAATTGCTCTGAACTTGTTGGATACAATTGTCCCCTTTGCACAACTGCAACCGCTTGCACCACTACAACCTTTAGAGCTTCTTTTGTATAGGTCTATCCACCACTGGATCACACAAACCAAACTAGGCTTGTATACAAGTTTTAATATGAACGAATATGATTACAAGATATCTATGAATTTCTAGCACAAGAAATTAAGAACAAGGCAAGAGTAATCTGCTAGAAAACTTTTTTCTTTAACTGTGTAGTTCTCAATTCGTTCAATTGAAGCTTCAGCTAAAAATGATATATAGAGTAAAAGCAACGGACATAAAAGCTAAGGAACACAATTTTAGCAATTCCAATAGAATCAAGCTGTTAGGAAAGATTTTGAATTTGAATGATATAGAGCTTGAATTAAGGCATATTTAAGGGATAACATCTTAGCAAACTCAACAGCTATAAATAAAGAATTAAGATCCCATCAGAATCAACACTTTGAATAAAGGAAATCAACGACTATATCAAAGGGATTAGGTCTTGAAACATGGCTGATTAATATCTCAATTGATTTGGTTTCCAAAATATATTTCCAACTTTTGAATTTGAATTTCCAGCTCTTTGAAATAGGAAATAAACCTGAAAATCACAAATATCTCCATAAAAAATATATATTGTTATCATTAAATAAAAACTTATAAATCAACATTCTCCCCCTTTTTGATGATGATAATAATAACTCTTCAAAGCAACTTGTTATCATTAAAGCCAATAGCATATAAACCAATATTCTCCCCCTTTTTGATGATGACAACCTACAATATATAACTCTCCCTAAATATATGGGTCCTTCTAAAACCATGCATATAATCATTAAGTACAATTAGCTGATTGATTTATTTAGCCCTTCATGAATTAGCAATTTAGATATATCTCTCCCCCATTATCATCAACAAAAAAAATAATTCATATCAATTTAGATATTTAGTTATCTTTTCACCTTTGGCATCATTAAAAAAATAAGTGCAAGGATACCAATATAGCACATATAGCAATAGCCCATAGAGCAAGTAACAAAATTGAACATACCTTTGAGTTTTGTTACCTTTATATCAACATTTTGTTTTACCAACAGTAAATTTGATAGTTGTGTTCCTTACTGTAGCTTTGGATTTTGTATTTTCATAACTAACCATCTTCAAAAACTTTTCTTTTGGTCATTCCAATGTTGAGGTCTTTAATGCTCGGGTTAGGAGGAGGATTTTTCATTGTTCTGGATGATCTTGACAGTCTAACATTGGTTAATTAGTCTTCTGGATCATGCTCAAGTATATCAATTTCTGCTTCTACAAAATCGTCTTATTTATCTTCTGAAGCATACGGGTGGTCAGACTGTCTGGATAAGGTTGGCTGAATTCTGACTTACAGATTCTATTTTTCTGCATCAACTTATATGTCATAGGCTAGATTGATCTCTCTCAAATTAAAGTACTCTCTATCTCCTTTTTGACCTTGAGATATATACAAAACAAACAAATAGTCTTGGCTAGGTCATCTACAAAAGTGGGGTGTCCCTTGGGGCTCAAATCCAAGAGCAACTTTATTGTATATAAACTCATTCAAAATTTAGATTTTAACCGATGTGGGACTTAGCTTCCCACAAGTATGTATTATTATTTCTAAGGGTGGTCTTTGGGGGTTAATTTCTCATTCGATCATTATCCAATGAATTTGAGCTTCCAAATACTTAATTGTAATATACTCATGGAGTAGAATACATTGATATGTGGATTCACTTCAAATAATTAATAAACCCACTTCAAATTTAGCTCAAATTCTAACAATCCCCCACATGAATGAAATTGACTGTCGGCATTTTGCAAATGTTATACAAACTTCTAGAGAGACAAAATTGGAAACCATCTATATAGAGAGGTGGCTTTTGGCTTTGAACTTTTCCATGTGAAAAACTATTGGGTTTACTGGTTGTCCAGCGAATGTGATGTCTTGAACTGTCCAACTGTTTGTGTAAATCGAGATAATAGAAATTCACACAAAATTTTTCCAGATATTATTTGGTTCTCATGATTTTGTTAATTTTGGCCCCGAACAATCTCAGATTTATGAGTGCTCTAGAGAAGTATAGCCTTATCATTCTCATAGAATTGGCTCAGGTCACACTCACATATGTGATTCTTAATAAGTGTATCCTGTAATACTCCACTTGTCTATCAAGATTTTAGAATCATTAAAAGCATAGCTTATCCTGAAACCTATGCAAGTATCACTATCTCGTACCATAGGAATGAGTAGAAGAAATTAATTTCTTCATAGTGATTTGGTTGAATCGTTCTTAATTTAGCTGTCCCTTTGAACCTAGATCTTGGGATCTCCAATCAACTAGGTTGGGTTTCATCATGATTATCCTTATTTATAAGCTTTAAACCCATTCCTCTCGATGTTATTTTTACTTGCTCTTTGATCAAACCTTTAGTAAACGGATCCACTATATTCTCTTTCAACTTTATGTACTCAATTATAGACATAATGTCATTAGAGAGGAATTGTTTATGGTATTGTATATCTACGACGAAAATGTCTAGACTTACCATTATACATGTGACTCTATGCCTTCCCAATTGTCGATTGACTATCACAATGGATACAAATAGCAGACACATGTTTAAGACACATAGGAATATTTTCTAAAAAGTGACGAAGTCACTCAACTTCTTCTTCAGCCTTATCCAATGCAATAAAATCAGATTTCATTATTGATCGAGCAATGTATGTTTTTTTAGAAGATTTTCATGATACTGCTCTTCCAGTACCTAGTATAAACATAAAGCCACTTATGGATTTAGAGTCTTTTATATCTGATATCAAGTTTGCATCACAGTATCCTTCGAGTATTGCTGGATATCTTGAGTAATACAATCCAAAATTTTGAGTGTATTTTAAATACCTTAAAACCTTTACAATCGCTTCCAAGTGATCTTGTCTTGGATTACTTGTAAATATACTCATTTTATTGACAGCATATGATATGTCAGGACGTGTACAATTCATTACGTACATAAGGCTTCCAATTATTTGTGCATATTCAGGTTGTGATATGTCATCTCCTTTATTTTTAGACAAATGTAGATTTTTATCTACCGGTGTTTCCACAGGATTGCAATCGATTGATTGAATTAATTTCATAAGTATTTTCTCAATATAGTGTGATTGTGATAACACTAACTCATTCGATGTACATTTTAGAAATTTTAATTTCTAATATTACATCGAAAACACCAATGTCTTTCATGTCAAACACATTATTTAACATTTTATTCTTAGTTTTAATGATTTCATTATTACTACCTATAATGAGCATATCATCTACATAAAGATAAATAATGACAAATAATTTCTCAGTGTCTTTGACATATACACATTTGTCACATTCATTTATCTTGAAATCATTTGACATCATTGTACTGTCAAATTTTTCATGTCATTGTTTAGGTGCTTGTTTTAATTTATAAAGGTAAATTAATGGTAAATTTGTATTTTTTCAATTTATGTCAAAGACACTGAGAAAGGTAAATTTGTATTTTCTCAATTTATTGTGTAACCTCGAGTTTTAAGACGTAAAACTTGGAAACATTATTGTAAGTCTATTATTATATTAGTAATCTAGTGGAGATTCGAAGTTCAACGTGCGATTTTTCCCTTTTAAGGATTTTTTACATTAAATATTGTATTTTGCTTATGGATGTTTATTTGTTACTTTCGTTCTCATTATTAAGAGTGTTGATTTGTTAATTATTTACTCAAAAAGAAAAAATAATTAATTAGATTGAGATTATTTTTAGATTTATTTTTCTCAACAGAATGTTGATCGATGTAATTTAAACTCTTTGATTATCTCTTAAAATATTGAGTTTTATTATGTACGGGGTTATGTGATGTTATAAATAAAGAATATATTATTTTACAAAAATACAATATTTTTATTTATTTGAAATTTATTTGAAATTTGAGGGAGTCGTACTTAGATATTGTGAGGTAAGTTGACCGATAGGAAATGACAAATTCATTTACTTGTACATTTTGAATCCCGGTTGGCCGTGAAAGTGATGGAATATAATGAGAAATTCGATTTGGGTTGTTCTTCCATGCATTCTTACCAGCTTATATATTGTTTTTTGTTTGATCCTTTCAACCCTATCAGCTTGAGACTTGCTATTTTATAGTACCTCCGTTCTTAAAAAATTATTGTTTAAAGTTTTAATACATGAATTAAGAAAGTCATTTCATACTAGTAAAATTTATTTGAAATTTCATCACTATATCTTTATGAAAAATTGAAAACTATTAATACAAGGAAGAGAATTTATTGGGACAATGAGGGAAGATAGGGGTAATATAGAAAAGTAAATAATTTATTCTTCTAGAAAGTTGTAAACGACAAACATTTTGAAACAAATTTTTTCTTCTAAAACGACAATCTTTTAGGAACGGAGAGAGTAATTAAATTTAGGGTGTTTTTAACATGTGCCCTTATGGTACATGTTAAGCGCATAGTTCAAGAGAATATTTCTTTTTAATTATGTGCATATTCTTTTGATTTCTGCATTTGTACCAAGTTGAAGGAAATATACACACAATTCAAAAGAATATTTATTTGTACTGTGTGCTTAGCATGTGCCCTAAGTTAAAAAATTTCTTAAATTTACTTAATTATTTTGTCAACGTAGAAAACATATGCTACTAGTAAACTTAAGACAGAAAGACGTCACGACTCAAATGTAGTTTCCGGGATTTGAGCTTTTTTTTTCTTCCAACTCTTGAAATTTTATAACGACCAATATTACGGTGATAAAAAATTACAATAAAAAAGTAGATATAAAATGATGTGTCTAGTTATAATTAGTTGATATTTTATTTTAATACACGTAATTTTGTATCATCTTTTTATATATAATCTTTTGTCAGTAAAGTATTATTATTTTATAATTAGGTGATAAAAAAGGAAAATGAAATGAAAATTTAAAAGTAAATAAATAAGAAGATAAGAACCCTTCAAGTAACTTTTTTTGCAAGTCTCCTAAAAAAAGAAAAGGAAAAAGAAAAAGAAAAGAAAGATACATAGAACCTTCCTACCAGCTAATGGTCAATTTATATTGATTGGATTTTGTAAAATTTCGATCCTTTGACTCAAAATGATAGATTTTTTTTTGCCTCTTAAAATGAGAATGTCCTTGAAAATAGACTAAAATTTGACATGATTGATATTTCATAGCCTAACTTTTTCTCTTTTTTTTTGAAAGTCTTATTTTTTGAGGAATGCAATATAATTTTATAATTCAAGTATATCATCATTATTACAATATCAAAAATTCAATCAATCACTTTTTTGAGACTTAAGTTCGCAGTACCTCACTTAACCACTAGACTAATATCTCATCGGCTCATAACCTAACTTTATTTGATATTAGTACTTTTTAAATTGGATTCGAGGTAAATGCGATAAATGGACATCTTTTCTCAATCAATACCCATATTTGAAATACCGACTTGAGTTCAGTTTTTAATTAATTGAAGAACTAACCGAGTTAACTCCATAATATTTTATATTTTCTAATTGAGTTGACTCTGTAGTAGTAAATGCTGGGTCTAATAATTACAACCGAGTTGACTCAGTAATTGTTAGTTGAATTATTTTTTTAATTTCAATGATGGGTGCAGAAATTTTCACATTCCTAAGACATTCACGTGTCTATTTGTTTTTTTGAGTTTCATGAATGCATCTAATTAATCATAATCACATTTAATCACGGGCTTTTGTAAAATATAACAAATTTACACTTAATTAATTCAAAATAAAAATTTATTATTATTATATATTTGAACAATTACTATTATTTTTTAGCCAGAGTATTTTGAATTTTATAAATTGTTATGCTATTATTTATTACATATTTAATTACAAAATATTTTCAACAACTAATTATACATAAAAATTATTAAATTGCCAAAAAAAAAACTATATAAAATAACAACAAAACAAAGCCCGTGACTCGCACAAACTAATAGACTAGTAATCAAAATGCATGATATTTTAAGTAGAAGTCTTATTTTGGGATACGAATTAAGAGATTACTATTTGTAGAACTTTAAAATCTCACTTTGTACTAATTAATTTTGTAAATTAAGCTTTTCATATTTCATATATGTGATATATCTTGGGATCAATACTACCTCACTTAAGAAATCGTCTATTCCATCAGAAATACTGATAAGATAAAAAAAAAAAAAAAAAATTAATTTTCAATAAGTAATAATAATATTAATCCACCAAAAAAAAAAAAGAAAAAGGAATTAATGACAAACGAGCAAACAACGGGGCATCACTGTAGAATGTAGACTTTATAGTGCATGTAGAATATAGATAAAAAATTACGAGTAATGCATGTTAGAGAGACAACTTATTCTATAATTATTGTATAATTTGTTGATGTGGCATACTCCACATCAGTATATTGATGAGCAAATTATTTCAATAAAGTCTTCGACCCCACGTAAAAGCTGAGGTGGAGTATGCCACGTCTGTGTCCCGCCAATCCAGCCGCAAATGATTAATTAAGCCAAAACTTCAAAGTAAACCCTTCCATGTTAGAGCCAACACGGCACATTGACCGGGTAGTGGTAGGTTTAATTACAAAGTCAACGTTCAGATATCTCTATATAAACAATTGTAGCTAGCTAGCTGGATAATTATTAACAGGAAGAATATATATATAAATGGCACCGGTACCGACGTCCACCACCGTGGTATCACCGGCAGTGGGACTGGTGGTGAGGGGACTGACCTTCGTTTGCTTGTTGATATCGCTTATCGTCCTCACCACCAATACCGCCACCTTAAGCGTCAATTTTGCCGAGATCAAGCTCCGGTTTCACGATGTCATTGCTTATAGGTATGTAATTACATGCCTTCATCATTTAATTCCTTTGATTATTATATACAAGTTCTACTAATTGTAAGATATCGAGCTTGATTGAATATTAAAAATTTAGGACACTTATAGGTCCTTGTTTTTGGCCTGATGAGCTACAAAATCATCTTCAGTGAACTGGTTCCTCAACGAGCCGATTATGACGACGATTCGAAACGTTGTCATAGCAAAAAAAATCGTATCTTTTCCATATATATACACACACATGGTTTGGATCTTAAATTTATCATTTATTCAACATACCTTGATTACCCCTCTTTAGCGACGGATCGGACGACGGTTTGGTCCGTCGCTATATATACAACTGTCGTCTATATGTTGTTCGTTGATATATGTTGTCCGTCGCTAAACTCTAAAACGACGGTTGTATATATAGTGACGGACTAAACCGTTGCCGGTCCGTCGCTAAAGGGGACCCAAATAAGATATATTGAATAAAGGATAAATTTAATATCCGGACTGTACACACGCATACATATATATATATATATATATATATATATATATAGGGAAAAGAGAGTATGTGACGCACATAAGTTTGTGTGTGTTTTGCACTTAATACGACGTAATTTTGATTGACAAATTGGTGAAATGTCAAAATAACCATTAATGAAAATAGCAAAATGCCAAAAAATAATATTAATAAAATCTCTTAAAATAAAACGACACACTAAAACACGCGCTCCCTAATCAATTTGGCTAGCGATTGCTCCAATAACATACTTCGTCTGTCCCAAAATGAATTCCTATTTAATTACTTTTAAATTTTTAATCTTTTTTAAAGACTTAATTGTCAAGATTTTTCGAAAAGATCATTCTTAATTGATTCATGAATTTGCAGGTATATGCTTGCTACCATTGTGATTGGAATCGCATATACTCTCTTGCAAACTGCATTCACCATCTACGAATTCAGTACCGGAAATCGCATTGCTGGAAATGGCCTTTCTTTTTTCGACTTCTATGGTGACAAGGTATAAATAAATAAATAAAAATTTAAAAATAAATAATTGAGTAGTTCTACACAGACAGTTTTTTTGGACCGGAATATTGGACATTTTCGTTTTATTTTATTTTATTTTGCTTTTCTTGTGACTCTCAAAAAATGTATAGTATTTATTCTAACTGAAATTTTTACAAAATACAATGTTTTTAGATGTAATTTGAATACATATACAAAACAGGGTTGTACAGACTGTACAACCCTGTTTTTGTATATGTATCCAAATTATACCTAAAACACTATATTTTATAAAAATTTCGGTTGAAATAAATACTATACATTTTTTGGGAGTGACAAGCAAAAAAAAATTAAAAATGTCCAATATTCCGGTCCAAAAAAACTGTCTGCCAAGACTTATTGTAAATAAATACTCTCTCCGTCCTTGAAAAAAATGTCGCAATCGAGATTTTATATTTAGCAAAAAAAGTTGACACAAAATATATATTTTATTTTTGGGCAGTTTATATCCTACATGCTAGCCACCGGTACCGGTGCAGGTTTCGGGGTTACCATAGATTTGAAAGATGCAAATTCAGGAGGAGCTTCAAGCATCGACAAATTTTTCGACAAGGGGAGCGCAGCTGCCAGCATTTTACTACTCGCATTTCTGTTTACGGCAATCTCGTCAATTTTATCATCTTTATCTCTCCCAAAGAGAGGTTAATTATTCAATTAAAATGCAACATTTTCTATGAAATAATCATGGAAGAAGGTTATTTGGAGCCATCAAATTCAATATATGAAATGTAGTATTTATGTACTTGTGTTTTGTTAGACTGGCTAGCTTGGGTTTCATCTATTTTTGGTTGTCATTTTGATAAAATGAAATACATATTAATGTTCAAGCCTTTTTAATTAATTCTATTCATTTTTTGTCTCATTTCCAATTGTTTTCATTTTTATAACCCTAAGAATTTAATTGAAATGAGAGGGTAGTGCTTAAAAATATAAAAAACGTTTGGTAACTATTTTTGCTTTCAGTTTTTTGTTTCTACTTCTGTTCATTTGAAATTAGAAGCAGAAAATAGTGTTTGGTAAAGTAAAATACACTTTGGAAACAAAAAAGTGAAAATATAAAAAAGTTGCGTCTTCAATTTTGGAAAAACAACTAGGAATTGAACCTTGTTAACAACAAAATTTTAAACTTTATCTCTTTATAAAAACAAGTATCCTTACACGCGTTGCGTGTGAAAAAAGAATATACAAAATACAAAAAATGAGTGTTATTATAGAATTTTATAAAAAAAAAATATCACGTAAATTTCACTTATGTTATCATTCTATTTTTTCTCCTCAATTTTCTCTCATTAATTAGTTTTACACTTCAACATTCACCTCTCCTCTCTCCCTAGTAGATATCTAACTTAATTTACAGGGTAGAAAAGGAAATAAAAAAGTTTCACTTTGGTGTTTATACCAAAATAACCGCCAACATTTTCCTTCCGTTTTATAATATAAAAATAAACAAAATTAACATTGAAATAATATTATCAAACAACGTTATCTGATTTTTTTTTCGTTCACTAGTGAAAATAAATAAAAACACAAACTTATTAAAATAAAATAAAATAAAAAATATGAAAATATAAGTTGTTAATAAACGAACCAGAATTTGCACAAAAAGCAAACCATAATAACAAACTCCAACAAAAAGCCTAACAACCAAACGATAATTTCAAATGGTTGAGAATTATGAGAGCTTTGAGTCCAAACTTGACTTGATTTGGCTGACCCAATTAATGAATGCTGAAATAAAACATACTATGGACAAGTGATATGTCCTTAAGCTGACCCAAATCAAATTACTTCATGAGGATGTCCCACGTCACATTTCATGCATGCAGTACGTGTCTCACCCTCCAATGTAAGTCAAAATTTGGATATAAACCAAACTAAATCATATTTATTACTCCCTCCGTTCTAAAATAACTGCTTAGTTTTGACTTTTTAAAGTCAAATTGACTATTTTTTAAAATTATTTTTTGTATCATTTTTGCCATAATATAGGTGCAGAGGTTATAACAAAAAAATATATATACAATATACTACTAATACCAATTTTTATAATGTTAAAAATATATTTACACATGCTTAATTATTAATTTTAAAAATAGTCAATTTGACTAAAAAAAATTAAAACTGAGCAGTTATTTTGGGACGGAGGGAGTATTTTATTTTAATTTTGATAGTCTGAAAATTTTCACTAGCATAGATATAAACTTAAACAAAATCAATCACATAACAAAAGCATTAATAAGAAGAGAAATCATATTATTATGTAAACATTTTTATTTTGGGCGATGTTAGTTGTTAACGTCAAGATTCGTTCACGCGCATCAATTATTAAAAGTGTGTTTAATTCTGTACATAAACAAAATCACACGTGAAACTTGACGGCTTGTACCGCTGGAGGATAGCTGTAAGACCCCAAATTTTATAAATAAGATTTAATTTTCTTTATATATTATTTTGAAATAGTAAGGTATTGATTTGATAAATGTGATAAGTTATGGGTGAAATATGCAAAGTTTACAAAATTAGCAAGTGGTTATAAAATATTTGTTGTGTCGGGGAATATTCGTTTGGTCGAGGAATATTCTTTTTGTCGGAGAATATTCGTACGACGGCGCAATCATTGGTGGACCCCACAATGGAATGAATGTCGGATATAGAAAGCGACAGAAATAACCTTTTTATATTATAATGACAAAACTGTTACCGTTAGTACTGTTGAAATACCTGGTGGTTAAAATACAGTAATACGCGGTGTTGCACGGTAGCACACGGTATTGCACAGTATTTCGAGTTATTGATTCTTACGTAGGAAGGAACTTACTCAATTATTGTTACAGTAATTACTGTTCAATATTTTATATTATTATTTCAATAATTGCATAATATTTTATTGATTCAATAATTGTCATTGCACATTATTTTAAATTATCAAATCAATAATTCATATTATTTGAATAATATTATTAGATAGCATTATTGACAATGTCTAAGGAAGTTTTGTCTAGGAAAGGGGTTGATTAATTGCGCGCCAGTGAGGAAAAATCCTTATCGGAAGGCCCCCTCTTTCCTGGGAACGACCTGGTTGTCAATGTTGTAGTTCTGTAATATTATTTGTGAATAATTAATTTTTGATATATATGATAAGAAAATATTTATTCAATATGGATTTAGACGGAGGAATTTTTAAAACATGTGATATTTGTTAAAAGTTGGTATTTTATTTTGTCTGATAAAATAATTCATTCAAATATATTTATTATAATATTACATTATAGTAGTATGATGTGATTATATAATAGTATGATTTTTATAATTTGAATGGTATCATTATTATAGTAAATTCATGGTATAAAAGCTAAACGAGGTGGAAGAGTGCAAATTGAATTTGAACTCTTATGATGCAAACAATGATGTCATCGGAGCGATGATGCAAGCAATGATGTCATCGGAGCGATGAGGTAAGCAAGGATGTCATCGGAGCGATGATGCAAACGATGATGTCATAAATTATGACGAAAAGACTATTTTACCCTTACTCTGCTGAGCCTATAAATAGAAGCTCATTTATTCATTATTTCTTACCAATTCATTAAAGCTATAGAGAGAGAAAGTATAGAGAGAGTAAGAGAGAAAGAAGAGGAGTATTCTGATAGTACGCTAGTGCAGTCTCCAAATTTTAAGGTAAGGGGTATTATTTCTTTCGTGTTCATGAAGAGAGTTACTTTCTTTCAATACTCGTAAGGGTTGTTATTCCATTCCTTATTATTCTGTTGGGATAATCTGTTTGAGCGGACTACCGCCAGACGGGTGAATCTTCGTATCCAGTTGTTATTAAATTATGGAAATAATCTGTTTGAGCGGACTACCGCCAGACGGGTGAATCTTCGTATTCAATTGTTATTAAATTGTGGAAATAATCTGCCTGAGCGGACTACCGCCAGACAGGTGAAAATCCAATTGAAATTTCGTATATTGTTTCATTTCAGATTCTTAACTCTAAACTTACTACGGTAAGTATTGCTTCTATAATTCCTGAAATGATCAGATATTATTTGAGTTTTGCGCTTCATCTAATATTATTTCACTGGAATATTGGTCTGAACTTTCTTGTGAAATTTTTATCTTTTCATGTCGAGTTACTATTCACAAGTTACTATTCATGAGTTACTATTCACGAGTTACTATTCACGGGGTACTATTCACGGTAAAAAAAAATATTTTTTTCTTCTTCTTCCAAATCATTTTTGATTGTATCCAAGTTTTGAACTTCATTCTTGAATTTTGCTCCACAATTGATTATTACGGAGTATTATTGAACTTGGATAAACTAAATTACGAATCCCGAATTCTTGTCTTTTATCTCACTGGATTCGTTTCTTATATTGTATTTCATCATCCTCTGTCCTAAATGGTGATATAACTGAATATCTTTGGCCTGTAGTGCAAAGATGAATGATTACCTGATGAATATCTTTAGCCCGTAGTGCAAAGATGGACAGGTGTTGAGGTGAACATGACCAACTGATGATACAAATGAATATCTTTGGCCCGTAGTGCAAAGATGGATATTTGATTCAAGATGTATATTGATTGATGTTACAGGGATAAAATATTGATGATGGACTTTTAAATCAAAGAAGATAGTAGACATCATTCTCTACTTAACTCTTCTAATGAATTATTATTTCCGCTGCGAATATTGATCTAAAACTTGTTGTCCATAATATTTTATCCGATTTATTGAAGGCTAACGATAATTTATTTTTCATTATCTTAGTCATAATATTCTTTACTGGGCTAGTTGAGCTCACCCTTTTCTTCCATTGTTCTCTTCAGGAAATGAGAATGTCGCGAGTACTAGTCGGGGAATGGAGTGATGGTCCGAGTTAGAGCAGTAGTAGTCCTCGCTATTTTTGCAAAATAGTGGGATAATAATTGTAATAAATAAAGAATGAATTTGAATATTAATATTTCGTATTATATACGATTTGTATTGACACTCACAGTTGTGTGGTCGTATTTTACACGACCGTGTGATATAAAGTTTGTATTTGAATTTTATTGAGTGTATTTGGCGACTCAAAATGAGTGGAGTATTGAACCTATTTTGGGGGCGTCACAGTTGGTATCAGAGCTTAGGGATATGATCTCTGGCAGAGATCTGGGAATAGAACTAGGAGGGGAGTGATGAGTAAAACCTTCGCTAGTGTGTCATACCTAAGCTTAATTGTTATTTAATTGGTCGGTTGGATTATAGGGTTAATATGTGATATGTTAATTTGTTTGATTAACCCTTGTTTTGTGGCAGTATTTGAGAATGGCAACTGAAAATTTAAACAATGGAGTGAATGAGACCGTTGAGACACCTTTAATCAACAACGAGGAGAACGTGCAACAGGAAGACTATATTCCTCCTGCAAACAACCCTACCGAAGAAATGATAAATGACGGGATGTTTCGAAGTTTTTTGCAGTTCATGCAAAATCAGACGAGGGAGACTCGTGTTCATAATACAGGTGGAAATAACAACTCGCGGCTTGTCACTGCCAAGCAGTTTAAAGAGTTGGGACCACCAGAGTTTCAGGGAAAGCCAGATCCAATCAAGGCGAAAAATTGGATTAAGCAAATTACCAAGATATTTGATGTCTTGAGATGCACGGAGGAACAGAAGGTTCCATTTGCCACCTTTATGTTCCGTGGAGAGGCAGATTACTGGTGGGAATCTGTGAAGCGTACCCAGCCTGCCGCACTCAAGATGTCTTGGGGGGCGTTCCAGAAACTGTTCAATGACAAGTACTTTCCAGAAAGTATTCGTCACATGAAAGAGGTAGAGTTCATCAGACTGGAACAGAACAACATGACTGTGTCCCAGTACGAGGCTAAATTCGCGGAGTTATCCCGGTTTGCACCTCATTTGGTGGAGAATGAGGAACGTATGACGCGGATGTTTCTGAGAGGTTTGAAACCCGAGATTCGTCAATACCTCATTTCTCATAAATTTTCTTTATATTCGGATGTAGTGAACAGGGCCCAGTTATTAGAACGAGATAATGATTATGTTCAACCAAGGGACAACAACCAAGGTCGTACCGGTGGCAGCAGTCATCGGAACAATGATAACCAGCGGGGAGGAAAGTATCATGACAGAAGCGGTAACCACTCCGGTGGTAATCATGGCCATGATAATAGAAAAAGTGAATCGGGAGGAGATTTCAAGAAGAGAAGGTACAACAATGAGAACGTGAAGACGTCGACATCAGCACCAACATCAACTGTTTCTAGGGGAGGAGAACAACCACCGGTCGTATGCTATAAATGCGGGAAAGAGGGACACATCAGCCCAAACTGCCCACAGCAATTCAAAGCATGTTATAACTGTGGAAAAGAGAGACATATAGCTCGAGATTGTCCTGTAGCGAAACCAAGTCCAGCGGGGGTGGTGATTCCAAAGGCAGTTTCGGACAAGTCAAAGTCGGTGATTCCTGGAAGAGCGTTTGTCGTGACAGCCCAAAACACGAGGAACCCGCACGAGGTGATTACGGGTAAGCTAATCATAAACTCTTGCGAAGTTTACACCTTGTTAGATACCGGTGCTACCCATTCTTTTATTTCACCTGCTTGTGCTCAACGATTAAATTTAACACCTGAGAAGTTAGACTTTAACTTATCTGTTGAGACTCCGTTAGGAGAAACTTTCGTTACATCTACAGTTTACAAATCTTGCTTGATTCAAATTGGTACCCTCACCCTACCTGTTGATCTCATATCGTTGAAAATACTTGCATTTGATGTGATTTTAGGAATTGACTGGTTGACCACTTATCATGCCAAAATTGATTGTTTTCGTAAGGTTGTTAGTTTTCATATTCCTAACCAACCTATTGTGCGAATTCAAACAACCAAACCACTAAAATTAATCGATGTTATTTCAAGTCATAAAGCTATTCGTTTATTGAAAAACGGATGTCAAGCTTTCTTAGCCCATGTCACTGATCTAAACCAAAATACGTCAGGTTTGAATGATATTTCTGTTATTAATGAGTTTCCTGATGTATTTCCCGAAGAACTTCCCGGTCTACCTCCGGAACGTGAAGTTGAATTCTTTATTGACCTTGAACCCGCTACAAAACCCATTTCTAAAACCCCATATCGAATGGCTCCCATAGAACTTCAGGAGTTAAAGGTCCAACTACAGGAGTTGTTAGACATTGGTTTTATACGTCCTAGTACATCTCCTTGGGGTGCTCCTGTTTTATTCGTAAAGAAGAAAGACGGGAGTATGCGACTTTGTATTGACTATCGGGAGTTGAACCATGTCACCATCAAGAATAGGTATCCGTTACCTCGTATTGATGACCTGTTCGACCAGTTGCAAGGTGCACAATTCTTTTCAAAGATTGATCTTCGTTCTGGATATCATCAGCTGAAGATTAAAACTGAGAATATTCTGAAGACTGCTTTCAGAACTCGATACGGGCATAATGAATTCTTAGTCATGTCTTTTGGATTGACTAATGCTCCTGCTGCTTTTATGGATATGATGAACCGTGTATTCAAGGAATATTTGGATCAGTTCGTGGTTGTCTTTATTGATTACATCCTCATCTATTCCAAAAGCCGTGAAGATCATGAGCACCACTTGAAGCTGGTACTTCAAAGGCTTCGTGAAAATAAGCTATATGCCAAGCTGAAGAAATGCGAGTTCTGGCTTGAGGAGGTAGCATTCCTTGGGCACGTAGTATCAAAACGTGGAGTATCTGTGGATCCGGCGAAGATTGAAGCAATACAAAGTTGGGAGCAACCGAAGTCGGTGACTGAAGTACGTAGCTTTCTGGGCTTAGCTGGTTATTATCGGAGATTCGTGGAAGGATTTTCTCGAATCGCTACTCCATTAACTCAGCTGACTCGGAAAGATACAAAATTCGTATGGAACGAGGAATGTGAGAAGAGATTTCAAGAGCTCAAGAGAAGACTCATTTCGGCACCTGTTCTGACGATACCATCTGGTTCGGATGGATTTGTCATTTACAGCGATGCTTCAGGCAAAGGGTTAGGATGTGTTCTCATGCAACATGGGAAAGTCATAGCCTATGCCTCGCGACAACTCAAGGAATATGAGAGGAATTATCCTACTCATGATCTAGAGTTGGCAGCAGTCGTTTTCGCGTTGAAGATCTGGAGACACTACCTGTATGGGGAGAAAGTGGAGATCTATACGGATCATAAGAGCCTCAAGTATTTCTTCACCCAGAAGGAACTCAACATGCGGCAACGACGTTGGCTTGAGCTGTTGAAAGATTACGATCATACCATCCAATACCATCCTGGAAAAGCGAACGTGGTTGCGGATGCGTTGAGTAAAAGATCATATGCTGAAACAAATGCGATGCTTTCAAGGCTTATTTTGTGTGATTTACAAAAGATGGAGATAGAGTTCAAGACTCTGGGGACCCATGCGATGATATCAAGTATACGCGTAGAACCAGCTTTGATTGATAAAGTTAAAACTGCTCAAGCTACAGATCCGGAGCTGATGAATATGAGGAAGAAGGTGCAAGAAGGTGCTATTCCAGAAGCAAGGATTGATGAAGAAGGAATACTTCGAGTCAACTCCAGACTTTGTGTTCCTGACGATTTTGATTTGAAGTATAGAATCATGATGGAGGCACACAACACACCATTTGCAATCCATCCTGGGAGTACCAAAATGTATCGTGATCTTCGACATACATTTTGGTGGAGCAATATGAAGAGAGAGATTGCGGAATTTATCTCGAGGTGCTTAACGTGTCAACGTGTCAAGGCGGAGCATCAAGTGCCAAAGGGTCCATTGCAACCACTTGAGATTCCAAAGTGGAAGTGGGAACACATTACCATGGATTTCGTTACTGGTCTTCCCAAGGTTTCTCAAGGCATAGATGCGATTTGGGTTATTGTTGATAGATTGACCAAGTCTGCTCATTTCTTGCCGATACGAGAGACTTATTCCCTTGAACGTCTTGCTCGTATGTACGTGAATGAGATTGTGAGATTGCATGGCATGCCAGTATCCATAGTTTCGGATCGTGACCCAAGATTCACTTCACGATTTTGGGTCAGCTTGCAGAAAGCTATGGGCACGGATTTACGATTCAGTTCGGCATATCATCCACAAACGGACGGGCAATCGGAAAGGACTATCCAAACTCTTGAAGATCTATTGAGACTCTGTGTTCTAGACTTCAAAGGGAGTTGGGATAAGTACCTACCATTGGTGGAATTCTCCTACAACAACAGTTATCAGGCAAGTATAGGCATGGCTCCATTCGAGGCGTTGTATGGACGAAAATGTCATTCTCCAGTATGCTGGGACGAGGTGGGTGAAGCAACATTGTTGGGACCGGAGTTAGTACGTATGACTACGGAAAAGATTCAAATGATCCGGCAACGTATACAAACTGCACAAGATCGACAAAAGAATTATGCTGATCTTCATCGAAGGGACGTGGAGTTTAATGTCAGAGATCATGTATTATTACGTGTTGCTCCATGGAAAGGAGTTACGAGATTCGAAAAGAGAGGAAAGCTCAACCCACGATTTATTGGTCCATTTGAAATCCTTGACCGAGTAGGAAATGTGGCCTATAGACTCGCCTTACCTCCAAGCATGTCTCGTGTTCATAACGTTTTTCACATATCTGTGCTTCGTAAATATGTGAAAGATCCAAACCACATTATTGAGTTAGAACCAGACGAGATAGCCGAAGATTTAACATACGAGGAGGTACCTGTTAAGATCTTGGATAGGAAGGAACATGTCTTACGCTCAAAGGTTATACCTCAAGTTAAAGTTTTGTGGAGGAACCATGAAATCGAGGAAATGACCTGGGAGTTAGAATCGGAAATGAAAACGAGGTATCCTCACCTTTTCGACATACCAGGTACGTACGTCAATTTCGAGGACGAAATTTCATAAGGAGGGGAGGTTGTAAGACCCCAAATTTTATAAATAAGATTTAATTTTCTTTATATATTATTTTGAAATAGTAAGGTATTGATTTGATAAATGTGATAAGTTATGGGTGAAATATGCAAAGTTTACAAAATTAGCAAGTGGTTATAAAATATTTATTGTGTCGGGGAATATTCGTTTGGTCGAGGAATATTCTTTTTGTCGGAGAATATTCGTACGACGGCGCAGTCATTGGTGAACCCCACAATGGAATGAATGTCGGATATAGAAAGCGACAGAAATAACCTTTTTATATTATAATGGCAAAACTGTTACCGTTAGTACTGTTGAAATACCTGGTGGTTAAAATACAGTAATACGCGGTGTTGCACAGTAGCACACGGTATTGCACAGTATTTCGAGTTATTGATTCTTACGTAGGAAGGAACTTACTCAATTATTGTTACAGTAATTACTGTTCAATATTTTATATTATTATTTCAATAATTGCATAATATTTTATTGATTCAATAATTGTCATTGCACATTATTTTAAATTATCAAATCAATAATTCATATTATTTGAATAATATTATTAGATAGCATTATTGGCAATGTCTAAGGAAGTTTTGTCTAGGAAAGGGGTTGATTAATTGCGCGCCAGTGAGGAAAAATCCTTATCGGAAGGCCCCCTCTTTCCTGGGAACGACCTGGTTGTCAATGTTGTAGTTCTGTAATATTATTTGTGAATAATTAATTTTTGATATATATGATAAGAAAATATTTATTCAATATGGATTTAGACGGAGGAATTTTTAAAACATGTGATATTTGTTAAAAGTTGGTATTTTATTTTGTCTGATAAAATAATTCATTCAAATATATTATTATAATATTACATTATAGTAGTATGATGTGATTATATAATAGTATGATTTTTATAATTTGAATGGTATCATTATTATAGTAAATTCATGGTATAAAAGCTAAACGGGGTGGAAGAGTGCAAATTGAATTTGAACTCTTATGATGCAAACAATGATGTCATCGGAGCGATGATGCAAGCAATGATGTCATCGGAGCGATGAGGTAAGCAAGGATGTCATCGGAGCGATGATGCAAACGATGATGTCATAAATTATGGCGAAAAGACTATTTTACCCTTACTCTGCTGAGCCTATAAATAGAAGCTCATTTCTTCATTATTTCTTACCAATTCATTAAAGCTATAGAGAGAGAAAGTATAGAGAGAGTAAGAGAGAAAGAAGAGGAGTATTCTGATAGTACGCTAGTGCAGTCTCCAAATTTTAAGGTAAGGGGTATTATTTCTTTCGTGTTCATGAAGAGAGTTACTTTCTTTCAATACTCGTAAGGGTTGTTATTCCATTCCTTATTATTCTGTTGGGATAATCTGTTTGAGCGGACTACCGCCAGACGGGTGAATCTTCGTATCCAGTTGTTATTAAATTATGGAAATAATCTGTTTGAGCGGACTACCGCCAGACGGGTGAATCTTCGTATTCAATTGTTATTAAATTGTGGAAATAATCTGCCTGAGCGGACTACCGCCAGACAGGTGAAAATCCAATTGAAATTTCGTATATTGTTTCATTTCAGATTCTTAACTCTAAACTTACTACGGTAAGTATTGCTTCTATAATTCCTGAAATGATCAGATATTATTTGAGTTTTGCGCTTCATCTAATATTATTTCACTGGAATATTGGTCTGAACTTTCTTGTGAAATTTTTATCTTTTCATGTCGAGTTACTATTCACAAGTTACTATTCATGAGTTACTATTCACGGGGTACTATTCACGGTAAAAAAAAATATTTTTTTCTTCTTCTTCCAAATCATTTTTGATTGTATCCAAGTTTTGAACTTCATTCTTGAATTTTGCTCCACAATTGATTATTACGGAGTATTATTGAACTTGGATAAAATAAATTACGAATCCCGAATTCTTGTCTTTTATCTCACTGGATTCGTTTCTTATATTGTATTTCATCATCCTCTGTCCTAAATGGTGATATACTGAATATCTTTGGCCTGTAGTGCAAAGATGAATGATTACCTGATGAATATCTTTAGCCCGTAGTGCAAAGATGGACAGGTGTTGAGGTGAACATGACCAACTGATGATACAAATGAATATCTTTGGCCCGTAGTGCAAAGATGGATATTTGATTCAAGATGTATATTGATTGATGTTACAGGGATAAAATATTGATGATGGACTTTTAAATCAAAGAAGATAGTAGACATCATTCTCTACTTAACTCTTCTAATGAATTATTATTTTCGCTGCGAATATTGATCTAAAACTTGTTGTCCATAATATTTTATCCGATTTATTGAAGAATAACGATAATTTATTTTTCATTATCTTAGTCATAATATTCTTTACTGGGCTAGTTGAGCTCACCCTTTTCTTCCATTGTTCTCTTCAGGAAATGAGAATGTCGCGAGTACTAGTCGGGGAATGGAGTGATGGTCCGAGTTAGAGCAGTAGTAGTCCTCGCTATTTTTGCAAAATAGTGGGATAATAATTGTAATAAATAAAGAATGAATTTGAATATTAATATTTCGTATTATATACGATTTGTTTTGACACTCACAGTTGTGTGGTCGTATTTTACACGACCGTGTGATATAAAGTTTGTATTTGAATTTTATTGAGTGTATTTGGCGACTCAAAATGGGTGGAGTATTGAACCTATTTTGGGGGCGTCACAATAGCTCCGGTATGAGAATAAGTACATGCTGAATAAGGTTTCAACAATGGAGGCTTAATGTTCTAGTGTTAAAAAATAATATATTGTACTTGAGAATTTTGTTGTAACCTTGTATTTATAGTAATCACATCTCCTTAAAATGCCTCATCCCGAATTGGAATAGAATTCCTCATTATGTTCTATACCGTAATGGTATAGAAGTTAATCTCCTTAAAGAAAGGAAGTCAAAATTATCCTGACTCTTTCCTTAGGAATTGAAAATTAAATATAACTAGGAATCTTAGGTTCCTTAAAGTTCTCCAACTACTCAACACAGACTCCTACGTGGGAAGACTTCCTCTCGTGGACTATGATGGCCCACCAAATCATCCGGGCCCAAATAACCACGCCCCAACATTGCCACTCAGTCTCTTATTATAAGAAACTTAAAATAAGAGAGTATATCAATTAATTAGGAAGGACGCTAGCCAAAGAGTTTTCAATCCGATGGGCGATAGTCCGTCCCGAAGAATGTTACTTCTCAAAGAAAGTTTGTCCTTTCGAGAGTAACATAGTCTTCCCGAAAAACGTTTGTCCTTTCGAGAGAAATTAAGCATTCTCGAAGAACGTTTGTTTTTTCGGGAGGAACTAAGTCCTCCCGAATGACGTTTATCCTTTCGGGAGGAACTAAGTCATCCCGAAGGAAGTTTATCCTTTTAGGAGGAACTAAGCCTTCCTGAATGACGTTTTATTCTTTCGGGAGGAACTAAGTCTTCCCGAAGGAAGTTTTATCATTTCGGGAGAAACTAAGCCTTCCCGAAGGACATTTATCATTTCGGGAGGAACTAAACCTTCCTGAAGGACTTTTATCCTTTCAGGAGGAACTAAGCATTCCCGAAGAACGTTTATCCTAGCTTTCAAGAGGAACTAAGTCTTCTCGAAGGATGGTTTAACCGACCTTATACCGCTATAATAGCCTTCTCGGCTCCTGTGAGAGGCATTGATCCGACTTTATACCCCTTTAATAGTCTTCCCGATCATTATGGGAGATATTGATCCGACCTTATAACGCATAGTCGAAAACACAATGAATCCGATGTGATATAGTCCAAAGCAAGCTGCTATTATCCGAAGTATCCAATCTATCTTCTGCATATTTAACAAAATTAGAACCTGGCTAGCAACGCTCTTACAAAATTTGTCAATTTCTTCCCCCATCATCTCCTCCTCTTTGGGTAAAAATGGGCAGTCTTTCCAAGTTAGCTTTTAACTTTAACATGTTTATCAATTTTATCTTTCAGGAAATCATCATCATCATCACCGAAGAGACTGTCCATGCTAGAATCGCTCTCATCTATTTCAAAGGCAACTGAATCCTAAAAAAACTGAAGGATGCCTAAGTTTTTCCTCCTCCGACGGCCAGTTTTGTCACTGTCCTCTTGCTTCCGATTGCCTCTTCCTCGTCAGCGCCAAACAAAATTACGACCGAAGGGGAATTATTTTTTACAGAATTTTCGTTACGTTTGACAAACTTATTTTCGAGGAAAATTCGGTCGAAAATAACTTATAAACCCTAAAAGTTATGAGTTCCCCAACTGCCTCAATATTCACTTTCTTTTTCTCTCAACTCTCTCTCTCTCTCTCGCAACAACCTCTCTCAATCTCTCATCTCTCTCCTCCTCCCTCCCGTTCAGTACTCCTCCTTCCGTCGATTCACTCCTCCTCCCGTCGGAACTTCCTCCCTCCCATCGAAACCTCCTACCTCCCATTAGAGCTGCATCATTGGAACTGTGCTTTGGTCGACGGCGACTGTGGTTGGAGGAGTTTGGCAGCACTGTGGTGGGTGGTGGCAATCAGTGGTGGGTGTATAGCTAGCACATCCTCCTTAATTATATTCGTTAGCCAGATAATTAGGGAAACATTAGGTAATTGTGGGAAAAATTTATGTTGAATGATTTTAGTTATGTATATATGATAATTTCAGTTCATTGAAGTTATGGTGAAATTTGCAGTTGTAGTATGAATTTATGCATGCATATATGTAAATTTATTTGGTATATTTCTTCAATTAGGTGATTGAAATGCTGAATTTGGGTATGTTCTGGCCAAATTTATTTGGGTCTGTTTTGGTATATATGTAAAAATATTTGTTTTAGCAAGCAAATTTGTTGGAAAAAGTATTGAATTTGGGTCTGATAATCGTTGAAGTTTGTTTGGTATTTGTTGGTTTGTTGTCTCAGTCTCAACTATTATCCACTATCACCATCACTGAAGTTATGTTAATTAGTTTGTTGTTGGGACTGAATTTGTGTTTTGTGACTGATTGCGATTGATTTCAATTGATCAAAAGATATGTTAATTTACTCAATTGAACTGATTTTAGGACTACATATGATTCTTGCCTTATGATTCTTGTTGTGTAATATCTATATCAACCCACATCAAGTTGTATTTTTAATCGATGTGGGACTATTCTTTACGTTAAACAAGCCGAATACAAACCTCTTTTCGAACAACTCTCTCATATTACTCTCGAAGAGTCGCTATGTATTACGATAAATTTACGCCAAATTATAATTGCAGAGTTAATCAATACATGAAATTTGTAAAAATTATAAGAGTACCCCATTTATTATATATTTTTCTAAAAAGGTTGCCACAAATATTTATCCACGTACGTAAGTGACAATCAAAAAGTCGAAATAAACATTAACTATAGTCTATTATGATCAGCGATACGTCAGTATTGACATATGAAAACCAATTGTGTTTCTACATTCAGCTCTATTTATGTACACGAGATAATATATATATATATATATATATATATATATATATATATATATATATATCACCCAACTAAAAGCTCACCCAACTCACCCCCTTTAGTGACGGACCGGACGACGGTTTGGTCCGTCGCTATATATACAACCGTCGTCTTAGCTTTTAGCGACGGACTACATATAGATGACGGTTGTATATATAGCGACGGACGAACAGTTGCCCGATCCGTCGCTAAAGGGGTGAGTTTGAGTGAGCTTTTAGTTGGGTGAGCCTAAGATCTTTATCGTGTATATATATATATATATATATATGTATGTATATATATATATATATATATATATATATATATATATATATATATATATATACGGTCCGGATCTTAAGCTCACCCTTTATCCAACATACCTTGCTCACCCCCTTTAGCGACGGACCGGGCGACGATTTGGTCCGTCGCTATATATACAACCTCCGTCTTAGCTTTTAACGACGGACAACATATAGCGACGAAAAACATATATATAGACGACGGTTGTATATATAGCGACGGACCGAATCGTTGCCCGGTCCTTCGCTAAATGGAGTGAGCAAGATATGTTGGATAAAGGGTGAGCTTAAGATCCAGACCGTATATATATATATATATATATAGTGATGTAACATAAACTAAAAGGAACAATGACAGAATACATATATATTAAAAAAAATAATGGCGTGAGACATCTAATGAATACATCAGACAAATATAACTTGTTAAATTGATAAACATGATTATATCCGTATATTATTTTTCGTTGGCAATCTATTTTTTATGTGAGATTATTGTGTGATTGGTTCTTAAATTTTTAACCGTTGGATGATTAACTCAATTGGTATGAGCTGTTACTGTCCCTAATTGGGAGTAGACGAGTAGCCCATCAACGGTTTTTTTACAATTGAAGCGTCAAGATTCGAAAGAGAGATGAGGGTTATTGGAATACGAAAAGAGTTTGGTTGAGTAGTGAGTAGTCGGACGAAACTCAGGTAGAAACCAAAACTCTTAAAACTCGTCCCGGTTAAATAGGACGGAAAATCGTTTTTCATGCTTTTAATATTTTATATTAAAGGGAATATAGTATTAATATACATAAATATGTTTTCTCTATTTCAAAATATTCTATCAATATTTACTTTTTAAAAGTCAATTTAAGTTATTTTCAAATTTAATATTAACATGATTTATTTAAAATTTTAATATAATAAATATCATAATTATTAATATTATTAGGTAGTTTCTAATATTCATAATTATATTGATGATAAATAAATTTACATAAATTTTGGATTTAAAAATAATTTGAATTAACTTTTTTAAAATTAATTATTATTTCAAATTAATCGACTTTCAAAAAGTTACTTGTAATTTAATATTTTTTGAAGGAAGATTACGTATGTCTCTCATATATCATACACCGTATAATTAATTAAGAAACTTTATTACTTATATTACACTCCATATTACAAAATACAAAATATATATATATATATATATATATATTACACTTCACAGGACCAATGGACGGAAAACTTGCACTTCACAGGACCAGAAAGGGGATACAACTGAAAATTTGAGTCCAAGTAGAAACGGAATTAAATTAAACAAAACCCATTTATCTACAAGACTGCGAAATAACCAAATTAATCACCCAACAAGTCTACCAACCTCACATCACTGTGCAGCTTCTTGGATTTTCGTCACTGAAAGTAGTATAGTACGGGTAAGCCATCACTGGCGGAGGCGGTGGCGGAGGCGGTGGCGGAGGCGGCGTCTCATAATAGTCTGGTACCACCTCCGGTGGCGCTGACGGAATGCTCCCCGGCCACGGAATCCCCGTGGACGGAATATTCCCTTGTGAATTCGTGCATCTACAAGGCGTCGGGGGTGGTAGCCGGCACCCATTACAACATTGCATGGAACATGCAGAATTTCTTGCACAACAAGCTTCATGAAAATCATGCAAATTGTGCATGGCACTAGTAGAATTTCTTGCACAACAAGTTACACGACAGCCATCTTCGCCTTCTTTAAATGTCAGCGTCAGTCTATCTCTCGTTAGCTCGACAGATTTGAGGCCTTTGATTTCGGATATTTGTTGCAATTGTTTAACCATATCTTTATCATGGATGCCATGGAAATTATTCTCTGATTTTGATTTTGGCTTGATAATTTGTAAGTTGTTGTGGTTATTCATAGGCTCCCACAAAAGCTCGGATTTTTTGCCAGCCTTTTCAAGAAGCTTTAAAACTGTTTGAGGGTCGATCGTACCTGAAATTGTCACCTTCCCTTGACCTGCATTTATGGATATGGTGTGAACACCATTAATATTCTGCAACAGTTTCTTCATTTTTTTCTCGCACCCGCTGCAGTGAATATTCGTCTTGAGGACGAAGGTCTTTGCGGGAACAATTGATTTCTCCATTGAAATTTACTTGCTCTAATTTCACCTTGTTGATGATGTCTTGAATAATGTGTGATTTCTGAAAAGCATAAAAACAAAGCTTGTTAGGGTTTATATAGGAAGTTCTATATATATATATATATATATATATATATATATATATATATATATATATATATAGTTTCGTTTAGGGCGGATCCGGCAAATTTCGTACATGTTCCTCATTAATTAGTTGTATTTCTATGAAATTATCTCGCGAGTGAATATCCTAATTTGTATCACACCACCAATTATTAAGACTAAAAATATCACCAATAGTAATTTTAAATTTATATTTGGAACTTCCACCTATATTCTTCTCTTTCACATGTATCGTGTGAGAAAAAATTATGAAAAAATATCAAAAATACGTGTGAAAATAATGATCCCATATATATATATATATATATTGCTTTAGTTCAATACTCTCTTTTTTACCTAATCTCCAACTTGTAAGATAATTAAAGCTACTGATCTTTTCTTCTTTCTTTTTTGTTTTTCCATAGACTTTACCTAATACAACAATTAAAGAATCGTTTTTTTTTCCTAATATATATAGATAATTTTCTAGCTAGAGTAGAGTTAGTTGAAATGTACATAAAATTTATATGTACACATATATAACTCTTGAAGACAAAATTAAGTAGATTTAGTTTATATGCATAATGATATATATATATATATATATATATAGGATAGGACTCTGGAACGAACAGTTCGTTTACGAACATATGTAGGGCCAAGTGTTGAAGGTTGTTGATTGGATGAGAATATTTAACACTAATTACGAATATATGATGGTAAATAATTGGGCCAATCAACAACCTTCAACACTTGACCCTACATATGTTCGTAAACGAACTGTTCGTTCCAGAGCCTTATCCTATATATATATATATATATTGTTTTACACGCACTATATATGAAAATGTATAATTAGATTACGAAGTAACTTAGTCCACAATAAATAATGACATATATATTAAGGTTGCTAAATAAGATCAACTAGTTAAAAAAATATCAGATCATGAAAAAAGTTAACCTTTCTTAATTAATTAAGAGCTTGTTAGTTTAGCATATAAAAAAGAAAGAGAAAGAAAGAAAAGGATTTAAATCCACCTGCAATTACGAGAATATCAACTACATAAAAATTAAGTTTAAGCTATGCTCGATCTAATATAATTCATAATTAACAACAAACCTGATGAAGAAGAAGAAACCTATTTCTTCCGGATCGGAGATCTGAGCATATCAATAGGGATAATTAAAGAACTTAAGTACAAAAAAACATAAATAGTATCTATGTATTTATAGATTTAATTTGAAGGGTATGCAAATAGGGTTGTTTAATTAGTAGACTAATTCTCTTTTTAATTAATATTAAGAAACTAAAACTTCAAGAATTGGTGTAACGCGTAATTAACGGGATGGTGATCAGATTAATTTCCTCCTCCGTCTAATTAAATACGGTCATTGTATACACAAAACTTCCTAGACTTGTATGTTTGGTCTTTCTTTAAAGATATATTAAGCAATTATCCATGACGTCAATTTATATATATATATATATATATATATATATATATATATATATATATATATCTTCTGTTATTTCTAAGCATTGAGGTGTTTGCTTGTGTGGAAAATTTTGGTAAATTTCGGTTCTTCTTCACTCACACAAGCAAGCATATATAGCAGTTGAGAAATGTCAACTTACATAATATTTTATAGTGAAAAACAAAATTAATTATATATAGTCATACTCAAAAATGGAAGAAAACTAAATTGGACGGCGCATGGAAAAATCTAATGTCAAAATTATACTCCCTCTGTCCCCACAAAAAAAAAAGTCCTATTTTAATTTATTTTTTTTCAAAGTTAATTTATAAATTTTTAAAATTCAAATTAATGTGAATTTATTTGATTTTGATTTATGTAATACTCACTATTATAAATTAGTCAAACAGTACTCCTTCCATTTCATAATAATAGTATTTTTAGCTTCAAACACACTGTTAATTCTCAGAGGCACAATAGTTATCTAGAAGAGGGTTGAATAGATATTTTAAAACTTTTTCCTTTTCAAAATACTTATTAGATTTGTTAATAATTTAACCACAGCGGAATATATAATTTGTTTGTTCCTCCTTAAGATAAACCAAGTTTATAGGTGATAAGCAGTTATAACATATATATCAGACACAATGATTTTAAATGGTTCAGAGCGCTCAAGACTCCTAATCCACTCTTCTACTCCACGAGTAGGAAATCCACTAAGGATATCTTTACAATCTTTGAATCACTTAGATTGCTTCAAGACCAGCAGTTTTGGAACTTCTTAGTTCACTTAGAACTCTTCAAGTCCAGCAGACTTAGAATACACTTGATGAGAGTTGAGTTCTTGGGTTGTGCTACTCAGTTGCAGTTAAGTATACGTTCAAAAGAACTGAGTAACTGAGCAAGCTTTCCTTCAGGATCATAGTGTTTAGGCGTTGAGTGTTTTTGAGCTTTTTAGTTCTTGCTTGCTTGGACTGAATTTATGTCTGATTTGCTTATAAATGAGATTTTGAAATGTTTCCGTTGAAGGCATCCGTTGTAGCATTTAATGCTTCAGACATTTCTGAGCACTGATGTTGACTTCTTAGGAATATGGGGTTCTGCCGTCTAGCCCACTGACACAGCAGACTGCTTTCTCACCTAACACCTGAAAATGTGTTTTCAGCAGACATGCAGTCCTTTCCTTAGCTTCTTCTATACGCTTCTTTGATACATACTAAGGATGAGTGTTGGATCATTGGGACTCCCGAAATGTCAACGTCTATAAGCCATGTTTCATTTGTTATACTTTCTCCTTCATCAGATAGACGAAACTTGATGCTTCTGATGCTGACTGGAGAGACACTACGATCATTGTCTCTATACCATGATCATTGTGTCTTGTCATGCTCGTGCTTGATTCAACCTTGATCGTAGATGTTAGGAATATACATGAGAATATTATTCCTATTTATATATGATTTGATTATGATATAAATGAATGAATATGCAAGTATGCTTGCATTGACAAAAGCTGTAAAGTCCTCTGATAGATAACAGAAATATATGTACAAGGACTTAGAATGAACTGATCAAATATGTTAGGTTGATCCTACATAAGCAAACCAGCTTTTGTAAAGTCCTTAAAAAGAAATGATGTACAAGGACTATAAAAATAGAAAGATCAAACTTGTTAGGTTGATCTTATAATGTAATAGATAGGCTTGTCTGATCGTCGATCACTGCATCAGAAATCGTAGTCTGCCAGGAGAGACAAATGAGACTCGAGAGCTATCAAGGCAGAATCGTAGTCTGCAGGATAGTAGATCTCGGAGTTCGTAGTTTGCCAGGAGAAATGAGGAAGAATCGTAGTATGTCGAGAAGAATTTCCTCGGAGCCGTAGTCTGCTGAGGAAGTCATGTTCAGAATCGAAGAGACAGCCTGTCTATGAGCCGACCGAGAAACTGCTAGAGCTAAGTCAAGAATCGTAGATCACACTTAAAGTAGTGGAGTCTAATGATCATCAGAGACAGAGATCAGACGAAGGCAGCAAACATGAAGGCAGAATCGTAGTCTGTCAAGGTCTGATCTCAGAATCGTAATGTGTTAGGAATATACATGAGAATGTTATTCCTATTTATATATGATTTGATTATGATATAAATGAATGAATATGCAAGTATGCTTACATTGACAAAAGCTGTAAAGTCCTCTGATAGATAATAGGAATATATGTACAAGGACTTAGAATGAACTGATCAAATATGTTAGGTTGATCCTACATAAGCAAAAAAGCTTTTGTAAAGTCCTTAAAAAGAAATGATGTACAAGGACTATAAATATAGAAAGATCAAACTTGTTAGGTTGATCTTATAATGTAATAGATAGGTTTGTCTGATCGTCGAGCATTGCATCAGAAATCATAGTCTGCCAGGAGAGACAAAGGAGACTCAAGAGCTATCAAGGCAGAATCATAGTCTGCAGGATAGTAGATCTCGGAGTTCGTAGTCTGCCAGGAGAAACGAGAAAGAATCGTAGTGTGTCGAGAAGAATTTCCTCGAAGCCGTAGTCTGCTGAGGAAGTCATGTTCAGAATCGAAGAGACAGCCTGTCTATGAGCCGACCAAGAAACTGCCAGAGCTAAGTCAAGAATCGTAGATCACACTTAAAGTAGTGGAGTCTAATGATCATCAGAGGCAGAGATCGTAATCGGGTAAGATCAAACGAAGGCAGCAAGCATGAAGGCAGAATCGTAGTCTGTCAAGGTCTGATCTCAGAATCTTAGTGTCTGCAGCAACTAAGCTAAATCGTAGTCTGCAGAACTAAGGTTTCCACAAAGGTTGCTCAACAACGCTAAGGGAAGAATCGTAGTGTCAACACGATTCTCATCAAATGGGCACTCCCAATATATCCAAAGCATGAAGCCTCTGGTCTGAGCTACAAAGATACATCCTACATGAAGAGTACCAGAGAGCACTCACCGAATGGCATGCAAGCTAACAGAAGATCTAAGCATCAACTCTATTAACATGCAGACTGAGTTGTGAGGCCATTCGAAATGAAGTCTTCCGCAAGCTAATCAGAAGAAGACTTCATACAAAGTGACTGACTAGAGAAAGTCAGCAAGTGCAGTAGCTGTCAAAAGAACAGAAGACAACGATCTTGAGAATCACTCAAGATCGTAGTGTTTGCCAAAGTAAAGAAGGAACTGATACAATCTACAGAGATACTGGCCAATTTGTGAAGAACAAGACAGAAGTGATTAAGCATGGGTCAGACCATTGAAGATAGGTGAACGGGAGATCACCATGAGAAAGGAGCTGGGTATGCCACAAATCTGAAATGTCTTGCTATTCAGAAGAGGTCAAAAAGACAAGTCAAGATATCAGTTCCTGAGATCAGTCAAGGCAAGCAGAAGTGTTGAAACACTGCACAAATGAAGGAAGAGATGTTCTACATTGAAGATCCAAGCACACTCATCAGAATCGTAGTGTTGTCTCAGCCAGTCAAAGCAACATTCAATATGACACACTACGATCAAGGTCCAAGAACATCTGCATCAGAATCGTAGAGTTCTGACATCTGAAGATTGAAGCATTGGCAACGGTTTAATCTGAAGACTAACATCCGAACGTTGCTATTTGAGAGCATCGATGCAGAAGGACAACTCCTAAGGATTCGAATCAAGGAATCAGAAAGGAGTAATAAAGAGGACTATCAGCCTGACACGGAGTGACATCTCTGAGGCGGTAGGTGAGAAAGCAGACTGCTGTGTCAGTTAAGTCAAAAAGAACTTATCACGTCACATCAGCAGTCTGCACCAAATAACTCGAGATCTGCGAAGCAATTCAAATAGCTTCCAATGGCTACTTTCTAACGGGAAGATTATGGAAGGGTATTTAAAGGACAAGCTTCAAAGATAAGAGTTGTTGTTGAGTTGTAGATTCATCGAGTTGTTGGAATGCTACATTGTTGACTCTACGAGTTCCGCCAGAGCTAAAGAGAGCAAGTCTCAGTGGCAGTGAGACTACGAAGGTAGAAGTGAAGCAGACTAGAAGAAGGACTGAACAGACTAAAGCTTCACTCAATAAGAATGAGAATGCCACTGAAGATGGTAGCCAAGCTGAGAGCCGAGAAGGCCAAGAAGATTGCATTCAGGAAGGTGGCTGAGCATAAAGAAGATCAGAAGAGCCACTCTACGGATCACTATGAAGAACCAGAAGCTGAACAAGAAAAGATGCAGAACCATGTCTGCATATCATTCAAGAAGGGTTCAAGGGCTGCTAAGGGTCAGAAGAAGGTGACCCACAATGAAAAGCCTTAGCAGTCCTATGTGGTGATGGTGCACAGCTGACAGCAAGTGAAGATGAGCTGAACAGACTGAAGATCAGCTGCACCATAAAAAAGGTCCAGACTCGAAGCAGAATACTGAGGACCAAGCCTAGCTGCTAAGTACCAAGATGATCAAGCTTCAAGACATCTTAGCAGCAAAGCACAAACAGCAACAACAACAACAACTACAACTACAAGTAGCCAGGGCCAAAGGGTCCTTGTCCGGAGGGACTAAATGAGTACCAAGCGGGAGGGCTTGAAGAGTTCTTAGTGAACTAGAGTTCCAAGCCAAAGGGCTTGAAGAGTTCTTAGTGAACTAAAGGAGTTCCAAGCCAATGGGCTTGAAGAGTTTAAAAGTGAACTGAAGTTCCAGGGCTGCTGGCCTTGAATGAATCTTAGTGATTCAGGGTGCTGCCCATTCCTTAGTGGATTTCCTACGAGAGTGCAAAAGAGTGGATTAGGAGTCGAGTTGGCTCTGAACCACTTAAAACCCTTTGTGTCTTTTACATTCTGTCATTTACTTTATGTCTTTACATTATGTACTTAACTGCTATAACTGCTATGTATGTACTAACTACTTACAACTAAACTAACTCTAAGAACAATGTATCAATGTTTATCAATATATCAATGAAGGGGAGATTTAACTTATTCCGTTGTGTTTGAAATGATTCTTATGTTTGTCATATGCTAACTTCTTAGCTATACAAAATAAAATGGAAAAGAGTTTAAAAATTCAAAGGATCGATTCAACCCCTCCCCCCTTCTAGATCTATTGTGTGCCTACTGGGAACTAACAATTGGTATCAGAACAGGTTCTCATGCTATATTCTAAAGCTAATCGCTTTAAGTCTGATCCTAGGAACAAACATTATTCTAAACTTAGTTTAGCATTAAGTAACTTGTAAATGCAGATGAGCTCACACGTTGGACATAATGTGTACAGGTAAATATGTATATACACCTGAAGCTGCTCAGATTGGTCAAGTTCCTAAATGCCATTGCATCAAGACCAATCCGTTTCCATAGTCAATCTTGTAGTCTGAAGACCAAAGTAGGGAAGTCAAGGAGGATCAACAGCAAAGAATCAAACATCCTCCATTCTGGAAGATGAAAGGTCATACATGCTAAGAAGTGCTTATATAGAGGAGAAAGAAGATTCTCTCAACTATGTTTTTGGCCAACCAGCAGTTGGATGTGAACCTTGAGGTTCGAGATTGTTAAAGATCTAAAGATGCCAAGACTTTCCTAGCTTACCCCTTCAAGGCAGTGACTAATTGATTGAAGGATAGCTGGAGCTATAAGCTGTCAGAAATAAATGTAAAGATATGCACATCAATGCCTAACCTCATTATAGCAAGGTAAATGACTGTCAAGCGACTGACAGTGTAAAGGTACAGTTCCTCATTGATATAAATGTGTTCATCATGTTGCATCACCTCATGTACTATATCAGTATTCTATCAAGAGACCATACTCTGCCTAAAAAGGGGAAGAGAGAAAGTACACTAAGGTTGGAAACTTAATTGCTAACAAACCTTCTCTCCACCCAAGTTTTAGGCTGAGGATAACATCTTGAGAGAAGTCTGAAATAGTTCATAAGCATATCAAGAATTAATTAAGTTTAAGTGGAGTAATCCTTTCTTAAAGGGTTGTATGTATGCACAAACATATGTTCTAAGTTTTTGATAATAAGTAGAGTATGATCAGTTCTAAAGTAGTATCTTGAAGATTCTTAGAAACTGATTATCTCCATGAATCAACCAGATACAACTAAGTAAAAGAATTGATTCCTACTCTGCAAACTTTCAAAACCTATGAACATATCCGAGCAAAGGATGAAACCATTAAAGAAAACAAGTGTCTTATTAAAATGACTAATCTTGCACACACTCAAAATCATGCATGATAAATGTTATATCTAAATCTAATTCATGCATAGATATGTTCATTGATGCTAAAATGGATGTAAAATCTATTATATGAGGAATAGGGGTTTTTGAGAAACTAACCTAGCAGGATCCAATCAAAATTGGATACCAAAATAGAAATTATCTAAACCTGCAGGTACTTGGTCTACTCGACCACACTAAGGAATACTGAAGCAGATGGCTTCAGGCACAAGGACTTAACCAGCTGGAGGCTCAAGACATTTCAGCAATGTGCTTGACAAATTACTCTATGCCGAAGCCTATTCTTGAAGACTTGTTGAGCTCACATAAATGAAGCTCACAAGATTGCTGATCACCATATAGAAGCTGGTCAGTCATGCCAAGATTAACAAGATCCTCTATGCATATCCGTTCAAAGCATATTCACTCAGAGGAAATATCAAAGAAGCAGAACTCCACGAATGCAGTCTATCAAGGAGCTGGAAAAAAATTGTAGTGTTCTCTACGATCAAGACCTTGCCAAGCCTGTGCATATCAACACACGACGATTGTGTCACAATGACCAAAATCGTAGTGCTTCTCAAATCAGCATCAGAAATTCCAGTTCTGATTAAGGAGGAATAGCAAATTACTGAAGAAAGGCTGATAGATGTTGACAAGTTGATAGTCTCAAGGAATCTTCCACTCATCCTTAACTCATAATGAAGATTCTAAGGAAGGACTACGAGCAGCCGAAACATCTAGTCTAGTGTCAAATGAAGGAGACTACGTTCGTAGTTATGTCAACAATCATGGAGTGATCAATTCCGAAGATATCTCTCTCCATAAATCAAGGAAGCTTATTTGATAGAGATGATTCCAGTCAGAAGAAGATCTGAAAGGCTGTCTTCTGATAATTATGGAGAAGAAGAACTCGTGCTTCGTTGAAAAGATAGTAACTTGATTAACTCAGAAAGATCAAGTGAAAAGCTGAGGAAGCTGTGAACTTCATGATAAGAAGAGAAGAAGTCACAGAACAAAGAGGTTCTTCCTCACTACGATTGTAGGGCTATCACCAATCATAGAGTCCAGACAAAGTATAACTCCAGATGGAGAAACTGCAGCAGCTTCTCAGCTTAAACAGTTATCAGGACTGAATTGAAGAAAGTATGAAGACTGTATCCAAATTATAGAAAAGGATCAGGAGATTTATCCAGAAGCTTGATCTGGTGAATGAAAAAGATGATATTAGGATCGCTGACAGAAAGAAAAATTGAAGATGGTAGAAATTGCAAAAGAATAGATGGGAATATAGAGATGGTGCAGCTCAGGGATCAAAATGAAGAAATAGAGTTCTTACCAAGAGGTGTGAGATAAACAGAAGCTAAACCAAAACAGAAAGATTCCAGCTACAGAATCCCAAACTCTGTGACTGATGAACCAAATGAATATCCATTATAGTCAGCAGTAATGTCCCAAAACATGCTACTGATAACCCTATCAGCCACCCATCTCAAAATCGTGGAGCACCTATGATCAACCATCTGATCATAGCAAATGAGCAGGAGGACACCATGATCATAACCTCTACAAAATCCAACGCCAATGAAAATCAAGAGTTGGTAGGTGAACTCCCCAGCAGAAAGGTCAAATGTGATGTCAATACTAATCATGTCTAAAGTTTTCCATCTAGTAAGCTCCTCAGGGACAAACCTGATCCTTAGCATTCAGCTAAGAGGTTGGCCCTTCCTGAGCTACCTTACTTTAGAAGGAATGCCAATATGAAATCCATCACAAGATTCTCTGTTGAAGCAAACAGCATCTCCTAAGAAGATTACAAGCTGCAGATGAGAACTGTCAATCCCTCAGAGTCTAATGGAGAAGTTGTCTATTAAAGCATGACCACAGACTACGATCATCGAAGAAGAAGCAAAGATTGTAGAGTAGTCAGGGAAATCATGGAGTACTAAGAAAAGACACAAGTCACTCCACGAATTGAAGAAGTCAATAGTCAACAGAAGAAAAAGTCAAATCTGAGTAACTAACACGATGGACTAGTTACAGATTGTGACCTATCAACATCTTACAACTGTTCCACTAAGAAATGTGGAAGGGACGGTTACAGGAGGGAAATTTAAATAATTGGCTGTTCCATTTAAGCAGGTTCATCAAAAAGTTGCAAACATGTCAAATCCATACACTCATCCTCTCAAGCCAAAAACCTAAACACTTCCAAACAGCCAAGATCCTCTTAAACAGTTATCAAACCTTGAATCGCTCCCTGACATCCCACAAAATCTTCACAGAATTATAACCAGAAAACCCTAACTTCTCTAAATGACAGATTGGAAAATAATTACTGGCATTCAGCTCAGAACTAAGACATTCGAGAAATCTGAGAAGAAGTTCAGAGACATTCTTGAACTGGTAAAGAAGGCTGGATTCTCAAAAAGTCTTGAATCAAACACAAGGATATATGTTGACTTGGTTAAAGAATTCCATTCCAACGCAACTACGAACTCTGGAACTCTTTCTACCAAGGTCAAAGGTCAGATTCTAAAGCTGAAATCTTCTAACATAAATCAGTGCTTAGGTTTCCCTAACCTAGGACTGAAGAGCCTTGATGAAGTTGACATCGAAGAAGCAAAGAAGATTATGGAGTACAGAAGAAACTCTAATCTGAAGGACATGAAGAAAAAGGAGTTTCCTGAAGAGTTTGAGTTCCTTGCAGAGATTGTAGGCAAATATATACTATGCAAGGACACTGCACATGATACTGTGAGTGATCAGTAGTTGAAGATTATGTCTGCCATAGTTCTGAAGAAGCAGATAAATTTTGGAGCAATCCTGCTTGATCAAATGTCTAAATGGCTGGACAAGGCGGAGAAGAAAAGGCTATCAGGAAAACCACTCACAAAGGTTTTCCATAGAAGGTTTTTGAGTATCATTCTGAAGAAGAGGCTAAGAACAAAATTAAGGATGAGGATGGTGAAGTCCTTAATAGCCATAAGATAATGACTACACAGCTGTTTGCAAACTGGAAGAAGAATCCAACGGAGAATAAACGGCTAACATATGGCAGCAGCAGTAAGAGTTCCTCAAAGAAGAGGAAGTCAAGTGTCATGAAAGAAGAAAAGTCTGCATCCTCTGAAGGTGCAATTATCCCAGAGCCCAAGTCTGCAAAGCCTTTGAAGAAGAAAGCCAAAGTGGTGCAGAGGCAAAAGTCAGTTTCCCAAAGAAGTTTATCCACTGAAAAATGAGATAGAAACTGAGAAGTCCAAGGGTGAACCTTTGGGGAGCAAGTCTGGTGATGAAAAAGAATATGCAAGTTCTGTGGCTCATCCTCAAGGTAGCCATTCTGCTGATAAGGGAGAATCTGAACATGAAGCAGTTAGATCTCCCAGTGCAGAAGTGTCAAGAAGTCCATCTGATGAAGCAAAAGATGAAGAATCTAAAGAAGAAGTATACGTCACTCCTGCTGTTGAACCTCAAGGAAGTCTGTCTGATGAATCAGAAACCTCAAGTTTTGAAGATGAAGAAGAGTCTGAAACTCATAAAGTTGAGCTTCCAAAGAGAAGAAATAGCAATAGACTGATTGCTCAGATGATACCAAAGGGATGAGATACTGAGTCTACAAAGACAAGCTCTGCTGATGAGGAAGATGATGATCAAATGCATGAACAAATTGATAAGTCAGTTGAAGGAAGTCTGCAACAGTCTGACTCCAGCTCAGAACGTGAAGAAATTGAAGGAGACTGTAGTCCTGAGAATGATGTGCCAGAAGATTTTCACATTCTTTGTCCTGCTCAACGCAAGAGGAGAATAGTGGTAAAAATTGATGAAGAACCACAAGATGCACTTCCAAAGAAATGGATAAATCATGGGAATGGAATGTTGCAAGTGGTGAAAATGACTGCAGCACATCTACTCAACCATCAAGATACTATAAAGCTAGATTCCTCAACCTTGCTTTATGATACTGAAGTCAAGGATCATGCTATAAGATGGTTTCATCCTCACATGCCATGGGCAAAGGCATCTCTCACTGGAGACAGTAGTTATCTTTCATGGTGCTTCTCTAAACTCCCCAACCTAGAATTGGTGGCACAAAACTTTCCAAGAGTGAAGAAGTTTGCAACTCTGCTGATCAAAGATAAGTCTCACTTCAAGATATACAGACATGCTAAAAATCATTACATCCCCTATGACTATCGAGCAGATTCAGATGGAAGAAGAATTCTGCCCAAGTTTACAATCGTAGAGTTCTCTTACTCTACCAATGAATATGGTCATGATGAAGTTGAGAAGATGTATTCTGACCAAGCAGCATGGAACTCAACGATTTACTAGATTCTCACAGTCTTTGAAGATCTATCCAAGAGTGAGAATCGTGGAGTCCCATTTGATGCTCAGAAAGAAGAAAATCGTGGAGTACAAACTAATACTCAAAAGGAGAATGATCAAACAGCTGATCAGATGAGAAATGAACAACATAATATCATATCTTCTCAAGAGCAGTAACTTCAGAAGTCTTCAAAAGAATTGGTTGAGGAAGTCTCTCGTATGGCTGCAGAAGTAAAGGACCTGTCAGTAGGAGCAGACAATGAATTGACAACAAGACTTCAAGCCAGACTTTCAGATATATCTCTCAAGCTTTAACTAAGGGATAAAGTACTTTAGAAGGCCTTGAGTGATCAAAAGGAAGAAGCTCTACAAGTTCAGAAGGCTAATGAAGACCAAATCCTATTTCTCTCTGACAAGATTGACAATCTGAAACAGTCTCTCTCCCTTCAACTTGAGCTAAGCCAACAAGAACACAAGATTGAGGTTGGTAACTTATCTCACATGATGGAGCAGCTTATGTCAAACATGGAGCAGCTTTCACAAGTGATTAATGACAAAAAGGGGGAGAAAAAGATACATCAAAAGAGACATTCAAGAGGAAAGCACTCAATGAAGAGACTGAAGTCTGAGAAAAAGAAGATCAGAGAGGCCAAGAGGACAAAGGCAAAGAAGAAGAAGGAAGCAGCAGCAGAAGCAGAATCATCATCTGAGGGGGAGCCAAAAGATGATGACCCCATGAACACATAATCTGAGGGGGAGCTAAACAAAGAAGAAAAGCATGCATCTGAGGGAGAGCAGGGAAAAAAGAAAAAGAAGAAAGAAAGATGAGCAGCAATAGAAGCTGATCAACAGACATTCTGGAGACATACATGGAGCAGAAGAGGTACATCTCTATCTAATTAAGTATGTTCTGGATCCAGAATGTAGAGTGTCATAGCATATGTAATTTCATATTATCATCAATGACATTCATGATTATCTGCTTTAGAAATACAGCTGCTCACTGTATATAAGATTCATTCATCTCATGCATATGCACTGATTGTTTTTGTCATAATCAAATAGGGGGAGATTGTTAGGAATATACATGAGAATGTTATTCCTATTTATATATGATTTGATTATGATATAAATAAATGAATATGCAAGTATGCTTGCATTGACAAAAGCTGTAAAGTCCTCTGATAGATAACAGGAATATATGTACAAGGACTTAGCAAAACAGCTTTTGTAAAGTCCTTAAAAAGAAATGATGTGCAAGGACTATAAATATAGAAAGATCAAACTTGTTAGGTTAATCTTATAATGTAATAGATAGGCTTGTCTGATCGTCGAGCACTGCATCAGAAATCGTAGTCTGCCAGAAGAGACAAAGGAGACTCGAGAGCTATTAAAGCATAATCATAGTCTGCAGAATAGTAGATCTCGGAGTTCATAGTCTGCCAGGAGAAACGAGGAAGAATCGTAGTGTGTCGAGAAGAATTTCCTCAGAGCCGTAGTCTGTTGAGGAAGTCATGTTCAGAATCAAAGAGACAGCCTGTCTATGAGCCGTCCGAGAAACTGCCAGAGCTAAGTCAAGAATCGTAGATCACACTTAAAGTAGTGGAGTCTAATGATCATCAGAGGCAGAGATCATAGTCGGGTATGATCAGACGAAGGCAGCAAGCATGAAGGCAGAATCGTAGTCTGTCAAGGTCTGATCTCGGAGTCGTAGTTTCTGCAGCAACTAAGCTAAATCGTAGTCTGCAAAACTAAGGCTTCTACAAAGGTTGCTCAACAACGCTAAGGGAAGAATCGTAGTGTCAACACGATTCTCATCAAATGGGCACTCCCAATATTTCCAAAGCATGAAGCCTCTGGTCTGAGCTACAAAGATACATCCTACATGACGAGTACCAGAGAGCACTCACCGAATGACATGCAAGCTAACAGAAGATCTAAGCATTAACTCTATCAACATGCAGACTAAGTTGTGAGGCCATTCGAAATGAAGTCTTCCACAAGCTAATCAGAAGAAGACTTCATACAAAGTGACTGACTAGAGAAAGTCAGCAAGTGCAGTAGCTGTCAAAAGAACAAAAGACAACGATCTTGAGAATCACTCAAGATCGTAGTGTTTGTCAAAGTAAAGAAGGAACTGATACAATCTACCGAGATACCGACCAATTAGTGAATAACAAGACAGAAGTGATTAAGCATGGGTTAGACCATTGAAGATAGGTGAACGGGAGATCACCAGGAAAAAGGAGCTGGGTATGCCACAAATCTGAAGTTTCTTGCTATTTAGAAGCGGTCAGAACGACAAGTCAAGATATCAGTTCCTGAGATCAGTCAAGACAAGCAGAAGTGTTGAAACACTGCATAAATGAAGGAAGAGATGTTCTACATTGAAGATCCAAGAACACTCATCAGAATCGTAGTGTTGTCTCAGCCAGTCAAAGCAACATTCAATATGATACACTACGATCAAGGTCCAAGAACATCTACATCAAAATCGTAGAGTTTTGACATCTGAAGATTGAAGCATTGGCAACGGTTTAATCTGAAGACTAACATCCGAACGTTGCTATTTGAGAGCATCGATGCAGAAGGACAACTCCTAAGGATTCCAATCAAGGAATCAGAAAGGAGTAATTAAGAAGACTATCAGCCAGACACGGAACAGTGACATCTCTGAGGCGGTAGGTGAGAAAGCAGACTGCTGTGTCAGTTAAGTCAAAAAGAACCTGTCACGTCACATCAGCAGTCTGCACCAAATAACTCAAGATCTGCGAAGCAATTCAAATAGCTTCCAACGGCTACTTTCCAACGGGAAGATTATGGAAGGGTTTAAAGGACAAACTTCAAATATAAGAGTTGTTGCTGAGTTGTAGATTCGTCGAGTTGTTGGAATGCTACATTGTTAACTCTACGAGTTCCACCAGAGCTGAAGAGAACAATTGTAAGACCCCAGATTTTATGAAATAGAAGTATTCAATTTTTCTATTTAGTAAATGGTTAAATTGATAAAAGTTTAAAGTTAAGGGTGATATATGTAAATTTTTCAAAATAAGCAAGTGGTTATAAAATATTCATTGTTGTCGGGAAATATTCGTTTGGTCGTGGAATATTCTTGTTGTCGGGGAATATTCGTACGACGGCGCAGCTATTTGTGGACCCCACAATGAAATAACTGTCGGATATAGAAAGCGACAGAAATAACCTTTTTATAAATAACGGCGTAGTTGTTACCTTTAGTACTGTTGAAATACCCGGTGGTTAAAATACAGTGATACGCGGTGTTGCACAGTAGCACACGGTATTGCACAGTATTTTGAATTATTGAGTCTTACGTGAGAAGGCACTTACTCAATTATTGTTACATTAATTACTGTTCAATATTTTATATTATTAACTCAATAATTGCTACGTTGATATTTTATATTATTGACTCAATAATTGTTACATTGATATTTTATTGACTCAATAATTGCTACGTTGCCATTTTATATGATTGATTCAATAATGGCTACAGTTGATATTTTGGTATTATTGATTCAATAATTGTCACTGCACAGTATTTCACATTATCAACTCAATAATTCATATTATTTGAATAATATTATTAGATAGCATTATTGACAATGTATAAGGAAGTTCTGTCTAGGAGGGGTTATTTAATTGCGCGCCAGTAAGGAGAAGTCCTTATCGGAAGGCCCCCTCTTTCTTGGGAACGACCTGGTTGTCAATATTGTAGTTCTGTAATATTATTTATGAATAATTAATTATTAATTTATATGATAAGAAAATATTTATTTTGTGGATATAAAAGAAGGAATTAGTGCTGATGTGTTTTTATCAGTATTTTGGTGTGAAAAATCATCTGTTTATGAATTTCGGATAATTTATGTTTGGAATTTGGAAAAACTTCCTTCTACAAAGTTGTAGAGAATTAAATTTCCTATAGAAAGATATAGAATTTGTATTTTTCTGACAAAGGGGCTATTTATTATGAATTATTGAAGTTTTGGAAAATAAATATTTTTTAAAATAAATGGTGGGCCCCACTTTTTGTTGAATGTTGTATTCCCACGAGGCGGCTGGCGGCTGGAATTTTTTTTTAATAATATTATTTTATTAATTTAGTCTCCTTTGGCATCCTAAGCTTTTTCTATAAATAGGGTGCTTATGTTAGAATTGAAAATCACACCAGAAATCAGAAGTTTTCTCTCTCTATAATATCGAGCGTATTTTTATGAGTATTTAGATACTTTGAGTATTACTATTCAGTGCAAGTTTTCTTCGATATTATATCCGATATTCCAATCAGAGGTGTTATTCTTTTGAGGTAAGGGATGGTAAGGGATGTTATTTTCTTTCGTAAATGATGTTATTCTTTTCAATATCATTATACCAAAATATTGGCATGGATTTTATTATGAAATTCTTACTTTTTTCGTTGGGATTACTATTCACGTATACGGCACTATTCACGGAAAAATTAAATTTTCTTCTATATGTCCAAGTTGCTTGTTAAAGTTCCTATCTTTGATTGGATCTAAGTTTTAAGCTTTATTCTTGAATTTTACTCCACCATTGGTTATTATGTTGACAATTGGATCGTATTGTTCTTATTCTTATATATAACATTTTTATAATCCTGGTGATGAAATTTCTCTTTGACTTGAATGTAAAGATGGGTAGATTATTGGTATGATCATGACTATAGATTCTCTTTGGCCAGTAGTGCAAAGATGGATTGTTGACTGGTATGTTCATGACCATTGAATTTATAATTGAATATCTTTAGCTTAAAGGCAAAGATGAACTGATCAACATGGTTATAATTATTGTTTATAAATTCTGGAATGATTAGATATTTTTTTGAGATACGAATATCTTTGGCCGTAGTGCAAAGATGAACTATTGATGAATATCTTTGGCCCGTAGTGCAAAGATGAACTATTGATGAATATCTTTGGCCTGTAGTGCAAAGATGAGCGGTTGATTTGTGAATATCTTTGGCCTGTAGTGCAAAGATGAATGATTAATTGTTGAATATATTTGGCTTGTAATGCAAAGATGAATTGATTAGCATGATTATGAACAGGAACTGTAATTTGGTATAACCATGATCTTTGGTGTTTCAGGTAAAAACAGGTGATGAGATTTATCTTCGTCCTGAGTGCGAAGAAGAATTCATCAAGATAATTATGATCATGAACTTACATGATTGTGGACAGGAATTGTTGATTGATGTTACAGGGATAAAATATTATTGGTGGACTTTTAACATGGAGAAGATAATAGACATTATAGTCTATTTGACTCTTCTAATGGATTACTCGTTCCGCTGCAGCTATGGTTGAAAAGTTTTACTATATGTTTAAATCTCTGATTTATTACTGATGAAGACTATTGATAATTTAATTATCTTTAGTCATGATATTCTTTACTGGGCTATTTGTGCTCACCCTTTTGCTTCACAATTTCTTTCAGGTAATAAGAGTATAACGGGGTCGAGCAGGGATAATAGGGGAATAGAACGATGGTCTTTAGCTGTTGAGGTTTTTCATAAAACAGTGTGAGAAGAATTATATTGAGAATTTAAAATGTGCGTGTCGTATTTTATACGTCATTTTAACAGTTGATTTTGGTGAACCAAATAGGCTGAGGTGAACCCAACTTTGGAAGGGTGTTTTGCCACTATCATACAAGATGTCTAATCACCTACGACTTCATGTTATCATAAGACATGGTTGTGCACATCCACTTGCTGATTATATCCATGAACACTACCTATATAATCTTGGAGTACGGTTAGAATACAATTCTCAGTTTGAGACAACAGAGATAATTATATGGCAAGAAAAGACCCACCATTGGAATGAACAAGATAGTAATCTTCTCGTTTTTCTTTGGGGTCTATTGGGTCAACCAAGGATAATTCTCGAGTTCTACGATATCTATTATAACTTAGATGCATGGCCTCCCATGTACGAAGGTTTTCTTGAGCATTTTTCAAAGATTTTAATTCCTAAAACAGTTATTGACTGTACCTTTCTGTAACATATTATTGATTTGGAGTATTGGCACTGTATTTGTATTGAAACTCACAGTTTAATTGTGGTCGTATTTTGTACGACAGTTTAAAAGTTAGAATTTGAAGATTTATATTTAGAATTTTTGTTGAGTGTATTTCGTGGCGACTCAGAATGGGTTGGGTGGATTGGACCTATTTTGGGGGCGTTACAACAATTCTCAGTGGCAGTGAGACTACGAAGGTGGAAGTGAAGCAGACTTGAAGAAGGACTGAATAGACTAAAGTTTCACTCAACAAGGATGGGAATGCCACTGAAGATGGCAGCCAAGCTGAGAGCCGAGAAGGCCAAGAAGATTGCATTCAGGAAGGTGGCTGAGCATAAAGAAGATCAGAAGAGCCACTCTACGGATCACCATGAAGAACCAGAAGCTGAACAAGAAAAGATGCAGAACCATGTCTACATATCATTCAAGAAGGGTTCAAGGGCTGCTAAGGGTCAGAAGAAGGTGACCCACAATGAAAAGTCTTAGCAGTCCTATGTGGTGATAGTGCACAGCTGACAGCAAATGAAGATGAGCTGAACAGATGAAGATCAGCTGCACCATAAAAGAGGTCCATACTCGAAGCAGAATACTGAGGACCAAGCCTAGCTGCTACTGTACCAAGATGATCAAGCTTCAAGACATCTTAGCAGTAAAGCACAAACAACAACAACAACAACTACAACTATAAGTAGCTAGGGCCAAAGGGTCCTTGTCCGGAGGGACTAAATGAGTATCAAGCCGGAGGGCTTGAAGAGTTCTTAGTGAACTAGAGTTCCAAGCCAAAGGGCTTGAAGAGTTCTTAGTGAACTGAAGTTCCAGGGCTGCTGGCCTTGAAGGAATCTTAGTGATTCAGGGTGCTGTCCATTCCTTAGTGGATTTCCTGCGAGAGTGCAGAAGAGTGGATTAGGAGTCGAGCTAGCTCTGAACCACTTAAAATCCTTTGTGTCTTTTACATTCTGTCATTTACTTTATGTCTTTACATTATGTACTTAACTGCTATAACTGCTATGTATGTACTAACTACTTACAAACTAACTCCAAGAACAATGTATCAATGTTTATCAATATATCAATGAAGGGGAGATTTAACTTATTCCGCTGTGCTTGAAATGATTCTTATGTTTGTGATATGCTAACTTCTTAGCTATACAAAATAAAATGGAAAAGAGTTTAAAAATTCAAAGGATCTATTCAACCCCCCCCCTCTTCTAGATATATTGTGTGCCTAGTGGGAACTAACAGTAGAGAACACTACGATTTCTCTTAAGCTCTGATAAAATACGATCTCTACTTGTTTGTCTAGCAGACTCCACTTTTTCGAGAGCTGACTGCGAATCTTGACTTGGCTCGGCAGGCGCTCGAACTGTCTCCATGATTTTGAGTGTGGCTTCTAAGACAGACTACGATTCTTAGCACCTTCCTCGATACTCCACGATTCTGTCTTGGCTTCTACAATCTCTCGACTGACTCGACAGACTACGATTCTATTGAGGCCTATCTATTACATTTCAAGAGATCAACCTAACAGATTTGATCTTTCTTCTATACATTCATTTACAGAATGATAAACATTTAGTACAGATCAACCTAACAATTTTGATCTACCATCTAAGTCCTTGTACATATGTTCTTTCAAAGACTTTACGCATGAGCATATATATTTACTTTCAACATCAAATTTGAATATACAATTCCCAACACACACATAGATTAAGAAAGTAATTTAATACTATCATTTAACAATTAAAATTTGTGTAAAATTTCATTACCTGCTATCCCTAATTTATAAGAAATTGAAAACTACTAATACATTGAGACTACTTGAAAAGTTAAAGAAATTGTACGTACCTAAGATAATAATTAATTAGTTAAAGAAGAATGCTAATCTTAAGATAATAATATCGTCGAGGTGATATTAAGAAATATCTCTGTATATTGAGATATTATTATCCCAAATCAAATAACTTTGAAATAAATTTTAAGGCCATGTAAATGATTCTTGTTGCAAGTAAGATGTCATAGGTTGTAAACTAATATCAATACATGAATAATTATGAATTTATCTATTCGCAATAAAAGTTGACATATTTTGTCACAATTTAAAACTTTTTTCAATATAATTTTAGTATTAAATATAATTAAGACTAACTTTCTTAAAAGCTTAATTTGTTTAATTAATCCTCTCAATAATCCTAGCAAATAAACCTATCTCTAAATTTTAAAATTATTAGTGTAAATAAAAATAAAATAGTGACTTATAGTTTATATATTTAACAAAAACTAATTTAACTTATAACTTATAAAAAATGCTTAAAAAATTATGAATAATAATAATTATAAATTAAAATGATATTTGAATTAGAGGTAGAAACAACTTTACATTTTATCGAATCATTTTATATGTCAAAATGACTTATAAGTAGGAGTATTATTTAACCTAGCATACCTATTTGCTATTTATAAGAAGGTAAATAAAATTACTTTTAATTTTTAACTACCCAAAAAAGGCCTAATTTGGGCCAGAGCAGTGCGAGTCTGTGAGCTTGTCAACTCTTTTGCTCGAACCGGGGGTGGAATTGGAAGAGAGAGATGAACAAGAAATTCGGAGGAGGGAGGCAGCCGACGGGTACTCCGTCATTGGCCTTGTCGTGCGCCGTCGTCCTTGTTTCTCTTCTAGCCGGTGCCTCCGTCGTCCACAATATCTTTAAGCCTGATTTGGTATATTCCTCTTTCTCTCTCCCATTCTTTGTGTATGATTATGAATGAGTTGAATCGATCTTTTCAACAGGTAGAGTTTGTAACATGACTTGGTTAATTACTAGTTGTAATTATACTGGTTGATTACGAGAGATGGAATGTAGTGAGCCATTTCAACTTTAGGAGGTCCTTAACTGTTTGACGAAATGCCCCAAAGATTATTTACAACTTGGAAGTTGGAATTGTCCATTTTTAAATTGAGTTTGAACTTCGCATTTGGCTATGCTTAAGAGCCCTGTATACCTGCTGTATCATTGCGCATGACCTTTTGCTTGTTCTTCTTATTCTTCAGAAGGCGGGCTAATGTCTCTTCACATTTTCCTAGTTAAGCTGTCAATTTTAAAGGGACAAGTGCTAATTTCTCCTAACCTTTTGAGTGTCTTGTTAGGGATCTAGGCTTCCCCCAAAAGATTAACAAATGTATTAGATGCATCACAGAGAGACGGCCATCTCTCTATGTTGCACAACCCCTTTAGATTGATCGTTCTATTCGTGCTGCCATCCACTTGAGAAGCTAGTCGCTAGAAAGAAGCGTGAAACTGTCTACGAAGCTTTGCTTCTCCCCCTATAGTCGTAATACTCGGGAACAACCGTATCTCTATGTGGCCAATGTCACACCAAATCTGTTTCCTTACCAGTCTCCGTCCAAAAACGTATTGAAAGCTGTTCCCAGGCCCCGAATCGTTGATACCACCTCCGGTATCGACCCGGAGGGTTAATCCTTTTTGGTAAACTACCCAATGCATGAGTTGAAAGGTAGAGGCTTGGCCGAGACCAGACCCCGCTTGCTCGTCATCATAAGAAGAGAAAGACGAGCTCCAACTATCGAGGCAAGAGCAAGAGCTCGAGAGCGGGTCGATTGAAAGAGCTGGTAAGTTTTAGTGAACAGTTTTTCGTACCTTTACTTTAAGTGAAGTCAATTCCTCGAAAGAAGCGTCTGAAAGCAGGCATGCTTTGGGATACGCCTATGATCCTATTAAGACTTTCTGAGCATTAAGGAGGAGTGCTGGATTCAAGCCCAGGGGTGGTAATAAGTTCCGTACATACTTACGAGCCCCATCTGCATTATCTGAGGCGGATGTTGAAACCTTCCGATTCGGATGTTCCAGCCGGACCATAAAGAGCATGTCTTCGACCTTGCCTTTAACAGAACCCTCAGTAGGCTGGCTAGTGGATGTCGTAATTTCTTTCTTTTTTCTTCAATTTTCACATTCTTTGAATGATCAATTAGCTCAACCAATTGTCTTTTAAGAAAGGCCAGCAGGTTATTTAATAAGTGCCCCTCTCCTATTAATCAAATCAAGCAACGCCAGGCCGGTTTAACATTCGTTATTTAAGATATTAACTACTCGCCTTCTTCTTGACTAAAGAAAATGTGAGTTTTGTCTCCAGCTATTGGGGATCCTATTTCCGTACCAACTCAAGATATGCTTATTGGACTCTATGTCTTAACGAGCGGGAATCGTCGGGGTATTTGTGTAAATAGGTATAATCCATGTAATCGCGGAAACTATCAAAATGAAAGAATTTACGATAATAACTATAAGTATACGAAAAAAAAAGAACCTTTTTTTTGTAATTCCTATGATGCAATTGGAGCTTATCGGCAGAAACGAATTAATTTAGATAGTCCTTTGTGGCTTCGGTGGCGATTAGATCAACGCGTTATTGCTGCATTATTTGGTTTGTCTGTGATTCAGCAAACCCAAAGTTGTTTTTTGATCTGATCAAATAAGGAAAAATCTTGTTTTTTATTTCTCACCTTTTCAGACCATAAAATATTGTTAAGAGCCCCCTGGTGCGAAAATAAGAAAGTTTCGCTGCCATTTACACGGCTCGTCCCCCGAGTCAACCCCTTATGGCATCGGACTCCTCGCAATCCGCTCCCGAAACTCCACCCTCTTCCGGGACAAGAGGAGAAATAAAAAATTAAAAAAAAAACATTTTGAAATTGATTCGGAACATCAAAATGAATAGATGAGACGAAAATACAAGAAATTATCCGATAAAATAAAAAGATAAATAAATGTAAAAATTTATAAACCATCTCTTATGTTATCGACTTTTCAATCAAAAATATGAAGTTTTACCATGAGCGGATTGTATCCATTGAGCAAATATAGGTTTGATCAAGATTTGTTTCTCCGGAGTACCAAAGGCAAGCATGACATCATTATGAACATAAAGTCCCAAGGTATGGAACCCCAGAAAGAGGTTGATCCAACTTAAATGAGATATGGTGTCCCGATTGAACTACAATCTCAGGCTATGAAGCACGGATACTCTATTTTGGGTTCCGTATTGCGTCCGATACACGTATCGGATACGGATACGCTCCGATACGCTCTGGATACGTATCGGATATGGATTTAGAGTATCCGTAATTTAAATTTAATTTTTATTAATCGGATACGTTTTGGATACGCTCTGATACGTTACGGATACGTTGTGGATACACTCCGATACGTTTTGGATACATCTCTTTCTCTCTTGTCAGTCATACAGCATGACTCATACTCATATATATATATATATATATATATATACACACACACACACATAATCTTCTCATTTTAGGTTTTTTAAGTGTTATTTTTTATTATTTTGTAAAAAATAGACTCATTTTGCTCTTATTGATGGCTGGTAGTTAGCAGTTCGCACTTGGACAATATTTTGGATGGATAAGGCCAATCTTTTGACTTTTGATGATGTTAATTGCTCTTTTGTTTTTGAAATGGTGAACTTGTGTAATGAAATTTTAAGAATTAAATATATAATATTTTTATTTTATATTTTTATATTCAACGTATCCCCCAACGTATTGTATCCGAATTTTTGAAAAAGTCACGTATCCGCGTATCCGTAAGGTATCGTATTCGTATCTCGTATCTCGTATCTGTATCCGTGCTTCATAGATCCCAGGTGTAAAGCCTCAAAATTCTTATTTTTTTCTCTTCATTACTATTTCGAACATTTGTATGTCAAGATTTTTGTTTGACAAAAGATAGATTATTATCAGCTTTGTTTTTCACATTTATAATTGAAAGTTGCGTCTTAAAGTTCTTAAGATACTTGGAAGTTGGAAGTAGATGTTATGGTTTAAGCACTGATCAACACTCAGAGGCAGCGAACACATTTGAAATTGGTTTATACTTCTTTATATAATCAAAAATTCTACGTTAATGAATGAGTTGGTTCAAAAATTTTGAACGCCGATAAGACACCTTCGTCAATCTGGATAAGCATAGGAGAATGATCTGATGTTGAGCGCTCCCATATCGCTCACCGCTACTATGGGAATCACTTTTGCTTTCTTTTCCTCTGGCTACTAAGATGTTTCCCATGGATTCAGCAGCAGTTTGAAAGGTTGACCTATTCGGGAATCTTCGGATCTATATTTATTTTTGACTCCTCGAAGCATTTCGTCGCTTACTACGCCCTTCCTCATCTCTTGGTGCCTAGGCATCCACCGTACAGAAAGGCATTTCGGGAATCGGTTTGATTCTATCTCTATTCGTTCCGTTTGAAGAAAGGAAGGATCCCAAAGAATTGATCTTTCTTTAGTTGTTGAATCCCTCTTTGATTGATCAATGTGTGATATTCTGAATCCTCATTACTAATGGAATCTAAAGAATCTCTGGATTGATCAGAAGATTCTTTCAATTGGCTAGAATCCCTCTTTTTTTCCGATCCAGGTCCTCCACCACCACGAACCCCAATTAGATTCAGGCCAAAATGGGCACTAAAGACTTTTCGAGATATTTCCTCCAAATTACTGGTATGGCTATCGAAATCGTGAGCATCAGCATGTAGGTTCTAGATCCAAGTGAGTTGATGCTTATTATCCTACTGCTAAGGTAGGCTCGACCCCAGGTTTTTAAAAGGTAGTTTAGTTAGGATGAAGAGGGCTTGACAGCGCCTCTTTCTTGTTTCACTGTCAAAGTCTTGGCTCACTCTTGTAGCGACTTTCCAGGGTCTGTCCCAAGTGTATGGAACACTTTGCTGAGAAACGAAACTTCGTGTTTGTTTTTCTTCAAACCCCCAATCCACTCATGATTTTATACCTATTATGAAGCTTCATCATCAATTAATGTTTGCCTACCTAAATTACCTTGGTGTTGGCCTGTCTTCATATGTAGATCACTCATGAACCCTAAATTTATTCTATAGGTTATCAATATTAGTGGGTTGATTGGTTTAAGGAGTGTACTTCCAAGTGCAAACTTTACTCAATTAATGTCTCATGTAGATTACTTCTGGATTAGTGTATACTTTTCTAAAAGCAGTATAATGTTTGATCGCATTGCTATTCCATAATATCTGTTCTTGTTGTCTTCCTCTTAAATTCTTAATGATACTTTTGTTGCTATTTGCAGACACTCCCCCCACTAGATATTGCTGATGCAGCGAAGGCTGGACAACCTGACAAACATTGAAGGGCTATTCTTATTCTCTTTCCCCCCCCCCACCCCCCCCCCCCCCCCCCCCCCCATTAATACTTTCTTTCCAACATTTGTATGTCAAGATTTTTGTTTGACAAAAGATAGATTATTATCAGCTTTGTTTTTCACATTTATAATTGAAAGTTGCGTCTTAAAGTTCTTAAGATACTTGGAAGTAGATGTTATGGTTTTAGCACTGATCAACACTCGGAGGCAGCGAACACATTTGAAATTGGTTTATACTTCTTTATATAATCAAAAATTCTATGTTAATGAATGAGTTGGTTCTAAATCTTCTTTGAAGCCTCTGACCCCCCCCCCCCCCCCCCCCACCCCGCGCGGGGTGGAACCATTAAGCATCTTTTTTTGTTATTGTTTATATATAAAAACAATAAAAGAGAAGGAAAAAAATATGACTCAATTTAAGAGTTTTTTTGAACTGATAGACCTAGGAGAAGCCATCTTAAAGCAGCCATTTATGAGTAGTTTCAGCCTATCAGATTTTCCAGAAGCAATTACTAAATCAGAATGTCTTCAATTTCTGCAGCACACCAACGCCGGTTGGGAGCTCTTAGCTTAGAACCTAAATCTGTGTCCTATCATGCAATGCTACATCGTGGAGTTTTTGAGACCTTATTTTTTAACAAGTGTAACGTTGTCATTGGATTCAATCATTAAGCAGTTGGATTTTAATGTTTTTGGTTTCTTGCTTATGCCTTGGTGATCTCATTTTCTCTCTCCACTCTTGTTGACTAGTAAACGTGCTTTACCGAAGTTGCTATGCTAGAATAATCAATCATTTTGAGGTTAATGATGATTATTGCTTCAGTGTATTATTGGTTAAAATTACCTTGATATAATCAGTGTTGTCAGTCATGCATAGCTTATTTAAATCTGTTTTTTAGAGTAAAACATAACGATGGCAGACAAACCGGGCACTTGTTTGGCATGCATTAGCCATGCCCAGTGGCTGAGGGAGGGGGGGCGGAGGGTGGCGGCCGCCCCCTGCTCGCCGGAAATTTTCAGGAGTATATACCACCTCCTTCCCCACACCATTCCCACCGCCGCCCCCTGCTCGCCGGTGTCCGCCTCTCCCTTTGGGGGATCCTGGCTCCGCCACTGGCCATGCCCTGCATATTGCATGCCAGCAGCATGCTTAGCCTCCTTCTTTTGGTGGCAATACTGCTCACCACTTTAGCCTGTTATGGTATAGTACTGAACTTGACAAGATCATACGGATTCACCTACATTATGCATTCTGATTATTGGAGTTATGATAGTGTTACTGAAGTAAGTATTTTATAATTTGCCATACCCACACAAAAAGTTTCTATTGGCAAACTCTGCTTTTGCCACTTTTGGAGCAAGTATATATGAGCAAAGATTTTATTTAGTTGTGCCAATGTGAGTAGTATTGAGGGTGTTAGGTCCCTATGATATATCAGAATTTACATTTGTGGAACTGTTGCTTATCCCTGAATCTGTGTATGTTGTTGAGCTTGATTTGAGTAAAGGACAATTGTTTCCAGAAGCTGCATGGGGAAAATATATTTCATCCATGTTCTTTCTCTTTTTCCTGGAATGTGGTAAGCTTTTTTATTTTTTGGGCAAGTAATGAGCTATTTTTATCGACTACTGCACATTTTTGATAACATGATTGACTGGTTTCGATTAGAATTATCAGTTATATAATCTGCTTGTACTGTTATCTCACTCACAAGAATAAGTTAGATTTTCTTGTCATTCTAAACCTTATTTCCTTTCTTCCTAACAAATGTAACCTGACAGGACTCACTGATTTGTTATGTCTAAGACTCTAAGAATAAACTTGGTAATTCATCCTGGCCAAAATATTTATGAAAGCGTTATGAAGATCAGGTTCTGGTTTATTCTTCACCAATGGACATGCATCTCCTATGTGCTGATTCCCCCATCTCTTTCTTTAGGTGTGTATGTTCATGGGATTGGGCTTCAGTATTATGAATAAATTTTATACCGGATTCATTCTTGTTCTGCTGTAGACTGGAAAACAAATCTGTGGTGTATGAGTATTGTATTAGAAAGAGTATTGTATTAGAAATAGGGGTGGACAAAATTTTCGGTTTTTTCAGTTTTTTTACCAAACTGAACCAGTTCGAATTAGCCGGTATGGGATAAATGGTAACCGGTTCGGTATCGGTACACGGAACCGGTATATACCGGATTTTCTGAATCAGGAACAAGAAGGGGTTTGGCTCGTTCCGTATATACAATTCTAGATGATAGATCTACGCTCTCTCCGTCTCTCAGTTTCTCTCCACCGATCCTCCGATCCTCTCCCACCGGCCACCGGTCTATCTTTTCCTCAGTAGTTCGGTTCTCATTTCTCCTCCTCCTCCATCAGCTCTGTTAACCGTTTTGATTTTGATTCTACTCCCCCAAATCCTCCCCCTCTCTATTCCTTTCTTTCTGGTAGTTGAAGCTGATTAAGGATTACAACTGTTTTTTAGGAAGATTTGTTACAATTTGTCCATCTACTCTTTCTGGCTTTTGAACTTGGATGATTTCTAGGGTTTATGTGAGCTCTTGTTATCTCTTTGCTATTTGGGTTTTTTCAGTGGGTTTTTCACTAGATTTGTCCTCTGTTCTTCTGGAAATTCCTTTTTGTTGTTCTGGACCTTGTGGCATGTTATTTTTTGTTTTGTTATTTTCTGTTGAATTAATCTTTTTTGTTATTTTTTTTTGTTTACTTGAAATTACTACAGAATTATGGAGTTCTTCAAAGCCTTTGCTGATTTATGAAAAATGATTCATAGCACATATTTGTTACATATCTGTATTTGGCACATACTATCTCTACCATCCATTTTAAACATCAACACAGACAAAATTAAAAAAAGTCAAAACTATTGTCCGCGGTTAAAAAAACACAATCTATCCGCTATTAATATTAGCGGACACTAATCAGAATTTTTCATTCTTTTCACGCAAGTAAGGATTTGACTTTCTTAATTAGGATTTAGATTTTATTAACTCGGGTTGAGAATTTATGAACTACGGTTTATTAACCATGATTTAAGGTTTATTAATCCTTTTATTAACTAAAATTTAGGGTTTATTAACCAAGATAAAGCTTAAATTTTAGTTAATAAATCCTAAATTCTAATTAATAAAGTCTAAACCCTAGTTAATAAATTTTTAACTATAGTTTATAAATTTTAAATCCTAATAAATAAACTTTAAACTTTAGTTAACAAACTCTTTCTAGTGTGGAAGCTGATTAACGTCTGTTACTATCAGTAGCAGACAACTAATTTAATTTTTTTTAATCTTGTCCGTGTATGTTTAAAATAGATAATAAAGATGGTGTATCATCCATTTGTGGATGGACTTGTGAACTATCTGTCTATTATTTACATACTTATGAACTATTAGTTTATTATTACCAAGTTTTTGCTAGAATATGTTGAATTCATTTTTGGGTATAATGGTAAAAATATAGTTCATGTGTACATTATTTCCTTTAATATATTTAATATTTTTTTCCCAACACGTCTGTAGCATTTTATTAGATGTTTTGTTTCAATTCTTTTGCTTGTATACGTCTTTATAGTATAAATTATTAGTTACTTCACCAAGTCATTTATTGTAGTTATATATTTCTTTTAAAAGATACGAAAATGACATGCTACCACATTTATAATTTTAACTTATGAATATGGTTGTTTGATTTTAATTTTTCTTACAAATACAAATTATGCTTAAATATATATTTTTAGTTTAGTTTAATAGTGGTGCTACGATGGTGGGGAAATTCTGAAGAAAAAAATCATTTATATTAACATAAAAAAAAAAGAGAATTATTTTGACGCAATAAAATATTTTTATAAATGAGATTTAAAAAATAAATAGATGTTGCAATAAAATTATTTTCGAGTAAACCAGAAGTGTAGAGAGTTGAACACCTCCAAAATTATTTGAGTATGATTAACGGATTCGGTTAGCATGAAATGAATTTTATGATAAGTTAACTTATGCTTAATACAGTACTGATATGCAGGCGGAAGGTGACCTCTTATGCTGCGTTTGAATTGAAGGAATAAATGTAAGAGTGGAATGACTCATTCCTATAGAATAAAAAAATTTATGTTTGATTGCGATTGATATGAATTGAACCATCCTTGTATTTTGCTATTTTTAACTGAAATTTAACATTCTTGCTCAAGATTTCATACTCAAAGTCATATGAGTAATTTTTTTTTATCATTGAGTCATGAGGGTCTTGTGGTAGGGAGAGTATGGAATAACTTATTCCAACTAAAATGGAATGAATCATTCCAATCTTCATTCTATTCCTTCAATTCAAACGCAACATTAGTCTGCGTGTCAGCACTGTATTGTTGATGCTAACTAGTCCCATGATTAACAACGGACGGCTCGAATGGTTCGTTCATCTACCCGAACCACACGCCATTAAATCTCACCTTCAAACACACAGACTGGCGTGGGCCTCTCGGCCCTCTCCTAAATGCCCAACTGCCTCATACCCTTCTCTCTTCAAAATAAAAATGGGTCACCCAACCAATTCTTCTCTTCTTCACTGGATCTTGTAGAAGAACAACTCCTCTGCAAGATCAAAAGTTACCCCTTACTCTATTTCCCCAGTTGGGTCTGCTTCATCTCCAAAAGAAGATGAAGGTGACTGTCACTACCCTTAGCGGTAGAGAATTCATCAAGGGTGGCCTTGAGCTCAATGATTCGGTAATTTCTTTATTTTCCTCAATTGGGTCGGCTTCTTTTTTTCAAATCTGTGGTTAAATCTTCATATAGATGAGTAAATGTTTCTGGGTTTGTGTTGCAGGCTACTGTGGCTGATCTGCAGGAGGGCAATTCATGAGCGAAGTAAGTAGTGCTTAATAAGGTCGTATTTGTGAATTGGAGCTTGTTGTTCTTATGGGATTATATTATATAGTTACATTAATGTAGTTTTAGTGAATTAGTATTGATATGGTGTTCTAAATTTAGCTTGTTTGACATATAACTGTATTTGACTTTGGTAAAAAAAATTAAACATGTGCCTGTACAGCGTTATCACAACAAAATAGCAATAGCTCCTGAAATGATTATGTTAGTGTATCCCTACTCGGGAAGGGTATGATTTTATCCAAATTAATCGTACAGAGAAATGCTAATTTAATTCTTTATAGTACGTTTGCTTCCTAAGTTCCTTGCTCCCTTTCAGCTAGAATTTAAAACAGAACTTATGTATTATGGGTTAAGGTCTCCGTGCTATATCCGATAGTTTCCCATTAGAAGAAAAACATGGAGGGAGAACTCTATAGATGCATATTGAAAGATCAATAAAAAGGGGTCAAGTTCAAATCTTATGTTGAAGGTCATTCAAATTTATGCGTTAAAATCAAGGTAAAATTTTGTCTAACTCATCTTGACTTTTATTTTCATTGATAGAAATTCATCTTGCCTTGTTGCATAACTGAATCAGTTCACCGCCTATAATATCAAAGAAAACCCCTTCAAAGAGTGCATGAAACAGCTCCTCGCAATTGTTGACATACTCTCTTTTCCTACCTTTAGATAATTTAGATTTCTTTTGTACATTGGGTTGCGGGGGTGGTGATGTTTCCTAGAACATAGTTGTTAAGACGTCGTCTAGGCGTCCAGACGATGGAAAACTGATACGGCGATGGGCGCCTTGAGATGGAGCTGCTAAGGCGTGCGCCTTGAGACGCCTTGGACACCTTGAGACGCTTTAATAGCTCTGGCCCAACCAAAGTATTTTACAGTTCTGATCTATTAACCCATGACCCATCGATTAAAAACTAGGGAGAAAGAAAATAAGACCCTAAAAAATTTATCAGTAATTGGATTCGACACATCTTTATCAGACTACATATTTGTGATGGTTGGTTACAACTTTTTTTTCTATGTGGTGTTTGTTGAATTCTTCATTTCTTTTACTAATTTTTAATATCAAGTGTTTTGTTTTTGGATTGTTATTGCTAAGTATTTACATAATTATGTCTTTAATGTTATTCAATAGTGTTATGTTTTGAGTTTTAATGTATATGAAATTTTATTGCCAATATACTTGTTAAGTAAAATAAATGATATATAAATTATACATTGTAAACAACTTGTCGCCATACGGACGCCATGACTGTCGCCTTGTCGCCTAGGCGTCCAGACAGTCGGCTACCGCCGTGACTCGTCATAGTGCCGTGACAACTATGTCCTGGAATTTAGTTAGCTTATATGAATTTGTATGCACAAACAGAAAAACAAGCATAGGGCTGCAAATGAATCGATCTCAAGCCGAACTTGCCCGTGTTCAAGTTCTGATCGCTTAGCAAACAAGATTTAAATTTTGTGTTCCAGTGCGGATGGTTTTCGAAATGAAAGCCCAAGTCAAGCTTGCACAAGCCCGAACCCAATCTGTACTTGAGGCATACGCAATTAAGCTCTGCTTAGTAACATTTATAATCATGTAAACATAAAAGGTGAACATGTAAGGTTTCGAGCTATTCTCACTCCATAAATGGTGGTCTTGCACAGAACTTGATTCTGTCTGTTCTATAAAGTCTTTTGGCTAGTAATGTCATGTTTTGCTGGTCATGGAACATGATTATGATATGTGGCATAAGAGTCGCAACGGATTTTCCGTGGCTAGTAGGCTTGCTAGATGTTCATCATTGTATAAATGTTGAAATATAGGAGGACACGTGAATTCTATATTCTGATGTGCAATCATACAAATAGTTATCTTGAAATTCTCCTTGATTGACTCCCAAGTCCTTGATGATTTGTTTGTAGTTCAGAGGAGAGGACAGTCTATAAACTTCCTTTGTGGAGTTGTGATTCATTTGCGAATGGAGTAACTTCTGTTGAAGATGTTCATTAGTTCATCTGAAGATTTCATATATTAAGACATTAGATATAAATTGTTGAAAAATAAGTAAAGAGAGTAAATATAGTGAGAGAATAATTGTAAAGATAGGATATCTGTACCGAAGGAGTCCATGGATTTATGGGGGAGCACCCTTCCATTAGCTTATAAATCGAAGTAAGCAGATCTTGTTTGGATAAGAAAGTTAAGAATAACTATGAAAACCCACTAATAAACCAATGCAGTCCATGGTGGCAATCTGGGAAGGACCATTTTAATCTTCCTACTTAGTTCTTTTGTAATAGCATGTTCTTATTTTGGGGAAATTTGCTTTGAGATCTCTGTAGGTGTTAAATCTCTAAGCTGGCATCTACTAGCATAATTTCCTGTGCTAAATTTGCACGCAAATGATTTGATTGTTCAGCAATTGGCTATGGGTAATGGAGCATGACATTCATGTAGGCGTTTCTGAGGTGTAAGTAGTATGAACAAGGCTATAGAGTTAAATGTCTAGTGATATACTATTAATTCCGATTGTTTTCTTAGTTTGTATAATAGTTTCATGTTATCTGCATTGTTTGTCAATCATGTGCTTGTGTATGTTAAATGATTTTATGCTGATTTGCAATTAATTTATAAAGTGCGGCACGTCTGATAATTATGATCTGGCAATATGTATTTCCTGTTGTTGAATTTCTGTAAAAACGGTGTGGTGCGTTCTCACGAAACAACGGAGTCATGCTCTTATTTTTTGAGACAATTGTACCAAGTTATTGGCAGTCGACTAACTTTCTTATGACTAGCGCTGTGGTTTCTCCTTAGGCTATTTAGTAGTCTGAATTTGAGCTTCTTTTATCCCATGTGTTGTTTTTCTATTATGTTGTTGAATTTTTTAGTACTGATACACGTCTTGTATAAACAGCCAAGAAATACTATCCCTCTAGGCAGCGGCTAACCCTCCCCATTCAACCTGGATCCAAGGAGAAGCCTACAGTCCTTCAGTACAAGAAAAGTCTCCTAGAGTATACAGATGGAAATGCAGACGAACTAACTGTAGTCTTCAAGGACCTGGGTCCTCAAGTTTCCTATCCTATACTATTCTTTTGGGAATACTTGGGTCCTCTGCTCATCTATCCAATCTTCTACTACTTCCCTGTATACCAATACCTTGGATTCAAAGGCGAGCAAGTCATCCACCCTGTTCAGACTTATGCCTTATACTACTGGTGCTTCCACTACTTTAAACGTATCATGGAAACCTTCTTTGTCCATCGTTTCAGTCATGCAACCTCACCACTTTCTAATGTGTTTCGGAACTGTGCTTATTACTGGTCCTTTGGTGCTTATATTGCTTACTATGTGAATCACCCTCTTTATACACCTGTAAGTGACCTTCAAATGAAGATTGGATTTGGGTTTGGTTTACTGTGTCAAGTTTCAAATCTCTATTGCCATATAATACTGAGGAATCTTCGGGGCTCTGGGAGCGGAGGGTACCAAATTCCACGTGGATTTTTGTTCAACATTGTGACTTGTGCAAATTACACTACAGAAATTTATCAGTGGCTGGGATTCAATATTGCAACACAGACGGCTGCAGGTTACGTCTTTTTAGTAGTTGCGGCTTTCATCATGACTAATTGGGCTCTTGCAAAGCACCGTCGTCTAAAGAGGGTATACTCTCTATTCTTTGTTTTTAATCTCCTATCAAATAGTTATCAGAGAATTTCCTTCACTCTCTTACTACTCCGATGACCTTAGCTCAGTTATCCTTGAGAAGTTAAGAATCTTGCTACCTTGATGCTTATACTTAATTCATTTTTGATTGTGCCATTTCGCTTTGCAGCTATTCGATGGAAAGGAGGGCCGACCTAAGTATCCCCGACGATGGGTGATACTACCTCCATTCTTGTAGAAGTAGCTGTCAAGACTGAGACTCGTCTCCTTGGTTAGAAGCTTTGGATTCAGCACTTGCATTGAGGTTTTAAAGGTTTCTTACTTATCAACACGCGCCAACAAGAGATTCAGATATTGACATTTGCCTGTTATCACTGTAGTTTTTCATTTAAACTGCAATTGGTTTAATGATTGTTTGTTTCCCCTTTTGTTCTATCTGTCAAATTGTTTAAATATGCTTTGGAGATTATAGTTGTCACAGTTCCATTAGGAGATTGATGTTAATTAGTTGTCGCCTCGCCCGTCCCCTCTTAAATCAGAATGTTTTAGATCATGGCTATTCTTCAACATACTGCTACAGATGTTCAATTTCCCTCAAGAAATTGTTGATGAATGAAAAGATTGGGTCTTTTGATACTAGTTTAATGCTACTTGTACCATTTTTGTGGTGCTCTTGAATGGAAAAGCCAGTATCCCATATCAAGTGAGCAGTAATACAATGATTCATGTCATGTATATACATGTTATTATTAAATGATGATGTAAAGTGCTACTTATTCTCATAAAAATTCTAGCGCGATAGGAAATTAGAGACCGCTCTAGCGACCGGTAACATATTGTACTTAATGTTATCGGTAACACTACTATTGTAATATGTTAGTGCAATAATAGTAGTATTACCGGTAACATTAAGTGCAATGTGTTACCGGTCGCTACACCAGTTCCTAATTCTCCGTCGCTCCAGAATTTCTCTTATTCTCAAGGAAAGGACATTTTCAGAGCATATAGGCAAGATTGGACGACAACTATGGGATATGAGGAGTCCTTCTATAGGGACATGTTTATTGGACCGGATTATTGGACATTTCTATTTTATTTTTATTTTTTTTACTTGTGACTCTCAAAAAATGTATAATATTTATTCTAACTAGGAATTTTTACAGAATATAATGTTTTTTAGTTGTAATTTGGATACATATCCCAACTATACAATCCTGTTCTTGTATATGTATCTAAATTATACTTAAAATATTATATTCGGTAAAAATTTCAGTTGGAATAAATACTATATATTTTTTGAAAATCACAAGTAAAAAAAATTAGAAATGTCCAATAATTCGTTCCAATAAACATGTCCGTCTAGACTTATTGGGGATATGAGAGGTTGGACCATCTTTTACTTTATTTGGGATTGAAAATGTCTATTAATTGATTGCCTTCCTTTTCTTTTTCTTTTAAAAAAGGTTAGGGTTCTGGGCACAACACATGCCTTCATGTTTCTTCAAAGGAGAAAGAGAGTAATCTATAGAGTGGAAAGTATTCCTACCCCACGCCCTCAAGCCATTTATGGCAATTCTTTTTGGTTACTTTTTTAAAACATTGTTATTATTATAAGTGCAATGATACAATCACATAATTTGGGTCACATAAATCTCATATACACACATGCATATTTACGAGTCCTGAATATTACGCAGGGCTCACAGCTATATCACGCAGAGCTCACAGTATGCATGCGTGTATGTGAGCATTATGTGACTCAAAATTATGTGATAGCAACATTCTTTTTAGGAATTTCTTAACATATGCCCGGCACATGTTAAGCACACAGTTCAATGAAATATTCTCTTGAATTGTGTGTATATTTCTTTGAACTTGATGCAAATGCAGAAATCAAAGAAATATACACAATTCAAGGGAATATTAACTGTGTGCTTATCATGTGCCCTTAGGGCACATGTTAAGAGGACCTTTTTTTTTATTATAAGGAGGGTCTCACGTTACCAACGCTACGTAAGAATGTCAGGTATCACTCATTTTTTATACATTTAATTTTTTTTATATATTTAAAAAATAATATTAAAATAAAATTTTTGTGACGATTCTAAAGGCATGAACAATTAAAAAATATAAGTTATACACAGTTAAAATTGTCTAAAAAAACAACAATATTCAAATATGAAACACAAATTAGAATATCAAAATGGAGTTATATTATTGTGAAAGTTTTCTCTGTTTTTATAATTGCGACATATATTAATATATAAAATTAATCGATAATATATAATTAAAAATATTAATAATAATTATTACCCACCTAATTAACATTAAATAAATAAATATGCTAATTGTAAAATATAACCCAAAAAGGAGCTGGTGCCCACTGGCCCACCACTCATAAATCATAATAGCCTCCACGACGTGTCACCGTGTCCGTACATTTAGTATTTAAATGTAATCTGACGGCCCACACCATTTCTCTCTCTGTTCCTATAAGTAACCCACTTTTCTCGAATTGCGGGGTACAGTTCCATCGGGTTTTTGCTTGGCCTTGCTCGTTGCAACTCCTATTATTTCTCCGCTTCCGTTTCTCTTTCTCTCTGCAAAACAAACGCCAAATCTAGGGTTTCTAAAGGTACGATTACTATGCATTTTGTTTTTCTCTGTTTCTATTGTTAATTTTTGTAGAATAATCTCTCATTTTGTTGCTATCGTGCTCCATTTTTGTTTATATCTCTTCTCGCTGCATTTGATTCTTCATTTATAACTTGAAGCTATGCTTCAATGGAATTGGTCTTTCAAGTGCTACTTCTTCGTCATGACGTGTTTGAAAAATCGTATTTGGAATTGGACCTTTGGTGTTTATTAATGATTTAGCTCAATACGAGCTTGTGAGTTGTGACTATAGTTAGATGTGCATATGTTTTAATTATGATTAGGTTGTATGATTTGGCATTGCGATTTGAACGGACAGACATGTTATTATTTTGGTTTAGATTTGTGGAATAAATTGGAACTTATCTGTACTGTGTAGTAGTTGTTTTTTTAAAAATTTTAAGGAATGAACTTGAGTTGAAAAACACTTATTTCAGATGTTTTTTCATTCTATATCTGTTTTAATGTGATGTTTCTAGTTGATGGTAATTGAACATTTCCTTATTTTAGAGTATGATATTTGTTAGCAAATGAATTGCCAAGGATTGATCACCTTTTATGAGCAACTTTACTGACATTCTATGGGATGTGATGGGAAGCACTATGAAATTGTAGTGCAATATAATCGTTGTGGTAAAATCTTTCGGACATAAACTTTGTTCATTATCAAGTTTCCTTTGAATAGTTTGGCTTCTGCAGTTGGATACTATGGTGATTGCAAAGAGGTTTGCTAGTAGTATCACGGGTTGTCAAGTGCTCCACGTAATTCTGTTGTCTTTCTCTTGATTCCTTAATTCTTTGGACAAATAATACCATATATTTGTTATTAAAGGATATATCTGTTTTCTGAGATCATATCTGATTTCCATGCCTAGTATACCTGATTTTCACATTTTGGTTACTTAGCAGATTACAGGTTTTCCCTAACATATAAAACGAAGAACATTGCTTGCTATAACAGTCAACCACCCATTTAAAAAATAAGGCTTAAATATGTTTTACTACCCTAAACTATCTGACTATATTCCACTTTAGTGATTCACCTTTAAATTTTTTCAATTAGATGATTGAACTATTGATTTTTTTCAATTTGATCCAATTGAGTTTGCCACGTCAGAAATTGCTGACATGGCTATTTGGGTGGGACATAAAGCTGCTGAAGTGTAACTAAAAAAAGAGTTTTAATATCTAATTGCATATTTATTATACATTCAAGGGCAAATTCATCAAACTATTGTTTTCATCCCCTTCCCACCGCCTGTGTTACTCGGACTCGCCATTTTTGGTGGAGTATCCGTGTCGACACGACATGACACTGGTACGGGTGCGGGGTTCGTACGGGATCCGGCCATAGAAATCCAGATACGACTGTTTTGGAAGAAGAAGAAGAGACGCAAGAGGAAGAAGAAGAGACGCGAGAGGAAGAAGAAAGTCGCACAAGAGGAGGAAGAAAAAGAGAGTAAGAGACGATCTGATCTCAGATCTGGAATATGAAATATCCCTGGAAAAGTACAGTTAGGTATCTCATAGTTTTTATAGTTTTTTAATTTAGTCTCCCAGGTTTTAAGAAAGTTTAAAATAGCCCTTGGAAAATTACATATCAGTCCCTGTAGTTTTTTTTTTCATTTCCGCACCCGTGTCCAAATTCGGATCCATATCCGCGTATCTCCTATTTTTTTATTTCACGTGTCCAACACCTAGATTCGTACCCGCACCCGACACCCACACCCGAGTCCAAGTAACACAGCCCACCGCAACCCAGCAAATAAACCACAGGAGACTGGTCGGAGCCCAAGCATACCGGCAAAATACAAACCCAAACCTCCATGAAATCCGGCCATTAAAATGAAACATCCAAAACTCAGGACCAAGGAGAACATGAAAACACCAAATTTAACCATAGATCAAGTTAAAAATGGAAGAAACAACCAAAATCAGATGCGATACAAGCTACCAATACCCAGATCCAAACATCTTCAAAACCAGATCCAAATGGGTGGGCCGATTAGAAGAAAAGAAAGGGGAAATAACAGTCATAAATCCTAGAATTCTGTCGTTCCGAAAACCCAAAATTGGTACTAGCAAAACACCAACACAACCATAAGTTATCATTTTGTAAGTAATAACATTTAATCTAATAAGTAAGTTCACAACCCATGATTCACAGCCATAAAAAATTGAGTTAGAACGAAAATGAGCTTGATTGAAGGCAAGCCTCAATTTCTCGCAGCCTTCCTTCCCATCAGTCTTTGATGTCTCCCTCAATGACCTAATCGACCACACTGGGGAATATAATCGCACAACAACACACAATATCTATCTATCTATCTATACACATTATTCTGGGTCGTCTTTTCTTTTCTTCAGATCTCGAAAGGAACAGTTAGGTGCCTCATAGTTTTTATAGTTTTTTAATTTAGTCCCCAAGTTTTAAGAAAGTTCAAAATAGCCCCTAGAAAATTACATATCAGTCCCTGTAGTTTTATTTTTTTTTCATTTTCGCACCAGTGTCCAAATTCAGATCCATATCTGCGTATCCTCTATTTTTTTTATTTCACGTGTTTAACACCTAGATTTGTACCTGCACCCGACACCCACACACGAGTCCGAGTAACACAGCCCACCGCAACCCAACAGATAAACCACCGGAGACTGGTCAGAGCCCAAGCATACAAGCAAAATACAAACCCAAACCTCTATGAAATCCAGCCATTAAAATGAAACATCCAAAACTCAGGACCAAGGAGAACATGAAAACAACAAATTTAACCATAGATCAGGTCAAAAATGGTAGAAACAACCAAAATCAGATGCGATACAAGCTACCAATACCCAGATCCAAACATCTTCAAAACCAGATCCAAATGGGTGGGCCGATTAGAAGAAATGAAAGGGGAAATAGCAGTCATAAATCCCAGAATTCGGCAGTTCAAAAAGCCATCGGAAATCCCAAAATTGGTACTAGCAAAACACCAACACAACCATAATTTATCATTTTCTAAGCAATAACATTTAATCTGATAAATAAGTTCACAACCCATGATTCTCACAGCCATAAAAAATTGAGCTAGAACGAAACTGAGCTTGATCGAAGGCAAGCCTCAATTTCTCGCAGCCTTCCTTCCCATCAGTCTTTGATGTCTCCCTCAATGACCTAATCAACCACACTGGGGAATATAATCGCACAACAACACAATATCTATCTATCTATACACAAATTATTCTGGGTCGTCTTTTCTTTTCTTCAGATCTCGAAAGGAACTATTAGTGCGATAATGTCGAAACCATGGGCAAAGATTGGGGCTTGGGTCGAGGAAGCTAAGCTAGCCGAAGCAGAGGAGAAAGAGCAAGCGGCCGCAGCAGCTGCCTCCGGCTCCCGAGATTCCCAGAGCTTCCCCAGTCTCAAAGAAGCCGTTAACCATTTCTCCATTGCTCGTATATGTGTGTGTGTGTGTGTGTGTGTATATATATATATATATATATGATTGTACACCTTAGGTTTTCTGAAAGTTAGGGTTTAGGGGATTTAAGAAAATTGAAGAATATGCAAACTTTAGATCTACAGAGAAGAATACAAGCGAAGAAAATATGGTTGATTTTATCGTTTTGTAGCTATGAGAATGAGTGTTTTCGATTCTCTGATGAAAGACACAGGATTTTCAGGGGGGAGAAAGGGATGGAAGAGGAACAGAGGAAACATGTATGTGCTAAATTTGGGTTCTCCCAAATCGATATAGTCTGCTTCTAATTTGGGGAAGAAGGAGAGCTAAAATGTTAAAAGACTTGTATGTCCCTTCATTTTCCACATAAATTTTTTGTTTGTAAATTTTTTCCATGTGTTTAAGCCACATCAGCAGCTTTTGACGTGGCAGCCTCAATTGAACGGAATTGGAAAAAATCAATAGTTCAATCATCTAATTGAAAAAATTAAAAGGTGAATCACCAAAGTGGAATACTGTCTGATAGTTTAAGGTAGTGAAACTTATTTAAGCCAAAAAATAATAACAACATTAATAAATAAACAAAGATTCAGAAACCATGAAGCAAGTCTTTTTAGTTAATCTTTGTTAGACTTCGTAGTATAATTAAAGGTCTAGCTGAGAGATTGTGTTAATTGGTGGCTGTGCCGACTCTCATGGGTGGTGCTAGATTTTGTCTTGTGTATTTTCTTGAGGTTGTTTTGGTAACCATTATCTGAAGTTTCCTAAATGCCAAAATTTGTGAAATTCATAAAATCTAATATACGAAACTGCTCTCATATTTGATTATCATCTAATCATGCTTTACACATACACGCAACAATGCCCACAACAGCTCCATATGTCTACTTTTTAGAGTACAGTGATCGAAAAATAATGCCCTTTTAGCTTTATCTTCTACTTTTTTTAACCTTTGCATGTATCTACTACACAAATGTCAATTTTCTTACTCAAAACAAATGTTCATTCAGGAGTTAGAATAAAATGGCAGAGTCCGACGACATTCAGCCACTCGTGTGCGACAATGGTACTGGAATGGTCAAGGTACTAATGTTGTGCCTTTGTATATCTATTTTAAAATGCTGGTGGCATGACTTTGTCTCTCAGTTGGTCTATTCGCCAATGAAATTACAGAAATACACCAGTTCTATTAATTTATGACTTCAACTTCTATGGTTATTACAGTCATTTGAATACTTATCTATTATAAACTATAGAAACCTCCCACCCACTTTTAAACTCTATAACAGTAAAAAAAAAAACTGATTTACCTTTCAGCTCTGCAGTTAGTTCATCCCAACACTTCCCCTCTCTCTGTCTAAGTCCTTCCATCACCCAGTTTTATCGGAGTTTTAGCTAATCTCTACCTCTTCTTCAGTTTCAATCATTTTAACTTCTTTCGAGACAACATTAATTTACAGCCTTGCTTACATAAAAAATCACATTTATTGAAAACACGTTCCTCCTTCACCTGAGATCACGAGCAGGTCTGTTTTTATGAGTAATATAGATATAGCAGTTATGGACTATTTTGTTGTCTCTCCCCCTCCCCTTCTCTATAGATGTATTTGTATAGTATAATTCTGAATGGATTGTTGCTCAAATGTCATCATGACAGCCATTAATATTGGAAGGATGAGCTTTGCAATTCTATTCATGCATATGAACTTATAATGAATTTTTTCTGTTCTTTTTATTTTTCCTTTTAAAATTTTAATGTTCATCTATTAAAATTTAGTTGTTCACTTCATACAAATTTATTTTAATGAATTAATTTCTTTAATAATAATGTGTATTGCACACGCGATACGTATGCCTAACGACTAGTATTATACATGATGACCTCAATGCTTACTGGAATACTGTGCTAGACTTTTTCCTCATTATAATCTAAGAAACTAATGTGTTATTTACAGGCTGGATTTGCAGGAGATGATGCTCCACGTGCTGTATTCCCTAGCATTGTTGGCCGCCCCCGACATACTGGTGTGATGGTTGGCATGGGCCAAAAAGATGCATATGTTGGAGATGAGGCTCAATCCAAGCGTGGTATATTAACCCTTAAATACCCAATTGAGCATGGTATTGTTAGCAATTGGGATGACATGGAAAAGATTTGGCATCACACCTTCTACAATGAGCTTCGTGTTGCCCCAGAAGAGCACCCTGTTCTTTTAACTGAAGCACCTCTCAATCCCAAGGCTAATCGTGAGAAGATGACTCAAATCATGTTTGAGACTTTCAATACCCCTGCTATGTATGTTGCTATTCAAGCCGTTCTTTCCCTGTATGCTAGTGGTCGTACAACAGGTACACTATTCAATCATCTTTATTATTTGATCAACAGTCTAAGGGTTTCTCTATCAGTAAGGGTTCAAAGTCGTACAATAGGGTCTGACATGTCAACCTTAAAAAATTTGTTTGCATGCTGAGTTATAGAGACATTCAGTTTGATGCAAAATTTGGACTTCTCCAAGAGGTTTGTTTTGTTGGTTTGGTCTGTATTTACGAATACAGTTTAACTTAATCCGACTGAAAGTATCCTACATAAAGCCTGCATTTTATGATATTGAAGTCGATGCAGAGCCAAAGACTTTTTAAGTGCCTCTTTTCATACTATACTTGAGATTTCTAGATATTTCAATAGACATGATTGGTATTTTGTATGATATAGTTAGAGAAAAATACAAATATGACAAAATGTAACCCACTCCTGGTACCAACGATTACATGTGCTCTTGCAAATTTTATAGGGTCTGTTATATTTGCAGGTATTGTGCTGGATTCTGGTGATGGTGTCAGCCACACAGTCCCCATTTATGAGGGTTACGCCCTCCCTCATGCCATCCTTCGTCTTGATTTGGCTGGTCGAGACCTCACAGATGGCTTGATGAAAATCCTTACAGAGCGTGGGTACTCTTTTACCACCACAGCAGAGCGCGAAATCGTCAGGGACATGAAAGAGAAGCTGGCTTACATAGCACTTGACTATGAGCAAGAACTTGAGACCTCAAAGACTAGCTCTTCGGTTGAGAAGAGCTATGAGCTTCCTGACGGGCAGGTAATCACCATTGGTGCTGAGCGGTTCCGATGTCCTGAAGTTCTCTTCCAGCCTTCAATGATTGGAATGGAAGCTGCAGGAATTCACGAGACCACGTATAACTCAATCATGAAGTGTGATGTCGATATTAGGAAGGACCTGTATGGAAACATTGTACTCAGTGGTGGGTCGACCATGTTCCCTGGTATTGCTGATAGAATGAGCAAGGAAATCACTGCTCTAGCTCCAAGCAGCATGAAGATCAAGGTGGTGGCACCACCCGAGAGGAAGTACAGTGTCTGGATTGGAGGATCCATCTTGGCATCCCTCAGCACCTTCCAGCAGGTTCCCATCCCGTCTTTTGTCTCCCAATGATTTAGAGTTGGTTTAAGAAAATTTCCGATTCTGACTTGTTTATGGTGGTTTAATTGCAGATGTGGATTGCCAAGGCAGAGTATGATGAATCTGGTCCATCAATCGTGCATAGAAAATGCTTTTAACTTTCCAACTCTTGGATTTTTAGTTGTTGAATGTGCACATTCTCTACTTTGTCTAGTTTCATTTTTTACATTTTTCAGGCAATGATGGAGGATGGGTTTTCAGAAAGTTGCTATTCTTAGAGTAATTAATGGTGTTTTAAGCTATTGTGGATGTTGTAGCATGTTTAGTTCTTGTAATATGTTTGGATATTAAGTTGAGCACTAAATTGTTTTTAAAGAAAGTAATGGTCTTTCTCTTTCAGCTTCTAAAGTAGTTTTTCCAGAATCAACTGCTTTATCATGTAACCATAATCCTCAAGACAGTTGATATGTCGGTCTTACCGGGCAAAAGCTTCCAAAACTTTTTATCCTCTTAGAGATTACCCTAACCCTCATCCCCTTGAAATATAACCCTTCTTGGAGCAACTTTCTACAATACTACCCCCTCTCTAAACGAGTCGGATGACCTTTTAATTTCTGGGTTTTACAACCTTAATATGTATTATAACTTTATTTAGAAAAATTACTCTTTTTTAACTGCCATGCAAGCCAAGAAATAGGCATGTCTAACGTGGAAAACTTCCAACTATAATTTCTGCCAGTTACTAACAGAGTGTAATTAATAACAAGTAATGCAGTGTACTTGTTCCTCAACTAATCATTATACAAAAATTGTGTCACAAAGTACGCATCACGTCTCATTCAAAAAAAAAACCTCAAAATAGTCTGCAATTTACATTCTCTGCAAGTTTGTGATTCCAAGTTTTGTATGTCGCATACTCTGCTGAATTAGAAGCACTTCTTTCTTCCAGCATGAGAAACTGTAATGCTCCTCATGGGTAGACTCCGAATGCAGAATATCATGCGTAGATTTTCCAGATGCCTGCCCTATATCCCAAAGACATGAGTGCCATCTCCCACAACATGTTGGGAATGCTCAATGGATTCACCTTGGATCCAGGAATTTCAGACCAGTTTACTGATATCTCCATTATAGGGATGCGGAACCATTTACATAGATAGACTAGCTCGACGTCAAAACACCACCTGCACCAAGTCCCATGTTGCTCAGCTCCCATAACAATTTCAAGATTTCATCAAATAATAAAATAAGCCAAAGAGTTGCTTGAAAAAAAATATATATAACAAAACAACATACTGATGTAAATCTGGAAAATATGAAAACCTCAGCTACATCATAAATGTTTTATGACTATTACAATAAATTTGAATACTAAATCAGAAAGCAATGAAACCGTTTCACTATCAAATATCTCCTTTCTATTTTTGCATGAGAGTTATCTTCTAACAGTTAGTCAGCAAGCTAATGTATTTCTACTAGTCTAAATTAAGTTTTTTCTTTATAATTCAATTCCTCGTCGTCATGCAAACAAAAAATGTACTCATGTCAAAGTCTTTATTTTTATGTTACAAGTCCGTAAGTTTATTTATATATATAAAAAAAAACATGCCAGACCCTTACTTTTTGGGTTAATTTCCACCTACATGAGGAATATCACTGCTATCATTAGAGAGTGTACTGTCAAACAATTTAGTGCAAAAAATTTTAAGTAACCGGGATATGCACAAATTTGTCCGAAAATCCATTGCAGCTAAAAACGACATTCGCCGCATAAAGAAGTAGGCCATTTATAATTTTCTATTCATAATACCTTTTCAGACGAATGTTGGTGAAGAGCTTTCGCGCAGCAGCTCTAGTAAACATCTTAAAACCACACTGTGACACATGGAAAAGATCATATCAGATTAAACTAATACACATTAACATTTGAGATGAGCAACACATCCTTTTATTTCTTTTTCCCATAAGATATACTCCTCTGTTTGGGAAAAAAAGAGTTCCTCCTTTTTTATGTTGACTCTCGTTTATCGAATCAAGGTTTTGTATAAAACATGCTTATACCAAACATAATTAGTTTTATATTTTGGATGCTTTTTCATTGGACATTAAGCATTACGGACAACATTTATTATTAATAAATAATTATTGGATAAAATTATGTCAAGTGTCTCCTAGACAAAACAAAAGAATTAGGAACTGCCATTTATGGTCAGAGGGAGTATAGTTAAACTGTACCATATAAGACGAAAATATAACTTGTTAAGTAAACCAGCTACCTGTGTATCACGAATTCCAGGACCGGCAGCCAAGAGAACGACGACGTGGAAACCTTTCATTAAAAAATTGCGGTACCACTTTCTCTGAAACATAAGGTGGACTGATTCTAATAAGACAAAATAATATATGAAAAATAACGAGGACTTGGTGCAAGAAGTGGGAGACGTAAACACTGAACTGTAGCTAAGGCTTTCTCCTCAAGATGAGCACGAGAACCAATTGCAACAATGGGAATATTTGAAAGTTTCATACTTGAATCATTTTCCTTTTCAGCAACTGCACAGATCTGATAGGCAATACATCAGGTATTGTGCAGAAAATTTACCATCACTCCAACTACCGTAAACAAAAAAATTGATTCGAAAAAGAAACAAAACTAATAGCCTATATAGGTAGAGCACAATGCTCTCAACACAATTCATCACAGCTGACACCAACCTGATTTTCAAGCTTTTCTAGGTCAGTCACTTTTGTTGCTCCATCAGCGTCCAACATAAGAAGTAATTCACCCCGTGAATGAAGCATTCCCTGTATTGCAATGCTTTCGCAAAAGCAAAGAGCTTCAATCAATTGTCATGAAGAATAAATACAATTTACAGAACGACTGCATCATCAAAAGATGTCTAAAGTGAATGAATTGTTTAGATTGGACTCACTTTTCTTATAGCCTCTCCCTTGCCATGATTCCTTCCAAGAAGAATAACCCTGACATTATCTACTGTGTATTTCCTCACAAAGTCGAAAGCTACTCTTTTTGTTTCATCAGAACTTCCATCATCAACAATTATAACCTATTCAAGAATTCACGAATTTAAGAATATTAACAAGCCACAGAAAAGTTCTAGATACAAATTATATCCCAATACTTGGTAGTCATCCATAGAGGCCAATCATCTCAAGACAGTAGAATAGATATGCAATAGACAGAACAAGTTCCAATATCATGATCATTCCCTTGGTTGAATCACTTCATATCACTGGAATAATCATTAAATAGAATGTTTTCAAAAGTTTTTCAAAAAGAATCAGTTAAAACTGGGTCAAGATGTCAAGAATTCGAAATAATTGTAATGAACTTCTAGGTTGATACAAAAAAGCTAGCACAGCGGTTCTGCTCATTCTCAGGAGAGGTAAAATTAGGGACTTTTGGAACTCAGTAATGCATGGGAATACATGAAGCTCGCTGAGGTCTGAAAGGTAAAACACGCGACTGAGCTCAGTCAAAACTCGTTTAAATGAGATCTTTTCTACGATGGATGTAACTGGATATTAAATATAGACCTTGGCATGAACTTAACATTTACCATGTCGATATGCAGATATTCTCATGGTCAGATATATATTTTATCTGGCTACCAAAATAAAACTCTCAGAATCTGAATTTTGTTAAATAAAAATTAAAATGAGCTTAGGTCAACAACTGATAATTTCAACAAAACGAGAATGGTTATGTTTCCCATCTCCAACAGGCTCTACATAAAAAGATGTCATCAGCTAAACAAAAAGAACTTACAAATTTCTCAATGTCCTCAATAAAATTTCTTTGGGCATTCCTTTCTTTCTTTAACTCTAATGATTACCACTTTAAATGGCTTATTCAAATCTTTATAAAATGATTATGAATTCAACTCATCCCAATATTAAGTCTGGTTCAAATTTCTCGCATGTGCATTTGTTTTCTGTGGGAAGTAAAAAATCAAGAATATAAAGCCTCTAAACTCCAAGTTTCTTGTCTACTAATCTCAGTGAGTGAGCTCACAGGAAAATTTATTTCGATGAACTAACAGATTGAATACAAGCAACAAACTAGAATGAGGAGAATCCAATTAAAAAAGCTGTCATAAAAAACTCTCTATAAATGGTATGATCCCAACCATGAATATACAAAAGATATTGAAGACGTACTCTTTAAATATCTACTACTACTCTAACTTTATGTAGACCCACACTCCCACTTCTAATTTGCCTAGATTAAATAAGAAAAAATAGTTGTCTTGTCTTGCTTAACCTAGAAACTTGATTTTTTAATTTAATGTACTAAAAAAATTGGCTGCGCCCTGAACTGTGAAAAGTATATTAGTTATAGTTTAAAGTAAATATTACCTCATAATCACTAGAACAAAATCAAAGAATGCAGCAAATTGCATATAAATGGAACTAAAGTATTACCTCATAAGAAAATGATTTGTCCTTCCCTGCACGTTGTTGAAGATAACTACAGAAACAGATCCAAGTATTATGATAATAATCAAGTTTTTAACTTTAGCTTTTCATTATTATAATACTTTCATAACTACTTATCAATTTTAAAAAATTTAACTCCAGTCGGGAATGTCATTAGAAACTATATGTGCCAGTTTCCAAGTTATGGGCTTCAAGGCATAAAAATACAAGGATTATCTACCCCAATAATTGAGGCAAATGTCTGTGAATATAAAATGCAGCTCCTATCTCTATTAAGGTTCCTTGCCCCTGATTGTTCAACAATGAGGTCTAAGGCTCTACCCTAGGGACCATAAATAGAACGAGTATAGAATGAGGAAAAATATCCTAGTTCTGAACCCATCTCAAAAACTATTGTTTTAGCATGGGCGAAATAGCAATCTTATTCTGGATTTAGACCAAGTACAAAATAATTGAATAAAGATTCTCCCTTCACCAAAAGTTATGATTTGTAATTTATGCATTGTTATATGGGCTCAGGATCCTGGTCGGGTACTGGGGAAGTGTCCGACACCAGACTGTCCTATTTATAGAACATATTTGACTATTTTAAGAAATTTTGAAGTGTCCAGATGTCACACGCACACCACCCACGTCGACTCGTGTTGACACAGGTAATTCACCCTTAATTAAGGAGCCCATATAACACAGTCTTTATGTTGGCCTGACAGTTATTCAAGTAAAAGCCTTTAAAATGATGACCAATACTGCCCATTTATAAATATCAATAAGGGAAGTGCATAATCAGTAAACCACTAAAGACTGAAGAGCTACGCATGGTATCAAGTATGAAGGTTCTCTTCTGTTTGAACAACAAAATCATTCCATAACTTGTTAAAAATTTTGCAAAAATATAGTTTTTATATATAAATATTTTTAAATCTGCCAAGCACTTAGCTGATGTGTAATAATACCATCATATACGCAGCAAGTTCATTTGACTAAAATTTCAGGAGAGAAAGTTATAGATGCAGCAGCTGTAATATTGATAACAGTCAACTGCGTATGAAGAACCTATTATCTATGATAAAATCAGATTAATAAAAAAAGACAACAGATGTTCAGATAACAAGACTGTCAAGAAGCTAAGCATTGATAATAAACATGCTTGATTGAACTAAAAGTCCCGCATTGAAATAAGACACCAAGATAGTGATGATAAGATTCTAATCTATTGTTACACCATAACATTAGACCTTACCTCATTGTTTCATCTAGAGCTCCGGGGAGTCTATGTTCTTCATTGAAGGCAGGAATAATTAATGATAAGTACTTTTCTGCAGGATCAAAGATATAAGGGCATTGAACCTGAAATAAATGCCACAACTAGCGTTAGTCCCTCAATAATTTCACATGTTAATGTTTCTCAATAATGCTACCAATTTCCAACTTCTCAAAGGTAAATAAATAGGTGTCCATATTTCTTTAACTGTGAAGGTCATACCCTTCAATTCCATCAGGATGATTTTAAAGCCCATATGGCGCTTGAACAGATTGGTCTCACACCCACGATTTTGACATTCTTTATGCAAAATCATGGAATCCTTTTTTTCTATGTATATAAGCAACTACATTCTGCATGCCTTAAATGACTTACTAGCTCAATTAAATCTGAAGAATCTTTTCCATAATATTGCATATCAATTTCTAATTCTAAACCTAAAGCCCAAGGACAACAAAGAAAACGTTTCAAAAGATAGAAGTTTTCTTGTTGCTAATCATGTAAAAAGATAGCCCCTTGGTTAGAACCTCTAAGGGGTCCAAATGGGTTGGACTTGAGTAGGCTGAAAAAAGACATACAACCTTGGAATGATTTGAAAGATCCAAAACCAAAAATAGTGGTATTTTCTAGCAACAACATAATGGATTTTTATAAAACTATATATATTTAGAGCTACTCATCAATCAGTATGCAATGAATCTTTCTGCCATGAATTGTATCCTTAAACTAACAGTCTTGGTACACAAAATTTTGAGCACTTCTTAACATCAAGCAACAATAACTAGATTGATCTTGTTATATAAAAAGGCTGAGCTATATAATCTAGGCCGATCCACAGCAAAAAAAGGACCCTTTTACCTAATTTATAGTTCTTTGAAACTGCACTATCACACATAAACGCTCAGATTAGTGAATTGAATTTCTGACTCTACTTCATTTATTTTAATTCACCGAGGAAGCATTAACCTTTTACCAACTAAAGATCAAGTGAGAAACAAAGTCTATATTTCACTCCATCCTGTTTATTAGTGGAATTGGCTGTTAGAAAGCCATCATATAATGCTTTTTTTCCCTTAATTCATATAATGCATAGACAATGCAGAATCATATAATGCATGATCATTACTGTAGTTAGGCCAATTAAAAAATTAGATATAATGCATGATCATATACAGTCCAGTAACAAAGAGGAACATAGTCATCTAAACATAAGACATAAGAGCAATTAACAAATAGCATAACAGACATTTTGTTCTTGGAGATAATTGCATTTTGATTGAGTTATTGATATAAGGAAAAATGAAGTTAAAGCACAGTAGACAAAAAAATTTCTTTTTTTCCTTCGAACGCACCCAATCAAAAATCCCCCAATTCTCAAAGGAGAATAGAAGAAATCATACTTTTATAGAATATCTTAGTTGAATTATTTGTAATGATCAATGAATTCAATTAAATTCTATATCTAAACGTGTTAAAATCCTAGCAAGAATATAATCTATTTTATAAAGACTGGAATTGACCAAAACCCAATACTAACATTATTCTCACTAACTAACTAACGATCAATGTTTTCAAGTCTTCAAAACTATTTCACTTAAAGATGTCGTTTTTATTGACTACCTCAACTATGCACAGTCATGTGTTTAAAGAAGTTTTATGCACCAAAACAAAAATGTAATGCATTCGTATAAATAAATGCTCAAATTTACATAGAGGTGAAGCAGTTGGATACCTGTTTCAGTGAATTCGGATCCTCAAAGATTGGATGAGCTTCCAGATGGCTGCCAAACGAAATTCAATACGCTCAGAAACGAAATATATGTAATAAACGTATACACATAGAGAGAAAGTAAAATTAGGGTTTGGGAAAATGAAAAAATTACGCATGATTGAATCTTCTTCTATAGGTTTCAAATAGAATGGCAGCTGCTAATCCGAAAGCTAAAAACAGAGCTACGATCACAATCGATTCCACTATCGTCCATGCCCAACTCATTCTCCCTTCTTCTCTACGTAAATCTTCTAGATCGTTAAGTTGAGTATAAAAATAAATCTCGCCGGATCGAAAACAAGACCGAAATATAAATTGAAATCCATATAATTTTGATAAAATAGTAAAAATAGGATTTTTGCTTGCTAGTCTTTTGGACTTTACAAGTAAGTTTTCGCATGGGCCGCTGATTAACATTTTTATCTTTTGGACTTTCGAAATTTTAGCATGCATGTGGGCTAGTTTGTCTTTTTCTTTTTAGGAACAATTACATATTTAGTACATTTTTAGAAATAATTACAACAACAGTATATCCATAAAATAATTACAAAAATAATATATTTTTTTCATATTTATTTACAAAATTAATGCGTTTGTTATCCCTTTAATCGTGGCCCACGATTCTCTCCCACGGAACATCCGGAATGACGCAGACTAATTGGGTGGTGAAGAATATTTCTCTTCTTCTTCTCCTCCTCCTCCTCCTCACCATTGCTCAACTTAACGGACTCGTCAATAATATCCATAACTTCATTTGTCCTTTCTCTCTCCTTTCCTTTCTCATTCCCCCTTGACTAATTTGCGCCATTGATGTATAGAGAGATAAAATGAGATTCATCAATTGACCACTTCGTTTGTCTTTATATGTAGTTGAAGACCCTTGAAGTATCTAGGTGCTAGTATCCAAGTTATCAAATACTGGACCAGGTTGATTGGTTTTCCACATCTCCAACTGTACTTCAATGCCAGCAGCGGGACACCCGCGAGCAGTATCCAAGACATGGGTTGTGATGGGTGGACGAGTCCTAGTTGAAGCTAGCTTGTGACGTTTTAGAAGCAGGAGATGATTTGGTTTCAAATTGTTCAAAATGTATGAAAAATTGGGTTTGTACATAATGCAGTTGGTAGCCAAATTTTCATACAAAAGTAACCAATTCAGTTTTATTGGGTTACCAATTAATTTAAGAATAATTCTGATCCAAGTGTTATCTGGATTTATTTTCTTTACCATGTGCTGGTTGAAGTATTAAGATCAGTTGGTAACCAAACATTCATACCAAGGTAACCAAACCTTCATATCAAGGTAACCAAACTTTCATACCAAGGTAACCAAACCTTCATATCAAGGTAACCAAATATTCATACCAAGGTAACCAAACATTCATACCAAGGTAACCAAACCTTCATGCCAAGGTAACCAAACCACCTCTACACATGCAGTTTTTTCATAATGCAGTTGGTAACCAAACCTTCATACCAAGGTAACCAAACTTTCATGCCAAGGTAACCAATCCACCTCCACACCTGCAGTTTTTCATAGTGCAGTTGGTAACCAAATATTCATACGAAGGTAACCAATTCAGTTTTATTAGGTTACCAATTTATTTTGAATATGAAGCAGTTGGTAATCAAACCTTCATGTAGTTGATAGCCAAACCTTCATACCAAGATAACCAATTCAGTTTTATTAGGTTACCTTCATAGTGCAGTTGGTAACCAAACATTCATACCAAGGTAACCAATCCACCTCCACACATGCAGTTTTTTCATAGTGCAGTTGGTAGCAAAACCTTCATACCAAGGTAACCAATTCAGTTTTATTAGGTTACCAATTTATTTTGAATGTGATGTAGTTGGTAGCCAAACCTTCATATCAAGGTAATCAATTCAGTTTTATTAGGTTACCAATTTATTTTGAATGTGATGAAGTTGGTAGCCAAACCTTCATGCAGTTGGTTGCCGAACCTTTAGACCAAGGTAACCAATTCAGTTTTATTAGGTTACAAATTTATTTTGAATGTGATGCAGTTGGTAATCAAACCTTCATACAAAGGTAACCATTTTAGTTTTTGTGGGTAACCAAATCGTTAAAAAAAAAATTAGAACAGTAACTCAGGTGCTTTCGAAAATTCACGGCGGAGGAGGATGAAGGGCGATGTAGCAATAATAGTTTTTTTTTCTTCTTATTATCCCTTCCTCTGCAACAATAGTATTTTTTTTCCTATTATCGTTCCTCTGCAACAATAGTATTTTTTCCTATTATCGTTCATATTAATCTTTGTATATTAATAATGATGCATGTTGACAGGTGTTGGAGATTGTTCATGATCAAACTGTGGAATCGTGACTTCCTGGATGCACGCACCATGAACAATTGTAATATGATACTCGAACAGTTCCAAATCCAAGATGATGACGGAGATGAAGAGAAGATAATTTTTTATTTTTTCCTACTTTTGATTTGAATTTTGAATTATGGATTTGTTTTTGTTGTTAGATCCCAAAGATTTGATTTGAATTTTGAATTATGAAAGTTATTTCTCCTTGATTTTAGGTTTCCTTATTAATGTGAAATTGAATGGTTTGAATTTATTGTCTTATTTTTGTAATTATTTTGTGGATGTACTGATGTTGTAATTACTTTCTAATTGTTGTTTACTACTGTTAAGGCTCTCTCCATTTCGTTGCTTTGTTCTTGTCCAGCTTTAGGGCTCGGAACCATACTTGAATATAAAAATTCTATAAGAACATGATAATTGGAGATAAAAATTAGATACGAGTGTTTTACAATTTTAGTTTTTGTATTTTTACCCCTATTGGATAACATATCTATGCAAATTTGTCCTCTTATAACCACACACAAATATATATATATATATGAAAGTTTAGGAAAATCGCAAAATTTTTACATATAACTTTTTGGTCGTTATTGTGGGATTTTCTTTGTTCCTTATTCTAATATTTATATCCGTAATCGTAAAATTTGAGAATTAAGTGGTGTTTGTTTACATCTTCATACATTTTAACGGTTCTACATTTGATTCAGTAAGAGGATAAAATTATTTGGTTAAATTTTATTTGTTTCTTATCGTCTCTTAATTGGTAAGAAAAACATATAAATTTAAATCATTAAGAGTTGTATCTTAATGAAAATTTTAAATTTATGGAGCATGTATAAATATTGTACTCCCTCCATTCCAAAGTTTAATATCATTATTGAGTTTTGAAAAGTCAATTTGAGATATTTTTAAATTTAAAATTAATGTTTTTAAATTTAAAAGTCATTCAGATATTTTATACTTTTTAGTTATCAAACAGTTTTTTAAATTCAGATATTATTTCATCCAGATGGTCTAATTTATTAAAATATAATAATCGTTTAGATCTTAATTTCTCAATTTTATCAAACACCATCTTAATGATAATAATGTTGATTATATAGTTTATTTGCACTTGTAATTAATATTACTCTAAAGTAGGGGCTTACAAAAGAAAATTTGCAAAATCCATTTAGTTGACATTATTATTCATATAAAACGAAGGTAAGTTTTAAAACATTATAGTCTATTTTTATGAAAGAAAACTCTCATTAATTTGTTTGTGGTCCTTTGGATACAAATCATTTTCATTGATATAATATAATGTGTTCCAAAATGAGATACCAAATTTGGGATTAATTAAACGTGCAATTATTACAAAAGGTCATGAATTGATGCTTACAAATAACATAATAAAATAGGTCGCTAGAGGACATCCTCGCCTTGATTCGTTCAATATAATGGCATGTTTGGATTGAAAAAATAAAGTAGAAGAGAAAATGAAATAGAGAAAAGAATAAAATGTTTTTTAAAAATTTAATGTGCATGTTTGATTGGAGTTAAAAATACATTTAAGAATGAAATAAATAATTTGAAAATGACTTAAATACCCCCAAATATTCAATTTTAATTTAAAATCAATTTATATTAAAATTTGACTCATATTTATCTAGATTTTTTTTAATTCTATCTCCTACTTTTTTTTCCTACTTATAATTTTTTATCCTTATTCTTTCTTTATTTTTTTCATAACTTATAAACAACTAATAATTAATATTAATAAGATTACAAAAAAACTAGTTAAGCTCATAACCACATACATTTACTAACTAAAGTCGCAATTTAACATGACAAAAAACTTTTGAACTTTTTTCTAATCCAATAAGTAATTCAAGTCCTTAAGCCAACCTATTAACTTTATTTTAATTTATGACAACTAAAGATATGTGGTGTAAAATCTAATACAACCAACAAAACTAAATTCAATAACATAACTGATAATTTCATCATTCAACAACCACAACATAATAAAAAATCTAATCAACTAGTAATGCTTCCAATCAATAAATCTTTGACAAAAACCAATATTATAATTCATTAACCAATAACAAAGTAAAATGTTTCAATAAATTCTTGACAAAACCATCTTTTTGCTCATTGAGAAGGCTAAAAAAGACTACCATCAATTCCTTCTCACGAGCAAACTTGCACATGACCTTGGTACGCTCATTCTCGATTAGACTGGACACATTACTCAACGCATTACTGAGATTATTGCGTTCCTCATTTAATAAAGCCTCCAAACCAAGAATTTAGCAAATTGAGTTGATGATTTCTCGAGTTGTACAACGAGAATAGTAGCAGCCCTCTCAATTGCAGATTCAGAATCAATATCGAGACTTGACTTTATCCTTCTCCTCTTCTTGAAACTAGAGGACTTGCTAGATATTTTCTCACTGCGAGTTGGAGTCAAGCCATCATTTCTATTATTTGTTTAGATATCTTCATCAAAATCGATCATTTCAGCAGCCGATAGAACATTTTTTTCAGTTGCTCTATTCCTTACCAAATATAGTGCAAAGATCCAAATAATTTAAAAATATCTTATTCTACCAGTTTGCTCTCTTTTTGTACACCTCAAACAAGTTAGAGAAAAAAACAATTTAGCACAATTAATTCTTTTGTAAAATTTAGCACAAAAGCGCATACATAGTGATACATGACAATGAGCTTAACTGCAAATACAATAAAACTATTTGCCACAATAATAATCTGCAAACTTCAACACCAATGTTTAACTACATTATCAAATACATAGAACCCGTAGCAAAAAGTAATAGGGAATTGATATTTTCGTAAGAAAATTTGATATTTTTACAAGTCTCTTCTCACATGAATAGTGAAGGGGTGTTTGATAAAAATTGAATGAATCTAAATCTGAATTTAAATGAGCTGAATCTGAGTGAAAAAAATTATTTGATAATTAACATGTCTGAAACATCTGAATGACATAATTTTATTATTTTACCCCTCAGAAAAAATTCAAAGTTGTTGTAAATTTATTTAATATTACTTAATATAATAGTTAATGTTTTTTTTTGTTTTTTTTACTTTATTCAGCTGCTCATTCAGCCAAAAAAATCTGACTTAGCCATTCAGTTCAATCATCTGACCGATTCATCAATTTAGACAATTTTTTTTCAAAACAAACGTACTTAATGGCTGACCGATTCAGCTATTCAGTCATTTAGATGTATTCAGTCCTAAACAAACAACCCCTAAGTGGACTCCACCTTCATGTGAGTGAAATCTCGTGGAAATATCATTTTTCCTTGTGGAAATAGTAACTTCCAAAGTAATATAAATAGAGAGAGATGTATTACAAAAGGATGGTAACTGTAGATTAACTGTAGCATTATAATGCTCATAAAGCATACACAACAAGTGAAATAGCATACCAAATAAAATCACTCTGAAAAAATTAAGAACAAGAAAAGAACTAAATATGTTATTTAAGACCGAAAATAAATCACTTACCGCAAGATATGCAACCCACAACATATCATATACAACTGCTCATCCAGCTTTCTATATTTTCAACCTGATTCAAGTATGTGGCTTTGCCTTTATTCCTACACCTAGGCAATTTCTCAACCAATACTTTTTGAATGGCCAAGTAAAATCCGGGATTTAAAGAACACAATTGAATTTGAAAACTGATAAATCCACAACAAAAAATAATATTTTCACATGAAAGCCATCTCTATAGATCTTATAGTGACGACTTTCACCGTCGCTATACATCTATAGCGACACTTTTTTATGTGAAAATATCAAAAAGCGTTGTGGAAATATCAATTTCCTTGAATTTAAGAGTTTTAATTTTCTAGCACTAATTCAATGTATATAACAATGAGGGCCAAAATTATAAAACAAAAGAAACAAGTGAGATTTAATTGTTTTTGTTCTTATTAATTTTGGGGATAAACCTACAATTATTAAAAAAAATAATTGAAATTATCTTTGTGACTTTTTAGAATGTGCAAATCACTTTTAGAATGTACAAATATATGATACACCAATAAAACTATAACCAAAGTCAATAAAATTTTGCAAGCCCAAATCTTAAAACAAAAGGAAACATTATTTTCACACAAAAAATGCTCACTCTGGCACTCTTTACATTGCAAATGGTTCCAATCTATGACTGAAGTCAAAAGCTAGAACACAGGCTTAAGTTGAAATCACTTCTAAGATCAAAAAAACAGGAGTAATTCACAATTTAAAAAATAATCAACATGAAAACACCAATAAGAATTTTCACTTAAATGTAAAGTGGTGTTAAAAAGCCAATCATTAAGTGATTTTTAATTACTCCCTCCGTCCCTTAATGTAAGACTTTTTAGAGTTGTGCACAAGCATTAAGAAAATGATTGTATAACATTAAATATAATATCAAATATCTATATTGTCTTATTGAAAAAAGATATTGTTATTTATTGGGCAAAAATAGTGAGAGAACCAAAGTTATATTTAACACTTGGGGTAATATTGGAAACTAAGTAATTAATGCTTACTTGAAATTCTAAAACGTCATATATTAAGAGACAAAAAAACTTCTCTAAAATGTCTTATATTAAGGGACGGAGGGAATACTATATAAGTAGAGTAACTACAATGTATCCCGGGGAAATACTATACATAGGTATACTAGAAATATGGAGCTAGGTCAAACATACGAAGATTGATCTAAGGAATACGTAATATCATTCTCACGCAAAAAAAAACCATCTATTAAGTATACAAATGAAAAACATGAAATTTAGAATTTCACTGAGTAAGATAGTTTCAACAAATAATAGAATTATAGAAAGATTATACTACAAATATAGAGAGATTTGAAATATATTTTATTCAATTCAAAGTTTTGAAAGGATTTTGAAATTACATGCGAATTAGAAAGTTTAGAAATACGATGATGCTGACTTGGAGCAATAAAATTGTGATGAAATTGATTTGTGTATTGATTATGTACCGATCTCAGCCATAGATGGATCTTACTTTTCCTCTCGCCGCTCTCCTCCTCTCGGAATTCCTAGTAGAGAACAAAATCGATAGATTGAATAAAAATCTGGTAAAAGCTCTATTATATCTGTACATGGTATTATTGTCAATTAACCAAAATTAGTTTATGGAATGACTTATTTAGGACCCCTCTAAGAATGAAATTTTTTGTTTTAAGTTACTAACATTCCCGTAGGAATATAGCATTCTTTACATAATTAATATACTCACTACATCTCATAATATATGACGTTTTAAAGTTGTACACAAGAATTAAGAAAATGATTATATAACATTAAATATAATATCAATTGTCTATAATACCATTAAATTCTCATAATTACCATACTTATCTCATACTCTCTCTCATCTGTAACATTTTCTCATGAGCGATAATTTTGGAAAGATAATAGTGAATTAATTCTCCTATATTAAACAACCCATTCATCATTATGGTGAAATAACCCATTTCATTCTCTCTCCTATTCCACCAAGCACCAATCCAAACATAACATTAGGTTGGTGGGTTAGCAACTTTTAGTTGCAATTTAATCAAATAAGTCTTGTAGTGGAAAAGTTTCATTATTAAAAAAGGTTTAGAACATGTGCTAGAAGCATAGTTCTAAAAAGGTTTAAATAGTGATTTTCAAATAATTAACCCGCTTACCTACTTGTAACTTTTTATTTAACTGTTTGAACATGAAACTTAAAACATAGCTCTTTATCAAACTAGTCTATTAATCACTAATTATACCATATAGGGATATACTCCACAGGTACAATTACTCATAGATATGGAAAATAATTTATTTCACACTTTAAACTTTTAAAAAGAAAATACTTAGTAATTACGAGTGACCGTTATTTGAAAGAATCTCAAATAATTTAATGCATTCGTATGTGATTTGTGTCCCTCTTGTTCCCTAATTAAGGAATTAATCAAGATCTTTAAAACTTGTGCATACAAGTCTTAATTAAATGAACCCCACACGGCTATCATTTAGGAGTAGTACTTTTTTAATTGAAAAAGAGGTGGGTCATCGAGAAGGGAGGAGACAAATTGGAGAAAATTTAGAAAAAAATTACAATCTTCATGTAACGTCTTGGTTAATTTTGACGTTTTTTTGTGAATTAGACTCAAACTTATGAGGTTAATACGTACAGTGAACATATTTGACGTTTTTTGAGAGTTGGACTCAAACTTGTGAAGTTAATACGTACAGTAAAGAAGAGATAACTCTTTTATCATTAGGCTATCACATTTGGTCTAGTTAAACCCTGCTAATAAGATTATAATGTCTTTGAGCACCGGGTATTTTGTTTGAAAATGAATGTAATTAATACTTTGACGTTTTCTGAGAATTAAACTCAAACTTATGAGGTTAATACGTACAGTGAAGAGATTTGACGTTTTCTGATATTTAGACTCAAACTTGTGAAGTTAATACATACAGGAAAGAAGAGATAACTCTTTTATCATTAGGTTATCACATTTGGTCTAGTTAAACTTTGCTAATGAGATTATAATGTCTTTGAGCGTTTGGTATTTTGTTTGAAAATGAATGTAATTAAGACTTTGACATTTTTTGAGAATTAAACTCAAACTTATAAGGTTAATACGTGCAGTGAAGAGATTTGACGTTTTCTGAAATTTAGCCTGATGTGAAGTTAATACGTACAGTAAAGAAGAGATAACTCGTTTATCATTAGGTTATCACATTTGGTCTAGTTAAACCTTGCTAATGAGATTATAATGTCTTTGAGTGTTTGGTATTTTGTTTGAAAATGAATGTAATTAAGACTTTGTTAATTTTGATGTAACGTCTTGGTTAATTTTGACGTTTTTTTGTGAATTAGACTCAAACTTATGAGGTTAATACGTACAGTGAACATATTTGACGTTTTTTGAGAGTTGGACTCAAACTTACATGAAGATTGTAATTTTTACAGTAAAGAAGAGATAACTCTTTTATCATTAGGTTATCACATTTGGTCTAGTTAAACTTTGCTAATGAGATTATAATGTCTTTGAGCGTTTGGTATTTTGTTTGAAAATGAATGTAATTAAGACTTTGACATTTTCTGAGAATTAAACTCAAACTTATAAGGTTAATACGTGCAGTGAAGAGATTTGACGTTTTCTGAAATTTAGCCTCAAGCTCGTGATGTGAAGTTAATACGTACAGTAAAGAAGAGATAACTCGTTTATCATTAGGTTATCACATTTGGTCTAGTTAAACCTTGCTAATGAGATTATAATGTCTTTGAGTGTTTGGTATTTTGTTTGAAAATGAATGTAATTAAGACTTTGACATTTTCTGAGAATTAAACTCAAACTTATAAGGTTAATACGTGCAGTGAAGAGATTTGACGTTTTCTGAGATTTAGCCTCAAGCTCGTGATGTGAAGTTAATACGTACAGTAAAGAAGAGATAACTCGTTTATCATTAGGTTATCACATTTGGTCTAGTTAAACCTTGCTAATGAGATTATAATGTCTTTGAGCGTGGGGTATTTTGTTTGAAAATGAATGTAATTAAGACTTTGACATTTTCTGAGAATTAAACTCAAACTTATAAGGTTAATACGTGCAGTGAAGAGATTTGACGTTTTCTGAGATTTAGCCTCAAGCTCGTGATGTGAAGTTAATATGTACAGTAAATAAGAGATAACTCTTTTATCGTTAGGTTATCACATTTGGTCTAGTTAAACCTTGCTAATGAGATTATAATGTCTTTGAGCATGGGGTATTTTGTTTGAAAATGAATGTAATTAAGACTTTGACGTTTACTGAGAATTAAACTCAAACTTATGAGGTTAATACGTACAGTGAAGAGATTTGACGTTTTCTGAACTTTAGCCTCAAACTTGTGAGGTGAAGTTAATACGTACAATAGGGAAGAGATAACTCTTTTATCATTAAGTTATCACATTTGGTCTAGTTAAACCTTGCTAATGAGATTAAAATATCTTTGAGCACGGGTTATTTTGTTTGAAAATGAATTTAATGAAGTTGATACTCAATGACCATGCAATCAAGACGAATGAGAAACTCCAAGACTCGAAGCCAAGTGGGGAGGGCTGGCCATCCTTGTCATGATAGCATGATTAAAGCCAAACCCAGAGGGAAGAAGAAAATAGAAAACAGTCTTGTTATCTATTATAACAAATTTATGCCGAATTACAAATGTAAATTTATCAAGATTGATATGAATTATAGGAGGGTTTCACTTATTACACATATCTCTAAAAAAAATTCCACTAATACTTATTCACGTAACTGACAATAAAAAAGTTGACGTAAACATTCGCAATATATATATCATTTTCAATAGAAAAAGATGAATACTTGCTTCTTCCCAAAAATTAAAGATATAATTTAAAAATAATCCTTAAAAAATATTTTTAATATTTGTTAGAAATAAAAGAATGATAACATGAAAATATTTAAACTACATAAAATATAAGTAATGACGTGTTAGTCATTTTATGTCGCTTTGTAATTTAAAAATATAATCTTTACTTTTTGATTGCGCTAAAGAAAATATATTTTTAATTTTGGTTGGAAGGAATAATAATAATTGTAAACCTGGCTTTCTCCTTTTTCTTCACTTTATAATATAAAGCAAGCATAAAGCTTTAAACGGTAAGAAGTGGGGAAGCTTGGCCTGTCTGGTCCTTGACAGTTGCGTTTGAGTCCCACGCACCCTCTTTTTATCTATCCATGTGAATGCTGCCCTGCCTCTTATCAGCTTTAATATTCCACACCATTACCTCATCATTATAAGCAGTCCTGGCAAAATCGACCCAGGCATGCTGGACGGCCCAATTTCTTCGTCAAAAAGTGGACTTTGAGCTTCACTTTTTCAGTTCATTAAAACCTGGGCCGTTTTGGTTCAGTCCGCCAATAACCCGGCCCGACGATAGTCAACTTGGCCCGCCCTTGAGTTTCACTTTTTCAGTCCATCAAAACCTGGGCCATTTAGGGTCAGCCCAGTCCGTTAGCCAGGTCTAAATTTATAAGTTATCACCTCCACCTAAATGTTATTCAAGTATTTGTTATAAGTCATGATGAATACTTATCAAAACATAAATTATTAGGTATTTAATTTTCGGTAATAAAAATAATCATATTATATTATTTCTATTTGGTAAAAACTATGTAATTACTGATAATTGATATTGTGAATGTTTGACTATGAATTTAAGATTGCTGAGTATAGTTTTTCCTTATTTTGATCTTTTATTGAAATATCATGTACTAATTTTAGCTATATGATTCACACATAAGATTATTGTCAAATTTAGTAATCGTATTAAAAATTTTAATACGTATATAAAATAACAATTCATGATTTATTCAATTTTTAGACAAAAAATTTTGAAGTATGTCATTAATAATAAATTAAACTTATAATAATAAAAAACAGAAACCACATACTTTATATGGATAGTGAGTTGTTTTAGTTAGACTAAAAATGTGACTAATAAGGATATTTATGTCTCAATTATTAAATATAAAAGAATTTTTTGTCTAAATAAAAATTTCAAGATGACCATTATGTGGTAATCTCATATTACCGACTATTTTTTGATAATCTGAATTACCAAAAATCTTGATCATTTACTGGATATCTGATTACTGGGAATGTAAGATTATTAGTGTAACAAACACGGTCTATAAAGATGATCAACTCACATTATCAGGTATCTAAGATGACCGTTTTAGATGACTTATAACAAAAGTCCCCTAAGCTACTTATCCATTATGCAAATCAACAATAAATAAAAAGAAAATGTACCAATACAATAGATACACATAATTTCATATATAATCTATATGTCCAGTTGTTCAAAATGGAAAAATATAAGATTATTATTGACTTTTTGAAATCAACTTAAGATATTTAAAATTTAAAATTGATATAAATACATTTAATTAATTTTAATCATACAATGATTAATATTGTAAACCACCTAAAAAGTGTTGTCAATTAAATATTTATTGTTTTATAATTACTTTTTAATAAATCTGATCATTTTTTCAGTTTTTGAATATAAATGAATGTTTTATATATTTGTTTTTGAAAAGTAATTACACAAAAAACACTTTATTTACCTATGTATTGTAACTGATGAGTAGTTATTTTGACTTTAGTATATATGCTATACAATTCATGCATGCCTGGTGTTGGTAGTTTTTACCTAGTTATTAATTACCAAGTTTCCACCACCACTCAATTAAGATGTTCATCACCTTCATAATAATTTCCCAACAATTGAACAGCATTTCTGATGTATATACAAAGAAAAGAACCAAAAAATTACTACTAAACCCTCAATTTATTCATGGAAAATTTACATATACACACAAAAAAAAAGTTATATTATATTACAAATTAACCGATCAGCATGCATGCCTAGCTAGTGAGCCATGGCAGCCGGGGCAGCAGCATAACTGATGCTTCTTTGATTAGGCATTGCAAGCATAGCCGTATGATCCAAAAAATCATTTAAGGCAATCACATACTCCAAAATTAATCTAAGATCATCCGCACAAGAAAACCCAACGCTCCCAATTCTCCGAACCGCATACACATAAAACGTGATGCACCCTTTTCTAAATTTGAACCGGGCCATTTCGCACCCACTCAACCCCCTAATCAGCTTCCGGTTCACTTCTCCGAGCGGTATCTCCGGCTGCCAAGTCCGGTCCACGGCCACCTTCATGTCCTCCGATTCGAATACGAATAAAAGTACCTTTGACTTTTTTGTACCGAGGCCTAGGGTTAGGGTGTGCCATGCATGGTGCGCTAGGATGGTGAAGTTTGTGGGTAAAAAGGCGGTGGTGGACGGAAAAGATGGTGGGTTTGTGGTGGTGGGTTTGTCTAGGGAGAGGAGGCGGGGGAGTTCTAGAGGCCGAGCGCGGCGGATGGTGAAGGATTTTACTATGAACTGGCCACCGAACCGGAGGCCTTTTACGTCGGCGGTGGGCTTGAAGGAGAAATCTGATGACGTGGTTGTTTTTCTTGTGGCTTGGTCATTTGGGTGTTGGTGTTTTTGCTTCTTGTTTTTGCTTTTTTGTTTTTCTCCCATTGGGGTTTTGTGGTGGGAGGAATAGTGGTGGTTGACGGTGGTGGTGTGGGTTTTGTGTTTGGAGTGTGTTATGATAACAAACCAAGCTAGTGTTTTGATGATGGAGTACATGGTACTCTCTTCTTTTATTTCTTTTTCTTTTTCTTTTTTTTTTGGGTGTGTTGTTTGTTATACGTCAAAAAAGAGGTTAGTAACTTCCCATAAATTCGACTCATTATTAATATTTGAGAACTGATATTTTTGTTTTATATTTTTACACAATTTTTTTTACACACGAGTATAAACGGGTTTTATTTTCTTGTAAGAAATAATTATATAAAAATATTGAAAATACATATAAAAATAATACTCCTCTAATTTTATTTTAGAATATATTTTTTAATAAAAAAACTAGAGGTGCAATAGGTTGGAGGCTTGAATGGAGTTATTAAAGTCTCCACATATTTTCATATCTCATGATGTTGCTAGCTCGCTCAGTTCGACTCTTACACTCAATTTTGTTTAATAAAAAAATGTTCATGGATTATTCGATCGAATATCTTGATTTAATAGAAAATATAATATTAGTATTATTTTTTAAAAATTTAATTAAACATATTTTTAAATTTTAGATAAATTAATTTAGTTTTGGATAATAGAATTGTAAAAGTTGTAAACGATTTAGATAGTAATATAAATTATACAATTTATTATTTTAAAAATCACATCAATTTTGAATTTAAAATTATCTTGAATTGACTTTAAAAAGCTTAATTTGATCCTAAAATTTTAAAAAGTAACATTAATATAGACTTCCAAAACATAAGTCGATACAATAATAAATATTATAAATTATCTAAAAAATATTAATCATTATATAATTTATTATTTTCATATTTTAAATAAATTATATAAATATTAAATTTACAAATACTTTAAAATAATTTTTTAAAAAAAATTTAAAGAGAGGGAGGAGTATTACGTACGTAATGTGATCCCAATCAAAAACAACAATGCTACTATCAGATAAATATAGATCACATAATACTCACTTACACACACATGCAGTAGAGCTCACAAATATACATATATGTGTATGTGAGTATTATGTGATCTATATTTATGTGATAGTAGCATTATTTAATCAAAATAGCCTGCAACCTTAGAATCGGCCTCGACAATCAGCTTTTTGACATTGGAAGCTTTGATTTAACCCCGGCAATTTACTATTCATTGTAGTAGAATAACCAATTTGTAGGCGATTCTCAAATTATTTCACGTTTTATATAATTGGTTATGTTTGTTTGTAAGAATTATAATCACGGGATTATAATACAGGAGATTATAATCTTAAGACTATTAATTCTATGATTATAATCCCGGGAATCCGGAATTATGATTATAATTATAATTCCAAGACTATTAAGTCATTTTATAATTCCTAGACTAATTAATAATATCAAGTCTAAATTTAAAAACAAATAAGACAATTGAGATTAATTGTCATATCGCAAGTATAATCCTTGCAAACAAACATACTTAGCCACAATCTTTTTAAAATTATTTTTTATTGAAAAATATTACAGATGAGAGAGAGAAAGTATGAGATAAATATATGATAAATGGTATTATAGACAATTAATATTATGTTTAATGATATACAATCATTTTTTTAATTATTGTGCACAATTCTAAAACGTCATACATTATAGGAAGGAGGGAGTAAAAAAAGAATAATTTACGTTTACAAATTATACGTAAAAAATTATAAAAAAAATATAAGGATTATAAAATGTAAATTAATAAGACGTGTAAAAAAATCAAATAATAAATGATATTTCTTTTTTTATCTTTATAATATTTGTGTATAATTTTTTTCATGTAATTTATGCACATAAATTAAAACTACTCATAAAAGAATAAATTTACTGTATTATTATGTGGGTACAAATACAATAGTGGGGAGAGACAAGGTTGGGTTATCTCACTGTGACAACCCAAAGTTTTTCCAATAAAGTTGTTTCATTCCGTACGAACCATAGCCTTTAATCACTACACGAAAAAAGAAAATTCATTCTCTTGAGTGGAAGGCCCACGCTGGGCCGGTGGGCCCAACTATATTTTACTTTTGGAGATTCTGTGTCATTGGTATAGTTTGACTTTCATTATCATCCCTCAATAAAATGATTTATTGCAACACTGCTTCATCTGTTTTAAAATTAAAGATATAATTTAATTTTTAATATTAAACGATAATATATTAAATTTTAAATTAGATATAATTAGATTCACATGAGATAAGGGACTTAATTCTAAGCGATTTAATCTAGATTTCATGATATTAAGATTAATTTTATTAGACTTAATTCTAAGCGGTTTAATCTAGATTTGATGATATTAAGATTAATTTTATTAAAAATTAGAATTATTAATTAAAAATATATTTACCATTTTAAAATGAAGTAGCTTATTTATTATTCATAAAGTTTACATGAAATTGTATGAATAGAAAGAGGTTGACTTGATGATATTTACTAGTCTTTTGGCAAAAGTGATTGGTGATTTAACTATCTTCTTCATAGTATATGTTTCTTTTCTTCCCTTTCCTTTGTCCTTCAAGGTTTTTGTTATATACATTCCAAAGTTTGTTAAAGGCATGCCGGCTAAAAGCCCAATCTGTGTTTGATATTGGCAACATTTGTAATTTTTACGGAGAACACTATTTTTACATGTATTTTAAATATTTTCACATAATTCCATCGTACATGAAGGTGAGATCATAAAAACTAAAACAAAGATGGTTAAAATATATAGCGAAAATCGGCAAAACTAATAATTTAACTACTATAGTTGACAAATCTTACTTAATACATCACTAAACTTTTAATTTGTCAAATTATTCAATTAAACTAATTATTATTTTGAAATTGGGCCATTAGTGAACGTTCGTTAAATACTTTTGGCTTTTTTTTCTATGTAGCTTTTAAAAGAAAAGGAAAAATAAAAAGAAATGACATGACCCAATCTAGCATCGTTTAAGCGGCAAAATCATCCCGTCTTTCATAACTCGTTATAAACTCGCACATTTGCTTTTGCAAACTAGGGTTCCAGCTGAACACACCCAATTTGGAGATCAATTCGCCCAAAATCAGTAGGGGAAATTAGGGTTTTTGCTATATTTCATCTCCTTTAACCATTCGAACGCCCAGAGGAACGTTAATGCCATATTCTCTTTGCAAATCGTCGTCGGTTGCTACAAACTAGGGTTCCGATTTTCTATATTTCATCTCTTCAACCCATTCGAACACCCAAAGGGACGTTAATGGCATCTTTTCTTAGCATATCGTTGTCGGTTGCTGCAAACTAGTGTTCCAGCTCAATCTATCTTAGATAAGTAGATTGATTCAGCCAAAATCAAATGGAAAAAGTTAGGGGATTCTTCTCAAATCATTTGAACAACTAAAAGGTTGTTAATGGCATCTTCAGATAGCAGATCCGCATCGGTTGCTTTAAAGATGGTAGAATACTTTTGCAGTCTATTTGCATCCATTTGTGTCTTCACAAAGAACAAATCAAAGGAAGGAATGTTTTATAAATGTCATTTTTACCTAATAATTAAATTTTAGGTATAAATTTGTATATTATTGTAATGTATTTTGAATTCAATTTGGTTGGCTGTTTTTTTCATTTACATGACGTTAATTAATATTATGAATTTTTTCAATGGTTGGACATAAGTTCTCAAAATGAATTTCATGGTAGTGGTTGCAATGAAATGGGTTCTGTTTCAAGGAATGAAGATGGAGTCGATTTTTCATAAACAAAACAAGAAAGTTGAAAGATAAGTTAGAGAATTTGAAAAGGTAGGCCCTAAAATTGGAGTTAGAATTTGTCAGACTAGGAAAGACAAATAAGAAATTGAAATTGTATGTGATATTGTCATGGATGGTGACTTGTGTTGTATTAATTTATGTTTTCATGAATTTTTAAGCATTCAAAGATATGTAATGAAGTTATGTTTTCATTTCATGACTTAGTAAACATTCTAAGCCATGTACCATGAAGTTATTGTAATATTTTATGTATTGTGATGAATTTCTATTCATTCTATCTCTAGTTTTGTGATGTATTTTGAGCAAATAAAAAGAATGCTTGCCCTGCTCATGCCTTCTAAGCCATATACCATTTTTTGTGATCAAAACACATGCATTACCAAAATAATTTAAAAAAGAAAGTGCCAAGTTCTGACATCTTTCATTACATAACTGCATTTTAAATAAAATGTCAAGTTTTGCACTGTATCATTGCATACCAAATTAATCAAACAAAAGATTGACACTCTAAAAATTTGCAACCATTGTACATTTCCAGAAATTTTTCATTAAGCATCACGTGTCATCCAACTATTCTACATTACCACATATGTACTATAAAACATCTAATCATCTAAAGTACCACATAGCTTTGTAATTACAAGTCTTAAATATCCAAAGTATTAATTAAAGGGTTATAACCATGTCAATAGTATTCTAAATCAGTCCCAATAAATATACTAAAGTTGCTCCAAAAATATACTAAACTTGTTCCAAAAGATATATACCACTTTGTCTGCCTTCATTGTCTTCCATCTGCAATGCTACTGAAAGATTGTGTTCCACCATTATCTCTTGATATTTGCCTCACAGTTGCACTCCTCTCTCCAGTTGTAATCCCATTTCCAATTGTACCGCTTTGTTTTCTTTACACCTATTATGCCCCAAATGTCAGTATGTACATTCTAAAATTAAAAGAAACATATAAATGATACAAAATTAAATAACTCACATTGAGCTTTGGTCTTTTGCCAGTAGGTTGTGCTATTGGACCAGTTTGTTCTTGGGCAGATGTGTTCCTACAACCTAAGTTTATTATGTCCATATTGCTATTTTTTGGAACACATCATTGGAGTCCCTTTCCTTTAAACTTTACCAGTGTTCTTTGGTTCTTCATTTGGATCTTTCCTTTTACATCTCTTTGGCAATAATGTGTGATTATATGACTTGAGATAGGTTTCAATGTAGTAACAAGGGTCCATAAAATCCTCAACAAGTTTTATTGATGAAGTATCCCAATAGCAGCATGATGGCAAGGGACTCTAGATAATTGCCACACCCAACAAGAACAAGAATGTTTCACTATGTCTACCACATATTTACCATACATGTTACTCACTTTATACATATGTCCCCCATCCTGGTGATGATCACAGTACTTTGTCAATTCAATAGACCTCATCACGATAATTAGAATCATATGACATAATTTACCATCTCTTTTTAGCATATGATCTCTCTTAGTATGGATTCTCTCCATTACCTGAGTTTTTATGTCTTCAAACATTATTAAGATGGATTTATACCTAGTCTCTAGGATCCAACTATTAAAATAATTTGACATATTGTTTGTTAATAAATCACATTTGGTGGTGGTATCAAAGTAAGCCTTACTCCAAAGTTTAGGAGGTATATCTATCAAGGCAGTGTGTGCATCCTTTGACTCCTTCCTGATGTCTTTCATTGCTCTTCAAAAATCAACAGGATTGTTGGCCTTTAATGCCTTCCAGATAGGACTGATCATTCAGTTATAACTGACTCGAATATGCCAAAATATTTATAATTTCATTATCTGAATTACTAATCGAATTTAGCAATAAATGAATTACCGAATACCGAATTACAAAGTTGTAAATTCGGGTATTTCGGTTAATAACCGAACCTGTGCTCCATGTTATCATTTACAATCAAAAAAAGAACCATTACCGAATTGTAAACCATTACATATGAATACTACTTTTTCCCATGTCCCTCCATGTTTTAGATTCCACCCTACTGAAGTACAGATGAAGAACTTATTGATTACTACCTTAGGAAAAAAATTGCTTCGAAAGAATCGATCTAGATGTCATCAAAGATGTAGATCTCTACAAAATTGAGCCATGGGATCTTGAAGGTTGAAGAACAGAGTTGCCGACTCGCCGTCTGTAAGACCCCAGATTTTATGAAATAAAAGTATTCAATTTTTTGATTAATTATTATTCAATAAATGGTAAAAATGATAAAAGGATAAAGTTATGGGTAATATGCGCAAAGATTACAAAGTAAGCAAGTGGTTATAAAATATTCATTGTTATCGGAGAATATTCTTTTTGTCGAGTAATATTCGTACGACGGCTCAATCATTTGTGGGCCCCATAACAAAAAATTGTCGGATGAAGAAAACGACAAGAATAAATTTTCAATAAATAACGGCAAAACTTTTACCGTTAAAATTGTTGAAATACCCGGTGGTTAAAATACAGTAATACGCGGTTTTGCACAGTAGCACACGGTATTGAACAGTAATTCTAATTATTGATTCTTACGTAAGAAGTCATTACTCAATAATTGTTACAGTAATTACTGTTCAATATTTTATATTATTGATTCAATAATTGTCATTTCACAGTATTTCATATTATCAAATCAATAAATCATATTATTTGAATAATATTATTAGATAGCATTATTAGCAATGTCTAAGGAAGTTCTGTCTAGGAGGGGTTATTTAATTACGCGCCAGTAGGGAGAAATCATTATCGGAAGACCCTCACTTTTCTGGGAACAACCTGGTTGTCAATATTGTGGTTCTGTAATATTATTTGTGAATAATTAATTATTGACAAAAATGATAAGAAAATATTTATTTAATGGAGGAATTTTTAAAAAGATAATTATTGAGAGTGGATATTTTATCTTCTTCGATAAAATAATTTATTCAAATATATTATTATAATATTACATTATAAGTGTATAATGTGATAATATAATAATATAATAATTGTGATATTTTTACAATAAATTCATGATATATGAATAAATGAGATGAAAGAGAGAAAATAGAATTTGAATTTTTAATAATTATAAATATTTTATTATATATATATATATATATATGTGTGTGTGTATATATATATACGTATATGTGTTTGTGTGTGTGTGAGTGAAGAATTGTTGGGGGAAGAGAGAGAGGAGAGAAAATAAGTGGAAATGGTGGGAGAAAAGATGGAGAGATGAAGAAAGAAAGAAAGATGAAAAGGACGGAAGAAAAGGAAATTGAAATTTTATCCGCATGTGAATTTCGATCATTTTTAGTTCAGAATTTGAAAAAATTTCTTCTACAAAGTTGTAGAGAATTAAATTTCCTATGAAATGGACATAAAATTCGTATTTTTCTGATAAAGGGCTATTTATTATGAATTATTGAAGTTTTAAAAATAAATATTTATTTAAAACATGGGTGGACCCCACTTTTATTTTTTTTGCTGGAAGAATGCTGAAATATATAAGTGTGTGTGTGTGTGTGTGTGTGTTTGAAAATTGGTGTGAGAGTGGTATGCCTTTGCCGTAAGGCAAAGGTTATATATATATATATTTTATAAGTTTTGTTCTTTATAAAAAATAGAATATATTATATTTTATTATGCATAGTATTTGCATAGTGTCTGCATAGTATTTGCATAGTAAATCAAAAAATCAGTTTTTCATTCGCCGAATTCATCCGTGAATTTTCTAAACTGTGCACCCGTAATTATTTTCTAAATAGTATCATTCCATTCTTCTATAAATAGGATGCTTAGTTTAGAAATAAAAATCACACCAAAATCAGAGAATTCTTCTTCTATAATATTGAGCATATTTCTTTTGAGTTAAGGAAACTTTGAGTGTAGACAATAATAAAAGTTTTTTTCAAGAATATATCCGCCATACTAGTCTGAAATACTCTCCTTTTAAGGTAAGGGATGGTAAGGTATGTTATTTTCTCGTAAATGATATTATTGCTTTCATTATCATTTTATCGAAATATTGGTATGAATTTTATTATGAAATTTTTACCTTTTCATGTTGGGGTTATTATTCACGTATACGCCACTATTCACGAATACAGTACTATTCACGAGTACTATTCATGAAGTATGATTTTTCTTATGAAATTTATATATTTTTCATGTCGGGATTACTATTCACGTATACGATACTATTCACGTATACGGCACTATTCACGAATACGATACTATTCACAGAAAAATTAAATTTTTTTTCTTTGTCTAAGTTATCTATTAAGGTTTCTATCTTTGATTGGATCCAAGTTTTGATCTTCATTCTTGAATTTTGCTCCACAATTGATTATTATTGAATATTATTGAACTTGGACAAACTAAATTACGAATTCCTAATCTTTGTCTTTTATCTCACTGGATTCGTTATTTATATTGTTTTTCATCATCCTCAGTCCTAAATGGTGATATAACTGAATATCTTTGGCCTGTAGTGCAAAGATGAGTTCTTGATTGATGAATATCTTTGGCCCGTAGTGCAAAGATGAGATGTTGATTTATAAATATCTTTGGCCTGTAATGCAAAGATGGACTATTGATGAATATCTTTGGCCTGTAGTGCAAAGATGAGATGTTGATTTGTGAATATCTTTGGCCTGTAGTGCAAAGATGAACTGTTGATTGATGAATATCTTTGGTCGTAGTGCAAAGATGAATTTATTATCATGATTATGAATAAGAACTGTTATTTGGTATAACCATGATCTTTGGTGTTTTAGGTAAAGACAGGTGATGAATATTACCTTCGTCCTGGATGCGAAGAGGAATTTATCAACATTATTATGATCATGAACTATTTACATGATTGTGAGCAGGAATTTTTGATTGATGTTACAGGGATAAAATATTTTTGGTGGATTTTTAACATGGAGAAGATAATAAACATTATGGTCTATTTGACTCTTCTAATGGATTGTTCGTTCCGCTGCAACTATGGTTGAAAATTTTTATCATCTACCATAATGTTATAAATCTCTGATTTATTACTGATGAAGGCTATTGATAATTTAATTATCTTTAGTCATGATATTCTTTACTGGGCTATTTGTGCTCACCCTTTTGCTTCACAATTCCTTTCAGGTAATAAGAGTATAGCGGGGTCGAACGGGGATAACAGGAAAATAGAACGATGGTCTATAGCTGTTGAGGTTTCCCATAAAACAGTATGAGAAAAATTATATTGAGAATTTAAAATGTGTGTGTCGTATTTTATACGTCATTTAACAGTTGATTTTGGTGAATCAAATAGGCTGAGGTGAACCCAACTTTGAAACGGTGTTTTGCCACTATCGTATAAGATGTCTAATGACATACGACTTCATGTTATCATAAGAAAGGGTTGTGCACATCCACTTGCTGATTATATCTATGAGCACTACCTATATAATATTGAAGTTTGGTTGAAATATAATTCTCAATTGGAGACAATAGAGATAATTATATGGCAAGAGAAGACCCACCATTGGAAAGAACATGATAGTAATCTTCTCATTTTTTTGGGGGTTTATTGGGTCAACCAAGGATAATTCTCAAGTCATATGATATCTATTATAACATAGATGCATGGCCTCCCATGTACGAAGGTTTTCTTGAGCATTTTTCGAAGATTTTAATTCCTAAAACAGTTATTGACTGTACCTTTCTGTAACGTATCATTGATTTGAGGTATGGGCACTGTATTTGTATTGAAACTCACAGTTTAATTGTGGTCGTATTTTGTACGACAGTTTAAAAGTTAGAGGTTGAAGATTTGTATTTGGAATTTTTATTGAGTGTATTTCGTGGCGAATCAGAATGGGTTGGGTGGATTGGACCTATTTTGGGAGCGTTACACCTGTCGCTGACTCGCAGGGAACTGCCAATGGTGAGGCGTAGGCCGGAGACTGAGAGAGACGGAGAGAAATATATGGCAAAATCAAAACTGAGAGGCGGAGGCCGGAAAGGAAAGAGAAATTGGGATATGGGATATGGAAAATGGGATCTGAAAGTCAAAAACTCAAAATGAAATACTAATATACTATAGTCATATACAGATACCAGTATAAAATTAGTATTATTTTTTTAATTAATAAATTCGGTAATTCGGATACCTGAATAAGCTATTTTTTAAAATCGAATTCGAAACCGAATACCGAGCAATAAATCGGATATAACCGAAATTAGAAAAAAAAAACAAAAAATCAAAATAATTTGGTTAAAAAAATTCGGTTGTGTTCGATAAATCGATTTTATCCGTTTTTTGCTCACTCCTACTTCCAGAACATCACCTTTAAAGTTGTCACGGGGAAATTTTTTATCCCATTTACATAGATGTGTCTTGCACAACATCTATACTCTGCCTGGGATAGTAACTTCTAAATAGCATGCACCAAACCGTATGCAAATATGCATGAAATTTTTGTTAGTATAATGACATAAATGTGTAATACAAATAAAACTTAAGATGTAATAAAAATAAAACTGCACATTTTGGTAATCAGTGATTAATATCCATCACATGCCTTGTTTTAATCCAACATCTTCCACTAAATTTTTTTTAAAACCAGCTCCAACTATCATTATTTTTACTTTCCACCATAACCCAAGCTATTGGGAATATCTGATTGTTATCATCTATACATATTGCAGATAACAACTCACCTCTTCATTATATCTTTAGAAAACAACTATCAAGTCCAATAATAGGCATGCATCCCTCCAACCAGATCTTCTTCACATAATTAAAACAAATATACATCATTTGAAACCTTTTTGGAGTGGCCTGATCGGTCATAATTTGTACAGTGCTACAAGAATTTGTATTAAGGATCTTTTGTCCATAGTCCCAAACACCATCATAATGCTCTACCAGAGTTTTTTCTATATCAGATAAGGCCATTTTTTTTAACTTACAAACACTGTCCAATAGAGCATGCAGTCCAAACCTTTGTTTTATTGCCTCTTGCAATTCTCTCAACTTGATCATTGGTTTTGTTCTAATTATCCCTCCAAAGTTATCTACCAACCACCTACATCTAATAATCTTTACATTTGTGACCCAAATATAACTGTGGATCTTAGTTGTGCAAGCCTTGATTTGAAATCATTTCTCACTAGAAACATAACTTGCCCAAAGCTTTCATAGACATCCTGCTGCATACTTAGCTTGAACCCTTGTAAGTTCATTAACTGGAAACCAAATTCCTTTCACTTTCCTAACTACATAATTTTGTATTGCTTCCCTTAGTGGCTCAACCCCAGTGAAATTCATGTACAACTCAAAGTTAATGTCCTTAATTGCAGTGCTTGGATTATACACATAACAACTCTCTTCACTTTGATCCTTGGCTCTTCACCTTCCCACTCATTATCACTACTTGAGGGTGGACTTACAAAAAATTGAATGTCAAAATCTTCATATGTTTCCTCCCGTGACTTCATCCCCCTTGTACCAAATTTAGTCACAACATCATCATCAGATGAAAAGGTAGGTTCAACATTTGAATCATCATCAATATTTTTCTGCTTCTTGTTTGTCTTGTTCTTCATTGCCTTTTTCTTTTTCCTGCCCTTGTTCTCAGTTGTCTCTTGATTATCTGATTCCTTGTTAGCATGTACTGAGCTAGAAGTTTGAGTCCCTATCTATTCAACATGTACTTCACCACACCACACTACACTTCAACTTCATCATCCAATTGAACTTCACAAACAACTTCCAACTCTTTAATCTTTGATTTCTTAATCTTTTGCTTATGTAGCCTAGCATTGATCAACTCTTCATTCCCATCATCCTCACTATCATTAGTATACTCATCATCTGTTTCTTCATCTGTAGATTCATCATTATAATATACCTTTGGTGCATCAACTTGCACATTAACAACATCAACTTCCCTCTCAAATGATAAGACTTCATCAATGGAGTGGTCACAATATAGATCAACTATACCAGAATAATCGTGAGATCAATTTAACATAATAATTGAATTTCAAAATAATGATTAGTTTAATTGGGTAATTTGAAAAATTAAAAGTTCAGTGGTGAATTAAAAAAAACTTGTCAACTACAGTGGCTAAATCATTATTTTTGCTAGCGAAAATCACTATAGGTTTGTTCGACTACCAACATCTACAAGCGATTGAACCTGCAAACAAACTGCACTAATTTTAGTGTGTTGCATTAGAGCCTCTAACGCGGCGTTTGTGAGTTAAATAAGTTATATCTGAAATACGTTGTTATTAGACAAACAAAATTAAGTCATGTTATATATTGCGAAAGATTTTTATCGAGGTACGATTGCGACGTATATCAAAACATAGAATTGAATAAAATTATAAAATTGACCTCTACATCAAATACATCATAAAATATTATCAATTAAATTTATCCATATAACTCACAATAAAAATTCAACATATAAAGTCACAATATATATCATTGTCCAAGAAAATTTTCAAATGCGTTTAAATTTACAGGAATTATTTCCTACTCACTTGTTGATTGATTTGTTTCTTTTTAAAATTTGTTTTTAAATATAATTTGCACGATTGGCCTGGTGGAGAAAATGGAGTATATGCTTAGAGATTAATAGTAGTAACTAATAGGAAATCAGGCCAAAAAAGGCCTAAATGAAGCATAATAGCAGCCTACTCATTTTGGACAATGCAAGTAATCATGATTAGCACAGACAAACCCAAACAAGTTACAATGGCCAAGTAAGGATTAGTTATGAATCCTTGTCACTAATAAACTTCACTAGATCAAGGACACATGAATAAATAAATAATTAGGAAACAACACTCCAAATTCTGTTTCTTTTACTGCTTGTAGCCTCAAGACAAGTATTTACACGCACCATAACCTGATAAAAACAAAAACAAAAACAAAATAATTAGCAATAATTAATCAAAATTACTAGAATACATGCATTTACCAGAGAACAAGAGGATAAATCAGTCAAGGTATAGCTTACTCGGATCACCGGCAGTAAGGACACCGGTGCCGGAGAAATCACAGTTGAAGTTGTTGCGGCCGTTGGTCTGGTAGAAAGTGTTCATGATGTATTGAGCATGAGCCCTCACGGTGTTAGGCTCGAAGCAGGCACCACCAGCTTGAATGGGCCTGCAATCAGCTCCCTTGCTGCACACGTAGTCGATGTTAGCTTGTAGTGCTGCATCGCTCGCCTCTGGTTTTGGCACACACCACTTCTTGCCCTGTCCTGCCGGCACTACAGGTTGTGGGTTAGGCTTTGGCTGCGGTTGTGGCTGTGGCCGGGGCTGCAAGGCATCACAAGTAAATCATTCACTCAAGTGCTCAAAAAAAAACACAGAAATGCTTATAGCTAGCTATAGCTAGATCAACTGATAGAAAAATTATTCCGGAGGGTCGCACATAATAATTTTTTCCCCATGATAAAGAAAACTGATATTTTCACATGACTTTTTAATATTTCTACATAAAAACTGTCGCTATATATCCTATAACGACGGTTTAAAAAAACCGTCGCTATACATCTTTAGCGACACTTTTCATGTGAAAATATTAATTTCCAAAGCATAATTGGCTACCACTGAGCAATGAATCGGCATTTGAAAATGTCACGTGGGACGGTATATATAGGGCTTATAGGCTACCTACTAAACAGAAAAAATCTGGGCGGTGGGCATCCAATGTTCCATCGGATCCTTTCACGAAATAGTATTTGAATTAACTTTTTATAAGAAATGTTCTTTTCCTCACAATAATTGAGTCTGCCAATTAACAAATGCAGCATAATAATTTAAGAGTACATTTAGGCTTTATTGTAACGGCTATTTAAGTTTGTTAAATGAATATAACAAGATCTGCACATTGGATCTCAATAACAAAAGCAAAAGGTTAAAGAAAAAAGAACGAAAAAGAAAGAAAAAGAGTGAAAGAGAAGGAAAGAATCAAATTACATAGTCCAAAAAGATCCGCTTATCATGAAGTTAACTTTTTGGTAAGTTAGTTAATTGGCCAATACAGTACCGACCATACAGTGAGAAATTACCTCCCGACCTGCGTGTTGGTCAATTTTGAAAAACTAGGATTAAAGTATTTAATCAGCACATGGGTTACATTAAAACTGATGAAACTTCCACTCTTTACAATAAGAGGGACAACATTTAAATTGTACAACATATTAGAGAACAAAATATAAAAACCTTAAGAACATATCATTTTTAAATGAAAAAGAACCATGTAATCCTGCAATTTTTAGCAAATTTAAATATTCAACAATAATATCGCGCCGTTACAATCATTCCAAGCTTAAGCTTGTAGCTGTATTATGAAACTAAAAAGTCTAAATAATTTTAAAATTATTGACATTATTGTGAAGTAAGTAAATATGAAAAAAATTTGGAATACAAATATCATTTTTCAACTTACTTATTATATTCTCCTTCTGTTTTAGATTCCATATATTTAGATTATACATGGTATTTGTCGGTGGCCTAAGTAAGTACGTATATAAAGAATTCGGTTTAATTTCATGGTAAGTTGATTATGTGATCAATACATTATTGACATGCACAGAAAAAATCGCTTGCCGCTTACGTGTCGATACTGTATTCAGTAATTGATCGAAATTAACTCCCTAACCACTCCCAATAAACTATATACATAATCAACAGTGCAACAAGTGGCAGCAATAAAGTTCTTACCGGTGGGCCATTTCGCATGACGCCAGCATCATAAACGGGCGAAAAGTCGGGTCGGAACAAGCCGAAATTCTGCTCGGCAATAGAACCCGGCTTCAGGTTCTCATTGAACAGTCCGAAAATGTAAGTCTCAATCCTCCTGGTGGGCATCAACGGTGTTCCGGAATTGAGCTTCCTCACCAACCCCCCGTTATACGACGCCGCATTCGCGGGATTCACTTGCGTCAAAAACGGCTCCCCAAGCGACGGCCAACCCGTCTCCGCCGCGACAATATCCACGTCAGGATATCCAAGCCTCTTCATGGACATAAAGACAGCATCGAGGAACTGATCAAACATGTTGAAATAAGTTCTTTTCGAAAATTTGTCCAAAACACCCGGGTTTTTCCTAAACAGGCAGAAATCCGCCTGTTGGGGAGCGTACCCGAAATACGGATACGGGTTGACCATGAATGGAGCCCGGGTTTCTCGAAGGAACTGGAGCATGGGTTTCAAAACGCCGACGTCCCAGCCAGGTCGGAACTTGGCCATGCTGGGGGGGTTAGACGATTCGAGGATTCCGAGGGAGTGCGGGGTGGTGACCTTCACGTCCTTAATCCCGGACACGACCAGAGCTTTGTGGAGTGTTCGCATGGCGAGGACGAGGTTGTCGATGAGGTTCTGTGGGCCCCAGTGGAGGATCTCGTTCCCGACGGCAATGTACAGGAATCGGGTCTGCGGGTAGAACGGCTTGATGTTGTTTGAGACCCATCGGCGGGCGTAACGGATATTGGTCAGGTTGGGGATTTCGCCGTTGGGAACGGTGACGGTTACGAAGATTCCGGTATTGGCGAAGGCACGAATGATGTCGGGATTCACGTCGAAAATTTTGATGCGGTCGATGGTGGTCTTGTCTTTGAGGAACTGAGCCACTTGTGCCGGCGGCGGGAGGTTGTTGCCGAGGGTGCCGTAGTTAACTCCGATGGAGTAGACGGAGGTGAGGTGTTGGAGGAGGAGAAGAGAGAGGAGATGCAAACTAAGACGGTATGGAGATTTTGACGTCTCCATTTTTTTGGGTGTTTTGTTTGATTTGTGGTCGGAAAGTTTTATGGATTGGGGGAATGGAGGAGAGAGAGTTTAGGAGGTTTTGTTTTGGTTGTAGCTGCTAAACTGAGGAGAGGAGGAGAGAAATTAAATGGATTTGTGGGAGGAAATTCGATTCATTAATTAAAGCCATTAATGAGAGGGAGGGGTGTTTTTGTTGTTTAAAATTGAAGGGGTGTAACAGTTGTTTGTTTTTGAACATGGGATTTAGTGGTGTTGACAGAAAAATAGATAGTCAAAGGTGAGAAAACGAAAGTGCGATGCGGCATCTATGTGTGTACAGTATATTAGTAGCAGTAGCAGTATTTCGTTTATGGAATTTCTTAACATGTATTTTAAGGGTACATGTTAAACATACGATTTAAAAAAATATTTTTTTGAATTGTGTGTTTATTCTCTTAAATTTTATACAAATATAAAAATTAAAAGAATATACATACAGTTCAAAAAAATATTATTTTAAACTGTATATTTAACATGTATTCTAAAGACATAGGTTAGAAGGAACCTTTGTTTATTTATTCTTCTGACGCGTAATTGAAGACAGCCAGCCATACGTTGGATTGTGCTCGTGAGTAAAAAAAAGAAGGTGAGAGATGATGAAAAGCCGACAAAAGTGAACAAATAAGACTGCTTTAGGAAAAGGTTAGGAGAGAGAGGATTGATGAAAAAATAATGCTACGATCACATAAATTCTACTCCCTCCCTCCGTTTTTTAATATAAATTCTTTTAAAATTATGCATAAATATTAAAAAAATAATTATATAATATTAAATATCTATATTATTTTTGTATTAGAAAAAGAGATTATTATTTATTAGACAAAAAATAGTGAAAGTACCAAAGTTATATTTAATATTTGAGTTAATATTGAAAACTAAGCAATTAATGCTTACTTGAAAATCTAAAACGTTATATATTAAGGGACAAAAAAATTATCTAAAACGTCTTATATTAAGGGACGGAGGGAATATCACATAACTCTCACATACACACACATACTGCGGGTTCCGTATGATCAGACAGGACCCGCAGTATGTATGTGTATATGAGAGTTATGTGATAGTAGCATTACTCTTGATGAAAACACACGCATATATTTTAAAAAAAAATTTAAAACCACGTAATTTTAATAAAATAATATTATTTAAGGAGGAATGCTAGATAAAGAGTGCTCTTGATCCTTCCTTATGAAATTGTAAACATAAAGCTTATATTTTAATTATAAACTCGAGCAATATGAAAGTAAAACAAACATATTTTGATTATTTTCTATGCAAGCTTCATAGTAACTTCGGGTATAGCGAGTTGGTAATATATACCCCCTCCTTCCCTTTTTTTTTATTTGTTTTTTATAGAATAGAATTTGTTTTTTTATTTATCGTTTATAAATTTAAAAAAACATTAATAACTTAATTTTTAAATTATTCCTGCATTAAATATTAACTTTTTTTCATTTATTTTTAATGAATTTGAAAAAGATAATATTGATATTTTATAATAATTTTAGTCAACCATGCAAAATTTTCTGCTTATAAATTCGTTTCAAATCCTCTTGTAACTGATATTATAACATGAAAATTAATATTTTTACATCATTTTTTGATATTTTTACACGTAAGGTCCATATATTAGCTGATGTATCAAATTTTTATTGGTTAATATATAGGTCATACGCAGCACCGGCCCTGGGCTAAAGTCCAAGGTGCCCGGACTTTAGGCCCACTAAAATTGACAAATTTTTAGGGCCCTCAAGAGGTATTTGTGTTATGTATATATATACCCAAATAAAAGAGTCTAGCCCACGTCAATTTAAATTTAAAGGCCCACGAAAAATTTATCCAATGAAATAGGCCCAAATCTCAATGGCAGACTTGTAGTTTTTGAATCAGGAAAGCCCCTTTTTCATATTACACCTACACGTCAGTTTAAATTTTGTATTGATGCTCTTTTGTTTAGGAAAAGTTCTTAGCTTTTTTTTATGTCTATCTTAATAGCAATTCGCAAAAGGCCCGTTTTTTTTGTTGTCGCTTTAAGCTCTTAAAAACTCAGAACCGGCTCTGGTCATACGTGTAGAAATATCAAAAAGTGATGCGAAAAAATAATGAAAAAACATAATACCACTGGCTAAACTTTGTAACTGACATAGGATTCCTGTACTTTGCTTGTAATTAGAATATTAAATTAACGTGTTTATTAAGTAAGGTGAATGAAATGGAGGGAATTTTGAGAAAATAATTATTTTTATTAAATATGGCGAGTTAGAAGGTGAAAAGTTAATTTCGCAAGCACCTCTTTAGCAATGTGCCAATTTCTTAATTATGGATTTTTTTGGGTGCATTATGAGTCTTTTACCCGACTTCTAACTTCTGGCCCGAAAATCAAGAAATTGAAAGCTAGAAACGGTAAAAGAAACACGGTTACAAACAAGGCCATATTCCAGTTGAGTTTTTCGATTTAAAGTTCCTATTCACACTAATTATTTTAAGGGTGCAAGTAAATCAAATCGAGTCGAATATTGAGTTTTTTATATTTGATTTATAAAATTTATCGAGTATAAAATAAGCTTTGATTGAAACTCATTTAGCTACTGAGTCGAGCACGATTTCGAATCGAGCCTGAACAGTTTGAATTTTTCGAACGAATATGATCCAAGTATCAATAGAAAATTACAATTTGAAGAGGTTCGAGTAATTTATCGAACTTTAAAATTTGCTCATATTTAAATCGTTATATTTCGAGTCGAATTAGAATCGAACTTTTAGTCGAATGAATACAAATCGAATACGAATTGTTTGCTCATTTTACGGTCTTCAATTAATTCAATCACAAACGGATTTGATACAGTCAAAAGAGGACGCCAGCCGGAGCATTTTTGGGTCGCCTAAAACATTTAGTAAAACGTGACATCCAATTTGACAAATGTCCCAAATACTAATTGCATGATGGTAGAAAAAGAAAATCAAGATTTATACAATTGACTTTTGTTTCTAATTTCTTGTATCTATTTTTATTTAGCTTCCTATTTCATATTGAGTCTTTATTACCTTGTATATAATATTAGGTTTATGTCAATTATGATTATTAAGTCTATGAATATTAAAAGTGTTTTTGGAACTCAAACTTGGACTTCTATGCATCAAAATCTAAATTTGAAAGGCGTTGAATTAATATATCCATTATATCTTATTCTAGTGAATTGATAAAATAGAAAATTGATAAATTCACAATAAAAATAATATTTTTACAATAAAATCATTCTTTATAGATCCTATAAGCCACGATTTTCACCTGTCGTTATACATATATAAGAACACTTTTATTGTGTAAATATTAATTTCCTATAAAATAATCTATATAGAAAATTTATCCTCCTACTTTTAAGGAATAGTTAAGGCACCAAAATATTAAAGGCTCAATATTATTTATGTGAATTATTTCATAGACAAAAATACTTCTCACGTCCCAATAAATAAGATGAGATATTTTTAAATTTCTAATGTGATTCATTTAACTTTTAAAGACGATAAATCATTAATTAATAGTATTTTTATATAATTTATAATTTTTATAATTATATTATTTATTCCATCTATTCTAAAATTAGAGATACAATTTGATTTTTGAGGTCAAACGACGACATATTAAACTTCAAAATTGATATGACTTGTAAAAGTTTAGAATGAAATAAATTTTGTGATTTATAGTTTTTGTTATAAACTATACAATTGTAATAATTGTATCAACTAAAATTAAATAAATTCACCTCAATTTAAAATTTAATGTCATCGGTTGAGTTCAAAAGTCAAATTGAATCTCTAATTTTGGGACGGAGGGAGTAAAATTTAGTGAATTCCTATCAATTTTTAAATCAACTTTATTTCTCTCAATAATCATGTCATTACACCATTTGTTCCTTGCTACCTTAATGATGATCCTACCAGACACATGCACACCCATACTTGCGTGGTGAAGCTAATGAATAAGATGAAGAGAAGCACAACAAAGAAGGGAGGGCCAAAAATAAATAAGATGAGGATGTCTAATGGCATAGTTTGTTTAGTTACTCCCACCCCATATTTCTTATCCTCTATTCATGATATAGCGTTTATGTTGAGATTGACTCGTACTTTTTCAGGGTTCGACTAATAACCACTGCGACATGGTAGTCAGGATCTCATAAATTTGAGTCCATGTTCTAACAACTGGGATTTTCTAGTTATTATATAAAAAAAACATTGTTTAGTGTTTGGGATCATTGTAGAGTGTGTGATGCATCTTATTTAACTTATTTGGAAAAAATATATTTCAAATTCAACTTATTCAACTCATAAACGCAATGTACCAAAAACAATTCAGTTCGTTCGAAAGTCTAGACACTACCGTCAAAAATGCTGCAAACGCTAATAACTGAACAAATTCTAATTATTCCATATTTCTTCCCTCCCGACAAATCTCGATAGTCCCAAACGGATTCAAGGAACTACATTACCCTTTAAAAAACAACTACCCCTATGGTTATTAGGCCTCGGGTATAATTTTCACAACCCCGTTCTTGGTTAGAAATTTCATTTCCAAGTTAAACTTAAACTTAGTCCCAAAAACCTAAGTTTTTTCCCAAATTCTCTTTCATTCATTATAAATTAGACAATATTATCCGACTTCTTTCCTTGAAAGTTGACCCCATTACTACAAAACCAATTTGCATAAGTAGTTTATAACGGAGTGGTTAGTATGAAATTAACTTTAGTCAATTGACCAATACAGTGTCGACACACAGGTCGGGAGGTGATATCTATTTCGGCGTGTCAATACTGTATTGATCAATTAACCAACTTATCATGAAATTAACTCCATGGTACCGGATCCGTTCATAACACGTATTACGATTAAGTCGCATGCACAGATAATGAAGGCGCCTCATTGAGTTCCAAGCGTAAAAGGTACAAAGGCACCCGCATCAAATTCTACGTGAGAAAAGTAGACACAGATAGAATCCGACGAATTTTTGACAAAAGGATAAAAGACGATACGTGGAATAGTTTCAAACTGGTGTCAGTGTACTGCCCTTTGCTCGTCCGAGAATCAGTGATCTTCAATCTTCTTCAAACCTTTCATATCCGTTGTTTCCACTCTGTGATAGAGACCCAAGGTCAGATTATCATATAAAAATAACCAGCACGACATAAGTCGAATGGCTAATAGAGATGTAAAGGAAATTTAAACTAACTTAAACATAATGCTGCTAAGCACAGACGTGTATCCAGCCAAATTTTATCATCTACAACTAAGGAATTACATCAGTTTCAATGGACTTGAATCATCTCCAACATAATTTAAATTTACATACTACAGAAAGTATTCAAGTATTTGTATTCCTAAGTTAAAGACGAAAGCTGTCACTATATAAAGATTTGATTAAAAACTTTTATCCAACACTTCCAGTAACAATAAAATGGTGGACTGACCAAGGCTGATTAAATGTTCAAATGAAAATAATCTGCGAGGTTTATTAAATAACTAAAATTCAGGACATGCATTTCCATGCAACAAAAACCAACAGATTTAACCGACACACTGGGAGTGTCAAAAATGTTCGGTCTTTCACAAGATCTGCAACATTTTTTCACAACCCCAAATAATTTGGATGCTAACAAACTGTCATCATCACCACAATTAAGAAGCAGCAGCCGAAGATGCCATGTCCAGTTTTGGAAAATGAATACACCGACACTAGAACCAATCATGTTAGAACGATTACACATTAGTAGTATGGTATATTTTAACTGCCATAAGAATTTTAAAGTTACTTCCCACTTCCTCCAAGTAACCAACCCATTTAATTCGAAACTCCAATTGGCTTTCAATTTGAAGCATTCTCTCATTTGCATTTGAGAAGCTTAATTTCCATTTGAATAATTTCCAAGATGAAGTAACTATTTGTTTGATATAAAGTGCAGATGTGTTGTAGTGAGTTAACTAGCATCTATGGCTGAAAAAACAAATATTGAAAATCTGAAGTAAAAATAAATCTCTGATTGAAGTTTTCTCTAATGTTGCGACGTACGAGATGATGCATAGTTTGAGTTTGTAGTTTTAACAGGTATACACATTTACTAGTACAAAGTAAAAACACACACAAAAATCTATAGAAGCAATCAGAGGAAACAGCTTCTACCCAACAAAAAACACAGGAAATAAGGATTCTATTACATCTTATTAACCACTACTGGAGTTACACTTAGACCATATAGCCTCAAATAATTAAACCGTTAAGAAAAAAGAATAAGGAGAAGATAATAACATAACATATATCAGTTCAGAATAACTTGTAGTAATTCAAAAGGGTAATAAGAAACTTACGTCGTTCCATATAAGCCAATTTTAAAAACTTTCGTAATCTCAGACTCAGATTGATTATCCTCGATAAAAATGGTCAAGCTGAAACATTTCACAGTAAGATTAATTCATATGCTGAGTAAAGAAAACCATAAAAGGTGAAAGGCCCAATGTAACAAAGATATACAACTACCTGCGAACATTTTGAAACTTGACAAACTTTACGGCAACCGGTTGGCCCTATAAAAATACAAATGCGAGATTTAATAATATTAATTTTTTCAACACTTGCATTCTTACAAGCTTGTACTTCCTGAAACAGGTAATGGCCTTGCAGTAGAATCATGTCTACTTGGTGAAACTCTTACCTTATTGTTATCCCAGGATAAAACAGCTATGTCACTTGGAGGATAGTCATTAACATTGCTGCAAATTTTTTACTTGCAATTAGAAAATCTGTATGGTAATAAGGGGAAAATTAATAAGAACAATTGCAACACATAGTCAAACAAACCATACTGTAAATTTACCTAAATCCCAGATGCTCCTTATTTGAATAAAGTTTCACTGTTTTCGGACCTTGAAATTGAGTATTGTTAGAACTTTGAATGCATATTTAAATATAGATCCATAGTGAAAATCCAAAAGAAAAACAGAATGTAATTGTAAAAAATTCTATACAGGCAAAATATAATCCTAGATGATTTTGATATTAGGTACCTAACATACTCCTCTTCCTTTCCCAATTTTTTCATAAATTTTCTAGAATGGACTTCCATGGTCCTAGCCAAAAATATATTTGATCAATTCTTTATCAAAGTTGAATGATGCTCTACCTTTTCGTTTCATTCTGAAAATAGAATTAAGCAAAATTACTTTGGCTTCATGTGCCTGTTTCCTAAGAAACATTATTACATTACATAACTAACTTTAGTCAAAAAATTATGAATAGCATAACTAGGAGTAAACAGTGTTTAATATTTTGAATTACCACCAAAGCACCACATGAATGCTGCTTCAGGTGTGACAACACCTTCTGGAGCATAATCGATTGCCCAAACATAAACCCTGGTCAATGGGACTATGTTTCGAGTCACTAATAAAGAGCCTATTTCGCGTATCTTTATAAGTAAGAACTTCCATGCGAGTGTTTCCTAAGAAACTTTCTTAGATTTAACAAACTTAAGAAGAAAATGATGAACGTAAAAATGGAAATAGTTGGTTAATTTTCTTTATTAAATAATAAAATAAATTGAAATAGAAAAGAAGAGGAGGAAGAAGTACAAAATAAAATGTAATCTTTATTTATCTAGAAGTAGCTTGCGTGAATAGATGCATGACAAAACTGGTCCTACTAATCATCCTTAAAAGTCACTTTTCTTGCTATATAAGTATTAAGATAATTCTTTCGAAGCTATCTTTTATCAACTAGGGTGCAACATATGCATGTATAGGTAGGTGCATGCTAATATGAAATAAAACATATGAATCCTCAAAACTTTAAAATTGAGGATCTTCACCATGACAAAGGGCAAAGGTCCAAAAAAGCTCCTGACGTTTTCCCCAAAATCCCACTTTCACCCAGAATTTTATTTTTCAAAATTACACTTGACGTTGTAAAACGTAGCTCAACTATGCCCCTCCCGTTAAAAAAATTTCAGCTGAACAAACTGGCATTAGTGACGACCTGACACCTGGCAAAAATGAAATTTAATAAAAATTTTTTATTTTCTTTTTCTTCTCCAGCTTTTCTCTCTCTTTCTTCTACCTCTTTTCTCTCTCCTTTCTTCTTCCTCTGTTCCCTCTTTTTCCACCCATTAAACGACGAATTCTCCACAGAGAAATCAATTAAGAGGAATTAATGCTAAATTTTTTTCCAAACTCAAATATCAAAACTCCCTCTTTTTTTGATCGGATCTGGAAAAGATCCAGAAAAAAAAAAAGTTAGGCTAAAACCAAAATTACTTTCACTTTCTTCGAGTGGGTATTGGGCTAAAATTCCATCTTTCGATTCTTCTGAATAGTCATGAACGATTGCTTCCTCATCTGCATTCTCTAATCATGTAATCAAAAGGGATTAATTTTCTTTTATTTGTTTGTTTAGTTGCTTCTTTCCTGTCGATTTGGTTGCTACTTAAATGTAGGAAAAGGAAAAGGAATTTTGGGGAATACCCAATTGAATTCGTTTTCTTTTTTTGTTACGGGAATAATCAATACTTTTTCTTTCTCCCTTTTTCTGCGGGAAATTTCTTGCTTTTTCAACAACCATATTGTATTCTACTTCTTCCTTCTTTTTATGGGTAATCTATTTCTTGCTTTTGGAATCTGTAAATGCGGCTAATTTAATGTAATAGCAATTTTGCTTTATGAGGATTATGTGATTATTAAGGTCTATAATCCTTTAACTGCAATGTTTGAAAAAGATTTGCTTGTGAGTTCATTTGATTGTGAATCACATTTTGTTTTTCCTTACAAATACAATCTTTTGAGATTTTCTCGACTTCTATGAGCTGTTGTTGAGTTGTTTCTGTAATGTGTATGTGCTGATTGTTATGATTAATGCATTTTAGTTTTTTTATTTTTGGAACAGAGGAATAAGGAGGCAGAAAAGTGCGAGAAGAGAGAGAGAGAGAAAAGCTGGAGAAGAAAGAGAAAATAATATTAAAAAAATTATTAAATTTTATTTTTGCCACGTGTCGGTTGCCACTAACACCCGTTTGTCCATCTTGAATTTTTTTAACAGGAGGGGCATAGTTGAGCTACGTTTTACAATGTTAAGTGTATTTTTGGAAAAAAAGAAAGTTCAGAGTGTAAGTGGGACTTCGGAAAAAACGTCAAGGGCATTTTTGGACCTTTGCCCCCATGACAAATAGTATTTATATGCCTAAAATGTATTATGAAAGAAGATATATTAAAAAGATGTTCATTAGAACTAACATAGACCCTATTTAGACCAAGTGTTCTAATAATCACGCCTAGCCCACTTAAGCCTCACCTATGCGTTAGGCGGTCCTCTATCAACTTGATTTGACTAGGCGGGACATCAATTTAATAAAGGTTTTAAAGCTTTACAATACTTGAAAATTTTCTTATACCTTGTAACCATTGTTTTTTGGTAGTTTTCAATTAAATTTAATATATTTATATCTATTATATGCTTTATATAGTACAAATATACAAATTAATACAATAGAAAAGGATAAATAAATAAGGCTGACTAGGAAAATGCCTAGGAGAGGCCTAGGTGCCCTGTCCACCACCTATAGATCTTTAGAACACTAATTTGGGCACCTTCTCTAATCATTTTAAAATTCTAGGAGAAATACATAAGCTTACTTCTAAGACCTAGAGGATATTGAAACAACTCGAGTCAAATTCTAAGTCCGGAACAAATCTTGGGTCAAATTACAAGTCCGAATCGAATCAAATTCATCCAAATAAAGCTTTAAATCATTAGCTCAATAGTATTTTATTGGGTCATCTTAACCCACCACAGGCTCATCCAAAAAGTCATGACTGAAGGTACTATTGTTATTAACTTAAATCTTTATATACAGACAAATTATTCTCATATCTTTCGATGTAGGACTAGGGTCCTCACTTAAATTTCTGACGTCCTCGTCAGAACCGATCACGCACGGTCCCAGATCTTTGCCTCTCTAGCCATTGTGGCGTGTTCTCACCCCCGGACCTCTCTCCATTGTGGGATAATACCACCAGCATTCGTGTCCCCACCTCCGACAACCCAATCGGATGACCCGACCCGAACTTTCGAGAGTCAGCTCTTATACTATATGAAACAACTCGGGTCAAATACTGAACCCAGAACAAATCTTGAGTCAAATCCCAAGTCCGAATTGAATCAAATTCATCCAAATAAGGCTTAAACCACTAGCCCAATAGTATCTTTTTGGTTCATTTTAGCCCGCCACAGACTCACCCAAAAGGTCATGACTAAAGGTACTTAGTAACTTAATTCCTTATATAAAAACAATTTTTTCCCATATCTTTTAATGTGGGACTGGGGTGTTACAATATTAAGACATTTCTATCAAACTCCTTAAGGGTACTCCAACCATTTTTAAACTCTACTTCCACAAAAGAGCTCTAAGGTGTTCCCTACCTTTTCAAGATTTACATTTGAGAAAAGTAAATTCACACATTTCATAGCAATTATTTCTACTTTAAAGTTGAATACTCAAAAAAGGTGTGCTATGCATTTTCAGAAATGAGGGCACTGATTTTCTAGAAAAAGAAATAAAATTTAAGATCCACTAACCCTTTTTTTTACGATTTCAATATAAAAGAATAAATAAAATGATTAGAAAACGGTATTCAAACAAACCCTTAAATTTTACCATGAAGTGAGGCCTAAAAATAAATGGTCGTGGAAAGAACTGTAAACTCGTGACAAATTAATCGAGCTTTAACTGATACGTGTGATTTGGAAGTGGTGGTTGCATGCATCCCTCCCAGTGTCACTATAGAAACCTAGAACTGAAATTAAGGGTGGGATTACCATGAACAGACGATGAAAAATGTAATACAAAGCCTGATATTCAAACAGTTCAAGTGAAATTTTCAACACATTAATTAACCTTTTAAAAAGAGAGGTTCAGAAAAATATATACCTTCCTCCTCGGGTCCTTTGATGACCATAGAGTGCAGTTTAACGACTTGGGTGAAAGGTATATAAATCAAGAGTTGCTCATCGGCATCACTTTCCAGAGTCAAACTGTCATCTTCTCTATAACCCTGGTGCACCAACAGAAGATAAACTAATTTGTATTATTAATACAAAATACCAGTAACTAAAGAAAAAAATAGCAGATATAACAGGGTCAGCAGAAGAGTAAAGATTTTAAATCTAAAATGGAGAGGTCAATTTCCCATAAAAAAGGAATAAAAGGCAAAATATTGGTTTTTCCCGCTCCCTGAAGCCATGCAACATTAACCTTTTCAAAACAATTCTTATTATTGGCTTAAAGCTTTATCAATGAACTAAACTTTGCTTTATTAAACAGTGATATTAAAGCAGTATAGTAGTATCTATTTGTCTCTTATGATAAGTATCAACATAGCGGTACCCACTATTCAGTGGCCTTTAACTATTTATCAAAGTATGCATAAAATATACAAAATCTCATAATAAAAGTAACATCTAACAACCCGCAAGGAAATCCATTATGATTACTCAGTTCAGTTAAACGTTAATACACATTAAAAGTTCAACAAGTAATTATCCCATTCGTGCTCCCTTCTGCTCCTTTTCATCCAAAAGAGGGAAGCACTTAATATTAGCCGCACAAGTTAGCCGCACAAGTTAGCAGGATTGGAGCTTAACTCCCTTAGACAAATGGTTACACGTTTTGACTACCTCAGTCAACCGTTTATTATATATTTATCTCCAATAAGATTCTCCATTGCAAACCATTGGAGACGCCTTACATCAGCTCCAGATCTCGCTGACCAGCCATGGCATACTCATCCAAAGGGTAGTAAAAAGATTACTTATGATTCCCTTTTACTTCCTTCCACACGATGTGCTAGTTACTGCCTTACTGGTTTGCCAATCATTTTCCTCTTTCATTAAACAACCCCCACCCCCCCCAAAAAAAAAATAAATAAACTTGAAATAAAATGAGTTGAGAAGTAGAACCTAATTTATTTTATGTGCATACATCTGTATATTCATTAGCAATAAAAGGAGATAAACAATCAAAGTGGTCAGAGACGTGTTATAGATTAGAAGATGTTTACACCTTTATTTTGTGTATACATCTGTATATTCATTAGTGTAGAAATTGAGAAGTCTATTTCATTGAAGTTATTTTTTTCTATTACATAGATTGATATATATACATAAACAACCTAATTACATTTATGGTAATTCCTAAATTACAGTAATGTGTGCACACTGATTAAGGAAGCTATAATTATGGTATATCCTGCCATTTCTAACACTCCCCCTCAAGTTGGTGTATAGATGTCTCGCATACCCAACTTGAAACATAGTGGATGAAACATCTTACTACTAAGACTCTTAGTCAAAATATCAGCAAGCTGATTTTCTATTTTGACAAAAGGTAAGCAAATAAGACCACTAGTTAATTTTTCTTTGATGAAGTGTCTGTCAATCTCAATGTGCTTCGTTCTATCGTGTTGTACTGGGTCGTTCACAATACTAATGGCTGCTTTATTATCACAAAATAACTGCATAGGCCTATTAGTTGTAACACACAAATCCTCTGACAAGGTTCGAAGCCACATTAGTTCACATATACCCAAGGCTATAGCTCGATATTCCGCTTCAGCACTAGATCTTGCTATCACGGATTGTTTCTTACTACGCCAAGTAACAAGATTACCTCCAACAAATGAACAGTAACCTGATGTAGAACGACGATCCTCTATAGAGCCAGCCTAGTCTGAGTCGGAAAAAGCTTCAACTCTCATATGACCATGTGATGCGAACAATAACCCTTTTCCGGGAGCAGACTTGAGATACCTCAGAATTTTGTAAACAGTTTCCATGTAACAATGTCGAGGATCATGCATATACTGACTCACTATTCCCACAGCATAAGATATATTAAGTCTAGTATGAGAAAGATATATCAATCGTCCCACCACACGTTGATATCTTTCTTTATCAACCGTAAGTCCTGTGTCACCTACTAGATGATGATTAACTTCAATAGGAGAATCAGCAGACTTACATCCCAACATGCCAATTTCTGTTAAAAGATCAAGAACATACTTCCTTTAAGATAGAAAAATCCCACTGGTAGATCTTGCAACTTCAATACCAAGAATATATTTCAAAGGACCAAGATCTTTGATCTCAAATTCTTTGGCCAAACTTGCTTTGAGATTAACTATCTCTTCTATATTATTCTCTGTCACCACAATATCATCAACATAAACAATAAGAATGGTAGTCTTGCAGTTTATCTGTTTGACAAATAGAGTATGATCTTCTCTACTCTGTTTGTACCCAAATCTTATCATTGTTTTGTGGAATCTACCAAACCAAGCTCTGGGAGATTGCTTCAACCCATATAAAGCCTTTCGCAATTTACAAACCTTACCCTTGGTGGCAGATGAAGCAAAACGAGAGGGTATTTCTATATATACTTCCTCTTCTAAGTCACCATGAAGGAATGCATTTTTCACATCCAACTATTGAATATCCCAGCCAAGGTTTGCTGTACATGAGATTATGGTACGAACAGAGTTCATCTTTGCCACAGGAGCAAATGTCTCCTGGTAATCAATCCCATGAGTTTGAGTGTACCCTTTTGCAACTAGCCTAGCTTTGAGTCGCTCAACTGTCCCATCTGGCTTCTATTTGACTGTATATACCCATTTGTAACCAACTGGTCTTTTTCCGTAAGGAAGTGAGACTAATTCCCATGTATCATTCTTTTTCAGGGCATTCATGTCCTCTATCATAGCCTGTTTTCAATTCTCATCACTCATTGCTTCTTTCCATCCCTGAGGTACATATATTGAAGACAAGGAAGAAACAAAAGAGAGATAGGATGTAGATAATTTATCATAGGCTACGAAATTAGAGATCGGATGTTGAGTACAAGCTCTAACCCCTTTTCTAAAAGTAATAGGAATATCAGTATTATAAGAAAAAAACAAGTAGGATTAGGATTCTCATCATTTGCATTATCAAGACTAGGTTCTGAGCAGGGTTGGAGTAGTGGTGTAGAAATGGTGACCTTATGCTGCGCTTCGAACATAGGTTCTTAACTCAGGCTCATTCTATAACTCCCCCTGTGTAGAATTATCAGAAGAATCAACAGGAACAAGAGAAGATGGAACAGGAAAAGAGGGTATAATAGAACTTGTAATGTCGGCCTCAGGAGGAAGCTTCTCCTCATCAATAACATCCTCCCCCTGAGGAGAAGGTGAAGAATAAAAAAGTTTCAATTCCCAAAAAGTTACATACCGAGTGACGAATACTTTGTGTGAAGAAGGATGATAACATTTACACCCTTTTTGGATTGGAGAATAACCAATGAAAACACACTGAAGAGACTTGGGATCTAATTTTTTCCGAATGAAAGATTTATCATGAACATAACACACACAACAAAAGACTCGAGGCGAAGGAGAAGAACCTGTCGTGTGTCGAAGCAAAGAGGTTGGACTTTTGTTCCCAAGAATTCTAGAAGGAAGACGATTTATCAAAAAAGTAGCAGTCAAAACCGCATCTCCCTATAGAAATTTAGTAGTATTCATAGTGAACATAAGAGTGCGGGCTATCTCTAGTAAGTGACGATTCTTTCTTTCCACCACTCCATTTTGTTCTGGAGTTTGGACACAAGAAGTTTGAAGAATAATGCCATGCTGAGAGAGATAAGATGCAAAAGAATTATTATTACTATATTCACAACCATTATCACTATGGAGAATCTTTACTTTAGCTTCAAATTGGGTTTGAATCATTTTATGAAATTCTTGAAAACAATCAAACACCTCATCTTTAGAACGAAGAAGATAAATCCAAGTGACACGAGAATGACAATCAATAAAGCTAACAAACCATCTATGACCAGAACGGGAAACCTGAGAAGGTCTCCACACATCAGAATGTATAACATCAAAAGATTCTGAATGTCGACTGTTAATAGCAGAATAAACAGAACGTTTGTGTTTCCCCAATTCACATGGTTCACACAAAAACTGAGTTTTATTACATTGTTTAACTACAGAAGGAAACAAAGACTCTAATATAGAAAAAGAGGGATGTCCCAAACGTCGATACCACTGATGGAGAGAAGTCAAACTTGAGTCAGAAGTAGAGTGAAGAGCCTGAGTAGGGAACATATTCGGCGAGGGAACATCTAAGTAATAGAGACTACCAACTGCACTACCACTGCCAATCTTTTGCCCCGTCACCAAGTCCTGAAAAACACAATGAGATGTGAAACGGATTATTGAACAGTGTAAGGATTCAGAAAGACGTTGAACAGATAACAAATTTGCAGCGAATGAAGGAATATGAAGAACAGATGACAATGTCAATGAAGGGGTACAAACTACAGAGCCTCTCCCAGAGATAGAAGAGAGGGAACCATCAGCTACGCGAACCTTGTCTTTTCCAGAACAAGACGTGTATGAAGTAAAGAGGGTGGAGGACCCAGTCATATGCTCGGAGGCACCTGTGTCAATGATCCAACTAGAGCAAGGTGATGAAACATTAAGAGCACAAGACTGTATACCTGACAGGGCGTAATGAAAAGAAGTGGATTTTAAATAGAGTTTTTGAAAAGCTGAGATTTCCTCAGGAGTGAGTGCAGAAGTAGTAGTCTGAAGCACTGGAGGTATCAACCGGAGGTGTTGTAGTAGTCACATAGGCCTGAGATTCATGTTCACGACCACTACCAAACCTACCCCCTCGCCCTTTAGGACGTCATAAAGCTTGAAACAACGATCTCTGGTATGATTCTTTCCCCCACAGTAATCACATTCACGGGATTCCTTCTCAACAAGAGACTGAGTAGTGGAGCCAAACTTAGGATACGAAGCAACCATGGCGGAACAGTCAACAGAATTAGAACCATTACCCGACGCCTACTTTCCTCTTGTTGGACCCTAGCATGAGCCTCTAGTAACGATGGAAAAGGTGTCTGACCAATCAACTGTGCTCGAACTTGATCAAATTCTATATTCAAACCTGCCAGGAAATCCACAACTTTATTTGCACTAACAACTTTTGATAAACAGCTGCTGAAAAAACCCGGTAATGATCAAGCTCCTACCAAAGAGCATTAATTTCTGCAAAATACTGAGCCACGGTCTTCTCCCCTTGACTTAGCTCGCTAATCCGTTTACGAATATCATATGCCTTAGACATATCACCAGAAACAGAGAAAGTTTGAGAGATAGCCTCCCAAAGCTCATAGGCAGTGCCTAAGAACATGTAACTACTCCGCATACTAGGTTCCATGGAATTAAAAATCCACGTTTTTACCATGGAATTATCAGATTTCCATTCCTCTCGGGTCAAACCCGGTTTCTCAAGGCATAGTGGTTGTTCCATTGATGAAGTGTTGCATACGATTGGCCTCAATTGACATGCGGCATGCTTGAGACCATGCCAAATAGTTGGTTCCATCCAGTTTGAAGGGACTTAGAGTCGATGCTGAATTAAGAGTATGACTCCTGAACAAACCTTGTTGTTCCATTCCACTGTTCTGAACTTTACTGCTTGCACCACTTTGTTCCGCCATAAAAGAGTACTAATAAGGAGATACAATCTATACCAAGGAGAATAAACTTTCCAAATCATATCAAGAGATTGTATAACACTCCAAGAACAAAGATAGGCAGACAAAGCAACAAAAACACATTGTTTCAAGACTACAGTTTGTTTAACAGTGAAAGGCTAACAATGTTAATAAGAGTTGTGAAAAAACTCAACCAAACACCTTAAATCCACTGTAGATAGAAGAGGAGAGAAGCGACCAAGAAGGAACAAACTTCATCGGAAAAATCTCGCCGGAAAAGGTCACACGCGCCGGTCAACGTCGGCGCGTGGCGTCGGAGCTCAAGCGCGTGGGCGCGTGCGGCGATAGGTCGAAAAATTGAAAACTCTAATTAGGTCGCCTAGCACTATAGAACCCTATTATGATCTCAATTTCTCCAAAAAAAACTGATCATACAAGGTTTTTATGACAATTTCACGTTCGGGCAGTTTGAAGCAGAGAAAAAAAACAAGTTTGTTAATGGACCATGCTCTGATACCATGTAGAAATTGAGAAGTCTATTTTATTGAAGTTATTTCTTTCTATTACATAGATTGATATATATACACAAAACAACCTAATTACATTTATGGTAATTCCTAAATTACAGTAATAGTGCACACACTAATTAAGGAAGCTATAATTATAGTATATCCTGTCATATCTTCTAACAATTAGTAATAAAAGTAAGGAGATAAACAATCAAAGTGGTCAGAGACATAATATAGATTAAAAGATATTTACCAAAAAGGGTCAACCCATAAGAATCAGGAACTCGTGATTAATATTTAAAAGCAAACCCCTTTTACTACTACAAAGTAGGCTAGAAAATGTTAAGGTTTTAAGTTAAAATTTATCTTTCAAAACAGCGGAAGATGGATATATAGGGGGCACCAAGTGACAAGAATGCATTTTGTGACGATTACAAACACTTAGGCAAAACATATCACTTTCAAGGTCTCCCTAACAATGCAACAAAGAAAATCACCTTAAAAGTGCTTTAAAAGCCTAAATACCTTTTCAATAAAACCAAGATTATTTCCCTTGAGGTCAAAGCATGCGCCTAATACACCAGTTCTGAATGCATTTCATATTTTCATCTCAAGTATATAGTCTTCCTACCACCTTGAATTGGTCCCCCCACTAAAACAAAATGAACAAGTGTCCAGAAACTTTTCTCTAAATCTGAAACTTCGTTCCAAATCAAGGATCGACACCGCATCCTAAAAGCCTATGCTCACACCAAATGTCATGCCAAAAACTAGCCATCTCCTACTGCAAGGAAATGTGCTTAAGAAATTCCTCACATCCTGTTATGTATGCCTTGAAACAACTACCATTTTCCTATTTAGATTTAGATTTTGGATTTTCCCTATTCTGATTTTCTGTCCTTTCAAGAATGTGGTGTTTCGTACTGCCTATAAATCTGTGTTATATTGATATAAACATGAGAGTAACTACGACGGTGAGAGGATTGGTTTAATTAGGGGGGTAGGGTTTTGAGAAACGATTTCTCATTTATGAGTGTTCAACACAGTATTTGGACTCGTAGTATAGTGGATTAACTTTTTATGACCCGTTGTCCGTTGACGTAAGTCAAAAGCCAAATCACGTCATGCTCGTATTCTTCCTCTTTTTTCAATTTTACACTTCCATTGCTTGTTAAGAGTAATCCTAATTGTCATAACAAACTGGTATCAACACAAATATTTTGTTAAGACGATTTTGGGATTACAATATCTCCAATGGGGGAATTCATTAGCGGAATGATTTCAATAAAAAATTGTTTGACTATAGGAAATATCAATAAAAACAAAAACAAAAAAGAGAAACTCAAAGTAGGTATTTTCCGATCCCTTTGACTGCATAAATAAATACACCCCAAATCCTCATAAAGAATGCCAACAACAAAATTTGAAAAATAAAAAATGAACTTTGATCCCTCACAAAACCTAAGGGAAGCTAAAACTCCACTCAACGCCTTGTATCCTAAACTAACTGGGATAGGCTGAAAATGAATTCACGTGACAATAAAAAAGTAGAAAAATCATAAAGGCGATAAGCAAATAAAATAGAAAGAAGAAAAATAATAATAAATAATAAACAAAAAGATAAAACAAAAAGAATTAGGAAACCACTAAAACAACTAAAGTACGTAAAAGGAAAGAAAGAAAGAAATTAAATAAAATTACAAACACACACACACACACACCCCAAATATAACATCCTCCAGTTCTCCCTGTCCCCCTTCATTCTCTCATTTAAACAGTTTATCAATAACTCCTCCACCTTTCTTTAACGTCCTCATCTCTTACTAAGACTTTTTGATTCTCTCTCTTCATGCATCTTATGTGTGTTAAGTCTCTAGTTTTCCTATCCCTTGTCTTACCAACTTATATAATTTTTTCTCCCTCTGTGTTCCCAAGGTTTCAATATAAGTCCTCATAAACCTCGCCTCTAATCTCTCTCACTGCTTTCTTTGATTCTTTGTTGACCAATGTATACATCTACAAGTTTGCTCATAAATGCATTTGTGCAAGCATTTATAGCACTCCTCCACCTAATAGCCTCTTAAACTTCCTCATTCCACCGCCATGTTTCCTTAGTTGGACATTCATTTCTTTGTTTTCTCTCAACTCCTCTCTAGCTACTGTTAGAATACAACTAGACATCATTCCACAAGACACTAACTTCCTCATCTATCTATCAAGGTCCATCTTGGATCATTTTGTCTCCAAAATATATCCTTTTAGATTCCACCGCCGTATCCTCGAGTTTTTAGCACCCATTTTCCGTTTTTCATTCATAATACCTCCTTATCCTCAGTTGTTTACGCATGACATTACGGCCCCTCCTCTAGTATGGACAAAATCTCTAACCTACCATTTTGGCCACGACTGAAGGTTACCAAATGTGACTCCATTTTCCTAAAAAAGGTGTTCGTCAACATCATGTCAATTTTGGCCACGACTTGAAGGTGTTTATAGAACATGACATTTGTGGTACAGGAATGGGGAACGTCACTTGTCATGAAACGTGGTATGTTAAGGCTTCTTCGGATCGCAAAAGAAGAACATAGAATGTTATTAGACACATTTTATAAAATTGAGTCTTCCACGGTTTTAAGTTTTTTTTTTTCCTTTTCCTGCAAGGATAGCGCATAATAATAAGTTGATAAATGAACATATTAAGTTAAATAGATGAATCTATAATTCTTTCTCTCTATATATAGATATAGATATAGATATAGATATAATGCCTGATGATTCTTAAAAAAATTAAGCTTTATAAAAATTTAGAATTTTTTCTAGAATTTTTATTAGTGCAAAGAGACTTTAATGTAAATGTGCTGCTAATTTAGTGGACTCCATTAATTATTGTCTAAAATATGAAATAGATAAATATGAAAGGCCCGTGATCATGTTGTTCCATAATAAACTCCTATTTCCCTCCCTCCTTTTCCTTACTAGTTCCTATTCGAATTTCCATCTATGCTTTCACTTTCTTTCTCTCTCCTGCTGAAATTGTGCTGAAACATATAGAATATATTCTCAACGATTCTAAATCACTAAACTATCAGAGGCCACTGCAATTTCGTTATTTATGAAAAAGAAAAGTATGAATGGTATAGAAAAGCCATTATTGCACAGAAACTTGAAAATCATGATCTTTCTCCTCCTTTTTCAACTTCTTATAAAGTGGAACGTCAAAAAAATCACTGATCAAAAATCGCACCCTAGATAGTGAATTTTACCAACACTAGATAGAAACCCCTAAGCATATAAAAGAGCAAGAAATAAGAGCTCCTAAAATTAAAATTAACATCCACTAAATGATATTATGTCAATCATTGACGACTAAATGGTCAAGAACTGGTAGTTGTGTGTTTCCACCTAAGATAGTTACAACCCCACGCACCTCTTTTTCTTCTTCCTAGGGTTATTTCCAATTCCATTCCTTTTGCCTTGTATTTTTCTTGATCAGGCACATGGAGAAGCATTGGCAGTGTAGGAAGAGCTAATATTAAGGGAAGTTCTTTTTGACCCAAATATCATTAAGGTTCTACTATCAAACCCTAGACTTTAGTAATTAAACTATAGATAAACCTAAAGCAATCAAGTTGCAACATTTCTATTAAACATCATTTATCAGTCACTTCGCTTTGCTAAACCAAATACAAGACTAACTTTGTTCCAGGCATAAAAGGCCTTTGCCACTCACTAACTGATAGAATAAAATCTCTTTACTAAAGATGGTAACACCAACCAAAAAACAATAAAATCAAAAACTAAAGTAGAAATATTTGAATGAAAAGGCATGATTACAAATTTACAACAGTAAAAAACACTTTATACATAATTGATTTATGACTAGTTAAAAAACCCTTTCATTACAAAAACCCTTACTTTTAGAACCTTATAATAGGTTCTTAAATAACTTTTTGATTAAAAGGCAAGACTTTATATACACAATTAATTTCTGAGTAATGAAATCTCATGATTTAAATCCCTTACTACAAGAATCCATATACAATATAAAAAATTAAAAATAAGCAAGGCCAATTTGAATAATGAAATTGCCTTCTATCCCTTAAAAAAAGAAACCTTGATTCAACAACCCAAATGTATTATTCACAAAGAAAGATTGAAGGAAAAAGGCATAACTATACATCAATAGAAAAGACTAATTCTGTCGATAACAAATATCCTTTAAAAGCAACATTAAAAACCCTAGTTTAAACAACAGTACATCTTATAAAAATTAACAAACCCACCAATTCCTTTTTTTAAAAAGACAATAACATAATAATAATAATAATTGACCTGTTTCAGAGCATTTGAATAAGTGTGAGTGGGTTTTTGATTCAGACATTCAATTCCGCTCCAATCTATGAACTCGGCTAGATCCACCTGAATAAAATTTGACATAAATAAAATTATAAAGGAATAAATAAATATAAAAAACACCACAAAATTGTTACAGAACCAGTAAGGGTGGAAACAGAAGAGCTTGAAGGAAGTTGCAGAATTAATGAAGAGTTTACTTGTCTTCTTTGAATTGCAGCGGTGGTACTCCCAGACATTTTTGATGAGTTTACCTTGTTATGAGTTTGTGTGAGTAGAGAAGGGAAGGTAGTCTAAATACAGCAAAAAGACATTCGGTGGGAGTAGTATAACGCCAGCGATTCTAATTATCAAAACACACATGATTTTGAATTTTCAGTTCACCTTCATAAATGATCAGGACAGTCTAAAGTTTAAAATAAATTTTGTCACCATTATATCCTATTATTATAATAATTATTATTATTATTATTATTAATTACTATTATTATTGTTATTACTATTATAATTATTACTATTATATAAAATTGCTATAAATATTATGGAATTAAGATTATAACTAAAACAGTATATGGAAACTTGATTTGTCATTGAAGATGGGTTATGCGCCACCACCATGAGACACTTGTTTTTTCTCTCATCATGCTTTATTTGTTGCACAGCAGTCGAAGTCAGGCGGAGGGGCCCTGTCGTAAGAGCCTCTAGCGACAGGGAGGCTGTTATATTTGTGGAGGAGGGGCAGCATAGTAATTATACATGAGAATTTGGCAAAAGTCCATGTCGCATGAGCCTGTAGCAGCAGGGAGAAAATCTGTTTAATCCAAGCCTTTCAATTTTATAATCTACGGTGCAAAATATAATTGCTGAATAGTGTCTGTAACAAACGGTTGTTACGGATGAAAACCCTAATTTGATAAATAAATAAATAATTAAATTACTACTAATAGTATATTTTCAGTAATTACCTTTTGAGTAGATTTGTGGTGCGCTTATATATGATCGAAAATGATGTGAGTGACATAGTGAATTGAGTTTTTGTACAATTTAATTTAATTCAAACTCAAAATTTAGCCTAAATTATTTTATATGATATTATAGTCAACTCTCAAAAATACAGATTAAGGGATATTGTATCCGAGTAATGCTACTATTACATAAAACTGCTCATATACCGCTTACATACATATTGGTATGATTCACATGACTTGCTCTGCACGTGAGCCATACCAATATACATATGAGTTTATGAAGCGATATGTGAATAATTTTTATGTGATAGTAAACTTATTGATTTGAGAATTACGAAAGCAACGTGTTATATATCACAATGAACAAAAGATGTGAGATGTGTTGGAGGTGGAAATACAAGGGCTGCCACATCATATGGTTCATTAATTAGGTGACATTTAATTTCCTTTCTCGCCTATAATATATATAGGCATAGATGCACATTGTATCAGAATGTAATAAAATGTATATGCATCATGATTCAAATCCAAATAAATCAAATAAACTTGATTATCAATAAACTACAATCCAATCAAACAAAACCAACTTTTTAATGAAAATTGAAAGGAGTTAAATGACTAAAAATTGACAACTTAGTGAAATATCCCTCATTGTGCAGATTCACATTTTGGGATTCCTTCAATTCTATTCAATACATCAATTATTTAATTTTATTAGTACTGATCAAAGTATGTTAATAGATAGTTAATGATATTAAAATCAATCATACCAAAAATTATAATAATAAAAAATATTTCTACAGTTTGAATTTTTTAAAAAAATTCAAATATTAAAATTTTGATGAAAAATTCACATGTTCATGAAAAGTAAGTGTCCTAATTACTTTCACTTTTGGACCTATTTCCCATGGATAAACCTTTTCCTGCTCTATCCAATTATAAAATTGAATATACCTTATTTGTTTACCCAAAAACAGTGACATTTTTAAGTCAATTTATAATTTTTAAAACTTAAAAATTTAAATTTCATAATCGTTGATACCAGTTTGGGCCCATCAAGAAATTGATTTGAAGCTCTCTCTAAATCTGTGAAATGGATGGTGAAGCAAGAGATAGCAGCAGAAGTCAGAAGACAAAAGTTTAAGGTAGAGAGAAAAATTCCCACCTCCCATTTTCTCTCTCCATTCATCTCCTCCACCAACCCCCGCCCTCCTCCATGGCCACCTTATCCCTCCTCTCCCCTCCTTCCCTCCGCCGCCGCCACTCCACCACCACCACCCGCCTTATCCTGCGCACACCCTCCCTTAAACTACCAACCCCCTCAATTAGAGCCTTCTCCTCCCCATCCCCATCTCCAGTCCTCACCCAAGACGACCTCAAGAAGCTCGCCGCCGATAAGGCCGTGGAGTACGTCCGCAGCGGCATGGTCCTCGGCCTCGGCACCGGCTCCACAGCCGCCTTCGTCGTCTCCAAGCTCGGCGAACTCCTCTCCTCCGGCCAATTGACCGATATCGTCGGTGTCCCCACCTCGAAACGCACCCACGAACAGGCCACCTCTCTCAATATTCCTCTCTCCACCCTTGACGCCCACCCCCACCTCGACCTCGCGATCGACGGTGCTGACGAAGTCGACTCGGATCTCAATTTAGTCAAAGGCCGCGGCGGAGCCCTCCTCCGGGAAAAAATGGTGGAGGCTGCCTCCGATAAGTTCGTCGTGGTGGTGGACGATTCGAAGTTAGTGAGTGGACTCGGTGGGAGCGGGCTGGCGATGCCGGTGGAGGTGGTTCAGTTCTGCTGGAAGTATAATTTGATTAGGCTGCAAGAGTTGTTTAAGGCAGAAGGGGTTGAGGCAAAATTGAGATTGGATGGTGGAAAGCCTTATGTAACTGATAATTCGAATTACATAGTGGATTTGTACTTTAAGACTCCGATTAAGGATGCCCTGGCGGCAGGGAAGGAGATTTCCTCCTTGGAGGGTGTGGTGGAACATGGGTTGTTCCTTGACATGACGACCGCCGTGATTATTGCAGGCACCGATGGAGTGAGTGTGAAGAGCAAGTGAAGTGATGTGGTGAGAATTGAAAACTACGTTCTAATTTAACTTTTTTGCCCCCTTTATTGGCATTGTTTCTTGATCATTTTGTTTGCTGTAACTTGATGATAAATGTGTTACATGAATAAATTTCTAGACTTTTGTACCTTCAGTAATTTTTGTCTTTATTTTTGTTATTATAGAATTGGAATGTAGATGAAATCAAATAATTTGCAATGAAGTACATGACATGTTTGGTTCTATGTTGTTATCGGTGTTGTTTGTGGAATACATCTCTTAGGTTGTTAGAAGTTTGTGTTCTAATTCCTTTCACTTCACTTTTAGTAAATAAATGTAGGTAAGTGAATATATTGAAAAGGGGTTCTTGTGGGATATTTGTGTAATATGTTGCTATTAGTTTGAACATCGCAAGCTGTGGAACTTAAGACAAGAGAAACTTTTTGTGGAATACTATCTGTATAACTCAAGTGTTCATCTGTGTGATTTCAAGATCCTTTCCCGTGATGTGTATCTATACGGATTTTTGTTGCCTCTTAGGCCCTGCCCTTCACTAGGTATCAGCAAAGAAGAAATCTGCAAATAATATACAAAAAAGAAAATGTAATGAATCTGACAAATTGATAGACAAAAAAGGAACAATGTTCTACTATTGCTTTGCTTATATGACATTTGCTTGATGCAACAGTATTCGCTTATGAAACTTTTAGTGCTGATTTCTCCCTGATCTCCTTGTAATTTGTAAACTATGAAAACAAGAGATGTTGAATTAGAAATGGGTTATTTAAGGACCTTTAAAGTAAAGTGTCTTTGGTGTTAGAGAGTTTTGATCAGTCATATTATAATATCCATGGACCATGAGAATGTTAATGTGTTAGTTGAAGATGCAAAATAGTTTTTGTCACTATGGACACTTTTAAGTGCCTGGAAGGGTGGCAATGCTTAAATTTCTTGGCTGATCATCAAACTGTTGCATTTTAAATCCCATTCCATGCTGGTGGATCCCTAGAGAGGCTGTTGAGTTGGGGTTATCGAGTACCTAATTTATGAGACTAAGAAATTAGGAAATGTTGTAAAGATGTGGGTCCTCCAGAACCTATTTTGAGTGGTATAGGCTTATAGCAACAACAAACTGACCCTTCCACCCTCAAAATGTTTTTTAATTCATCACGGAACGTCACAAAACAACCCCAAAGGACCTGCATCTCGGCATATCGAATTGTTGTTGTTATAAGCACAACTCAGAAGAAACTGCTCACCAGGTATATGAACATAGAAAAGTCTCTCATGATAAGTTTCATTTTCAAGCTTTACTATTTACATTAGTGAATTAGCCTCTATGTGGAAATATATACAAATGTTGACATATTTACATTTGTTTGTGTATATCCAGTATATAGGTTACCAGACTCGCTTTGACGTTGAAATGTTTGGTTGGCAAGCCTAAGAATGCAGGTTCCCCTTTGTTGCAAAGCTCCCAGTGAAGTCGACGGTTGGCTGAGTTGTTCATAAACCAACAAAGTAAACTAGTTGTTTAGTTTTGGCATTCAATAGCCTACTGATGAATTTTCCTTAGTTTCTGCGTACAAGGGATACCAGCAATTAGAATTTTGATGGTAAATCAAATTATTCATACTTACTTATATATATATATATATATATATATATATATATATATAAGTATGAATAAAGTCCCTCATTTTTTAATTGCCATATGGTATTCCAATATGAACTTTGTTATTGAGAATCTGACAAGATCTACTCTGTTAAACATTAAAACCAAATCATCCCAGTTTTGACAAGCCCAACTTACTTAATTTCAGGGGGATCAGTGTTCTACATGTTGTAGCAGGAAGAATAAATTTAGGCTATTTAGCCCCCTCTTTATTATGGTTTGTGCAGCTTTCTTTTCTTCCTGGTATGTTATGAAATTTCTAAAGGGAATATTCCCAGACTTGGCCCTCCTCCATTACACTTTTCTTTCAATTCCATCTAATACACCATATTTTTATAATACACTATTCACTAAAGATGTCATTTATCATAGCTCTCATTATTTTTACCTCTTCATTTTGGAACAAACACCCCTTTTAACAATGCAGTAAAGTTACCACCCAGCAGATATATATATATAATCGTTGCTCAACTACACCCTAGAACAAAACCCAAAGATTTTATTTGATCCGACTGACTGCGAAAAATAGAAAAATAGAGATGAAAACAAACAGCGACCATATTTAGCCAACTTCAGAATACAAGAAAGCAGAACAAACACATTCCACACAAACGTAAATAAGATCACCCAAAGATATTACACCTGCATATAATTTAAAACTTATGGCATGTAGTAAGTAGTAAATAGATATCTAGGCACTTTTAACTGTTCCCATTCCGCCTTCCCTACCCTACCCTACCCTACCCTAGTCTTTCTTTACGCATAAAAATCGTAGCTATAAATCTTAAAATCATTCTCTTGTATAAAACGAAATAAATATATTCCATCACTTGGAACTTGGAAGTGAGCGAAGAAAACATGTCAGCATAAGTTGTACTTCACAAACAAAAACAAAAACAAAAAAGCATTAAAGATGAATTACAGCATTGCACCAAGAAACATATGATCTTAGAAATTTTGAACCAAAAAGGAATTTCTTTTTTGTACAGTGCCAGCCTTGAATATAATTCACCTACAATGATTATGAATAAATATATTAAAAAGATAATAGTCGAATCTCCTTAATAAAACAATATTATTGAAAAAACCGGACCAGAGAAAGAAACCGAATTGAAAATTCAGAGTAGATTAAGGAATGTAATATTTTCTTTGTTTCTTTCCCCTCCTTTTTGGGAGATTTTTGAGCTTTACAATACGGAAAGGGAGTAGGATGTTAAATGCTAAAATTAATGAGGTTATCATAACTGATTCAGGGATAGTCAAAGAGAGACATGAATGTATACACAAGCATATTTGTTACGGCGCCACGGCGAGTCATGACGGTAAACGACTACCAGGACGCCTAGGCGACCGCGTCTATATGGCAATAAGTCGTTTACAGTGTGCAATTTATATATTATTTATTTTACTTAACATATATATTGGCAATAAAATTTCATATATATTAAAACTCAAAACATAACTGTAACGCCCCCAAAATAGGTCCAATCCACCCAACCCATTCTGGGTCGCCACGAAATACACTCAACAAAAATTTCAAATACAAATCTTCAAATTCTAACTTTTTAAACTGTCGTACAAAATATGACCACAATTAAACTGTGAGTTTCAATACAAATACAGTGCCCATACTCCAAATCAATAATACGTTACAGAAAGGTACAGTCAATAACTGTTTTAGGAATTAAAATCTTTGGTAAATGTTCAAGGAAACCTTCGTACATGGGAGGCCATGCATCCATGTTATAATAGATATCGTAGGACTCGAGAATTATCCTTGGTTAAGAAAAACGAGAAGATTACTATCTTGTTCATTCCAATGGTGGGTCTTCTCTTGCCATATAATTATCTCTGTTGTCTCAAACTGAGAATTATATTCTAACTGTACTCCAAGATTATATAGGTAGTGTTCATGGATATAATCAGCAAATGGATGTGCACAACCATGTCTTATGATAACATGAAGTCGTATGTGGTTAGACATCTTGTATAATAGTGACAAAACACCCTTCCAAAGTTGGGTTCACCTCACCTAAGTCAAGTCACCAAAAACAACCGTTAAATGACGTATAAAATACGACGTACTTATCTAAAATTTTCAATAAAATTATTTTCATACTGTTTGGTGGAAAACTTCAACAGTTCTAGACCCTCGTTCTATTCCCCTGTTATCCCGCTCGACCCAGCTACACTCTTATTACCTGAAAGGAATTGTGAAGCAAAAGGGTGAGCACAAATAGCCCAGTAAAAAATATCATGACTAAAGATAATTAAATTATCAATAGTCTTCATCAGTGATAAATCAGAGATTTATAACATATGGTAGATGATAAAACTTTTCAACCATAGTTGCGGTGGAACGAGCAATCCATTAGAAGAGTCAAATAGACTATAATGTTTATTATCTTCTCCGTGTTAAAAGTCCACCAATAATATTTTATCCCTGTAACATCAATCAACAATTCCTGTCCACAATCATGTAAGTTCATGATCATAATTATCTTGATGAATTCCTCTTCGCACTCAGGACGAATATAATTCTCATCACCTGTCTTTACCTGAAACACCAAAGATCATGGTTATACCAAATCACAGTTCCTGTTCATAATCATGCTAATCAATTCATCTTTGCATTACAAGCCAAAGATATTCAATAATTAATCATTTGCGCTACAAGCCAAAAATATTTATATCTCAAAAATATCTAACAATTTCAGAATTTATATAAACAATAATTATAACCATGTTGATCAATTCACCTTTGCCCTTAAGCTAAAGATATTAAATTGTAAATTCAATGGTCATGAACATACCAGTCAACAATCCATCTTTGCACTACTGGCCAAAGAGAATCTATAGTCATGATCATACCAATAATCTACCCATCTTTACACTCAAGTCAAAGAGAAATTTCATCACCAGGATTATAAAAATATTATATATGATAATAAAAATAATATGATCAAAACATCGATCTCCAAGTTCAAAAATACTCCATAATAATACTTTGTGGAGCAAAATTCAAAAATAAAGTTCAAAACTTAGATCCAATCAAAGATATGAACCTTAACAAGCAATTTGGACAAATAGAAGAAAATTTAATTTTTCCGTGAATAGTGTCGTATACGTGAATAGTAACCCCGACGAAAAAAGTAAGAATTTCAACATAAAATTCATGACAATATTTCTGTATAATGATATTGAGAAGAATAACATCATTTACGAAAGAAAATAACATCCCTTACCATCCCTTATCTCAAAAGAATAGTATCTCTGACTGAAATATCGGATATAATATCGAAGGAAACTTGCGCTGAATACTAATACTCAAAGTATTGAAATACTCACAAAAATACGCTCGATATTATAAAGAGAGAAAACTTCTGATTCTGGTGTGATTTTCAATTCTAACCTAAGCACCCTATTTATAGGAAAAGCTTAGGATGCCAAAAGAGACTAAAATAATAAAATAATATTATTATTTTTAAAATTCTCCAGCCGCCGGCTGCTACCAAAAAAATCATATTTTTCAACCAACAACAAAAGTGGAGCCCACCATTTTATTTAAAAAATATTTATTTTCTGAAACTTCAATAATTCATAATAAATAGCCCCTTTGTCAGAAAAATACAAATTCTATGTCCTTCCATAGGAAATTTAATTCTCTACAACTTTGCAGAAGAAAGTTTTTTCAAATTCCAAACATAAATTATCCGAAATCCAAAAACAGATGATTTCTCACACCAAAATATTGATAAAAACTCACCAGCGCCAATTCCTTCTTTAATATCCACAAAATAAATATTTCCTTATCATATAAATCAATAATTAATTATTCACAAATAATATTATAGAACTACAATATTAACAACCAGGTCGTTCCCAGGACAGAGGGGGTCTTCCGATAAGGACTTCTCCTTACTGGCGCGCAATTAAATAACCCCTCCTAGACAGAACTTACTTAGACATTGTCAATAATGCTATCTAATAATATTATTCAAATAATATGAATTATTGAGTTGATAACGTGAAATACTGTGCAATACCGTGTGCTACTACGCAACACCGTGTATCACTGTATTTTAACCATCGGGTATTTCAACAGTACTAACGGTAACAACCACGCCGTTATTTTGTAAAAAGTTATTTCTGTCACTTTCTATATCCGACAGTTATTCCGTTGTGTGGCCCACAAATAGCTGCGCCGTCGTACGAATATTCCCCGACAACAAGAATATTCTACGACCAAACGAATATTCCCCGACAACAAGAATATTTTATAACCACTTGCTTCTTTTAAAAATGTTTGCACATTTCACCCATAACTTTAAACTTTTATCAATTTAACCATTTACTAAATAGAAAAATTGAATACTTTTATTTCATAAAATTCGGGGTCTTACAATCTCCCCTCCTTATGAAATTTCTTCCTCGAAATTTACGTACCTGGTATTTCGAAAAGTTGAGAATACCTTGCTTTCATTTCAGATTCCATCTTCCTTGTCATCATGATTTCTCCATTGCTCATTCTAGAATACCGCTTCAAAACAAGGTTAATTGACATATAACAAGTAAGAAAAGTTAGCTTAGGTAAGTCACACACTAGCGAAGTATATTACTCATCTCTCCCCTCCTAATTCTAGACTCAGATCTCCGCCAGCGACCATATCCCTAAGCTCTGATACCAAAATGTAACGCCCCCAAAATAGGTCCAATCCACCCAACCCATTCTGGGTCGCCACGAAATACACTCAACAAAAATTTCAAATACAAATCTTCAAGTTCTAACTTTTTAAACTGTCGTACAAAATACAACCACAATTAAACTGTGAGTTTCAATACAAATACAGTGCCCATACTCCAAATCAATAATACGTTACAGAAAGGTACAGTCAATAACTGTTTTAGGAATTAAAATCTTTGGAAAATGTTCAAGGAAACCTTCGTACATGGGAGGCCATGCATCCATGTTATAATAGATATCGTAGGACTCGAGAATTATCCTTGGTTGACCCAATAGACCCCAAAGAAAAACGAGAAGATTACTATCTTGTTCATTCCAATGGTGGGTCTTCTCTTGCCATATAATTATCTCTGTTGTCTCAAACTGAGAATTATATTCTAACCGTACTCCAAGATTATATAGGTAGTGTTCATGGATATAATCAGCAAGTGGATGTGCACAACCATGTCTTATGATAACATGAAGTCGTATGTGGTTAGACATCTTGTATAATAGTGACAAAACACCCTTTCAAAGTTGTGTTCACCTCACCTAAGTCAGGTCACCAAAAACAACCGTTAAATGACGTATAAAATACGACGTACTTATCTAAAATTTTCAATAAAATTATTTTCATACTGTTTGGTGGAAAACTTCAACAGTTCTAGACCCTCGTTCTATTCCCCTGTTATCCCGCTCGACCCAGTTACACTCTTATTACCTGAAAGGAATTGTGAAGCAAAAGGGTGAGCACAAATAGCCCAGTAAAAAATATCATGACTAAAGATAATTAAATTATCAATAGTCTTCATCAGTGATAAATCAGAGATTTATAACATATGGTAGATGATAAAACTTTTCAACCATAGTTGCGGTGGAACGAGCAATCCATTAGAAGAGTCAAATAGACTATAATGTTTATTATCTTCTCCGTGTTAAAAGTCCACCAATAATATTTTATTCCTGTAACATCAATCAACAATTCCTGTCCACAATCATGTAAGTTCATGATCATAATTATCTTGATGAATTCCTCTTCGCACTCAGGACGAATATAATTCTCATCACCTGTCTTTACCTGAAACACCAAAGATCATGGTTATACCAAATCACAGTTCCTGTTCATAATCATGCTAATCAATCCATCTTTGCATTACAAACCAAAGATATTCAATAATTAATCATTCATCTTTGCACTACAGGCCAAAGATATTCACAAATCAACAGCTCATCTTTGCACTACAGGCCAAAGATATTCAACAACAGGTCATCTTTGCACTACATGCCAAAGATATTCACAAATCAACAGCTCATCTTTGCGCTACAGGCCAAAGATATTCATATCTCAAAAATATCTAACCATTTCAGAATTTATATAAACAATAATTATAACTATGTTGATCAATTCACCTTTGCCCTTAAGCTAAAGATATTCAATTGTAAATTCAATGGTCATGAACATACCAGTCAACAATCCATCTTTGCACTACTGGCCAAAGAGAATCTATAGTCATGATCATACCAATAATCTACCCATCTTTACACTCAAGTCAAAGAGAAATTTCATCACCAGGATTATAAAAATGTTATATATGATAATAAAAATAATATGATCAAAACATCGATCTCCAAGTTCAAAAATACTCCATAATAATACTTTGTGGAGCAAAATTCAAAAATAAAGTTCAAAACTTAGATCCAATCAAAGATATAAACCTTAACAAGCAATTTGGACAAATAGAAGAAAATTTAATTTTTCCGTGAATAGTGCCGTATACGTGAATAGTAACCCCGACGGAAAAAGTAAGAATTTCAACATAAAATCCATGACAATATTTCTGTATAATGATATTGAGAAGAATAACATCATTTACGAAAGAAAATAACATCCCTTACCATCCCTTACCTCAAAAGAATAGTACCTCTGACTGGAATATCGGATATAATATCGAAGGAAACTTGCGCTGAATACTAATACTCAAAGTATTGAAATACTCACAAAAATACGCTCGATATTATAAAGAGAGAAAACTTCTGATTCTGGTGTGATTTTCAATTCTAACCTAAGCACCCTATTTATAGGAAAAGCTTAGGATGCCAAAAGAGACTAAAATAATAAAATAATATTATTATTTTTAAAATTCTCCAGCCGCCGGCTGCTACCAAAAAAATCATATTTTTCAACCAACAACAAAAGTGGAGCCCATCATTTTATTTAAAAAATATTTATTTTCTGAAACTTCAATAATTTATAATAAATAGCCCCTTTGTCAGAAAAATACAAATTCTATGTCCTTCCATAGAAAATTTAATTCTCTACAACTTTGCAGAAGAAAATTTTTCCAAATTCCAAACATAAATTATCCGAAATCCAAAAACAGATAATTTCTCACACCAAAATATTGATAAAAACTCACCAGCGCCAATTCCTTCTTTAATATCCACAAAATAAATATTTTCTTATCATATAAATCAATAATTAATTATTCACAAATAATATTATAGAACTACAATATTAACAACCAGGTCGTTCCCAGGACAGAGGGGGCCTTCCGATAAGGACTTCTCCTTACTGGCGCGCAATTAAATAACCCCTCCTAGACAGAACTTACTTAGACATTGTCAATAATGCTATCTAATAATATTATTCAAATAATATGAATTATTGAGTTGATAACGTGAAATACTGTGCAATACCGTGTGCTACTACGCAACACCGTGTATCACTGTATTTTAACCATCGGGTATTTCAACAGTACTAACGGTAACAACCACGCCGTTATTTTGTAAAAAGTTATTTCTGTCACTTTCTATATCCGACAGTTATTCCGTTGTGGGGCCACAAATAGCTGCGCCGTCGTACGAATATTCCCCGACAACAAGAATATTCTACGACCAAACGAATATTCCCCGACAACAAGAATATTTTATAACCACTTGCTTCTTTTAAAAATGTTTGCACATTTCACCCATAACTTTAAACTTTTATCAATTTAACCATTTACTAAATAGAAAAATTGAATACTTTTATTTCATAAAATTCGGGGTCTTACAATAACACTATAGAATAACAATCCAAAAACAAAACACTTGATATTAAAAATTAGTAAAAAAATAAAGAATTCAACAAACACCACATAAAAAATCAAGTTACAACCAACCAGCACATATATGTAGTCTAATAACTAATAAAACCCGCCTACTTTTACCATTAAAATGGTGTTCATGGATCTAATGTATGTATATGTTTATATTTATATAACCACAGTTAATATGTATGTGTTCATTATCTAATATATATAAATTTTCTATGTATCTGTACATATATTGTATGTATGTATAAGCATGTATTAGTATATAAATATACTAGCTGTGTCCCGTGCTTCCGGCACTACATTGACGGTGAGATTTATCCCAAACTTTGAACGACCCAGATGATTTATTGAGTGAGCGAAAAATTCAAAATTATTTGTATTTTGTTATATAGATATAAATTTATGCATATATAAATAATATATATATATATATACCCATTAGAAAGAAAAAGGGTAACAAAAAAAGCCAACAGCCAGACAGAAGAAGACAAAAAGAAAACACCAACCAAAAAATTTCATATACAGATAGATAAAAAGAACGCAACCAAGCAGTAAGCAGTAAGTAGGGGAAAAAAAGAAGAGGAAGACATACCTATCGATCGGAGTCCAAGCAGTGTCGTCGAAAAAAGACCTTCGTGGTCAAAATCTCTCGCTCTCACGGTCTCTCTCGCGGTCGCAGCCTCTCGCCCTCGCAGTCTCTCTCTCGACTTCGATCTTCGCACTTTGCAACCTCTCGGGTTATTTTCGACTTTGATCTTCTTCTCACTTCTCTACGAATCGATCGACTAAGGCTAATTTTGATATTGTAGTCACGACGTCATTTTTTTTAACCGAGTTCGAATTTAGGTATACCTATATAGACAAGTCGCTCGACCAGCCGAAAATTTGTCCAAGTCGTCGTCGCGTCGTCCAAGGCAACGACTGTTTTTGCTAGGCACTCGCCTTTCAACTCTCAACCAAATCGCTTGCTTGCTCTGCTTGCTCGCCTTGCTTGTCTCTTACCGACTGGACGACTTGGTAAAATTTCTTGACACTTTTTTTTGGCACTATGATGACATTCTCTTACTCTATCCTAGGGGAAGGGGGAACTTGGTTGCACTCTATAGTCGGGAAGGTTGGAAACTATCACCGTATCACGACTACAACCTGTAGCTCAACAGTATTACCTATTATACACCTGAATTCCTATAAAAATTTAGAATCACCAGTGTCATCAATGCCATACCACAAGAGAAATCTTCTTCATCATACTATACTGTTTTAAGCTACAACTGGGCTATAGTTGATGTGTTTGAAGTAGATCACTTCTTAGTATTCATATTATACATAGATCATATTGACATGCACACACATATCATCTTTATATGCATAACACCCAAGTCCTGGGACATCTGCCACCACAACTGAAAACAACGGATGCAACTTTACCAATAGCAATTAAAGGAAGAACCTAGAAAACTTTGCCAACACGAGATGGATCCAAAATTGTCAATAAAAAATAAAGAAAATTCTTGTCATTCAGTTTGTTATACAAGAACCTCACTACATAGAAATGCAACATCACGTTGCAAGGGTTCAACTCCCAAGAATAGTCATTTCAAAGATCTATACAAAGATTCTTCTGGGAATCAGGACAAAGAATATCAGTACCTTGCTAGCGTGCTGGAAAACACCAACTCTCCCGCGATGCAGAAGACAATTTTGCGCTAACCATTGGAGAGCATCCATCATCGTGGTCTAAGTGGGCGCTGCGAAACGAATGAAATCATTCAAAGGATGAAACTTTAAATAAGAAAATTAATCCTCACAAAAAAGAACTAGCAAACTTTTCTTTACACCCATAAAGCATGTTTTACACTAAGAAGCAAGAATTCTTCTGCAGGTCAGCAATTACCTGAATTCAAATCCAGGGATTCTTCTAGGGGATTCTCAGTAGTTATTTTAACGACTAAAATTAAAATGCAATATACTAAAGTAACTAATATAATGTTTTATATACCGCAACTATCTATGAAATTAGTATAAGACCTAATTACTAAATAAGTAAATATCTCTTGCATTCATAAATAGTATAAATGTATAATTTTTTTTGTGTTTCTTGAATTCTATTTTTTACATTTTATCATGAATTAATATTTATTAATATTGAAATTTCGATATATGTATGTATATATTATTGTGTTTATAAAAAATCTATTTAATACGTAAATGTGTAGAATACCTAAATTCTCATTTTTTGAGATATGTCGAACTCCGAATCCCCGTATAGTGAACTTGAATTTTCAAACCAAAATATTTGGTTCTTAGCCAAATCTCGACAAATCACCGAATTCAGATCTCGATGATTTTTTCATATTTTTTTAATGACAAAAATTGAAAGTATTATTAATGCTAATTAATATTATATTTTATATGCTAGTACTATCTAAGAAATCAGTAAAAAATAAATTAGCACGTGTTTCCTAAACTCCTAGAGAGTACTAGTATATACTCCCTCCGTTCCATATTAAATGTCCTAATTTCTTTTTTTGGATATTCCAAAATAAATTTTCTATTTCTAGATTAGTAACTATATTTATTCTATTCTTCCTTTTATACTCTCATAATCTATTTAATATACTTATTGGGAATGTGAGAATTACAAAAAAATGTATCTAGATAATTAAATGACATAGGAAAGAGTAATTATTAGGATCATAGAAAAATGAAAAAAATATTTCAATTAATAAGTAATCAAAAATGATAATTTAGGTAAAAGAAAACTTTATTAATCAGCGTGCTGAAACTAATTAGAACGTTTATTTTAAAACAGAGAGTAACTTTTAGGGTTTCTTAATTTTTTTACAATTTTTCATAAATAAGTATTTGTTAGTATTGAAATTTTAATGTATATATGTACATAATAATATGTATATATATATTAAATATGTGCCAAATCCCTGAATTCTCATTTTTTAAGATTTGCCAATTCGCCTAATCCCCGAATTCTCAAACCCAAATCCTTGCTTCTTAGGTTTTACATAATCTAGGCAAATTTGTCGACTACAAGGGCCATGAGTGAGCAAAACTGCTCACATTTATATTTTCAACATTTGCTAATCCCACTATATATAAATTGAAAAACACTTACTCTTGGTCCACGATCAGCTACTTGTGAACGTGCATCAGTCCTATCTGCATCTTGTATCAGCTCTGGACTATCAAGTTTAAAAAATGTTTCGAGAGCTCTTGCAACAAATGGACGTACTATATTCACTTCCATTGCTGATAGATTCAACAGCTGCAGTTACAGGTTAAAAAGATTAAAGGCTAGACATGAAAAGAGTAAAGAAAGTGTTTCTCCTGTCAGATGGTACACAGCCTTCAGTTCACTGGTCATAAGTAATATTGCTACATAACATTTACAGTTATAGTTGTCGCGAAAGTAAAACAAATTAAAATCTATCTTTAACAGAATCCCTGCACTGTAGCACGTTGGCATGCATAGGTAGTTAGGTAAATATCTATCTGATAAGCCCTTGCTATAAGGACTTTTGTGTTTAGTTATAGCCACTCAACAGTTTAAGGTTTAAAAAATTATACAAGTACCAAATTCAACAAGCAGAATAGTAAATAGTTAAATATAAATGCCAAAAGTAGGATTGAAATGAGGTTATTCACGTAGTATCCAAGTGGCAACTTCTTTCCTCCCCCAGATATTAACTAGAAAAATCATCATCTGTAAAAGAGAAAATATCCAACTTTTGAGGAGAACATGTTAAAGCAAGCCTTTTATTTCTATTCTACCTTCTCTTTTCATAGAAAAGACATCCATCTTCAAGATCCCATAACGATTAAGTAGGCTCTAAGGTAAAGATCAAACATACCTTTACTGCATAAGTACGCTCAGATATTATCTCCAACCCAGTGCCAATTTTGTGAAATCTAACATCTTTAATGTCCTCAATAAGGGACCTCACCTACAAGAATTATTTACATCACATTCTATGAAAATACCATAAGGCACAGAAAATTACTAAATCTCAGAATTTGAGACTCACCATATATATTTCAGGAATGTCATCACGAGCACTATAAAACAAAAAAATAAATCAATTTTCTTAGAAGGTTAAGCAAAATTTTAGATAACATGTGAAACCACTCACTGATCAAAAAGAAGCCTCGAGATCTCTACATAATGAAATGGCAGTGGTTGAAAATCCCTTGCAGAGTCACGCTCTGCTTCCAAAACCTGTGTTAACTTTTCTGCTCCACACAGCAGAAACTATTAAGTAACAACCTATTAGTTTATTTTTGAGTAAATCATGTCTTTATAAATTTTTATCCTAGAACATAAGAAATTATTAACCTACACTATGATTTGAAATGCTTTTCAAGCAAAGGAATAAGCTTTATTCTATAACTTGAGGATACTAGGAAACAAGTTGTAAATACTTAAACTTAAAAGTGTATTCATTCTTGATTCTAATATCCATACAATTATGTCAGTTATTACTAAAAATCTTAATTTAAACCTCAACAGAAGAAACTGTATTTAAATTTAGATAGTAAGGCAAACTCACCGACCGACATCCACTCGGGAGGTCGTATGGTGCATTTTCCCCTCTTCTTCAAAGCCACTGCTAACCACATGGGTACTTGAGTTGCTATTTGGGGACGAAAAGGGCCGAAATCCCCCTGTCCATTAAGTAATATATGGGCATTTATCCAGTGATTTATCAAAATAAATTTGTAAATACATAAGTTTGTGTATGAGAAAGATGAGAAAAATACAGAGATCAAATTGAGAGGATCCATCCTCATGTTGGGGACAATCTCAACCATTTCATCTTCAGCAAGAAACTCCAACTGAAAATTTGAAAATCAAGGATCATGGTTCAAATTACCACAAATTCTTCTTTCCTTGTTGCTAAGCACAATAATTGAAACCTAAGTCTTTACTAATCGAAGAATAAACACGATTTCACTTGAAATATATACGTACATACCTCAGCAGCAGAAAATTCAGAGCCATGAGCTTCAGATTGACTGGCCATGTCCGTAAACTTGAACGAATCTGCTCTTCTAAGTTCCACTGGGTATGGCCATGAAATAGATAAAAGAGATACGGATGGTGAGCCCTACACCGTGATGGCGGGAAAATTGGTATTCACACCACTTTTTTGGAAGGAAAACATTTTTGTTTTTGCTCCGATCAAACTGAAAATAAGCAAAGCCCAAATAAAAAAGAGGCCCGGCTCAATTCCTCCGATCCAACAATTTCACAGTTATTTTGACGTTTGAAAGAAAAGACATTTTTAAAGGAATCTGATTATTTCCGCATGTTAAAATAATATTTATACACTGAGGGGCTGTTTGTTTAAGGTTGAATACATTTGAATGACTGAATGGTTTAATCGATCAGCCATTAAGTGCATTTATTTTGAGAAAAAATCGTCTAAATGGCTGAATCGGTCATATTTTTTTGGCTGAATGAGCAGCTGAATAAAGTAAAAAAAAAAATTATTAACTATTATATTAACTACTATTAAATAAATTTACAACTTTGAATTTTTTTAGATGTGTAAAATAATAAAATTATGTCATTTAGATGTTTCAGACATATTAATTATCAAACAATTTTTTTCATTCAGATTCATTTAATTTTTATCAAACACCTCCTTGAGTCTCTTTAACATGGAGGTGGGACCCATTCACTATTTATGTGTAAGGGATCACGTGGAAATATCAATTCTCCTTTTAAATTCAATTCATTTAATTTAAGCAAATACGATTATGAAAAATTATAATTTATTAAAAAATATTACAAATTAAAGTATTAAAAATTTGAAAATATTAATAATCTCATCAAATATGAATTTAAAATATCTCACGTTTACTTGAAGACTCAAAATTATTCTTAAGTTTGAAAAGGAGAAAGTATTGTTCCGTTAAAAACTTGAAATATAAAAAGAGGATTAACAGTTCTTGAATAATTTTTTCATTTTTTATTTTTATCAAGTCTTGTATTTATTATTATAGTAGTTATTAAAAGCATTAAGGGTGCAATAGATTTTTTTTTTCTTCTAAGACTACTAAATTCACACATACTCTATTTTAAATTGAAATTATAAATTTCTTTCAAATATTTAAATGAAGTTATAAAACATGTTAGAGTCACATATTTTATCGCAATACATAACAATACATATTTTATCGCAATACATATTATAAATTCACATATTTTATCGCAATACATAACAATACATAAAATATGTGAATAGAGTCTTGTTATGTATTGCGATAAATTTACTTCTTTTCACATATTTTATTTATCTGAATTATAAGTTGCAATATGGGAGCAACATATTTTTACTTGGATTTTTCCTACTTTTTTTTAATTATATTTCTAACACAACCTTACAAAAAAAAATTATAAATGTTATCGGCTTGTGTTGTATATTAGGCAGTTAATTTGTTATTTTATACTTTTTGGCACGATTTTGTTAGTTGTGTCATTTTTTACTGCCTTACTTTGTACTTTTCCAATATTTAATTTTCATGTCAAATTAATTACTATAATATTTTGTCATAAAAAAATAAAATTACTATTTTATTATGTTTAAATATATTCTTAACAAATTTTAGTTCTAATAATATAAGGTGGTGTTTTCATTAGATTTGAATGTCTCTTAATAGATGTGTCTTTGATTCGGCTAAACTTGTTTGGTAAAAAAAAAATTACCACTTAATCGGTAAAATATAAAATCAAATCTACACTATTCAGATGTCAATCTGAATGAAAGTTATCTTTTTTTGGACCAAAATAACCTTTTCAATATTACAAAATCAAGATTAAAATAGTAAAATATTATTATTCAGACATTTTGAAAAAATTAATTATTAAACAATATTTTTTTATTCAAATACAATTTTAAACAGATGCTCTACATTATTCGAATGTCTAAACTATTCATATCTTAACATTCAGTTTTTTCAAATACAGCCCAATGTCAAAAAGGCAATAGGACTTTTAGCAAGGCCACATATTTATCAGTATTCATTCTCAACAATCCTCGACAGGCATAAACTCAGAAAACTCGATTACAAATTGCACCATGTTTACTACCTTCCCTTATATTTTGATTTTTTAAAATCAATTCGCAAAATTCAAAAATTCAAAATTGACATAAAATTATTTAGTTTTAATACAACAAATATAAAAATTGTAAACTAACTATAAAACACTACTAATTATCATATTTATTGTTTTCAAAACTTCGAACGAAATTATAACAATTTTGAGTATTAAGATTTTGTAAATTGACTCTAAAAAGTCAAAATGCATCTCTAATTTTGGAACAGAGGGAGTAGTAGCTGGGCTAAATATTTACACTTCAATCTTCTGGATTGCTAACTTTATTTACCAAATCATTGGAAAATAAAATATACTAATACAACCCACAACAATGAGTTAGCTTTAAGCAAGTCATAACAAAATATATTACAAAGACAATTCTCTGATGTTCCTTCCACAAAATTATGCTCTGAATGCAACTGCTTCAGTCTACCACAAAGCACCCCCAGCTACCTATAATAAGACTATAAGATCTAGTAAAAAAGTGAAACTTTCTAGACAGAAATGAAATTCATTAAAATGAATAAGAGAACTAAGAGACAATTGTAACTAAGTACATAATAGAGGAATGAATATATATTTCAACCTTAATAAGTATTGTATCTATAAATAAATCATTCATAAGAATGACAGCATGTACTGCCTAAATTAATAGCATCATATATCCCTACTTATCAGGGAGAAAAAAAGTACCATATCCCACAAAGGAAAAAAAAAGTTGGGAAATTTTAGAAGTTAGATTATATGATGCATATCTTAAGGTTTAACAAATGTTAATGAGCGATAAGTCCTCAGAGGCAAAAATAGCGAAGACTAGAGAGTAAATTTCATTAGGAAGATCAGGCTTAATTTCATCTTGGAATTACCTCACAACTTTCGCCTAATGGATGTAATTTTGTAAAACTGAACGATCATCAAGTTCCGAACTAATCCTTGAAAGGAATATTTTACGAGCTCAGGTAATTCGGCAATGTAATCAGATAAACTGCTAAATGGACTCAAAAGGATAAATGACTACGCTTGAAGTTCAATATTAGATCCCAAAACTTCAGGATTCAATTCTTCTCAAACAAATACAAGCAAGTTGTACTTGATACTATAAAGTAAAGGCATGTATGCTATCCTCAAAGAATCAGTTTTATAATCATCACACCCCAAGAGAAATGACAGAGAAGAAAAAACAGTTTCATTCATCGAATTCTTGTAGTTATGATATGAACATAGAATAATTCCAACCAACTCCCACAGGTCACTGGTTTTAACAGCACCCTTCTGACACCAGCATAAAATTTGACAACCCAGTGTCCCAGTCACAAATCAAGCCATATCGCACTTAGGTTCAAAAGTGCTATTTTGTGTGGCTAAATCAGGGTTCATTTACTTGAAACTTCCTTTCTTACATTCATCTAGGTGCATAGCCTAAAAGGCTAAAAGATGTATGCTTTTTAAATAGACACATAAAAGAAGAAAAAGAATTCTAATATGATCAACTAACAAAGCTTAAGGCAATGTCTAGAACTTGGAAAATATGATGGAAAGGAAGGAAAGGATAAGGAAAAATAAAAGAAAATGGAAAGTTCAAAGACACATAATAAAGACGACTAACTTTCCATATGAAGATTTTCATAAATAAATCACACACACAAAGTGAACATGCAAGTACACTCAATATAAAAATTGGAACATTTGTATGCAATCATGACAACTGACAAGGAGTATCAAAGATATGCAAAGTGGAATGATCATATTACCAGTATATAATCCATACCACGCAGGATAAACTGTGTAATTTATTAGTGAAAGCATGTCCTCAAGTGTGAAAAACACACGGAAACAAAATTATTAGAAACTATGAACTATTCAAACTGAAAGCACCTTGACTACAAACCAAATAGATCGCAGATAAATTCATCCTGAGAAAATCAACCAATCTCCCTCAATAATATTGAGAGCAAAAAAGTATCAGATGATGAGTAAAACACACAAGTCTAATACAGAAGAATGCTAAACAACTACGTAGCAAATAGATAAATTAAAAGGGAATAGAGAATGAGAGATCACCTTTAAGTCAATTATGTGATAAAGAGATATTGGAACTGCAGATAGATGTTAGCGTGTTGAGTTTAGAAACAGAGGATTTAAAAGTTAAGAGAGATAATCAAATACGAGAGCAGACAAAGTGGGCAGCGAGAATGACATGACGTCTGCCTTCACATACTACTATAGGGCTCAACGCACATAGGCTTCATTGTATCTTTTCGTCAGCAGGAGGTGGTTATCTCCTATATTAACAAAATTTGGTGCTTTATTTTTCACGACATTGACGATGTTTTCAGGAAATGTAAAAAAACTAATAAAATGATGAATAACTCGATATCTCATGAAAAATCCCTACTAATGCAAATAATTACTGCACTTTTCTCTTAGCTGGTTAATTGAAAACCTCAAATTCTGCAAACAAATTTTAAACTTAAACCAACACCCAGAACTCCCATTAAGAGAAAAACGGAACCTCCCGCCATGAAATTTAACTAAATTTTCATCAAGATAAGAAACAAGAGTTTCAAAACTTTAAAACATGTGCTTGTAAGTTGTAACGGATAGGAAAATGATTGATTATCTATAAACAATGTTCTAAAAGGCGCTAGGCGGGAGGCGGGCGGCCAGGGGGGCCTAGGCGGGATTTTTTATTTTAAGCTAATTTTAATATTTTATCTTATATTTATCTAAACAAAACAATAATATAAAGCAAAACAATCTATAATAAAGATAATAAAGACATTTACTTAAAGTTCAAACACATATCCATATTGTCAATGTCAAAGTTCAAACACAAACATGCAATTGTTCAAAGTTCAAACATATCTTTAACGTATTAGTTTTATTCATAAACAAGATGTTATTAAATAATAAAATTTAAAATTTCAAGAACTCATTTCAATATTAAAACTTAAGAAACTAAATATAAATTTAAGAATTATATTGAATTAAACTAAATATTACAAATGTATCATTATTTATATAATTTGAAGTTGATACAAATTCAAAAAATTACAACTATAATAAAATTATTCATTTTAACTTGATCTTGTTCACTTTTTGTTGTGATTTGATATGCTACAAACTGCATTATGAATATGGTAAATCATTAAAAAAATAAATATATCAAGATCTGGTTTGGGTAGTTATTAAAATAAAATAAATCTCTCCGCCTAGGCCCCGCCTAATTTTCTGAAGGAATTTTTTTGCCATCCTTAGGCTTAAGCGAGGCGCCAGGGGAGCCTAGTGCCTAGGCAATGCGTCAAGAGGGAGCCTAGCGCCTAGGCGGAACGCCATGGGGAGGCCTAGCGCCTAGGTGGCGGCGCCTAGACGGACCTAGGCGGGGATTTTTAGAATACTGTCTATAAGTTCTACCTCAGCTGTGTTTTTTCTGTTCTGAGACAAGCAAAGCGCACAATACTAACAGGAGCGGATCCTCTTCTAGTAGCTTAAACTATATTGGAAAATGAAACAATTAATTGGTTTTCAATGTGCTTATATTCAAAAGCTAATTGAGCATAGTTCGATGTTAGACGTCTTCTTTTTTTCGCCCTGATAAATTAGACGTCTTTAAACTCATGAAAATATCGAGGAAAGGGGTATTAACCTTACTCCAAGACAAACAATATGTAGACAAAATGAAAAGGAAAAAAAATAGACCAAATGATGATCCAAAAAGAAAAAGCAAAATACACAAAGAAACACAAATATTGTGCGCCCTAATAAAATCCTAGGCACTAGAAAGTGCAAAGTCACTGGGAACAAAAAGTTAAAAAAGGTCACTGAGCATCTAATCTTTTCCAACAAAAACAGCATTAAAAACCAACATATGAAAACTTGTCACAAAATCAGTAGAAAACATAGTAATAAAAGGCATACCATTAAATTTGATAACCAGCTCATTAGAAGGAAAGTCAAGTAGTAGAAGAAAATACCTTTCATTTTCTTCACTCCCCTTCATTCTCTTCCAGCATGTTGTCTGTCCTAGCCACATCTTGTCCAATATAGCCACTTGGTGAAACAAGACTCTCTTCGTACACAGCCACGTCACGTGCACATTTCCCCTCTCGCAATTTAACCTTATGTTTCACAAACCTCCACTCTCCCGGATCATACAAGACCAAATTCTTATAATCAACTCGCATTAAAATTTTATCTTTCAAATAACACAATGGGTACAAGTAGTCAATACCACTGGAGTCATAACCTCTTGGAATTGTTAAAGTCTTAATCCAAGACTCCCCTACCCCATACTCCAACATCTCCCACATCTCCAAACATGGAGGATCATTTTTTCGAGAAAAAATACAAAGACATCCTCCTAAAACCCCTAAACATTTTATACTCCTCTGGTTCACCTTTTCTGGCAAAGGCAATATTTTGAAATTCTCCTCAACAAAATCAAACCCAATAATTTTATGAGTGGGAGGAAATTTCCCACCAAAACCCAGCCAATGTACCACACCATTAACATAAACAGGTTTTACCCATGGGAAGACCCGAAAAGGAAAATAGGCCTGAATAGTTTTCCAAGAATTACCTTTTGCCGAATAAACTTTCGCCATTGATTCCCCAACTCCAGTATTATCTGTGGCGATCTTAATGACCTTGTAGTCATCGGCCAAGTCAACATAACCGAACCCTGAGAGCGTGAGCTTGGCATCGGGCGGGAAGGATCCCGGGTCAGGTAAGGTCTTGTATTCTTTAGTGCTTGGATTGAGGAGAGAGAATGTGCTAGGGTGGTGGTGGTGGAGGAGGCAGACTAAACCGTCGCATGAACCGACCAATTCAATGCTTCCACGGCGAATTAGAGGAATTTGAAGCTTAATTGGTGGTGGAAACTGCGGAGATTCGTCGTCGATGATGTTTAGGGTGTAGAGAGAGGAGGTGGTGAGCAGCAGTTGACGGTGGTGGGTGGAGGATCTATGGCGGTGGGTGGAGGATCTATGGCGGTGGGATTTGGTGAAATGGGGGCTACTGATTAGGGTTTTCCAGGGTTTGCAGACGCATTTGAGTGTGCATAGGGTTTTGATCGGCAATCGGAGCAGTATATCGGTATAGATTTCTCCGGGTAAAGTCTCCATTTACGTCGACGCTGAACAGAGTAATGCTCCTACAGTCCAACCTCTTAGTTGAAACATTTATAGCTGCAATGTGTTGCAAAACACGGCACAATAAGAACATGACTGTTAAGGTTAAAATCAGCAAACAGCTAGGGTTTAATCGTATCGATTAAAAATTTGATTCCTTGAAATATAAATGAGTTAAATATAAATAAATTTTAAAATTTGATAAATTACTCGAATCTTTTTAAATTATAATTTTCTATTGATACTCGGATCATATTCGTTCAAAAAGTTCAAACTGTTCAGGCTCAATTCGGAATCGTACTCGACTCGGTAGCTAAATGAGCCTCAATCAAACCTTATTTTATACTCGATAAATTTGTGAACCAAATCTGAAACAATTCAATACTCGGCTCGACTCGATTCATTTACACCCTTAATGACTATAAATAGATAAATACTCCATCAATTCAAAATTTGAATTTTAAAATTAGGGATCCATTTTAACTTTTTAAGAGTGATTCGTTAAATTTTAAATTTTAAAATTAATATATTTTTAAAACAACAAATATAATAATAAGTAATAGTATTTTGTAGTTAGTTTATAATTGTTCTATTTATTGTATTAAAACTCAATAACTTCGTATCAATTTTAAAATTTTACATTTAAAAAAATCAAAATCTATATAAGTAATACTTTTTAATAGGGGTGTAAACCACTTGAATTTTTCGAATTTGAGTTAACACTCTCTTGCTCTGATTTGATTCGACTCTGTAATACTCGAGAATTTCCATGAATAAGGATTTATATTGATATTAATAAAAGTCGAATATTTATGTGAATATAAATAAATATTGTGATGACGTGGAATATAGAAATTATATTCGATTAAAATTGAAGTATATGTGACGAGTGAATTAATGAAAATGAATATTTATTTGAAAATAAATGATTACGTGTTATGAGATAAGTTAACTCAATTATTTCAAATTGAATATATATAATAATTGAGGAAAATATGGAGTTTATGATAAGCTCGAAGAACGCCTTGAGTGGCGCGATAATGAGAATTATGATTTAATTAATTTTAAGGATGAAGGAATTAATAAATGATTAATTATATTATGTTGATTAATTATTATTAGAAGTGATAACCTATTAAAGAATGGAATTAATAAGTGAAGGATTTATTTAATATCATTGTCAATTAATTGATATTATGAGAAATAATTATCAATGAGTAATTAATCGATAACGTGTGGATTATTTGTTATTGTGAATAATATAGTATTAATGAGTAAATGATTTATAAACATAATAAGATTATATTTACTCGATTAATTGCTATGTGCAAATATTAAACATATAGAGTAGTTACCTCTATAATATATAAAGTGCAATGTGACGCATCAATGTGACTATATTATATATATATAAACTATATAGTAAGATTTATTAAGTTCTGAAAGTTATATGATTAATGCGTGACACTTATGTGTGACTATACAATATACGAGAACTATACATTAAGATTAAATAAGTTATATGAATACATCATGAGGTTATGTGACAATGTGAGTGGGTGAACATTTAATTAGTACCTCATGAATACATTGTAAACAATTGATAATTTATGAATACTTCAATAATTTAATATAATTGAAATAACAGAGTTGGGATAGTAGAACGTGATAAAACCCAATTGAATTATATTCGGTATGATGAAATGTACATGGATTATATATATAACCCAATTTGCTATTATGTATTATGTTACCCATATGTACCCTCTAATTAAATTATAACCTATGTATCTATTATATGTATATGTACATAGCCTTAGTACTAATACTTTCATTTTCAAATGATGTGTTATATTGCCTTGTACCACAATGAGAGTCCCTTTCCTTCTCACGTGCATAGCTATAAGGCCTAAGCCTATTTCTTCTCAAACTCAGCAAACTTAGATGGTAATCATTAATGGGGGAGTGGCTCCAATAGTGATTATCACCAACTCCACCAACTACCTAATGCCCATCAAATAATTCTTCAATCCATTGGTTTGAATTAGTGAAAGTTAGCATTGTTTGGATATGGAAAACTCTATAAATATAGCTATCCCCTTCTTTTTTTCAATTTGTTGAGATAGTGCTTAGAGGCTTGAGAGCATATTGAGAGTGAGATTACATTAGTAGTATAGCAGCATTGTGAGTTTGGAATTTACAGCAAGCTCAATTCGTGTAACAGAGGTATAATTTCCATTTTTAGTTCTTCAATTCTTGAACTTCCAATTTCTTGAATTAAGCATGAGTTTCATGATAATGTGGTTGGGAAATACTTGCTTAGTTGCTATATAGACTTATAAGTAAGTTAGTAAGGCAATGTAGTTGCTTAGAATTCATGAAGAACGTTTGTGTTTGGGTTTGTTAACTGCTGAAACAGAAGCACTTCTGCTGCTGGTCGAGACCCAGGCGCAGCTGCGCCAGTATTGTACTCGCTGCGCCAGGCCCCTGTATTTGTTTTCCTGCTTCTGATGAAATCTGTTATGTGCTAGCATGTTGGAACTAATTAGACAAGCATGAGAAATATGTTAACAGGTGTATATATGTTCTTTATATAACATGCATTTCCATAGCTATGATAGTATACACTATTGAAGGAAAACTCATAATTTTAAAATGAACTTATAGTTTTATAAATGAACCTTGATATATACGTAACATGTGTGTATTCTGACTTTGTAAGCATGATTATATGGTTTAGAAATGCATGAAGAACATGTTGACTGGTGTATATATATTTTATGATGTAGCATGAACATGTTGGACCTCATTAGTGAACATTACTAACAAAATATAAGTTTCGAAAGTGGACTTTGACATGTTATATTGAGGTTCATATTCTGATATTTTTAACATGTTTGATAGTGCTTTTAACATCACTAGTATAGCATACATGTGTACTCACTTGTTAGATTCGATGCAAGATAATCACGTATGAGTTTAAGCATATTTTCAAACAAATAACGATACTAGTTATACATGAGCATGCCTAAAACAAGTTATGTGACCACCTTATGTGTTTAAATGACAAGCATGATAGCTTATGTGATTTCATGACGTTGAATGGCCTTAAGTTATTGAGGGATGTTAATCTAGAACTATAACATGGAAGCTTGGACTTTGATTGACTTGGTAAGCATGAATAACACGTTAACATGAGTATATGCCATGTGTAGATGCATGCTAACATGTTGAACAGAAACTGTAAGGCAGCAGCCCAACCCTGGTCTAGGTCAGGGGACAGCGCAGCTGCGCCGTCCCTAGGCTTAACCAGGGCGCAGCTGCTCCAGGTCATTTTCAGTTCTGATGCAGTTTGCTTATTCTGATTTTAGCAGTTCACTTATTATGATGTTCTAATCTGTTAAGGAGGTTATAATTGATACTGATATATGTTTATATGAGATGATGAAATAACATGATAACATTTAACTTATAAAAGGGATTCTAAAGTTAGTGAAGATGATGTTGATTAAGTGTTATGATACTATACGTGATATAACTATGTACTTGATTTCATAATGTCTTATATACTGATTTTGTGTTAAGTATATGTACAAGTACGTAATGACATACGTATAAGAGTTATATGACTAAAGAAGAACCCTATGTGTATATTTGAATTACATATCGAGCTTGTGTACTGAATGTGCTTAGCTAATGAATATCCTATACATGTAAATATATTAATTATAATAGGATTTGAAAGTGTTGATTAAGCTTTACAGTGGGTAAACTACGCATAAGGCAAGTTCCCTAACTTACACTCTTTTATTGTGCAACTATCTTAAACCCTTGCATTTACTTTATTCAACGGATATTGTAAGCAAGTTCTTGAACCCTACTCCTTATTGAGTATTGCTTAGACTTGTACTATTATTGTCGTACGAGTAAACCATTGAAATGACAATTCATGTCTTATGACTCATTACTTCATAGTTAAGATAAAGTTGATTATATTCTTCGAACTTTAATTAATATCGAGTATTGAACTTATAATTGTTCTTATACACATTAAAAGAGCGGTCTATGCCATTTGATTCGGCTAGACCTATATCATGATTAGAAAACTATCTAAACCAATTGATTGGTGCGGAATCTTATACTTGACTGAGATGAACAACCCTCATTGAGGGGAAACTATAAATTGTCGGAGACCCGACGCGCGCACTTGAGTACAATTAAATGTTATGCATAATGTATAGTACTTTAGGCTGATCACCTGATGTACTTATTTTATTGGGGTATCAGCGTAATACTGTTAATTCTAGTAGAAGTTCATAGTCCTTAGTGACTGCTCAGTATTCATTGTTTTGAAATCTTGAATTGATTAAGCGTTGAATCTTATTGATATCTTCTCGTCCTTAGTGACTATTGTTGAAAACTATTGATACTTCTTGTTACCCTTAAACTATCATCTATTGTTGTACCCTTGAGAATTGAAAAACTATATTATTCCCTTGTTGCTATATTACTTGCTGAGCAAACTTGTTGCTCATTCTTGCTTTTCCCTAAAAACATTTCAGTTAAGGCAGAACAGGGTGGATCCTCGGGCACCGACAAAGGGCAAGGGCAAGGTTACGGAGTAGCTTTATATTATGTAGAACTCTTATGATAATGTAATAAGATTTCATTATGTATTAGTTATGATTACGTATCCTTAAGTTATGTTTAAGATGTAATCGATGTTTAGTTGCGAAACCTTGGGACATGAATGATTATATTAAATAAATGTAATATATTCGTAGTAAGTGTTATTTCGCTGTGCGATATAGTATTATTGTATTAGATTGTAGAACGTGACAAACCGAATTCGAGACTCTGTGGCGGTCCGAATTTGGGGGCGTCACAGACTTAACTTGAGCTCGATAAGAAATTTCTAATTTTATGTCATATTCGACTCGAAACATTACTCGGATCTATTCGACTCGTAAATATTCGACTCGTTTACAAAACGAGTTACGCGTGAGCCTTCAAAACGAGTTTCGAATGTGAACTTGAAATTGAACCAGCATATATTCAACTTCACTTTTATTTATGTAAAAAAGTACAAAGAATGTAATAAAAAATGACAATCAATTCATTGATTTATTTAAGTACAAGTTTACACAATTGCACACTACCCTTTATAAATTATAAAGATTAATACAAATATTACATATTTAGCTTACTAGTACGGATCAGACCAATATTCGAATATGATCCATCGAGCGAGTATGGTTCATGAAAAAAATGAAATACTCGAACCCTAATATGAGTGAATATTGGTATGCTCGAATTCGACTCGTATATCATTAAACATAAAACGAGTATGGATCGGATTCAACTCGGATCAACTTTAAATTCGAGTTTTAGGATCGTATTTTTGAGCCGATCTCGAGTAAAGTACCGAGTTACACAGCTTGAGTTACACCCTTATATACTTTTGAAAGGAATTTTAAATGGGTCAAAAAAAATTATAATAAATTTTAGGATTATGAATTTTCTAAATACGTTTATATTTTGCTTTGGCTTACTTAATTTGTAGATTTATTTTTATTATTGTACATGTATGTGTATCGTATTAATATTATTTATATGGAGCTAATTCGTGGTTACAAGACCTTATATGACCATTTTATTTTACACAATTCATTATAAGATTTGACTGCTGTGATTTGAAAATACAACTCTCCTATTGCAACAATCTGTTTCGGTAGACAATATTTTTTTAAAAATCGAGACCGTAGAATCCATAAATAGATGATATAAATATGATAGTCTCAAATAGATTCATAACCTTATGAATCAACTCCCATATATATATATATATATATATATATATATATATATATATATATATATATATATATATTGGTAATGATATATATCATATATTTGATATGGATCCTTATAAAGCATACACCATTTATACTATTGAAAATAAAAAAGAATGATCAGGATTAAAAGCTGAAAATCGACGTCCGCTACTATTAGTAGCGGACGGTAAAAAAAACACATACCATCCACTACTTAAAACGCATACCATCTGTTACTAATAGTAGCGGACGCTAATTAGAATAAGGGTTTGACTTGATCAATAAATATTTATGGTTTAGCTAATTAGAATAAGAATTTGGCTTGACCAATAAATGTGTAGGGTTTAACTAATTAGAATAAAGGTTTGACTTGAAAAATAAATGTTAGCGTTTATTAACTAGGATTTAGTGTTTATTAACTAGGGTTTAAGATTTATTAACCAAGATTTAGGATTTATTAATCAGGATTTAAGATTTATTAACTAAAGGCTAATAAGGTTAATAAACCCTAAATTCGATTAATAAACTCTAAGCCCTAAACCCTAAATATTTAATGGTCAAGTTAAACCTTTATTCTGATTAATTAAACTCTAAACATTTATTGGTAAAAACAGACCCTTAATATTACCTTATTCTGATAAAACCCTAAACATTTATAATAAACTTTAGGATTATAAATTTTCTAAATATGTTTATATTTTGCTTTGGTTTACTAAACTTGTAGATTAATTTTTATTATTGTACATGCATGTATATCGTATTAATATTATCTATATAGAGCTAATTTGTGGTTATAAAACCATATATGACCATCTTATTTTACACAATTCATTATAAGATTTGATGGCCGCGATTTGAAAATACAACTCTTACCTTTATATAACTATCAAATTTTATACAATTCATTATAAGATTTGGCGGCTGCGATTTGAAAATACAACTCTCCTATTGTAACCATCTGTTTCAGTTGACAATATTTTTTAAAAAATCGAGACCGTAGAATCTGTAAATAGATGGTATAAATATGTTAGTCTCAAATAGATCCATAACCTTATGAATCTATAGCATGTATTTGCTATGAATCTTTATAAGACATACACCATTTATACTATTGAAAACAAAAAAGAATGACCAGAAGTAGAAACTGAAAATCGACAGTAAAAAAAATACATACCATCAGCTACTAAAATGCATATCATCTGTTACTAATAGTGGCGGACGCTAATGAGACACTAATCAGAATAAGGGTTTGACTTGACTAATAAATTAATATTTATGGTTTAACTAATCAGAATACGAGTTTGACTTGTCCAATAAATGTGTAGGGTTTAGCTAATCAGAAATTAAATGTTAGTTAATAAACACTAACATTTATTTAAATTAAATGTTAGTTAATAAACACTAACATTTATTTTTGACTGTCAAAAATAAATGTTAGTGTTTATTAACTAGGGTTTAGTATTTATTAACTAGGATTTAAGGTTTATTAACCAGGATTTAAGATTTATTAATCAGGATTTAAGATTTATTAACTAAAGGTTAAAAAGGTTAGTAAACCCTAAACCCGATTAATAAACTCTAAACCCTAGTTAATAAACCCTAAATATTTATTGGTCAAGTTAAACCCTTATTCTGATTAGTTAAACCCTAAACATTTATTCGATAAAACCAGACCCTTATTACCTTATTCTGATTAAAACCCTAAACATTTATAATAAACTTTAGGATTATGAATTTTCTAAATACATTTATATTTTTCTTTGGCTTACTAAACTTGTAGATTCATTTTTATTATTGTACATGGATGTATATCGTATTAATATTATCTATATGGAGCAAATTCGTGGTTTTAAAACCTTATATGACCATCTTATTTTACACAATTCATTATAAGATTTGATGGCCGCAATTTGAAAATACAACTCTTACCTTATATAACTATCAAATTTTATACAATTCATTATAAGATTTGGCAGCTGCGATTTGAAAATACAACTCTCCTATTGCAATCATCTATTTCAGTTGACAATATTTTTTTAGAAATCGAGACCGTAGAATTTATAAATAGATGGTATAAATATGTTAGTCTCAAATAGATCCATAACCTTATGAATCTATAACATGCATTTGCTATGAATCCTTATAAGGCATACACCATTTATATTATTGAAAATAAAAAAGAATGATCAGGAGTAGAAACTGAAAATCTACGTCCGCTACTATTAGTAGCGAACAGTAAAAAAACACATACCATCCGCTACTAAAACGCAGATCATCTGTTACTAATAGTGGCGGACGCTAATCATAATATGGGTTTGACTTGACCAATAAATATTTATGGTTTAACTAATCAGAATAAGAATTTGACTTGACCAATAAATGTGTAGGGTTTAGCTAATCAGAATAAGGGTTTAGCTTCAAAAATAAATGTTAGTGTTTATTAACTAAGATTTAGTGTTTATTAACTAGGGTTTAAGGTTTATTAACCAGGATTTAGGATTTATTAATCAGGATTTAAAATTTATTAGCTAAAGGTTAATAAACCCTAAACCCAGTTAATAAACTCTAAAACGTAGTTAATAAACCCTAAATAATTATTGGTCAAGTTAAACCCTCATTCTGATTAGTTAAACCCTAAACATTTATTGGTAAAACCAGACCCTTATTACCTTATTATGATTAAAACCCTAAACATTTATTGGTAAAACCAGACCCTTATTACCTTATTATGATTAAAGCCCTAAACATTTATAATAAACTTTAGGATTATGAATTTTCTAAATACGTTTATATTTTGCTTTAGCTTACTAAACTTGTAGATTAATTTTTATTATTGTATATGTATATCGTATTAATATTATCTATATGGAGCTAATTCGTGGTTATAAAACCTTATATGACCATCTTTTTTTACACAATTCATTATAAGATTTGATGGCCGCAATTTAAAAATACAACTCTTACCTTATATAACTATCAAATTTTATACAATTCATTTTAAGATTTGGCAGTTGCGTTTTGAAAATACAACTCTCCTATTGCAATCATCTATTTCAGTTGACAATATTTTTTTTAAAATCGAGACCGTAGGATCTATAAATAGATGGTATAAATATGTTAGTCTCAAATAGATCCATAACCTTATGAATCTATAGCATGTATTTGTTATAGATCCTTATAAGGCATACACCATTTATACTATTGAAAACAAAAAAGAATGATCAAGAGTAGAAACTGAAAATCTACGTCCGCTACTATTAGTAGCGGACAATAAAAAAACACATATCATCCGTTACTAAAACGCAAATCATATGTTACTAATAGTGGCGGACGCTAATGAGACGCTAATAAGGGTTTGACTTGACCAATAAATATTTATGGTTTAACTAATCAGAATAAGAGTTTGACTTGACCAATAAATGTGTAGGGTTTAGCTAATCAGAATAAGAGTTTAGCTTCAAAAATAAATGTTATTGTTTATTAACTAGGGTTTAAGGTTTATTAACCATGATTTAGGATTTATTAATCAGGATTTAGGGCTTATTAACTAGAGGTTAATAGCGTTAATAAACCTCTAAATCCAGTTAATAAACTCTAAACTCTATAGTTAATAAACCCTAAATCTTTGTTGGTCAAGTCAAACCCTTATTCTTATTAGTTAAACTCTACACATTTACAAACCCTTATTACTAGTTAAACCTTAAAATTTATTGGTAAAGTCAAACCCTTATTCTGGTTAGCATCTGCTACTATTCGTTAAATGTTTTTTTACCGTCTGTTAAACGAACATTGATTTTCAATTTATAATCATAACGGTTCCTTTTTCTTTATAATGGTATAGATGATGTATACTCTATAAAAATCCATAGTAAATACATATATCATTCTCCATGTATAAAACACGGGCATCATGGCAAATGTTTCATTTTTTGAATCAAAACTAAGAAAATGTAGAGTAGTGTAAAGTGTAAACAATACAATCCAGAATCAGGGTGACAGTATTGGCTATGGCCCTCCTCTCCCATAGTTGTTCCATCCAAATATGAAATGTAATGTGTTCTTAATGATAATGCCCCAAACAAAACAAAAAACAGCACAACCAGATAAAGAAAGCCAAACAGCCTCACAGGGTAGACATGATTGTGTTTCAAAAGGAAGTTCCATTCTCTTTACTCCCAACAGTAAAACGCAGAAAGCTAAATGCATTTTAAAGCCTACAACTCAAAAGGCTTCAACTACATTCCAACAAGAAGCAGCAAACTACTGTACTTGGGTATCTCAAAGAATCAGCAAACTACGACTAGGAAAATGTAATGGAAAATAAATGAACTGAAAACATACCAAAAAAATAGAAAGAAAGAAAGACCAAAACAGAAAGGACTTTTCAATTGAAGATATTGAACAACAATTAAATCTTACAATATAGACTACTAAATGTAAGCTTAGTCAATGGAACAACTGAACATTATGTATGATCTGCAAATTATAGGTGGTCATATTACCAGCACAAAGCCCATATCAACTGATACCTTTACAACCTGTATCCTCAAGTGTGTACAGCTTACCCAAACTACTTATTAAAACAAAGATCGATTCAAACTATAAGAAACTAAGAATTAAAGAATTGTTCACTTTCCCTGCTAAGAATGAAAGAATTGTTCACTTCCCCACAGAGACTCAACCAACCTCCTACATATATTTTCTATCCCACCACCGCCCATCAACTACGGAAAGCAGCTTGTGCTGTTAACCACCTGGATTCTAGGTTATTGCAACCACCAAAAACAACAACAACAACAAACCTACAGGCTACAACCCTTGATGACTCTTTAAACTTGAACCCAAAACATGTTCATTGATATATCATTCACAACTTGTCATCAAGAACTGGCACGAACCTCCGCAGCCCGCTGCTTCATCATTTCAGTAACAGCAGCTCGTCGACGATTATCAGACTGCTGTTGAAGCCTCCTCAAATGTTCACGCAAATCTCTGCAGCGCGGTACGTGACAATCAGATATTTTGCAAGCTCGAGCATGAAGTTGAAGTAGATACCACATCTTTCTACATAGAGGACAGCCGCCGGAGGAACGCGTTTTGCATTGTATCCCATGGCGGAAAAGCCTCTTCACCTTGCGACAGTTTGGATACTGGCAATGTGGAGAACGGCATTGAGATGCATGCACCAGCAGATCGAGCATTTTTCTCAGCTGAAGAACTCGTTGTTGCCTAGCTTCTTTATTCTGTGCATCACGATCCGCAATTGATGGATGATTAGTCAACTTGTGAGGATGATCAATCCCCCCATCCTTTTGATAACAAGCATTGCACACATCATAATCGGGGCAAATCTCACAGCGCCAACCCTGGCCAGATTCTACATCAAGATGACATACATGGCATGTTGTTACAAATGCAGGAGCAGTGGGATTGTGAAGATGGTAAAGGACCATCATTGAGGAATGTTTAGCACGACGTAGGGTATCATACTGATAATGGTTTCCTTGACAAAGGCCCAGAAATGCCTGTCGGGTATCAAAGAACTCACTTTCAAGAATCTCGTCTTTATCTCTTGTATCTGCAGGTACACCACTGACTTCAACCGGATAAAGTGTATGCATGCCCCTTTGATTATTGGCAGGATGTCTCTCTCTCTCCTCAAGTTTTTGTTCAGCTTCATAACATTTATCACATAACTTAAAATTTTTGCACTGATTGCAAACCCAACAGTTTCCAGATGCCATTAGAATACAGCAATGGCTGCATGAATACTGCAAGTGAACCATGATGAAATCTTCCTTCATTGGTCTAATTGTATCGCCAAGTTTATGCATTAGTAGCAGATCCTTCGATGCGTTTCCAGAAAGATCAGCTTGACCAGATGCTCTTAAAGCTCTTTTTGTAATAGATTTTTTTGTTGTCCCCTTCTTTTGCTGCTTTCCTCCATCCTCTTCTTGTTGTATCTGATAGATAATATCCTCAGCAGCACCTGGCCAATAGTCTCCATCAAAATATGGTAGTCGAGCAGCAGTCACCTTAGCTTTACATTCACCAGCAGAAGGAACAAAGAAATGGTCATATAAGTTAGTTAACTCGACTACAATTTTTTCCTTTGCAGCTTTTTTCAACATTGATAAATACCATTCCCGGAGCTTATCAGACTTTGGTGTCTTCTGAATTTCTGGATGGCAATATAAAATATAATCTTCACCCTTTAGTGGAGGACAAGCCCATATGTAGCAACTCGTGAAACCACGTTTCTTGCAATATTCAAGGTAACCAATTAGAATTTCATGGTAAACAAATGTACGGAGAGCCTCTCCAGTTACTGCTTTAATCTCTGGCCTAAAATACTTTACGGAATCCAGGTATGAGAGATAAACACGGCGATGATTTGGCTGTTGACACTCTGCTCCGAATTCCTGAACATACATGGCGAATAGGCACACTTCTACACCTTCAATTTTCTGAAACAACAATACTACCTTCGATTTATATGCAAATTCAGTCGGGTAGTTCTCTTCCTGAAAAATCTCAAGAAATCGCTGCTTCACTTCCAACTTTTTGTCCACCGATGACACAACTCTAATAACAAGAAATTCCGCTCCCAGAACCTCATCATAAGTTTTCCCTTGGACCCTTGCCCTGTCTAGCCTCTCCTGCTTCAATTGTTTAAATAATCGCTGCTCTAAGTGATCACTGAGAATTGTTCTAGGTAAATCTTTTGCTCCGAGAACTGCACTCTGTGGTAAGGGCATACGCTCTCCTCTTTCAACTTCAGCAATATAGCAGTTTGGACAAGTGTACTCAGCTTGACCACCTTCATTCCTGCGGCCATTAAATAATGCACATATTTGATGTTGCCAAGCTTCACACTTATCACATTGAACCCACCCTTCTTCTGTCTCCTGATCATTCTTCTTCTTCTCCAGTCTTGTCTTCGGAAAAGGAGTTCCATCAACAACAATACTGTCTCCACGAGCTTCATTATAGCACAGAATGCAGAAGTATTGGCGTGAATCACCGGTTCCTATGGTGTAATACATTGCATTTCGTTTAATACGAGCACCACAAGGTGTGCAATATATTGGTGGCGGTTCAAAATTAAGCTTCTCAACTGCACATAACTGACAAGAGTTCTCACTCATTAAGTGCTCCATGGCTTGATTCTTTTCTGCCTTTGCTTTAGTCTGGCCAACCCACTGCTTGAGACCTGTGATATGCTCCCGAACTTGCTCCGGTGTAAACAGTTCAGTCAATGATACTCCCTTTATTTCTGGCTTCCCAGACTTGGTTGCACCCACATTTTCAGCAGTCAGTGTCACACTCTCCTGTTTAGCCTGATCAGTTTCTTTCTTAAAAGTAACGCCATCATGCTTAGAAAAGCCAGCAGGATCACTTGATATAGCAGAATCACCATCAGGCATTCTGATGAAGGTACCATCCATGTTGTCTTTCTTCATCTCAACACTACTGGGACTCCCTTGTGCAGAACTTAAAGGAATTTCCATCTTCACACCCGTAAACTCAGATTTCATTTGCCTACAAGTGTCACCAGGATGTTCCTCACGCTGTGGATCCTGCAGAACATGAGGGTCACTGATAGCAGAAAATCGTAGTCCGGAACTTTCAAGCTCAGGAGCAATAGATTGCAAGGGCTGCTCAATCTTCATGCGCTTTAGGGGAGGCTGTAAATCTTCTATACCATCAACAACTGACTGACTCATCAATCTACCTGAAACATCTCCGGTATCATAGGTTTTGCAGGATACATTGATTGAAGAAGGAACATTAGGCATAGAACCTTGACGAGCACGTGCATTCTGTTGCACGTTTATAAAATCATTAACTGGAATGCAAACAGGGCAATTTAGATTTTTGCAATACTTGTGATGGTCAATTAACTTCCTGGTATAATAGCAACGAGGAAATGGACAAGGAGTAAGATTGAGATTGCATGTTTCTATATGCCTCAACAGCCTTTGAACAATTATGCAATTCTTTTCTGGACATTTCCCTTCCGGAGCATTACATGCACGAGCATGCCTCAAGAACAATAACCACCTCTGTTGGTTCCTGAACTGCCGTTGTTCACCATTCAACAAAACCTGGTGATGCTGACTTTGCTGCTTTTGTTGGAGAAGTGGATGAGGCTGCTGCTCAAGTTGATGCTGTTGACGAGGCTGCTGCCCAAGTTGGTGTTGTTGATGAGGCTTCTGCTCAAATTGATGCTGTTGATGAGGCTGCTGCTCAAGATGAGGCTGTTGATGAGGCTGCACAATATTCTCAGGGAGTGAACGTGGAGATTGAAAGTTGATCTTTTCTGACTGATCAATTGAAGGCTTTATATTTGCAGCCTGCTGGGTAGTGAGCAAATTTGACTGGTTGGTCTGATTGTTTGTCATTAATCCAACAGAATGTAACGGAGCATAAAAGTTTCCAAACCCAGAAGAATCAGCAGTACTACTCCCATATGCATCACGCTGCAACATTTGTGGCACCGGCAGTTGGCCTTCAGAGGTTCCTGAACCATTCACAGACTGTGAATAGTTCCCCATCACCCCTAAACCACCACTTAAGGCCCCATTCCTGATTCCACCACCTATATGACTGCCAAGGCTGTGCAATATACGTCTGTTTTGACCACCAATATGCTGCTTTTGCTGCAGAGTTTGCGATATCATCGTAGATTCAACAGTCGAAAATCCAACACCATTATTAGACTCCAAACTCATGTAAGCCTCACTACTATTAGTGCTACTGGTATTACCAAATCCAGGAGTGGGCATCATTTGGCTCAAGATTCTCTCTCCACCACCAATTGATGAAACCATGCCATTCCCACCTGAACTTGTGGAAAAAATGGAAGGTGACTGCTGATAACCATTAGACAATGCCCCGACAGATGGATTAAAGGATCCACTATCCATGCCACCAGAATTTGGTATAAACCCTCCTGTGTTAGAAACATAGTATGGCAATACTATTAACTGCATGAATTATCAAATGATGCAATGATCAAGTTAAAGTTTTCTATTTTATTAATCGGCATGATCAAGTTTAAGTTAATCATACCAGGAGTTGGAATCATAGTACTGACAGAAGACGAAGAATTAACATGTTGCTGGAATGGTTGACTCTGATTACTGGTGCGCAGCTGTTTGAGAAAAATCCGTAAACGATTCTCCAAGGTCTCCAAATTCATATACTCCTCCATTGTGGTAGCAGCATTGAACAGAGACTCGTCTACCCTTCTTACTATTTCCAGCACCCTCTTTGTGGATAGCTCACTAGATTGTTGTGGCGGCCGCCGTTGCATAAGATAATCAAAGATCTTTTTCTGTACAAATGTTCGTACTTTCAAAAATTCCGACTCCAAATTGAGAGTATTGCGATGATCACCTGAATTTTGTAGCTGGCCAGAAAAAATAGGGTTTCCATTCTGTTGGGTCATTCCCGGCACGCCGGAAGTACCCGCTAGATTAGGTATCTGGCCTGAGATCTTTCCGGACATGTGAGCTTGCAAATTCATTTTGACCCTCTCGAATACGACCTGATTGATGATCAATTTTCAAAATCTCACCGTCAATTCGTGGCCACCATCATGAATTCACGCCCAGTGCTCCGTAAGATAACCTTTCCGGCAAAAGCCCCAATTTTCAGAGAGAGAACGAGGGAGAAATTCAGGAAACAAATGAGTAGTGAAAAGCCCTAAGAGAGAGAAAGATCGATAGCGGAAGAACGAAGGAGATCGTCAAACTCCAAACAAATATGAACCCTCAAAGTCAAAGAGAGTAGGCTCAAAGACAGAAATATCCCTAAAGTATCTCTGGTTTTCAATTCATATCTTGTTGAAGTGAAAATATGGCAAAATTAGAAGTTCGGATCCTTTCTTTTATTGGAAACACTCTAAATGACTTAAATATATTAAAATTGTAATATCCGTAAAAAAATACAAATGAAAATTATTTTAAATAAATAATAAATATCAAATATTAATTGTAGCAACCGTTAATGAACACTAAAATACAGTAAAACTTCATACTAATTCATAAAATATACAAATTTAAGAGATTCTTCAGAATCAATAACGCGCGCGCGACTACTAAATAACGGTATCGTCATGATTTCATACATTTAATGCTATCATTAAAGAAGTCGAGTACGAAGTATGTTGTACTTTTAACTTTAATATTTATAGAACTTATTTCAATTTTAGTTCAGGTGTTTTTCAATTACTTTTTTTTTTATGAATTAATTTGTCAAATTTTTTGAGCTATATGTACTTGAATTTTTAGTGGCCTAGAATGGAATTAACCTTTTTTATTAAAGCAAGGCTTCAATGGTCTGGAAATGTGCCCTAAATCATTGCAATAAATTTATGCTTAAGATCCGAGAAAGTTTATTATTGATTTTGATAGTAATTCTTTTTTATTCCAATTTTCAAAAGGACTATATATGATTGATCTATTATATGCTAAACCTTAAATTTTTTTAAACATCAATAAATGACTAAATGACTTTTCTGATTTAAGGCAACCCTTATAATAATATATACTTATATCTGAAATTTTGTGGTTGTGGATACCAATTTTAAAAAGAGTCTGATACGTATTACTTTCTCCGTTCCTTAATATAAATTAAATATAACATCAACTGTCTATATTGCCATTATATTGAAAAAAAATGTTATTTATTAGACATATAATAGTGAGAGAGCCAAAATTATATTTAATACTTGGAGTAATATTAGAAATTAAGCAATTAAAGCTTACTTGAAATTCTCAAACGACTTATATTAAGAAACAAAAACATTTCTCTAAAACGACTTATATTAAAGAACGGAGGGAGTACCATAAATTTATTCGTAATTACAATTGTGAAACTTATCAATACATAGAATTGGTAAACTTACCAATACATGAGATTGGTAGGAATTATAGAAGAACCTCACTTATTATACATCCCTCTAAAAAAATTACCACTACTGATATTTATTCACGTAATCAATCAATAAAGTCGACGTAAACATTCGCAAAATATATCGTTATCGTTCTAAAAATTACACATGGGGATTATGGTTGCCAATATTGTTAAAAGATGTATCAATTTGCACCATGATCTCAACTATTTTATTAGACACCATCAATATATACCCACCAATTTCGTACTTCCTTGGTAAGCTCAATACATGTAATCCCCCATAATATCATATGATTCATCAACCTTTGATGTACCTTTAAATGGATCTTAGCCAGGTCCTCAGTGTTGGGTGCTGCATCTTTTGGTCATGTAAATAACACAATATTCTTTAAGATTTCTCATAACAACATAGAATAGATTAGAAAGACCATTCTTTGATGCCCTTCCACAAAAATGCATCATACCTTCACCAACCTCTTACACTGCAGCTGCTGCAAATGCAAAAGCGGCTCGCAATCCACCAAAAAGCAACCGAAGCTGCAGCTGCTAATGCAAAAGCAGATCGCAACCCACCAAAAAGTAACCGAAGCTGCAACCTATACAACAATAAAAACAAATAATACATGGAGAGCGAGTGAGAGCACAATCAAAATACTATCATAAATCAGAATTTCACCAAATCTTAGTTTGTAGCTATGAGAGGAAAGAGTACATTTATAACTGTAATAGTATCTGTACATAGGTCACGAATTAGAATTTAAGAATGGGCTGCCTAAATTAATAGTCCAATAGATAGACTACAACTAATCAACAAATAAAACTACCATGTCCAACAAGATGGATAAGAAGTCGTTAAGTTTGAAAATATTTAGATTATATGATGCACAATTTTCTGTTACAGTTCAACAGAAAATATTCATGACCGAAATGTCCTCACAGGCAAAAATAGCAATCACTAAGAAAAAATTGTCATTGGGAAGATCCTTTACCTGTATGACACTCAGAATTGTATCATTCTACTGGAAGTTGGATTATAATTTACATGTTAGATTTGAACTGGTTCGAAACCTTGTCTTTCAAGGTAGAAAATTTAAACAATCGGCATTTTCCGAACTAAATCCAAGTAAGGAAACACACCGAGGCAATCTGGCAAGAAAATAATCCAACAAATAGCTAAAGCAAGCGTTAGTATGTATGCGTAAGAAGGTGAGCTATTCTAACAAATATGGAATATTGTAAACCAGATGCAATGCTAAATAGCCTCAAACAGTAGATGATTGTGCTTCAAACTTAAGTTCAATCTCTCTCAGTCTCCAATAGTATTCACAAAAATCCCCTCCTAGCAGCTCCTCGCCGTTTATAAGCGCTACCATGGTCGCGGCCAATTAGGGAATACTATCATCTGGTGGCCTTGGACCCTCCCTTTCAATCCAAATCAGCTACGGCTAAATAAAACCAAAAGCAAAGCTTGAAAGCTCAATTCCTAGGAACCTTTTCTCTTGGTCAAAAGTAAATACAATTTTTTGAAAGGAGATATGACGGAAGAAACGGACAACCTCATTCATTAGATTCCCATTGTAATGACCCCAAAATTCACACAATAATATTCTCCTTCTCGATCGTTAACAATACAACTTTAATATCTCATTACATCATTATTCGATATTAAAAATCACTAAAAATGCGGAATATTTAAAACTTTTATAAACTTTCTTTCTATATTGCCCTGAATCACAACCTTTACATTACATCTCTTCGATTCAAATCTATATCATGAATCGTTACAACAAAATGACTATACAAAATCTTACATAATAAAACAATATCCATCTACATTGGATAACTCTACTTATAATTCAGCGACATATTACATTCAAAACATTAATTACAATTTGAAATTTAACATAACTAATATTCTTAAACATTGATCTCTATAAATCACTTAACACGTATCTTTACCTTGCATCATTGACCTGCAAAAATGGTTATTTGCAAGAGTGAGCTCGACAGCTCAGCAAGTTCTAACAGTTTTCATGCATCACGTATCACATAATAAACATGCTCAACATAAATCTCATAATAATTAAAGTAACATGGCATACATGCTTTAATTCACATAACAAATATAAAAATTGAGTTCCTTACTCAATCAACATTATTTAACCAAACAGTGTAATCATAAATTGACTTTGACATTTCATGATTACAACATGTATAGCATATCATGCTCGCTTACAACATATATAACATATCATGCAATTTAAAATAGTTCATCAAATTCACGTAGACAAGTAGGAACCGAAAGACTTGCCTGGCTCGTGGATTACCAATTACCGAAAAACTGCTTAATATAATCTGCTTCATGATCCCTTCTAGGTTGAATTAGGAGAAAAGATGATGAAGATGATGATCTTCTCTCTTGCTTTCGCAAGCTTCTCATCTTCTTCTCTCTTCTTCTTCTCTGTATTCTCTCTTCTTCTCTTTGTTCATAGTTTAAACTTAGGTTTAGCAAACTAACGTAACTTAGTGTATATACAATATACATATAACACATAATTATAGAATATGTAACTCCCAATCTAATTACATATACTAATTACCAATTTAATATATAAGTTACAAAAATTAGAATTTTAAAAGCCCTAAGGCTTGTTTGGCAAAACCACATTATTTTAAAAACAGGTTTTAATAGTTAAGACCTTGTTTGGATAAAACAGGTTTAAAACAAAAGTAAGGACCTTGTTTGGGAAAACGGTTTTAAAAACTCTTTTAATAAATCCTTTAACACATTCTTAATGTTATCCTTTAATTAATTAAATCTTAACATTAATTTAATTAATTAAAAGTCTAACATCAATTAATCTCATAAAATTGTCACATAATTATAATTACTCGCTAATTATAATTTCGTGTAACAATCATCACATAACTCATCTAATTTAATTATCTCAATTAAAATCAGAACTATAACATAAAATCATTATATATTAATTAAATTAAATACTAAATATTTATTTAATTAACATATAACACTTAATTAAATTACTCCATAATAATCACATAATTATTTATTTAACTCAATAAATAATTCAATAAATATATTTATTTAATTCAATAAATATATAAATTCTCTTCACACCAAATCACATATTTCATAATATATAACACATATACACATACTCGTACTTAAACATCTTAAAATAAGAATTTTATTTATTAAATTCTCATTTATTAATTCTTAAAAATCCGGGATGTCACATCCTTCCCTCCTTATAAGGATTCCGTCCTCGGAATCAACGAAACCTCCCTTACTCGATTTTCGCAAAATCTCTTTCACAATTATCGTTGAATAACTTCAACACGTTAACATAGCAAAAAGTTTTACATATATATATACTTCATTCATTTCTTCAAACTATTAGGTGTTATTACATAATCTTCAATTTAAACTCAATCATATATCAAATATTATATATTCTTTAATTCGTTCATTCCTTTCTAAGGATCACTACTATATACTCTACTCGTAGAATTAATATACTACATAATTCACTATCTTATAAGTATTCAGGTTATCACACCCATAATTTCAAATATAGAATAACAAACTTCTAACTCCCACAGGTTTCCAGCAGTAACCTTCTAACACCAGCATAAAATCTTACATCCTACTTGCATTTTGAATCATTTCAGCAGCTAGGCTAAAAAAAAACTGCTACTGTTTTGTGTTGCTGACTGAGGGTTCATTTCCTTGAAGCTTAATTTTCCTTTTCATTTCTTGTGTTTTCCTTTCTCTTGCTCTTCTTAAATCCAAATAAAGCCCAACTAAACACAAAGAAAGAAAAAACTAACTTTTTCCATTAAAAAGTATAACATAAATATATCTCACTAATCACAACACAAAGAGAACATATAAGTGCACACAATATGAACAATGGAACATAACAATGTAGTGTGACCAGGACTATAGATTCGCATAGTGGAATTGTCATCTTCACCAGCATCATAATCTATACCAAAGAGATTAGAATTTCATTAGTTACCCTAATAAGGACCGGGAAAAAGGACTGGAAAAATTCTTTCCTGCAACGATTAAGCAAACACTCAAAATCCTCCCAATGTTTGAGCTTTGAAATCATGAATTTAAATTTTAAAAAACTTCACATTGATTTTAAATTTTAAGATTTCGCAAATTGACTTTTAAAAAATCATCAAAATTACTGGGGGAGTATAATAATAATAATAATATCCCATGCACATACCATTTCCCTTCTCAGTTGAGTCTCCTAGTCATCTCCTCAATCCTTCTTTGCGTAGAAATGTTCATTTCAAGAAAATAATGCAGTACCCCAAACAGTGCTATACTGCGAGTAAACTGCACTAAAAGACAAGCATATTCCGGGTCGCCCATTTTGTAGTGGTTGAAGTCATATATGATTGGCGTAATAAACACAAGATTACTATTTTGAGGCCAAATATAAAAAATAGGCCTCCAGTAACCTTGTTGTATATACCTCCACCGACTACTATTTTGATACAAAAATGTGGTAGTTGAGGAAGCGTTTAGGAAAAATGCATCAAACTTGGGACGGAAAACTTGGCTGCAAAAAATGCATCATATAGGAAATATTAAGGAAAGATGAAGCCAAACAAGTATCAAGAGAAGCAAAATTATTATGATCATTAGCAGGAAAGGGAGGAACAGAGTCAGAATTGGTTAATGAAAAAGAAAACACGTGCTCATGGAAGACTGACTACATGTCTGCTGACAAAAACTTCTTTAGTCTCAATATTATCAACTTTACCTTTTTTGAAAATATATAAAAAAAACAAATTTATTAGAAGGAAAGGAGAGTACAAAAAGGGAGGAAAAGTACTTGTCTTTAAAACTCCCAAAACCTAACTTGAATCAAACTTTCCATGAAATAAGGCGTCACCCAAGCCTCCACAAAAATCCCAAAAAAGAAAATTGCATAAATTTTATGTTTTAGCACAAACCAAAAAAATGTATTAAAATTATGGCACTCTAAATTTTGTCTGCAGATACATGCATAAATGGGCAACAAGAGTTTATATGCCCTTACTCTACTACAAATTATGAGTATTAAAATGACCAAAAAAATATATTAAAATCATGGCACTCTAAATTTTGTGTGCGGATGACATGCATAAATGGCAAGTGTTTGTATGCCCTTACTCTACAACAAATTATGAGTATTAAAATGATTGAGAACTGCTTACTAAATAAAAGCCTTACTTTTCTAGAAACTTGGAATTCCAAATATGAAAAGATAGGGGAAAATCTTTAGGAGATAGAATACCAACACAAATAATAAGATAAAGAAAGACTTGCATGACAAAAAATTTCAAAGAATCATAATGATCACAATCTCCTATTAAGAGTAAAAGAAGAAATAGAAAACTAACTTAGAAGACTTATTGAGAGAGAAAATAGAGAATTCAAAGAAATAGACAACCTTGCCCATACTTGTTATCGCTCAATTGATGACTAGTCGGTGACTAGTCGTCCGGTCGCCACTGGAGGTGCAAGTCAAGGCCTTGGTAGCCATCGCTAAGTCGCACGACTTGAGCAACTAATCGTCCAGAATCGTCGACTTGCAAGCTTTACTATCTAATCGAACAATTTAGTAACAACACCCAAATTTAATTTACACAAACCTCAATTGACCCATAACCCACACCCAATTAAAGATTCAAATAAACAAGAAGGTTGGACATTAATTCATGACCCATGACCCATCGAATTAAAAGAAATAAAGGGAGAGAGAGTAGCCCTAATTCTTAGTCGCGACTTAGGGCATGTTTGGCGCTGACTTATATTAAATCCAAAATAATAAGTTACAAAAAGTGAATTATAAGTCATTTTTACGTGTGACTTGTAAGAAAAAGTGTTTGACACCAGTTTAACTTATAAGTTAAAAAAAGTTGTGAAAGTGTTTAGTTGATACTACCTCCGTCCCACAATAAGTGCTTTTTTAGGCTTAACATTTTTTCCCAAAATAAGTGATGTGTTAGAACTTCAATACAATTTTTACAATATTTTTTCATATGTGCCCTTTTGCATCCAATGGTATTTATTGCGTATTTATTGGGAAGTTGAAAGGTTGAAGAAAGAGAAAGAGATACCAAAGGCAATAAAAAAAGTCAGCTCAAACAAAACAAAGAAGTATATTAAGGGTATTTTTGTCATTTTAGCTTGTGTATTGGTATGTGTGATTGAAGCTAAAAAAGTACTTATTATGGGACGGAGGTAGTAATAACTTATAAGTTAAAATAAATTTTAAAAATTATTAAAAATGACATTAATAAAAATATACGCTGATTCAATATTACCATTCCAGCATTAGTAAAACATTAACAAGGTCAATAACTTCAATAACCATGATTTTTTCTTTTTTTTTGACATAATATCTATGAGTTATTAATCAATATTATTATAACTGTTCTTTTAGACATTTTAATATAGTATTATTCTCTTTTCGTTATTTTTATTATTCTTTTTACATTTTGAGACTTGTAAAACTCAACACAATTAAAAGAAAGAAAAACTTAAATAAATATTAATAAAATAATTATTCTAATGAATGTAAATTTATTTATTATTTTTTAAAATTTTAATATCAATTAGAAAATTAAAAGAATAAATAGATGGGGAGAAGAGAAAAAGGAGGGAGAGAGATTTAGGAGAGAGGAGATATAATGAGAGAAATTAGATGTGATTTGCAAAAAAAAGAAGATAAAGGGTAGAATAGTTATTACATTTGGTCATACTTACTTATTTAAAATGACTTATAAGTCATTTTTTGAGAAGTAAGAAATTGTTAATTCTCAAAAACAACTTATAAGTCAGTTTATAAGTGTAAAAAATGTCTTATAAGTTGGTTGTCAAACCAACTTATAAGTCATGGCCGAACAATCCCTTAGGAAGAAAAGGAGAGAGACATTGTCGTGACTCGCGACTTCTACTGCCGCAACTTCCTCGACCACTTTTCCTTGTGCTGCAACTGCCGGCAACTTCTTCTTCTCTTCATAGTAACTAGTGAGTTCCTCTTTTAACACTCGTGCTTCTTCTTCTCTTCTTTGGTGACGGTAGGTTGAGTGGACGTGTCTTTTCTTTTCCCTTTCCCTTTTTTTCTAAGCATTTTTTTAATACAAATTTCCTATGTAGTGTCTACATATATAAACTACACTTGTCATCTCTTTAGGTCCCCAACCGCTTGGCAATTGGTCAAACCAACAACCAAAGAATCTAGTAAAGAAAAAATGAGAAAAAAATGTCTTAAATCAAGTCTCAAGTATGAACCAAATATACATATTATTTTTGTATTAGTTTGTAGAATAATTTTTCAGTATTAAATATAATTGTAATTCACATATAATGTATAAAATACACATTATAAATAATTTATCGCTTTATGGACGACTAGTCGCTTAACGGTTGACCACTGACTCGACTCGACTCAACTTAGACAACTGTGAGTCTATGACCTTGACAATGAAAGAATGAGCAATCAAAGTATTGAGTATTGAAGAGAGAACAATCTTGAAAATGTAGTCACTAGAGAACATCACCAAATCAACTATCCTCCCAAAATGAATATGTGATCCCCATCTCCAACCATAAGGATATCAAAAGAAAGACAAAACTCAAACCCTTAGATAGAAATTTCCAAGGGCTAGCGTAAGTGACAAGATTATAAGTAGGATTCACATCTCATCCATTACTGTGAATACCATAGTTTCTCTTAATCACTTGTGCTAAAGAGAATTCAGTTCCAACGAAGACCGCAACATTTACCCGTAAGGGAAAGTTTTTTCGACACAAACTCTATAGATCTAATCCTCTTTCCTTCTTAGGGCTACAAACTTGATCAGCCACCAAAAGTTTCTTATTTTCCTCCTCTGACTCTTACCAAAGGAAGTGATTCATAATAATCTCAGGAGACATAGCCTCTACAACAAAAAGCTTATAAAGACACATATAGATAAGAATGCTAGAGAAGCATGTTTCAAAGTGATTTAGTCCCCTAAAGAAAAAAGCCACACACTTCCATCCATCTAAGCACTTAGTTACCCTTGGTTGTGATTTAGAAGAAGGGTGACCACCTAATTTGTCACGCAAAGGCAAGTCAATGGTAACTCTTGAATAACAGAACCTACCAAAGAGGCGTAGACACCAAGTGTGTGAATATCTAAATTAATACATGTAAGACCACACTTAAACATATTAAAATCCTGAATGCCCTCAGAAAGGAAGATAGTACCATCTGCAGGAAAACTTTAATATCCTCTCTAACCACAGCATAACTAGCCACCAACCCAATCTCCTTATTATGTCATAGCATCACAATTAGAAAAAAGTGAAAAGGAGACAAAGAGTTGGCCCTTCTTAAACCCCTTTATGCCTTGCACCAGATTTAGTTTTCTCGTACACCAACGAAAAAGTAAGCAGACTTAAGATAACCAAAAACCCACCTCCTCCATTCAATTCCAAAGCCTTTCACCATAGGCCTTCTCAAATCAAGCTGAAGGACCAAAGCCTTCAGTTCGTGCATCATCTAAAATTCATCTCCCCTTAAGTAATCTGAGAATCTGAAATAGAATCACACAACACAAACATCTTACTCTTAGTCTCTTAGAATAACAGAAAGAATCTTAGTCAAAATATTATAAGCACTAGGAGTCAAACTACTAGGTCTAAACTGAGTCTAGAAGTCAAACTACTACATCTAAAATCCTTGACGCTAGTAGACAAATCTTTCTTAGTAACTAAAGTGATGAAAGTAAAGCTAAGAATTTTGTACAACATGGTCGTGAATTTTTTTTAATAGACACCCTATAACATTGTCCAAACACTGCTAGTAAAATGCCATAGTAAAACCATCAAGACCAGGAGTTTTATTCCCTTCAATATCAATATTTGACACCCTAAACTTCTGCACCTCGAAGGTCTCTCCAACCAGCTACATCTCCCACACAAAATAACGTTTACCTGCTTGAATTATAACCAATAAAAGCTTGCTTTAACAACGCTAGGTTAGAACTTGTCACTAGAATGTTGAGAAGCATAACACGAACCGCCAAGTGCTTTTAATTGCTGATAGTTTGGTGGGTTTTATAAAAGAATTTCAAAAGGAGTTCACTAATGTAGGACGGGTAAAGGAATCCTATTGACCAAATAGGTGGCAGGAAGTAAGCACTTCCCCAAAAATAATGGGAAGATTTGCTTGAGATCTCAATGTCTAGCTCTTTCAAGTAATTGTCAAGTGTTTTCTTTCAAAAATATAGTAAATTGTATGCAAATTGATTGAGCATCAACTTTAGCACATCATACTTTATAGTTTCAAGTTTCAACAAGAGATAACCTGAGAGCAGTGGCGAAGCCACATAAGAGGGTCTGGGAAAAAAAATTATTTTATAATATATGATAAATTTAGAAGAAATTTAAGTGTAATAAATAAATTGACCCCACTGAAACTTTATAAATTTTTTTAATATATGGGGTCAGATCGAATTTTTTATAACTTTCTCAATTCCATATTATTTATACTCCTTGATGTATGTATCTTCCTCTAATATTTTTAAAATAAATAATAATCTAATTTATATTATTTTTATAACATAAGAAATTTAAATTTTTATTAACAAATTTGTGATTAGAAAGGCTTATTAGGGATCAATAAAGGGTGTGTGTGTGTATATATATATATATATATATATATATATATATATATATAATGTTATTACTTGTTATATTAACAATATTGTAACCGAATACATATTTTACATATGCAATCAGCCAAAAAGCACAAAATTATTTTAAAAAATTAACTCGGCGGCGCTGCCCTTGAACCCCCCGCCAAATTATTTATAGCATCACAATATTTTGACCCCACTAAATATATATCCTGGCTTGGCCGCAGCCTGAGAGAATACGGCTGGAGAATGAAATCTTAAACTCCACAAAAATATTTATGGTGTGAGTAAGAACTTTACCCCAAGACTAAAATATGAAATAAATTAGACCAAGGTGATGACACTCCAAAATATAAAGAAACCAAAACATGTGCAGTAAATACACAAAACACACAAATATCGTGCCCTGTATTCGAAACCTAGCCAATAGAAACTGCCGAGTCATTTGGATAAAACGTTCATTGATTCTCTATACTTTTCAACCCAAAAATAATGACAGCCTTTTTAACAAACATATAAATACTTGGTAAATAACATGTATATTACTCCCTTCATTCCTAAAAGATTGTCGTTTTAGAAGAAAAAATTTGTTACAAAATGTTTGTCGTTTACAACTTCCTATAAGAATAAATTATTTACTTTCCTATATTACCCTATCTTCTCTCATTGACCCAATAAATTATCTCCCTTGTATTAATAGTTTTCAATTTCCCATAAAGGGATAGTGATGGAATTTCAAACAAATTTTACTAGTATTAAATGACTTTCTTAATCTATGTGCCAAAACTTTAAATGACAATCTTTTAGGAACGGAGGGAGTAAATTTTATAGATTACACAACATCATGTGCTGGAACTTGAAGTGGAAAAACAAAATATACCTCTTGTTTTCTTTACTCTCCTTCATTCTCTTCCATTCTGATGTCTGTTTCTTCTCCAATGCAACCACCAGGTGAAACAAGACTCTCCCTCGTAGACAATCACCTCAATCTAAAAATTCTTCTCAAGCAATGGAATCTCAAGATCTCAAACTTCCTCAATCAGTCTCGTCAATCCTCAATATAATTGTATCTCTTAGGGGATCATTCGAGACCAAATCAGTCTCGTAGCACACCGGTAACATTTATATATAAGTTTTGAGAACACCTCGAAATTGTAATAGTCTTAGTCCAAGATTCCCTCACTCCATACTCTAACATTACCCACATCTCAAACAATCAAGATCACATTTTTGCGAAAACAAACAAAGACACCCTCCTAAAACACCCAAACATTCTACATTCCTCTATTTCACACTCTTGGGCCAGGGCAACATATTGAACTTCTCGCTAGCAAAATTAAACCCCACAACTTTATAATCACTCGGAAATTTCCCACCAAAAACCAACCAATGTACCACTCCATTCAAATGGGCTGGTCTATACCATGAGAAGGTACTAAAAGGAAAATTGCACCCAACCATTTTCCAGGAATTAGCTTTCGCCCAATAAATTCTCGCTATTGACCGAATATCATCGGTGACGATTTTAATGACCTTGTAGTCATCGGCTGAGGCAATATAATCAAACCCTAAAAGATGAACACCTCTTCGGAATGATCCCGGGTCGGGTAACATCTTGTATTCTTTAGTAGCCGGATTCAAGAGAGAGAATGTATTGGAGAGCCCGAGGAGACAACTTCAGGGTATTCAAACCTATTAGGTGCAGGTGGCTTTGGAGATTCCTCGCCATTTTCATTGTCGATGTTGTTTATGATATAGAGAGAGTCGGTGTGCCAAGCGGTGAGAAATAGTTCGCGGCGGCGGCGGCGGCGGATTGACGGAGGTGGGTTTTGATAAATTGGGGGCTGCTGATTAGGGAGTGCCCTGGCTTGCAGACGGACTTGAATCTGTCTAGGGTTTTAACCGGTAATCTCAGCTGTGTTTCGGTCACGATTTCGACGGTTAAATTCGCCATTGTCTTGTTCTTGCTGAAATGACTGGCTTTACCTGGGTAGTTAGCGGGCTAGCGGGCTAGCGGGCGGGCGGGCGGGCGGGCGGGCGTATTCAATTATTTTAAAATGAGTTGCATAAAAGAATTTTATAAAAAACGGGTTATAAAATAATTGGGTAAAATATAATTAGATGATGATTTATTATACATGAATAATTCTAGTAATAATAAATCAATTACAACTAAGCATATTATTTGTTTAATAATTATTATTTTGTCATTAAAGTATTATTATTTTAAAATTGTATAGTGACAAATAATTTTATAAAAAATAATGTAACAAAATATAATTAGTTGATAATCGAGCCTAGTGATAATAACTAATGGTAATCCATCACATTATTTTATATCAATCTTTTGTAATCACTAAAATATTAGTAGTATTTAAAATTTTATTTACATAGGGTGAATTTATGCATACTATAAGACTTCAACTGAAAAAAATAAAATTATATAAAATAAGACAATTTCACCTTTGTTATTTTATTTTGTTGTTTTTAAAAGGTCTAAATATGGATTAATACCCTGAATTTTTTTAAAAAAAATTTACTTTGGGGATTGTCTTCTGAATTTTTTTAATTAGATAATTAAACTCTTTTTTTCACTTTGGGATTGTCTTTTCAATTTTTTAATTAGGGGATTAAACTTTTAATTTTTTCTGATTACGTCTAATTAATAGTATCACGTTAGAAATTAATGACACGGCAATGACACGTGACTAAAAAAATTTATTATGTGTAATATTGAGTCTCATTTTAGCATTTATTCCTTAATATTTTACCAAAAAGGATAAATATGAGACCATTATTATTTTTAAAAATAAATTTAATACATTACAAACTAATCTTAAAAAAATAATCAATAATCAATATAATGATAACTATTTTAAAATGTATAAAAGTACTACTAATTAAAATATTGTTATTTCATAATCATCAATATTCAATATAATGACAATTTTTTTTGTACAAAAAATTAAGGCCTAAATATAAATGGATACCCTGAATTTTAAATTTATTTCATAATCATCAATAATCAATATAACTAATTTTTTATACCAAAAAGGGTAAATTAATAAATTTATAATGGTCATGTATTTACTTTTTTGGTACAAAAAATTATTTGAATAAATATTAAAATGAGACTCAATACAACTCCGCCGCTTGGCTCAGTAGTTTAAAATGAGAACTTTAAATCAGTCGTAAACTCGAAAGTCTTTAGTTGGACTACCACTGACATCAAATATATGGGTCACGGACCGTAGGCGTTAAGTCGGTTATTAAAAGCTTGTTATTTCTCACCATTTAAATTGTAATCAAATGGTCAAAATTTTCAATCATGTGATTTCTCAAAAAAAAAAAAAACAGTTCTAAAAAAAGAATTATGGTTGATATAATTAAACTGCACATGAAAATAATTTTCGTCCACAGTTTAGTTTGTGGTCACCAAACTATATTACGGGCGGTGATCTTAACACAGTAAAAAATTCTTACTTTTATGACCGGAATATCTTCTTTTCTCTAAATTTATAATTGTTGAATCATGTTAATTATTACTAACTTATACACTTAATAAATTTAAGAATATATAATAACCAAAAAATATATTATTAATTTATATATTTAACTAATAAGACTTTTTTTTTGACGTAACGAATACTTCATTCATTCTATATTATTTTATTAGTATTTTAAAATCAACTTAAGAGATTTTTAAACTCAAAATTTACATATATTATTTTAATTTTAATCAATATAATGATGAATATTATAAACTATCTAAAAAATATTACTCATCGTAAGTTTCATTATTTCGTAATTTTTAATGGCTTTGATGGGTCTCCAACTTTTATAAATATTTTGTGTATTTTTAATTATCTTATTTATCAAAAATATTTTATAATTGAATTAATATTTTCTTGATCTTGATAATTTAATATAAAGTGTTCACTGGCGGAACAAGGACAATTTCAGAGGGGGACAAAATACATCATTAAAAAAAACGGATTTAAAGTTTTTTTTTAAAACTTACTAAAGCTTGAAAGGGTGTGAAGTTTTTTTTTAAACTTATTAAATGAAACGACGTCGTTTCATTTAGTAAGTTTAAAAAAAAAACTCACCCAACCGACTGCTGGAGTACTGCTCTAAATGAATTTTGAAATGATTCCATTGAATATACATACCCCGCTCCCCCAGCCTTGGGGGGCATATGCCCCCCCCCCCCTCCCCCCCTCTTTCCGCCTCTGCAAGTGTTAAAGGAATTAATTCACAAAGTAACATTTTTTAAAGTAAGGAGAGTTCCAATTTCTCTTAAATGATTTTTCTTTACTAAAAGTCTTTCAAAATAATAAATAAATATGTAAAAATTATTTTAACAAAAGGCATTAGCCTCTCTTCCTTCCTTTGTCCGAAAATAATCTGAGATGGGAGTTTGGAATATGTAATTGATATACGAGTAGGGCCCATTTGCTTAATTGAGGAAATTGGATTTGCAAGGCTTGAAGCCTTGTCTAACAATTGCTTGTAAATTGAAATGGGTGCGTTAATTATGAATCATGTGCTTAGAATAATTTATGTTTGGGCATTTGAACTTTAATTACAAATCATGCATCGGCCAAATTAGAAAAATTGACTACTCATTTCTTTAGCCAATCTGTGTGCCTTCTAAATCATCCAAATCATCCTTTTCAAATCAAAGCAATTCAAGCCCTTGGTTTTAAAATGAATTTCTAAATTATAAAAGAAAAGTTTAATCTCTTATTGCCTTTATAATCTCTCTCTAAAAAAAAATTTATATTCTACTCAAAGTTGTGATTTTTAAAAAGAAAAAAATTGGTCAAAATAATTGAGATAAGTTCTTAAATTATTTTACTTTTATTATCTCATGCTTGTTTACAATCATACATATATAAATATAAATTGTTATACATATATATATATATATTTAATTATTCATATCAATAAAAAATCAGTTTTAGACACCGAGACTATAATGGATATATTCCTTTTAAGTGAGTGAATTAGTCGAACGGGTGCTCAAAAGTTATAAGTGACTTTTTATAGATATAATTTATTTATATAAATATTGTAAATTAGATCAGTACTTAAACACTAAGACTATAGCGAATATATTTCTCTTAAGTGAAAGAATTAGCCGAACGAGTGTTTAAAATTCTAACTAATCTATTGAAAATATTTATATAAATATTAATTGTGAAACTTTAAATTCAGTTAGTTTTAGATACCGTAATTCGAAGATATTCCTTAAACAATAATATTATTCGAAGGGTGTTTTAAGTTCTAAGTGGTCTTATTTAATATTTACAAGATATAAAAAATATATTATTGTATATATTTTCGAGTTAAACAAATTTATTTGTTATATCAAGTATCATTTAACTGTTTAATTTATTATACATGATATCTGTCGTTGCAAATATTTGAACATAAATTCATTTATTCATAAAATACTTGTTGAATAACATAAAAGTTATTTAAACTTTTATTTCACAAACCTCTGTGAATATATTATGCTTAACAAGAAACATATCAGTCACTATAAAAGGTATTTAAACTTTTATATCTGAAATTAAAATTATATATGTTTTACATAGAAACACATTCTTTATTTATAAAAAAAATAAATATTTATAAATTTGCATAAAAGTTATATATCTGTTTATACAAAAGCACATTTGATTCAAGCTTAAAGTTATATATTTGATTACTCATAAACATTTTTCACAAAAAATATAAAAGTTATAACTTTAATAACGGTGCATAAAATTACAAATTTGCTTATACATAAACATTCTTTGATCTGAGCTCAAATTAATATATGCTTACAAATAAGCATATTTACTTAAGTATAAATTGTAAGACCCCAACTTTTATGAATAAAGATTTAATTTTCTTTATATATTATTTCGAAATAGTAAGGTGTTGATTGATAAATATGAAAGTTATGGGTGAAATGTGCAAATATTTTAAAATGAGCAAGTGGTTATATAATATTCTTATTGTCGGGGAATATTCGTTTGGTCGTGAAATATTCTTGTTGTCGGGGAATATTCGTACGACGGCGCAGCTATTTGTGGACCCCACAACAGAATAACTGTCGGATATAGAAAGCGACAGAAATAACCTTTTTACAAAATAACGGCATAGTTGTTACCGTTAGTACTGTTGAAATACCCGGTGGTTAAAATACAGTACGCGGTGGTGCGCAGTAGCACATGGTATTGCACAGTATTTTGAAATATTGAGTCTTACGTGAGAAGGAACCTACTCAATTATTGTTACAGTAATTACTGTTCAATATTTTATATTATTGACTCAATAATTGCTACGATGATATCTTATATTATTGACTCAATAATTGTTACATTGATATTTTATTGACTTAATAATTACTACGTTGCTATTTTATATGATTGATTCAATAATGGCTACAGTTGATATTTTGTATTATTGATTCAATAATTGTTATTGCACAGTATTTCGCATTATCAACTCAATAATTCATATTATTTGAATAATATTATTAGATAGCATTATTGATAATGTCTAAGGAAGTTCTGTCTAGGAGGGGTTATTTAATTGCGCGCCAGTAAGGAGAAGTCCTTATCGGAAGGCCCCCTCTTTCCTGGGAACGACCTGGTTGTCAATATTGTAGTTCTATAATATTATTTATGAATAATTAATTATTGATTTATATGATAAGGAAATATTTATTTATGGATATTAAAGAAGGAATTAGCACTGATGTGTTTTTATCAGTATTTTGGGTGTGGAAAATCATCTGTTTGTGAATTTCGGATAATTTGTGTTTGAAATTTGGAAAAACTTTCTTCTGCAAAGTTGTAGAGAATTAAATTTCCTATAGAAAGACATCGAATTTGTATTTTTCTGACAAAGGGGCTATTTATTATGAATTATTGAAGTTTCGGAAAATAAATATTATTTAGTGGGTGGGACCCACTTTTGTGAAAAATTTTGAAAGCCGCCAGGCGGCGAAAAATTTTGGAAAAAAATATTATTTTATTCATTTAGTCTCCTTTGGCATCCTAAGCTTTTCCTATAGATAGGGTGCTTAGGTTAGAATTGAAAATCACACCAGAATTCGAAGTTTTCTCTCTCTATAATATCGAGCGTATTTTTGTGAGTATTTCTATACTTTGAGTATTAGTATTCAGCGCAAGTTTCCGTCAATATTATATCCGATATTCCAGTCAGAGGTACTATCTTTTTGAGGTAAGGGATGTTATTTCTTTCGTAAATGATGTTATTCTTTTCAATATCATTATACCGAAATATTGTCCTGGATTTTATGTTGAAATTCTTACTTTTTCCGTCGGAGTTACTATTCACGTATACGGTACTATTTACGAATACGGTACTATTCACGAGTACTATTCACGAAGTATGATTTTTCTTATGGAGTTTCTATCTTTTCTGTGTCGGGGATTACTATTCACGTATACAACACTATTCACGTATACGGCACTATTCACGTATACGGCACTATTCACGGAAAAATTAAAATTTCTTCTGTTTGTTCAAATTGCTTGTTAAGGTTACTATCCTTGATTGTATCCAAGTTTTGAGCTTTATTCTTGAATTTTGCTCCACAATTGATTATTACGAAGTATTTGTGAATTTGATAAACTGAAATACGAATCCTTGATCTTTGTCTTTTATCTCACTTGATTCGTTCTTTAAAATGTTTTTCATCATCCTCAGTCTTAAAAGGTGATGTAACTGAATATCTTTGGCCTGTAGAGCAAAGATGAATGATTACCTGATGAATATCTTTGGCCTGTAGAGCAAAGATGAATGATTACCTGATGAATATCTTTGGCCTGTAGTGCAAAGATGACAGGTGTTGAGATGAACATGACTACTGATGATGCAAATGAATATCTTTGGCCTGTAGTGCAAAGATGAATATTTGATTCGAGATGTTTATTGATTGATGTTACAGGGATAAAATATTGATGATGGACGTTTAAATTATAGAAGATAGTAGACTTCATTCTCTGCTTAACTCTTCTAATGATTTGTTATTTCCGCTGCGAATATTGATCTAAAACTTGTTGTCCATAATATTTTATCTGAACTGTTGAAGACTAACGATAGTTTATTTTTCATTATCTTAGTCATAATATTCTTTACTGGGCTAGTTGAGCTCACCCTTTTCATCTGTTGTCCTCTTCAGGAAATGAGAATGTTGCGGGGACTAGTCGGGGGACAGAGTGATGGTCCGAGTTAGAGCAGTAGTAGTCCTCACTATTTCTGATAAATAGTGTGATAATAATTGTAATGAGGACTTAGTTTGAATCTTAATATTTTCTACATATTTGTACTGAGACTCACAGTTGTGTGGTCGTATTTTGCACGACCGTATGATATAAAGTTTGTATTTGAATTCTGTACCATGTATTTAGCGACTCAGAATGGGTTGGGTTGAATGGACCTATTCTGGGGGCGTCACAGTTGGTATCAGAGCTTAGGGATATGATCTCTGGCGGAGATCGGGGAATAGAACTAGGAGGGGAGAGACGAGTAAATCCTTCGCTAGTGTGTCCTACCTAAGCTTATGTGGTATTTAATTGGTCAGTCGGAGCATAGGGTTAATATGTGATATGTTGACTTGTTTAATTAACCCTTGTTTTATGGCAGTATTTGAGAATGGCAGCTGAGAACGTTAACAACGAAGTGAATGAGACCGTGGAGACACCTTTAATCGTTAACCAGGAGAACGTACAACAAGAGGGCAATATTCAACCAGAAAATAACGCTGGTCAGACGATAAACGATGAGATGTTTAGAAGATTTTTGCAGTTCATGCAAAATCAGACGAGGGAGACTCGTGTGCAACATACAGGTGGAGATAATAACAACACGCGAGCTGTCACTGCTAAGCAGTTCAAAGAATTGGGACCACTAGAGTTTCTGGGAAAGCCGGATCCGATCAAAGCGGAGACGTGGATTAAACAAATTACCAAGATATTTGATGTCTTGGGATGTACAGAGGAACAGAAGGTTCCATTCGCCACGTTTATGTTCCGTGGAGAGGCAGATTACTGGTGGGAATCCGTGAAGCGTACCCAGCCTGCCGCACTCCAGATGTCTTGGGAAGCGTTCCAGAAACTGTTTAATGACAAGTACTTTCCTGAAAGTATTCGTCATATGAAGGAAGTAGAGTTTATCAGACTCGAGCAAAACAACATGACGGTATCCCAGTACGAGGCTAAGTTCGCGGAGCTGTCCAGGTTTGCACCTCATTTGGTGGAGAATGAGGAACGTATGACGCGGATGTTTCTAAGAGGTTTGAAACCCGAAATACGTCAATATCTCATTTCTCATAAGTTTTCTTTATATTCGGATGTAGTAAACAGGGCTCAGTTATTGGAACGAGATAATGATTATGTTCAACCAAGGGACCACAACCAAGGTCGTACTGGTGGCAGTAGTCATCGGAGCAATGACAACCAGCGAGGAGGAAAGTATGACAGAAGCGGTAACCACTCCGGTGGTTATCGTGGCCATGATAGTAGAAGAAGCGAATCGGGAGGAGATTTCAAAAAGAGAAGGTATAACAATGAGAACGCGAAGATGTCAACATCAGCACCAGCATCAACTGTTTCGAGGGGAGGAGAACGACCACCGGTCGTATGCTTTAAATGCGGGAAAGAGGGACATATCAGCCCAAACTGCCCACAACAGTTCAAAGGATGCTATAACTGTGGAAAGGAAGGACATATAGCTCGAGATTGTCCTGTTGCGAAACCAAGTTCAGCGGGGGTGGTGATTCCAAAGGCGGTTGCAGACAAGTCAAAGTCGGTGATTCCTGGAAGAGCGTTTGTCGTTACAGCCCAAAACGCGAGGAATCCACACGAGGTGATTACGGGTAAGCTGATCATAAACTCTTGCGAAGTTTATACCTTGTTAGATACCGGTGCTACCCATTCCTTTATTTCACCTGCTTGTGCTCAACGTTTGAACTTGACTTCTGATAAATTAGACTTTGACTTATCTGTTGAAACTCCGTTAGGAGAAACCTTTGTTACATCTACAGTTTACAAATCTTGCTTGATTCAGATTGGTACCCTTACCTTACCTGTTGATCTTATATCTTTGAAAATACTTGCATTTGACGTGATTTTAGGAATTGACTGGTTAACCACTTACCATGCCAAAATTGATTGTTTTCGTAAGGTTGTTAGTTTTCATATTCCTAATCAACCTGTTGTGCGAATCCAAATCACCAAACCACTAAAATCAGTCAATATCATTTCAAGTCATAAAGCTATTCGTTTATTGAAAAACGGATGTCAAGCTTTCTTAGCTCATGTCACTGATCTAAATCAGAATACATCAGATTTGAATGATATTTCCGTTGTTAATGAGTTTCCTGATGTATTTCCCGAAGAACTTCCCGGTCTACCCCCAGAACGTGAAGTTGAATTCTTTATTGACCTTGAGCCTGGTACAAAGCCCATTTCTAAAGCCCCATATCGAATGGCTCCTATTGAACTTCAGGAGTTAAAGGTCCAATTACAAGAGTTGTTAGACATCGGTTTTATTCGTCCTAGTACGTCTCCTTGGGGTGCTCCTGTTTTATTCGTAAAGAAGAAAGACGGGAGTATGCGACTTTGTATTGACTATCGAGAGTTGAACCATGTCACCATTAAGAATAGGTATCCGTTACCTCGTATTGATGACCTGTTCGACCAGTTGCAAGGAGCACAATTCTTTTCAAAAATCGATCTTCGTTCTGGATATCATCAGTTGAAGATTAAAACTGAGGATATTCCAAAGACTGCTTTCAGAACACGGTACGGGCATTATGAGTTCTTAGTCATGTCTTTTGGACTGACTAATGCTCCTGCTGCTTTCATGGATATGATGAACCGTGTATTTAAGGAGTATTTAGATCAATTCGTTGTTGTCTTTATTGATGACATTCTCATCTATTCTAAAAGCCGTGAAGATCATGAACACCACTTGAAGCTGGTACTTCAAAAGCTTCGTGAGAACAAGCTATACGCCAAGTTAAAGAAATGCGAGTTCTGGCTTGAGGAAGTAGCATTCCTTGGGCACGTGGTATCGAAACATGGAGTATCTGTTGACCCGGCGAAGATTGAAGCAATACAAAGCTGGGAGCAACCTAAGTCGGTGACCGAAGTACGAAGCTTTCTGGGCTTAGCTGGTTATTATCGGAGGTTCGTAGAGAGATTTTCTCGAATCGCTACTCCATTAACACAGTTGACTCGGAAAGATACGAAATTCGTTTGGAGAGAAGAATGCGAGAAGAGCTTCCAAGAGCTCAAGAGGAGACTTATTTCGGCACCTGTTCTGACAATACCATCTGGTTCGGATGGATTTGTTATCTACAGCGATGCTTCAGGCAAAGGGTTAGGATGTGTTCTCATGCAACATGAGAAAGTCATAGCCTATGCCTCGCGACAACTCAAAGAATATGAGAGGAATTATCCTACTCATGATCTAGAGTTGGCAGCAGTCGTTTTCGCGTTGAAGATCTGGAGACATTACTTGTACGGAGAGAAAGTGGAGATTTATACGGATCATAAGAGCCTTATATTTCTTCACTCAGAAGGAACTCAACATGAGGCAACGACGTTGGCTTGAGCTGTTGAAAGATTACGATCATACTATCCAATACCATCCTGGAAAAGCGAACGTGGTAGCTGACGCGTTGAGTAGAAGATCATATATGGGGACGAGTGCGATGATGTCAAGTATACGCGTAGAACCAGCTTTGATTGATAAAGTTAAAGCTGCTCAAGCTACGGATGCGGAGCTGATGAAGATGAAGAAGAAGGTGCAAGAAGGTGCAATTCCAGAAGCAAGAATCAATGAAGAAGGAATACTTCGAGTCAACTCCAGACTTTGTGTTCCTAACGATTTCGACTTGAAGTATAGAATCATGATGGAGGCACACAACACACCGTTTGCAATCCATCCTGGGAGTACTAAAATGTATCGTGATCTTCGACATATATTTTGGTGGAGCAATATGAAGAGAGAGATCGCGGAGTTTATTTCAAGATGTTTAACTTGTCAACGTGTAAAAGCGGAGCATCAAGTACCGAAGGGTCCATTGCAACCACTGGAGATTCCGAAATGGAAGTGGGAGCATATTACGATGGATTTCGTTACAAGTCTTCCTAAGGTTTCTCAAGGCGTAGATGCGATTTGGGTTATTGTTGATAGATTAACCAAGTCTGCTCATTTCTTGCCGATACGAGAGACTTATTCCCCTTAACGTCTTGCTCATATGTACGTGAATGAGATTGTAAGATTGCATGGCATGCCAGTATCCATAGTTTCGGATCGTGATCCCAGATTTACTTCACGATTTTGGATCAGTTTGCAGAAAGCTATGGGTACGGATTTACGATTCAGTTCGGCTTATCATCCTCAAACAGACGGACAATCGGAAATGACTATCCAAACTCTTGAAGATCTATTGAGACTCTGTGTTCTAGACTTCAAAGGGAGTTGGGATAAGTATTTACCATTGGTGGAATTCTCCTACAACAACAGTTATCAGGCAAGTATAGGCGTAGCTCCATTCGAAGCGTTGTATGGGAGAAAGTGTCGTTTTCCAGTATGTTGGGATGAGGTGGGTGAAGCAACATTGTTGGGACCGGAGTTAGTACGTATGACTACAGAAAAGATCCAAATGATCCGACAACGTATACAAACGGCACAGGATCGACAAAAGAGTTATGCGGATCTTCATAGAAAGGACGTGGAATTTAATGTCGGGGACCATGTGTTATTACGTATTGCTCCATGGAAAGGAGTTACGAGGTTTGGGAAGAGAGGAAAGCTCAATCCACGATTCATTGGTCCATTTGAGATTCTTGACCGAATAGGAAATGTGGCTTATAGACTCGCTTTACCTCCAAGCATGTCTCGTGTTCATAACGTGTTTCACATATCCGTGTTACGTAAATATGTGAAGGATCCAAACCGCATTATTGAGTTAGAACCAGACGAGATAGCTGAAGATTTAACGTACGAGGAGGTACCTGTCAAGATCTTGGATAGGAAGGAGCATGTCCTACGCTCGAAAATTATACCTCAAGTTAAAGTTTTGTGGAGAAACCATGCAATTGAGGAAATGACCTGGGAGTTGGAATCGGAAATGAAAGCGAGGTATCCTCACCTTTTTGACATACCAGGTACGTACGTCAATTTCGAGGACGAAATTTCATAAGGAGGGGAGGTTGTAAGACCAACTTTTATGAATAAAGATTTAATTTTCTTTATATATTATTTCGAAATAGTAAGGTGTTGATTGATAAATATGAAAGTTATGGGTGAAATGTGCAAATATTTTAAAATGAGCAAGTGGTTATATAATATTCTTATTGTCGGGGAATATTCGTTTGGTCGTGGAATATTCTTGTTGTCGGGGAATATTCGTACGACGGCGCAGCTATTTGTGGACCCCACAACAGAATAACTGTCGGATATAGAAAGCGACAGAAATAACCTTTTTACAAAATAACGGCATAGTTGTTACCGTTAGTACTGTTGAAATACCCGGTGGTTAAAATACAGTACGCGGTGGTGCGCAGTAGCACACGGTATTGCACAGTATTTTAAAATATTGAGTCTTACGTGAGAAGGAACCTACTCAATTATTGTTACAGTAATTACTGTTCAATATTTTATATTATTGACTCAATAATTGCTACGATGATATCTTATATTATTGACTCAATAATTGTTACATTGATATTTTATTGACTTAATAATTGCTACGTTGCTATTTTATATGATTGATTCAATAATGGCTACAGTTGATATTTTGTATTATTGATTCAATAATTGTTATTGCACAGTATTTCGCATTATCAACTCAATAATTCATATTATTTGAATAATATTATTAGATAGCATTATTGATAATGTCTAAGGAAGTTCTGTCTAGGAGGGGTTATTTAATTGCGCGCCAGTAAGGAGAAGTCCTTATCGGAAGGCCCCCTCTTTCCTGGGAACGACCTGGTTGTCAATATTGTAGTTCTATAATATTATTTATGAATAATTAATTATTGATTTATATGATAAGGAAATATTTATTTGTGGATATTAAAGAAGGAATTAGCACTGATGTGTTTTTATCAGTATTTTGGGTGTGGAAAATCATCTGTTTGTGAATTTCGGATAATTTGTGTTTGGAATTTGGAAAAACTTTCTTCTGCAAAGTTGTAGAGAATTAAATTTTCTATAGAAAGACATCGAATTTGTATTTTTCTGACAAAGGGGCTATTTATTATGAATTATTGAAGTTTCGGAAAATAAATATTATTTAGTGGGTGGGACCCACTTTTGTGGAAAATTTTGAAAGCCGCCAGGCGGCGAAAAATTTTGGAAAAAAATATTATTTTATTCATTTAGTCTCCTTTGGCATCCTAAGCTTTTCCTATAGATAGGGTGCTTAGGTTAGAATTGAAAATCACACCAGAATTCGAAGTTTTCTCTGTCTTTAATATCGAGCGTATTTTTGTGAGTATTTCTATACTTTGAGTATTAGTATTCAGCGCAAGTTTCCGTCAATATTATATCCGATATTCCAGTCAGAGGTACTATCTTTTTTAGGTAAGGGATGTTATTTCTTTCGTAAATGATGTTATTCTTTTCAATATCATTATACCGAAATATTGTCCTGGATTTTATGTTGAAATTCTTACTTTTTCCGTCGGAGTTACTATTCACGTATACGGTACTATTTACGAATACGGTACTATTCACGAGTACTATTCACGAAGTATGATTTTTCTTATGGAGTTTCTATCTTTTCTGTGTCGGGGATTACTATTCACGTATACGGCACTATTCACGGAAAAATTAAAATTTCTTCTGTTTGTTCAAATTGCTTGTTAAGGTTACTATCCTTGATTGTATCCAAGTTTTGAGCTTTATTCTTGAATTTTGCTCCACAATTGATTATTACGAAGTATTTGTGAATTTGATAAACTGAAATACGAATCCTTGATCTTTGTCTTTTATCTCACTGGATTCGTTCTTTAAAATGTTTTTCATCATCCTCAGTCTTAAAAGGTGATGTAACTGAATATCTTTGGCCTGTAGAGCAAAGATGAATGATTACCTGATGAATATCTTTGGCCTGTAGTGCAAAGATGACAGGTGTTGAGATGAACATGACTACTGATGATGCAAATGAATATCTTTGGCCTGTAGTGCAAAGATGAATATTTGATTCGAGATGTTTATTGATTGATGTTACAGGGATAAAATATTGATGATGGACGTTTAAATCATAGAAGATAGTAGACTTCATTCTCTGCTTAACTCTTCTAATGATTTGTTATTTCCGCTGCGAATATTGATCTAAAACTTGTTGTTCATAATATTTTATCTGAACTGTTGAAGACTAACGATAGTTTATTTTTCATTATCTTAGTCATAATATTCTTTACTGGGCTAGTTGAGCTCACCCTTTTCATCTGTTGTCCTCTTCAGGAAATGAGAATGTTGCGGGGACTAGTCGGGGGACAGAGTGATGGTCCGAGTTAGAGCAGTAGTAGTCCTCACTATTTCTGATAAATAGTGTGATAATAATTGTAATGAGGACTTAGTTTGAATCTTAATATTTTCTACATATTTGTACTGAGACTCACAGTTGTGTGGTCGTATTTTGCACGACCGTATGATATAAAGTTTGTATTTGAATTCTGTACCATGTATTTGACGACTCAGAATGGGTTGGGTTGAATGGACCTATTCTGGGGGCGTCACATAAATATTTGAACTTTTATAAGCATATCTGATCTTTAACTGCTATTTGCTTATTTGAGAAGCCTAAAATATAACAATTATTTAAACTTTTGTATATCTGAACTGAATCTTATCTGTTTATCTTAAAAGCAAAATTCTGTCAAACATTTTGTAAAAAGAGAAATAAGGTAAAGTTAGTTTATTTTATGTACCTCTGAGAAAGACGAGCAATTATTTAACTAAGACCAGAGTCTTAGAGAGGTCAAATAGGAGTTGGATCTCTAGTGTACTTGCGAGGTGAGAAAGATGCTGTCGTTTCAAGACCAAATCATAGAATAGGACTGAACTTAAAGAAAAAATACAACTAAATTTGAGGAAGGAGCTGAGAGCTTGTTGTCCAAGATAGTTGTGTATAGTTGGAAGTTTGTCTTTAAAATTTTGTAAAAGTTTATCCGCCTGTTGAAGAAGTATTTATTATTGGGAGTAATAAGATCTCAAGTCCCGGAGAGGAGCTTGAGACTAGACATAACAACATACCCATGATATATGTTGTGAACCAGACAAAACTTTGTGCATTGTGTGATTGAATTTTTATTGTCTTGCATATTAAATTTAATACTACAGATTAATTAAACTGAAAATTCAAAAAGGCATAAGATAATTTTTTAAACGGTAATAATCTATTCAACTCTCCTTCTAAACTATTACTGAACTTTCAGGCTTATTTTAATTTTAAATTTGAAAACGTATCAAATTGACTTTCAAAAGTTAACAATGATCGAAATAGGTGAAATATTTTTTTTAAAGTACCCAAACAATTGATAAAAATAAAATTATTATTTTTGAACTTGTATTATTATAATTTAAATTAAATACGGAGATACATTTTAATTTTTAGGACTCGATTGAGACTCTTGAAAATGAAATCAGAACGGGAATTAAGGGAAACCTACGGGAAATTTACTTTCAGTATGTAATGACCAATATTTTGCCTTTGCTTAGTGATAAACTCAAACTTGTAAAACAAAATGTCTTAGTACTCCGAACTCGAACAAGACAATATTCGACTCAAGCGCGACTCATCTAAGCTCGACTCATTTAGTATTTAATTAAAATAATTATTTTTACATGATATATATGATTAGTTTGTAATTATTTAAAGTTACTCCCTCCGTCCCAAATTAACTGCTCAGTTTTGATTTTTTTTAGTCAAATTGACTATTTTTAAAACTATTTTGTGTACTATTTTTGCCAAAATATAGGTGAAGATGTTATAACAAAAAAAAAGTATATACAATTTACTACTAATACCAATTTTTATAATGTTAAAAATATATTTATACATGCTTAATTATTAATTTTAAAAATAATCAATTTGATTAAAAAAAGTCAAAACTGAACAATTAATTTGGGACGGATGGAGTAACATATTCGGCTAGTTTAACAAATCAAATTCAAATAACATCGATAACATACTTGAAATATTTATTACTTAACCAAGCACTCATTGGTGGAAGGAGATTGGAGTAAAATTTATCGGAGGTAGTAGTATTAGAGTTTGTTCGGCAACAACTTATAAATTGATTAAATCAATTAAATAATACTACTATCACATAAAAAATAGTCTCATAAAATTTACATACACGCACATACATATTGTGGGCTCCACATGTCAGGTAGAGTCCAGAAATATGTATGTGTGTATGTGAGTTTTATGTCACTATTTTTTATGTGATAGTAGTATTGTTGAAACCAATTTATAAGTTATTTTTTACTGTTGAAGTGCTTGAGAGTGATTTATTTTTGATTTATAAGTCATTTTTGATAAGTAACAAATTCTGATTTATTAAAAAATGACTTATAAGTTCTTTCAAAATAAATAAGTTTGACCAAATTTAAAGATTGTTTTGCCCTTATTTTAATATTGTTTACATCCTATTTTAACTTATAAGTCATTTTAGACAAACAACAATTTAATTTTTGACTTATAAGTCAAAAGAGTACCAATATTTTTATTTATAAATTATCACTTAATATGACTTATAAGCCATTTTAAAATTTAAGTTAGAAATCATTTAAAAATAAGTTATCCATAGAAAATAATCAATCCACCCATTTTATTTATTACTAAAACCCAATCCACAAATCACCATCCGCTTTGGTGAAACCGAGAAAGCTGTGCGTACGTGAGCACCAAAACCGTGCACTACTCGCATAGTTATCGTCACCTTTTATTGCATGGACTAAACCACCCCCAGCTTCTTCTAGGGGAATATGCTTTTCATCCATATTCCAATTACTCGGTCCCAACCTAACCCCCAAAAATAAGTCCAATAATTAATGTTGACCTTTATTAAAGCACTATTTAATTTTGTATAAAACAAAATATACATATTTTTCAATTTTTTTTGACACCTCTCTAATTCAAAAATGATAGGATCACTCCTTGACATGTGTTTCAACAGTGTTAACACACATAATGAGATCATCTTTTGGTCTGCGTGTCGACACTGTATTCGTCAAATTGATCAAAGTTAACTTCATGCTAACCACTCCCTTGAAAAAGTAAGAGGACTAATAGTAGAGATTTTTCCGTTTAATGTAAATCGTCATAAATTCGAGTTTACCTCTCAATAAAAATAGAAGATTTCAAAATTAACCAATACCCTAAGATGAAGAATTGTAATAAAATAGAGTCATTCTACACGGACAGAAAAATTTGACAGATAGAATAAAATGGATTTATTCCCGCGAACAAATTGATTGTAGAATCAATTTATTCGCGGGAACAAATTCATTTTGTTCTACTTGTTCAATTTTTATGTCCGTGTATACTTATTCAATAAAATATGTTGTCACAAAAAAAGTAAAACTTATTTTAACATTATTTTTAAAAATGATGTTGAAGTGTATCATATTAAAATATTAATATATTATATTAGTTCACCCTGAGTGTCATCCTTGAAGTCTAACTTATTGTTTTCTAAAATTCTATGAATCGATATTAATCCCAAAATTTAAAATTTCATTGACTTCTTAAACTTAAACATGAAACTCTTTTATTTTATTTTTTTGAGCGTGGGACTCTTTTATGCTCTAAAAAGGGTAATATTGACATTTCAGAGTTGCAGCATGATCCAGACCACTGAAAAATCAATGCATAAATGATAAACCCCACACTACCAAAAAGCTAGTGGTTGAATCCAGAAGCCTTTTTTCTTGTTGTGCAATATTTCTTTCGTCGGAAAAATGGCCAGAAAGTTCTTTGTCGGCGGCAACTGGAAATGCGTAAGTCTCTGATTCCGTTTATTTGCCGTCGTAAATCGCATCTCTGATCTGTTTTCAATCATTCTGAATCTGAATTGCGCTTGGATCGAAACTCGTGGCGCTGTTTTGTTAGATATCAAATATATACACTCTCATTCGCATCCAAATACGCATATATACTCATTTTAAAAAAATACTCTTTATGCTATGACGTTGTGCTTTAGGATCTATAAGTTTTCACGATTAGCTGTTTGTGGATTAATATTCTTTATTCCAGCTTGATCCTTTGAATTGTGAATTTATGTTTAGTTGTTTAGTGTTCTATATTTTGCTGAAGAATATTGGTTAGCTTTCACTGCTGGTGTTATTGTTGAATCTCGGAGTTCTTAGTTGTGAGGTAAAAAATGAATCTGATATGCAATTGGTTTGATTTGAATGTGCTATGCAGAATGGAACCATCGAGGAGGTTAAGAAGATTATTGCCGTGCTTAATGAAGGTGCAGTACCATCTCCGGATGTTGTGGGTAAGTAGTAATATCAAGTTCATATACTAGCCGAGTCTATAAATTTGATTTGTTTTTGAATGATTTTATTTGCAACTATGTGTGGATGGTATTTGAGTATAAAAAAGCAACTTATCGATGTACATGTTTGATCAAATTTTATGTGCAGTGAATACAATACTTATGGTTATGTTTTATTCTTTAATATACCTTCGTTTGAATAGTTGAATAAAGGGTTATTGTGCTAAAGTTTATAGAATATCTCTCATCTTTTATCTGAGGTCTTGTCTATTGTGTTTAAGCATTTTGTTATTGTAATCAGTTCGACAAACTTTATGTCTAAGGTATGTATATATGTATCATGTACATATGTTGGAATTTAAGATAGACATCAAGTGTTGTTTAGCACAAAGGCATGAAATTCCTTCCATGTTTCCATCTTTTGGTTTAGGAGGTCCCAGAGTAACCCTATCCATGCATTGATAGTTCAATTTACCTGTATTATTACCCTTGTATAGATATATTTTAAAATTCGTAAATCCTATTTTATAACTCAAATATCAATGCACTATTTTGAGGGTAAAATGAAAAACAAACTTAAAGGTCTTAGTTAAATACTTAGTTTTCTTAGATTATGTGCCAAGTGAAGAGGTCCCCTTAATTGGAATATGACCTTCTTCTGCACTTTTTCCTAGTTACTAGTTTTAGGGGCCTAACCAAGAAATATGGCCAAAAAAATTAGTCTTGTTTGCATTATAATTATTATTTTCTCCCATCTAACACGGTACATAGATTTTCATTGTCATGAAATTTAATGTGTTTTTTTATTAAAAGTAAAAACGGCATGTACAATAAATTGAACTTGATACCTTGCTCATAGTAACGTCACACCACAACACTTCATCAACCTAGGAAGCATGGACACTTCCCGGAGAGCCACGAATCCGTGTCGGACACGTGGTAGACACAATTCACTCCGACACACCTCGGACACGCACCCGTGAACTCATCTTTTTTTTTAAAGGCTGGACACGTCGGGACTCGCCAAGGATATGTAGGGACACATTGAGACATGTCTTGTTTGGACATATTATGTAACTTTAAGATATTTATTATGCAAGGTGTTTGTGTTTCATATTATTTTGTTTTTTTTATCATGCTCTATTAATAATTAAATTTATTTATTGCAAAAAATACATTTATATTATTAAAAATATATATACAAAATTGAACGTGTACCCGAAGTATCGTATCCTTTTTTTTTGAAAAATGTTGTATCCCATGTTGTGTCATGTCCATGTCCTGTGTCCAAGTCGGGTGCATCATAGTCACCAACTGACACTTTTGTGCAAATTTTATTATATGAGGCAGTAATTTTGAGTCTTATGGACATCCTTCCGAATGCAAATGTGTTTGACAATTTATGTTTTTTGCAGAGGTTGTGGTGAGTCCGCCTTTTGTGTTTCTTCCAACAGTAAAAAGTTTGTTGAAGCCTGATTTTCAGGTTGCGGCCCAAAATTGTTGGGTTAAGAAAGGAGGCGCTTTCACCGGTGAGGTTAGGTATGTATCGATACACTTCATGATAACTATGACATTTGCAGTTTTGATGTACAGTGCTCCAGACTCCCTAAAACCATTTATTTAGAATCACTCAAAATCAGGTCTGACTGTGATAAAATGGACTAGTTTTCGACCTTGTATCTCCATTCTTTTAATAAGCATGCTTCTTCATTCTTCATGTACAGATATGGTTCATAACGTGACACAGATATTATTAATTCCTTTAGATATAACTTAGAATCTATTTATACTTTCTCATATATATGTCTGCATAAAATCTGTTTAATGTACACATTTTTGACAACTTAATTCTTCATTTAATCCTCATTGGAGCTCTCAACTTTTCAGAGTCCATCTGCAAGAGATTCTATTATAATTTTTGAACTTATCACGTGGTATTTGAACAAACTCAAATATAACTGACCTTAATATATATCTAACACATTCCTGTCAATTCCCTTCCACCCTCTGATTCCTGATATCAGGGTAAATGGTTTAGATACACACAAATCTATCTGTTGTGTATGTTTTGAGTAGCACTTGTTTTCATAGTGGTTGGCTTTTAAGATATATTTTGAATCTCAAGATTTACACCTCAGATGTCCAGAAAATTTGACACCTTGTCGTGATGCTTATGCATGCTAAAACTTCGTTTTGGATTGATCTCCTGAAAATTTGGTACTTACCAGGATTAGATAAAGAAGTGGTAGATAGTATTGTTGCCTTTATCACAATAATTTGTTGCTTATATGAAATGCCAGAAATTGTAATATCATTTTTGATATCAAATGCTCGTGGTTACTACCTTGAAAAGAGTTCTTGAAACATTTCAGTTTACTTCTACTAACTGATAGTGTTACTTCAAGAGTACCATGTGCTTACTCACATCACTTGTCCAATTTTGCAAAGGCATTACTTCAATTGAAATGTCCAACATTTTTATTAATAGGGCATAGAATCAATCCTCAAGTCCTCATTATGTTTTACACTTATATGGAGGATAAGTTAAGAAAGACGAATATGTTCGTTACAGTCATAATAATGATGTTGGCAGATACAGCTGACACTTTACTGCTGGGTTTACATGGAGGTTAACCAAAGCTCAAATTAAAGGAAAGCACAATGGCAGTGGCACAGCCCAACCTAACTATTTTAAGCCAAGATACTCAGGCAGAGATCAATCCATTTTTAGTATTCAAATTCACTTGAAATAACTATGAAAAAGCTTGTCTTTTTAGATATTGTTTCACCTCTGATTGAGTTCAAGATTTCTGTTTAGGCTGGAGTATTGAAGATATAATTTCCAAGGTCATATCTTCTATCAAATACATATTATACTTTTATCCATTATGAGGTGATCTTTATAAATCCTAAAAATATGTTTATACCAGATTACATGAAGATTATTAAGGGTGGACACTATAAAGTTCCAGATTAAACATTGAGGAATAAGTAGCAATTCTATTTTAAATATTACAGGCAATGTGATTGATTCGTTTTTGTTTATTTTGATATAAAGTAGTGCCATATTAGTACTACCTCCGTCTGGAATTGAGACTCTTACTCTTTTTGTGTTGACTTCTTTTTTACTATTTAGATTTACATTTAAAACACTTGTTCATATATTTCAATATTTTTTCTTCATAACAAGTTTTATTTTGTGTAGTTTAATATTGTGAAAAACTCATCCAAAAAAAATTATGCTAACTGTGTCGAATGCAAACCTTAAAATTTGAAAGGAAAAATTTCAAAATAAACAAAAAGAGATTAAGGAAGACTTTAATTTCAGATGTGTGTTGGGGGGGGGGGGGGGGGGGGAGAGGAGAGTATTTGTTATCATCTAGTCTTGGTTATATTGAATTCTTCAACAATGATCCCTTTAGCTCAACCATTGTAACTGTTGTTAGCTCTTGTGTATGTGTTTTTATTCATCTATGATATGTTGAGTTCTCAAAATTTTGAAGCTGTTGTCTTTTTATCTATGTAGTGCTGAGATGCTTGTCAATTTGGGCATTCCTTGGGTCATTCTTGGGCATTCAGAGAGGAGGGCTCTTTTAGGTGAATCAAATGAGGTAATTCATGCTCAATGACCATTTATTAAATTTGATTACGATACTAATTATCTTATCAGTTACTACTTCAGAATGCTATTACTTGCTCACTGATTGGGTTCAACTGTTTTTCTTTCAGTTTGTTGGAGATAAGGTTGCCTATGCCCTTTCTCAAGGTTTGAAGGTTATTGCATGTGTTGGGGAGACTCTAGAGCAGCGAGAATCAGGATCTACTCTGGAGGTTGTTGCTGCACAAACTAAGGCAATTGCAGGTGCATACTTCAGTACAAGTCACAGTGCAACATGGTCTTTATTATCTTCTATTGGTTGCTGTCTTTTGTCCGCTATCTTGAAAAAGTCTCATTTTGCATTTTGTTGTTTCATTTTGTCTGTTAGACAGTATTCCTCTTGATTAATTTGGTGATAACTGTTGACTTTACTTTTTCTATGTCACTTTATTGATACACTGCAGTAATAGGTGTTGATATTCTGAATTTAATGGTTTTGGCCTTTTGATACCAAAAGTAGTAGATAAATAAATTATTGATTCTGTTGTATTTGCCGAGTACTTGAACATTATTGTATGATATTTACCCTCAAGTCAAGACTTGTTTACCTGTTTAACCTGCTTTACATGGGCATAATTCTTTGGCGATTGACTATACAATTGTTCTATTTGCAGATAAAATATCAAGCTGGGATAATGTTGTTTTGGCTTATGAGCCTGTTTGGGCTATTGGAACTGGGAAGGTTGCAAGTCCTGCTCAGGCACAAGAAGTAAGTTGGGGCTGGATGATATTGATCTAACCTAATATGCATGTCTTTAATACTAACACATATTATCAATTTAAAAATAAATGCATCAGAATTTGGCGTGCTTTAATAGACCATTCGAGGCTTCTTAGTTATTACTGGTCAATCTTAAAAATTGAATTACAGTTTCCAACAATTTCTTGTGGTCCAGTAGGCTTTTTTTAGTTGTCTAATATAAAATTAATGTGATTGTTGTGTTTTACAGAACTGAATGAACATTAGTTAGTAATAGTAGTTGTTGAGGATAACAGGTGCTAATACTTGCATGATTTCTGAGTAGGACAATTGAAATGTACAACCGTCTTTTCTCATGAAAAAAATTTAGATGGTAAAATTCTCCGATACTTGTGATACAGAATTATTGTTTCCACATTCCAGAAGCAGTAATTGATCATTTAAGGATGGTTTGATTTCAGAAATATAATTGCACCAAATAATTGCTTTTGTTGATCTTGTAGAACACTTCACACTACTGGGTTAAAAAATGAATTTTTTTAGAAGATAAAGATACTAATATAATACTCTTGTTTTCAAAAGGAGGTTATTGGCAGATATATAGCTCGTAACTGGCCTCAAGTCTTTTGCATCATGTTTTCTTCTGTCCAAAGAATAGGTTTTCTACATCAATCTGGACTTGTCTTCAGCTTTACACTTGTTTAGGTGTTTAGGGAAGGAGCCTGCAAGAGAGTTCTGTATTTATGAACCAAATTAAGTTGTTATACTGGCTGAAGATTCAACTAGACTTTAAATCATTAACGGTTTTGCTAACATTTGTGAAAGATGGAGAGTGGGCATAGGTTTTAAAGCCTTGCTGAGGGGGGCAACTGACTTCAAATACCTTGATTATTAGGATTAATCTTTATGCCATTCTCCAATGCATGGAAACTTGTGACAAGAATATAATGTAATCTTGTGGCATTTGCTTTCATGTAGGATGATTTGATACTATGAACTTCAGAGATATTCAGCTCTTTTTTATCCATTCCTTTTGTCCTTTCATCAAGTAGAATCACGAGGATCAACATGTCAAATATTTATCGGCCTAAAGATTGCATTGACATGTCCTTGAATGTTTATGACCTCCAAATCAATCACTGCCCTCTTGTATAGTTCACCTCATCTGTTTTGTTTGAATGTTTACCATATTTTGCTTACCTAAAGCTCTAATACTGGCATTTAACATTGATAATATGGAGGTCCTCTATCATCAGCTGACTATGAATTTCCCATCATGTAACCTTTTGACCAAGTATTTCTGACATTGCAGGTACACTCAGAATTGAGGAATTGGCTTCAGGGGAACATCAGTACTGAAGTTGCTTCAACAACCAGGATTATCTATGGAGGTAACCTTAATATAATTCTACCATTTTTCTATTCTTGAGATATACTCCCTCCATTCCACAAAAATAGTCCCATTTGCAAAAAAAATAAAAAAAATTCCACAGAAATAGTTATTTTTTTTCTTTTTTAATATTTTTTAATGCTAGTGTAAAATGACACAATTTTCTCAAGTTAACATCACAATTTTACCACTATGCTACCACTACTAAACTAGATGCTCATTATTTTTAAGGATAAACATGGAAGGAAAAAAATTGGTACTCTTTTTGTGGAACAGTTGGATAAATAACCATCCACAAAATTTAACTCCCCTATTTTCTTGGGTTTCTTGTACCAGAAGAAATAGCCTCAGTGCCAAGATTAGCACTTTCTACGTGGTCGTGGGTGTGTTGGGCAAATACGAGAGTATGCCGTCACCATCATGTTTTATTTTAAGTGAGTTAGATTTTTGCAAAGAAATCTACCTGGGTGGATAAAAAATATAGTTTAGGTTTTCATCAGTTAATAGAAGGAGAATGTCGAGAGTTAAGATAATCATCAATACCAAAATATAACAAGACAAAGAGTGAGTCATTTTGGTTAGTCCCGAGTTGACTCAGCAGTTCAAGGATTTTTTTTAATTTTTTTATTGCGACTCAACAACCCAAGATTTGTTTTGGTTTTCGAGTGACTTCTCAAATTCATAAACAAAATACATTGTATCTTTTTTCTTATTCTTAATCCAATGCATGTGGTTTAGTTCCTATTTTATCAATCCTTTCACTTTTTTCTTTTATATATATATATATATATATATATATATATATATATATATATATATATATATGTGAGCGACTTTTAGCATAGCAAACATTTGATATTTTGATTATTTTTTCATCTCCATTTTTACTCTGCGCCGCAGGTCCTATTTATACGCAAGTTTTGGTCCTTTAATAATGCCCAAGTCATTCCCGTGATGTAAAGGGTTTTTTGCATTATATGCTGTTAAGTTTCCTTCGTAATGAAAGAATCATAGAACGTAGTTATAGCCTTGGTTTAGCTGACTGTAGAGGCACACCTCCCCTCTCCCCCACCCCACCCCACCCCACCCCCAACCCCCTCCAAACCAACCTAATTTTCTTTTGATTATTTGAATGGTTTGTTAGTTGTGAGGCTTTTCAGATTCATGTTTTTCATAATTCTGCTATCTTAATTTGTGACCTAACAACATTATGTTATATTTCAAACTTATAATGATGCATTGGTTTTGAATTTTTTAGCAGTAGAAATATCTTTAGTTTGTAACAAAAAAGACAAATTATCTCCCAGAACAACGGTGCCGTCCCTTTTACATTCACCTATAATTCGTTGAAGCAGCACAAAAAGAAATATATCAAATACTATAAGCAGACCATAAGGATTAGGAGATAGCTAACTCACAAAAATCCAACAAACACTACATGCATTAGGTGATTGGAGATAACAATTGTATTTGTCGTCGTTGTCTTAAATATGTTATTTTTAATACTCGCCCGATAAATCGTTTTTAAAGCTTTGCACGGGTTATCAAGCTTGTGCCACTAAATTTCATATCCTGCTATAGACATTTATGGACCACCTTGAATGCCATTGGCTGTGAGTTGATAATAAAGTGGGAAAGTGAATCTATGTATCTCAATTTACATTGTCAAACTATGTTAGTGTATTACAAGTGTCATGTTTGTATGTGTGATATCTCGTAAGTTGGACCCCACAAAGAACATTCATCACAATGATGCTTAAAAGCTCCCCCTTAAGCTTGACATTTCTCATTCGTTGTCAAAGGCAATGGAATTGATATTAGAAGAAATTTTCAATGTGGGCCTTTGGGCAACACTCTTTATATCTCATTGTGACAGTCCGTTGGCTAATTTTTTATTAACACATATTCCATTCGTCATTTGTGCTTCAGTTATAATGCATATCTTAGCGCTAACATGAAAGAAACTAAATACATAGTATGAAGATACCTCTATTATTTGTACTTTTAAACTTTACCTACCACTTGGTTAAATATTGTTATTGCAGGTTCTGTCAATGGTGCCAACTCCAAGGAATTGGGTGGGCAACCTGATGTTGATGGGTTTCTCGTTGGTGGAGCTTCTCTCAAGGTACGCGTTATCACTAATGTTTGGCTCTTCCTTCTTCTTTGGCCTTTTGGATCGTCTTCCATACTTAAAATTTCTTCTTCTCATCTATAGCCGGAGTTCATTGACATAATCAAGGCTGCCGAGGTCAAGTAGAATGCCTAAGGATGGTTCCAGACATAAGCAAAATTTTGAAGTTTATGCGAGTGGAGCTTTTACCATTTCCTACATAAAAACCCGTCCAAGGATTAGCTCCTGGTTTGGTACTTGTGACAACACTTGAAATTCGATTCCATGTATGAATAAATCTTTCTGATCGTTCTCAAATCTTATGCTAGTCATGTGCTCTTCTCCTTATTACTTGCTTGAAACGGAACATATGATGAAGTTTTTGACTGTTAATTATGTCTTTCCCGTGACTCTTCGTTTTGTCTATTGAGACCCTTTCCCCCCCCCCCACCCCCACCCCCACCCCCACCCCCACACACACACCCCGAAAGAGACTTGCGCGTTAGGCATGTCTGTCAATATCCCGGAGTTGGCGATTACTAGGAAATGAAACCATGTGGTCTGCTGCTTTAATTTATTGGCTGTTTCAATTTCTTGTTGAATTTATTAATCTAGCAACGAGAAAGTGTCTTGAGAAATAAATATGTATGTTAGTGGGTTGTAGAGTTCTAGTTGAGGGGCCTTGGGGTGCATGCACCCATTGGAGAGATGATCCGTGCACGAATTATAAGCTACTTTATATTGTTTCTAGTGGTCCCTGTAGCTTGGCATTATTGAGATTAAGTCTTCCCTCTTATCTCGTCTCACTTGGGAAAAATGCAGGTTTCATTCAATAAGTCTGAAGTTCCAGGTATTAAGCGGTGACATTGCTTCTGTGGTCTCAATTTGCTCATGATATATAGGTCTGTAAATGGTAATCGAAAATTTCGTATTTGTCCTCATCCGTATTCGAAAAAAAATAATATTATTCGTATTTGAAAAAAACGGATATATCTGTATTCGGTTTAGAGGCATCTGTAAATAAATGGATACGAATACGGATATAGACATATTCGTATTCGTTTAATATTCAACCGTAAATATATTTGACGGATAGCGAATATACGGATTCGGATCCGTATCCGAAATTTCTATCCAAATAACTTATATATTATATAATAAGTAAAATAATTTTTTTAAAGTGACATTCCTTATATAACAATTAATTTTCACTTTCATACGAAAATTATTTTAAAAATATATTATTTCACTTCTAAAAAGTAGGGAATAACATTTTTATTTTAATATTAATAAATTGAAATAAATTGATTTAAATATAGTTAATAGATTTTTACTATTATAAAGTTAAAATAACTGAAATGTATCATTTACCAAGAAAAATATATACTAGAAAAACAAAACTATAGTTATTAGCTTGTTATAAATTTTTTACTTTCAAAATTTACTTGCAATGTTGGAAGACGGGAACAATGAACAATATAATTTTATTCTTAAAATGTGTTAAGTCCGAATTAATTTAGAATTAATTTATAAGTGGGTTGAATAATTAATTCACGTTTATAAATTTTTCGGGTGGAGGGAGTATTTATCACTTTCATTTGCCCAATTATTTAAAATTAGAAGTCCAAAATAAATTTTGAATGAAGTTGAATTAACTAGTTGTCAGTTGTCTCATATACATTATAATAACTCGCATTCTCCATAAATATAATGAAATAAAATAAACTTTTTATAACTATGTAAATTGTAATCTATGTATTGAGGATAAATTATAAATAAAAATTCCCATAAACATATTATTAAAATTTTAATCAAGTATTTGAGAAAAAATAATTAAATATTTAATGTAAACTTTTGAATCTATTATAAATTATAAATATTCATACACACTACAATATTGGACATCTAAACATTAATAAGTAGTATTGAAATTTAGGATTTCAAAAATGATTAAAACTTATTTGAATTGTAATTAAGAACATTGATTATTGTATTTAAATATTTATTAAAAATAAATAAATTAACATTCATTCATTAATAAACAATATTTTAAAACTAATTATTTTTTTATTCTAGTTATAGTTAGGACTATAAATGATAACCGAAAATTAGTATTCGTCCGCATCTGTATTCGGAAAAAAAGCGAATATTATCCGTATTCGATTTAAAAGTATCAGCAAATAAACTGAATACAGGATATTACTGTATCCGAATTCGTATATATCCGTTTACGCTTCTAATGATATATATTGTTCTTTAGAAAGTAAAGAATAGACAAGTTTTGGATGGGGTATAGGTATTATTGTTTTATGTTATTTTCGAGTATAATAAGGATTATAAAATTTTATTTATGTTATTTAATTTTAAGTCCAAACCCGTTTATTTTTATTTTTTTTTCCTGTCCAATTTAAAACTCGGAATCACAATGCAATGGAAAGATGATTGGACCCTAATTTAGTATTCAATATTGCTAGTTAAATTGGGTGAAAGTTAAAATGGACTTTTGGAACATTTTTCTAGTTGTTCAGAAACAGTGAAGTTGAGTTCTCGATCTTTTGCTTTAGGATTAGTAGAATATTGTTCAATATAGGAATCAAGATTAAAATTAAAAAATCACGCCCGCTTCTATTAACGAAGGGTTACTTTCACTATTAATAATAGTGAATGATGCTGAAAATAGTACTATCGTCCGTTATTAATAGTAGTGTCGTTTGTTACTAATGATAGCGGACATGAATTTTTCAATTTTAATCTCGGCCGTTAATTTTTATATTGAACAATAAAAATGGTGTATGTTTATTTTTAATTCATAATAAATACATATTATATATATATATGTATGTATATATATAGAAGATATGGAAAGAATGAAGCGAGTAGGGAAACCCTGAAATTGTGGTGTTTATAGTTAATTTAGAAGATATTGAAAGCGTTAAAAATGTGATAAATAATGTTATTATCACATAAAGACCATCACATAAATCTCACATAATGTTATGTGACGGTATGTGATTTGTTGTTGAGTTAAGTAGATCATATCAATAATAAATTATATACTATTACGTCAACAGTATGTGATGTTTATGTGATAGTTTTAACTTTTATGTGATAGTATCATTACTCAAATGTGATGGTGTGGGGGTAATAATGAAGAATAAAATACAATACTTAGTTGTACCTACCCCTCGTAATTGAATCATAAATGTAGTTTATTAAGTTTGATTAAAAGACACGTAAGGTGGTTAGTTGCATGTGGACAGACAATTACTCAAGCTCCAGCCTGTGAATTGAATCAAAAGGGTAGGGGGTAGGGGGTAGGGGTAGGTAGGGAGTAGGGAGTAGGGGGTAGGGTATTTATTTTTCTAAACTACAAACAGTCAGTCAAACCAAAACCAAGAAGCGTTGTCGTATGCGATTGTTCTTTTAAACAAATAAATTTGGACAGAGAAAAGTCCCAGCAGGCCAGCAGCAGAGAGAAGAGTCACGAATCTTTCTTGCCCTTTTATCTCTCTTTATCATTTCAAGGAAATACAAATCAATAAATCTAGGAGGATATTGTTCTAATGACATTCTAATGATTTTTTTTTGATTTTTTTTTTATAGTAGCTCTCAAAAAATATATAGTATTTATTTTAATTAGAATTTTTATAAAAAATAGTATTTTAGGTATAATTTAGATACATACAAGAAACAGGATCTGTACAGACTGTACAAACTCTGTTTCTTGTATGTATCTAAATTATATCTAAAACACTGTTTTCTGTAAAAATTTCAATTGAAATAAATACTATATTTTTTTTGAGAGTTACTACAAAAAACCCAATTTTTTTTTATTAAAAAATGGTGACTAGAATATCAGTAGAACAATGTTCTCCTAGAAGGACTCAATACAAATACTCTATTGTCCCTTAATTATTGCCCAATTTTTGCTTGATAGGATGTTTCAAAATGGTTAAATAAGAGCATCTTCGGCAACTAACTTATTTTAAAGTTAAAATATAAGTTACTTTTAAATTGTGACTTATAATTAAAAGCTCTCAACATCAATTTAACTTATAAGTCAGAAATTAAGTTAGAATAAGTTATGAAGGTGTTCAGCTTATAATGACTTACAAGTTAAAATCAAATGTAAAGTACTAAAAAATGCATTAATAAAAAGAAGGGCAAAATAGATATTATATTTGGTCAAACTAACTTATTTTAAAATGACTTATAAGTAAAAAAAAAATAAGTCATTTCAAACGTGGAACAGGCTCTTGTCTTGTGCACCCAATCTCATTCTTCTCAGTTCTGATCTTATACATGTGTTTGTGGACAAGATTTTATTTTTATTTCTAATTTTAATTTTTTAAACAGGTGAACTTTTATTTTGTATTTTCATCAACCAATTAATATTTTCGTAACCTCATCTTTACTACAAATTGCTACTCATTTATTATTCATAAAAAAAATTTAAAAAAAACAAATGTGAACGTGTAAAATTTTCTCGCCAAATATCACTTGCGTATAATAAATTAGGTTATCATTGTATGGGTAAGAGAACTTAGTCTCTCTTCACATAAATAGTAATGAGTCTTACCTTTATGTGAGTAATAGTTTGTGAAAATATCTTCTTTTTTTCTTAGTGGAAATAGTAATTCCCTATCTGTAAATAATGTGTAAGTGAACTGAGTCGAGCCGACTATTAAATTGTTCTGTGTAATAAAATTTATAGAGTTTGAAATAAGGTTAGATTGAGACTCGTTAAGCTATCGAGTCGAGCACAATCTCGAATCAAACCCGAACAGTTTGAAATATTTGAGCGAATATGATTCGAATATTAACAGAAAATTAAAATTCGAAAAGACTCGAGTAATTTATCGAACTTTATAATTAGTTCATATTTGAATCGTTTATATTTTGAGTCGAGCTCAAATCGAATTGTTAATATTATGCATTTTTGTTGAAAATGATAAATATGTACTAGAAATATCATTTCCGAGTAGAAGACTTGTTCTATGAAATCGGAAAAATTGGAATTTGTGTTGTATCGACTCAAATTTGGAAACTGATATTTTCACAGTATTTTTTGATATTTTTGTATGTGGGGCTCACATTTAACCAAATTAATATTAATATTTGGATAAAAAATAGGTCCCACATGTAGAAATATTAAAAAATGCTATGGAAGCAAGGTTCTCAGAATTGAACCGTTCATCGAACCGAAAGAGATACCGGGTGGATGAGTCACTGGTCAACCATTGGTCAAACCGTTATTGACCCAGTGACGTCATTAATATATAAAAATATATATTATCAGTAATTAATAAATTTTTTGAAAATCTCATTTTTTATGAATTAAAACCTAATAAAGTTGAGTTACAATATTACTAAAACTAGCTAATTTTAATATTAAAATATTTTTGATACAAAAAAAATAACTACAAATCGGTTCACGGAGTCAATTAATAGGTTTTACCGGTAACCGTCAACCAATTTTTGACCAAATCAAAAAAATTGGGCTTGAATCGGATCGAAGAGCCGATCGATTTTAATTTTTACCAATTGAGTCCGAGTTTAATAACACTGTGTGGAAGTATCACAAACTAATTGTTTTCTAATTTGTCAAGGATGAGGAAGAGTAATTAATTGGTTGATTAGCACTTCTGTCCCTTCAAGTTGTCATTCACTTTCAAAGTTGTTACTAAAGTTCAATTTTCGTCAGTTAGGTCCTTAGAGTAGCATTTTGTTGGCATTTTCGTTCCTTCAGCCCAATTTAATCTCAACCCGACCCGTTTTGACCATTTTACCCCAACCCTGACCCAATTTGACCCAACATAAAATTTTAATATATTAAAATATAATTTTTTTAAAATAAGTCTAAAATAATAATTATATTTAATATTTTAATAAATAATATTTAATATTTTAAAATAAATTATTGTTTTTAAAATAATAATTATTTTAATATTTTAAAATAAAATAATTATTTTAGAAATAGTTATTTTTAATATTTAAAAATAAAATATTGGTTTTTTAAAAAATAAAATAAAAATATATTTAATATTCTAAAATAAATATTTTTTTAAATAATTATTATTTTTAATATTTTAAAATAAAATATTAATTTTAAAATAATAATTAAATTTAATATTTTAATATAAAATATTTTTTAAAAATAATTTGAAAGTAATAATTATATTTAATATTATTTTTTTAAAGTTATAAAATAATTATTATTCTAGTTTCTAATATATTTTTTCAAAAATGAGTAAAGTTTCTTAAAATATAGATTCAAAAAAATTACATAAGAAAATAAAACTTTATTCTTTAAAAAATAAAGTAGATTTTTTTATTTTTTATGTAAAACTTTATTTTCAGAAGAAAAAAAGTTAATAACTTTATCATTATTATATGTATTCTCAATATTATAATTTTTAAAAATAAAAACTAAAAATTAAAATTAAAATACAAAACAGTAAAAGATAAATTAAAAAAAATTAAGATTGAATCCGTAAAGTTCAAAAAAAAATTCTAATTTTTTTTCCTGACAATAATTATTATTTTTTTTAAAATTATTTATTTATTTATTTAAAAAATATTGAATCATTTTTTTTAATCTTTTACTGTTTTTTTTTTAACTTTAATTTTAATTTCTATTTTTAGTTTTTGTTTTTGAAAATTATAACATTAAGATTACATATAATAATGGTAAAGATATTATTTTTTTTCCTTAAAATAAATTTTTACATTAAAAAAATAAAAAATCACTTTATTTTTTAAACAATAATTTTTTATTTTCTTATGTAATTTTTTTTGAATCTATATTTTTATGAAACTTTACTCATTTTTTGAAAAAATAAAAGTTTCTAATATTTATTCCTTAGAATAATAATTATCTTTATAACTTTGTAAAAACAATATTTTATTTTAAATAAAAAAATAAATATTATTTTAAAATATTAAATATATTTATTATTTTAAAATTAATATTTTCTTTTAAATATTTATAATAATAATTATTTAAAAAATATTTAAACTATATATTTTATTTTAAAATATTAAATATATTTATTATTTAAATTTTTTAAAAAACTAATATTTTTTTAATATTAAAAATTATTATTTTGAAAATAATTATTTTATTTTAAAATATTTAAATAATTATTATTTTTAAAATAATAATTTATTTTAAAATATTAAATATTATTTTTTAAAATATTAAATATAATTATTATTTTAAACTTGTTTTTAAAATAATATTATATTTTAAAATATTTAAATTTTGAGTTGGGACAAACTGGGTCGGGTTGAGTTAAAAATAGTCAAAATGGGTTGGGTTGAGATTAAATTAGGCTGAAGAAACGAAAATGCCAACAAAAAGCCACTTTAAGGACCTAACTGACGAAAATTGAATATTAAGGACGACTTTGATAGTGAATTACAATTTAGAGGGACAGAAATACTAATCAGTCGTAATTAATTATTGCACAAGTAATAATCAAATTTCAAACTAACATTAATAATCTGATATTAAAATTAATAAGATTTTTTAATAGGTGCGATTAATTCATACTATAATGAAAAGAAAAGGAGTAGTCCATAAATTGTACAAACTATGGCGGTTATTATATAGTAGTAGTAGTACAGATTTTTAGCCTACATTTATTATAGGTGGGCCAAGTTGAAGAAAAACAAAAAAAGATGACGAGAAAAAGAAATAAAAGAAATTGACAAGTCAACTGTTTAGGCCTTGAGGATGGACTTGATAGAGAGTTCCCGTGAAGGCTGAAGCTGAATTATACCTGCATGTTCACACTGCCCAGTGCAGGCCTCCTCCCTCTTCTCCTTCTCCTTCTCCTTCTCCTTCTCTTTATCTTTCTTATATTATAGCACAGTGAGGAATAAGGAGGGCTAGCTTTTCCATTTGATGGGTTCTTGTCTCAGTGCCCGAATCAAAGCCGAGAGCCCCCTTCATGCTGGTATATATATATCTTATACGGCTTATAAATTATTTTTTTCTTCTTCTCTTCTCTGTGTTGAAAATGTTCAGTTCTATTAAAGTTATGATGTTCCAAGTTATATTGAAATTTGGGTGCATTATTAATCTTGAATTTAGTGTAATCAAAGAGTTGGATCTTCTTAGTTCTTAGCTAAACCCCACGTCTTAATTTCTTTCTTTTTCTTTTCTCTCCCCCCTGTTATATTTGGGCTTTTCATTTTACTGGAGTGAAATGGTAAAATGTTTGGAATTATATTTGTTTTTCTGATTTTATAACTTGTTGGGTGTATCCAATAATTGGTTGTAGTTTAGCTCTCAATGAATTCGAGAGTACATACTTGCCCAAGCTTGCTGATCTAATCTAATAATTTTGTGAACTGATATGTGAACATCAATCTATTTGATTTTGGGAAAATTGAACTGATTTATTTCTTATTATGGTACGATATTTTACAAGCTCAATTTTGGTTAGGGATGGAGTTAATAGTGAAACTACTGTTTTTGGTCCGATATTGGTATGGAATTTATTAAAGATAGAAAGTGATACAATTGTGTGTACAGGGGCTACATCAAAATATCCCTCAGTGCCACCAACACCTCGGAGCCAGGAAGAAATTTTGGAATCGTCGAATTTGAAGAGTTTCGCCTTTAATGATCTTAGAGTAGCCACAAGGAATTTCCGCCCTGACAGTGTTTTGGGAGAAGGTGGTTTTGGTTGTGTTTTCAAGGGTTGGATTGATGAGAATACATTCACAGCTGCCAAGCCTGGTACCGGCCTTGTTATTGCAGCAAAGAGACTAAGGCAAGAAGGATACCAAGGTCACAAGGAGTGGTTGGTAAGTGTCAAGGTTGCCCCTAGAGAATTTTGAAATATTTAAATCATACTAATTGGGTAGAAAATTGGAGCACACTAGAACTTAAATAAGTAGTGGCATTTGCTAATTTATTAGTGATATATTATTGCTAATTTAGTGCAGTATCTCAAAACTTTATCGCTTTTGATTGTTTTTGCATTTTAACGGGATTTCAATTGTTAGTTTCAAATAATCTGGTTGATTAACATTGTGGTATCTCTTCAACTGCAGGCAGAAATTAATTACTTGGGGACCCTTTATCACCCTAATCTTGTGAAATTGATAGGGTACTGCCTAGAGGACGAGCATCGACTTCTTGTATATGAGTTCATGCCCCGAGGCAGCTTGGAAAACCATCTATTCAGGAGTGAGTTCACAAACTCATTAGCTTTGCATCCAGACAATTGTTTTCTATTGGAGGACCATTACGTATGGATGCATATTATAAGCATAGAGTTTAATTCAAAATCAGAATGGTGTTGCAATGGGATTATTAGAACTTATGGCATTTCGATGGTTTAATTTCTCTGAAAGTGATGATTCAAAAGAGATGCATCATTCCATATGATTTTTTTTATGAACTAATTTCCGTTTGTGTAGCAATAGCTCGATGGTTTAATTTCTCTGAAAGTGATGATTCAAATGAGACACATCGTTCCGTATGATTTTTTTTTATGAACTAATTTCTGTTTGTGTAGCAATAGCGTTAATTTGTTTTGTGATTTAGCTACCTGATATCATTGAAACAGGGAGTTCTTATTTTCAACCGCTCTCTTGGAACCTCCGTATGAGGGTTGCTCTTGGTGCAGCAAAGGGGCTTGCATACCTTCACAGTCCAGAAGCAAAAGTGATATATCGTGATTTCAAATCCTCCAATATCTTGATTGATTCTGTACGTGTAACAGTTTGATTGTTAAATTTGATGTCTTTCAGGAGTGTTCAACTAAAGTTGTTTGGTTGTCTTACAAACTTTCTGTTATTGATTTGCAGAAATACAATGCAAAGCTATCTGATTTTGGGTTGGCGAAAGACAGTCCAGTAGATGGTAAAAGCCATGTGTCTACAAGGGTTATGGGTACCTATGGGTATGCAGCTCCTGAGTATATGGTTACAGGTAAAGAGTTGCTTAACAGTTATATGTTTGTTCAGTTTCTAGCAGAAGATATCACATCCTCCTTTGATTTTCTCGTGCCTTAGTCTCTGCGACCTTCTATGCAATTTACCTATATCAAATCTAGCATTTTGTTTTTTGGACATGTAGGTAACTGTTTCACAAATGCATATCTTGTGTCAGACATGACTTAATGGAAAACAAATTCAAAGCAGATTATTCTTTGCTTTGAGCATGAGACCTTTCCACCACATTTTTCATCTCCAACCCCCCCCCCCCCCCCCAAAAAAAAAAAAAAAAAAAACAACATAGAGGGAGATAGTAACTTATTTTTTAAAAAAATGTTATGCTTCAAAAATCACTTATTGTGAGACGAAGATAGTATTTAACAAAAAAATTAAAAAATATATTTTTATGTACAAAAATTATGCACAACTAGTTAGCTATACGTAAAGAAACAGAATTATAGTACTACTATCTGTGTAGATTCTATCTTTTAAATTATTATTAACTTTTTACCTCATTTCTTTACTATCCAATACACGAAATGAGACCTTCTATGCAATTTACCTATATCAAATCTAGCATTTTGTTTTTTGGACATGTAGGTAACTGTTTCACAAATGCATATCTTGTGTCAGACATGACTTAATGGAAAACAAATTCAAAGCAGATTATTCTTTGCTTTGAGCATGAGTCCTTTCCACCACATTTTTCATCTCCAACCCCCCCCCCCCAAAAAAAAAACAAAAAAAAACAAAAAAAAACCAACATAGAGGGGAGTAGTCTGCCTGCTATCATTGCGAACAACTAAATCATCTTCTTTTCCTTAGGTGGGGAAACCATATGGGTTTTCCTCTAATGATTGTACACTCTACTTAAGATGAGCTAATTAGGATGATTAGTTATCTTATTTTTTTGTTTATTTGTTTATTAAAGGAAACACACAACCGATAGGAAGCTATCATGCATACTGCTTACTTAGTATGTCGTTTTTATCAAAATGAAATAATATGTACAAATTGAGGTGGCATAAAACCTTACCCCTATTAAACAAGACCACAACATATGTCGAATGAAAAACATAAACTACCCACAAAGACAAGCCTAAGAATGTCTATACATACAAATTCCCAGCTTATCTAGGTTCTTCAACTGCACAGAAGAAGGAACAGCAATTCCTCTACCAAATAATATAAGATGTTTGTGGGAGTAAGCCAAACTTGCAAGATGATCTGCTACTGCGTTTGCTTACCTGCTACTCCAAGCCCTGAAGCATTTTGAAACAATAAACTAGGAGGACTATCCCCATTATGTTGTAATATACTATGTAGTCTTTTGTTCCTGAGCTCATTTTATAGCGCTTCTGATCCTAAAGTTCAATCTCTTCTTATGAAGGTCATCTAACTACAAAAAGTGACGTATACAGCTTTGGAGTAGTTCTCCTTGAAATGTTGACAGGCCGAAGAGTAGTTGACAAGAACCGTCCAGCAGGGGAACAGAACCTTATTCCGTGGGCTAAGCCTTACCTTACCAGCAAGCGAAAGATTCTGTACGTCATGGATGCACGTATTGAAGGCCAATACACCGTTGGAGCAGCACTAAGAGCCGCATCCCTAGCAAATAAATGCCTCTCGGTAGGGCCCGGATTCAGGCCAGAAATGGGCCAAGTGGTAAAAGCATTAGAGCAGCTTCAAGATGTGAGAAACTCGGGGATTATTAGAAGTGAAGCGCTCCAGAAGCATCACAGTACAGGCTTCTAATCGGGAACCACAGAGGTGCTTAATACAATCACAATGTAGGAAAAGGATATTTTCACAACAGAAAATGATATTTCCATATGAAAAGTGTCGCTATAGATCTTATAGCGACGGTTTTTTCCGTCGCTATACATCTATAGTGACACTTTTCATGTAAAAATATAAAAAAAATGTTGTGGAAATATCAATTTCCTTGTATGTATTACTTCAGAGGCCATAGAAAACAGAACAGAAGGTTTGAGACAAACTCAGAGACATTTAACTGGCCAGGCTTGTATTACGCCAAATACAGTCAATTTTCTGTACAGTTTTATTTTAATTTGGCTGATTATCTGCAGCAGTTAGATTTTTGTTGTATATGCATTATGACTGGAGGGCCGGGGAGAATTTTCCAGGATTAAAATGGTAGTAGTATGTATGAGCTGAAATTTTGAACTCTTTGCCTAGACAAACAGTGGGAATGAGGTTACATGGAACTCTTTGCGATAAATTTACGCGAAGCTTATCAATACAGGGAATTAAAGAAGAATTTTACTTATTACACATTTCTATAAAAAGGTAGCACTAATACTTATTTACGTAATTGGCAAGTAGAAAGTCGACTTAAACATTCATAATATATGTTATTTTTTTTAATCAACACTAATTCGATGCGGTGTAGGTATTTATAACTGAACCGGCAATGCATCGCACTATACCGACGTTCGGTGTTTCAAGAAATTTTTGTTTTATATTTGAAATTAATACACTTTCTTTAAAAACAATTCTTTTGTTTTATATTTGAAATTAATACACTTTCTTTAAAAACAATTCTTTTTATACAGAGTTGAATATTAGGTGAATTATTTTGCATTTTATTTTAGGTTACATTTAAAAATCAAAAAATGATACCATTGTCATCCCTAGGATTAAAATGAAGCAAGTATAATGAATCATCATCTTATTTGAAAAGGTGAAATAGTTACTGTTAAGATTATAATAAATTTAGGTCAAATTATAATTGCGAAATTAAAATTTTGACCAAATGTAAAAATCAATCAATTAGTCGAGTCGGATCAACCCGGTCCATACTCATGTCTAGGGCTTGGATTCACCGTACAGAGGTACCTGTAGTGCGGGCCTTATAAGAACACACATAAGACGTCAAACTCCTTAGTTTAGATCTATGATTTCTCTCTGATTGCTTCGTCGGAGTTCAACTTCCACAGGTAAATTCATATTTTTTCTTCCTATTTTTGTTTCCTTTTTGATCTTCTTTCCGACTATTGCTGGAAACCTAAATTGAGAGAAAGCTGATAGATTTTTATCGCCTTGTTTAGGGTATTGGAAAGCGAATTGATTATCAACTGAAATTTTGCAGTCAATTTGGCCTGTCTTAAGTTTTGGGTATTCGGTTTTCTTAGTTTTTCTCTTCTTTTTTTTCCCTAAATAATTTTATCAAACAATGGCACTCGGGGTTTTCTCTTTATGTATATTTTTTTATCTTGAATGAAATTTGTTACCATAAATTAATGTGCGTAGTATATGAAATCCAAAAAAAACCCTCTATAAATTGATTTTTTTGCCAATCATCATTTGTTGGGTTGTATGATTTTGTAATCCTTGATCAGTTCATGTATTAGAGATGCTGAAGTTGGTATGGGTTGCATTGGGTGGAACTATAATTTAATATTGAGATGCTGAAGTTGATATGCTGTGGAAGTTCTGGGAAATAGTAGAATATAATTGCTTTCCATGAAATAATATCAAGAGGGAAACATTTTTTCTTCAAGTAACCTATAGAAAATTTTATTTGTATTTATGGATTGGATGCACCAGTCTATTTTAGACATGTATAAACAGTTCTTTAATAGAACAAATGTTGGTGGATACTGCAAAAGGGCATTGACTTTCTTAATTTTGGCTGCATAATAAAATCCTAAAGCCTTCTTCAAGTTCTAATTCTTTGGGAGATGAAATAAATAAATAATACTCCCTCCTTGTCACAAAAAGAGTCCCATTTTCCCACAAAAAAGAGTCCACTTTTTACTGATAATATAATGGTATAAAATGACACAATGTCCTGAAGTTGCAATCATAATTTCATTATCATATCACCACAGTACTAAATAATAAGGTGTTACTAAACTAACACCTTATTATTTATAGGGGTATATATGGAATAATAAATATCCTTAATATTCACAAATTTTGTAAACGGGACTCTTTTTGTGGAAAGGAGGGAGTAATAACTAGCAGAAATCGTCGAAAGGACCATCATCTTTCTTTAGCATACAGGACATAATTTATGTCACTTCAAGGTCTTCTGCACAGCCTGAGGAAATGGAAAGCAGGTAGGGGTAGGGTGTTTTTTTTTTGGTGTGGGGTGGAGGAATTGGGAAGAAGGTTTGCTGCTGCTTAAAATAATAGTAAAATGTTACAAGCTTAATGCATTTCTTGAGCATGTTAACTCTTGGAAATCTAAAGGTTTATCCACATATCACTCATTCTTTCAAATTTCGCATGCCTTGGCTCTATTGCTTGATCAACTTTTGTGGACTACACTGTCGATAAAAATTATGTGTGAACAATTTATGAACTATTTTTCTTATATTAATTAGAGGACTGCTTTTCCTAAGCAAAATAGTTCTTATGCAGGATTTCATTTTTACTTTCTGTATATTTGACAGCTTTTTTTGGAAAAACACTTGGAAAATAATTAGATTCAAGTCATTAGAGAAACTTGTCGTGTACCATTGCAGACTGCTAGCATATTTAGGTTTTTAAATGGTGCTTTGGTGATGATGGGAGCTTGAATAATGATTCAAATGCATTGTTTTTTGTCCTTTTTTAATCCTTTTCTTGTATATTCTTTTTATTGGTGCAAGTATGAAATTCCTCTCTCTGTGGTTCTTGTTTCATCTGTTAAGGCTAAGTTATGCGGAGGTATAGCCCACCATATTACAGTCCTCCAAGGAGAGGATATGGAGGTCGACCAAGGAGCCCTCCAATTAGGGGTTACGGAGGAGAACATGGACGGCGTAAGGAGCAGAACAATGGCAGCCTCTTAGTTCGCAATATCCCTTTGAATTGCAGGTGACTTCCATGCAATTCTTATTAGTTATAACTTGACCTTTGTTTTTAAATCAGCTGCAGCTTGAAATTATTTTTAACATCCTTAGTTTTCAGAAGATTGTACCTCTCTTCCTGTTGATATTTTATATTGTACTCAGTTTCTTCTCGTTTTCTCTCATTTGCAGGGCAGAAGAACTTCGTGTTCCGTTTGAAAGATATGGAGTAGTTAGGGATGTATATCTTCCCAAAAACTATTATACAGGGTATGCTTGTCATCTATATTTTGGCATACTTGTCATTTTGTTGCTATTGACTTATTTGTCCAACAAATATCTTCTTTTTTCTTCCACTTCATTTGAGGCCTATGGGGTTGCAGGCTGAGCCATACAAGCCAAGTCCTGGCCATTCTAGCTGGCTATACACTTAAATTAGCCTTTTATATCTTTCTTTGTGTGGGCATGGTCAAGGTTAAGCTTGTTCACAATCTCTATTGATGCTTCCATCTTTAATGATGCATATAAGTGACTAGAGATGTATAAACCTGTTGTCTTTTTTTAAAAATAAATCTCTGTCATTTGCCATATTGGTCATCACTTCTTCTGGTTCTGTTGTCCTTGGGGAATGCGATTCTGGGATGTATAACATTGCAATTAAAAGGTCAATGCATAAGTAGTAGTTCTCGTGGACAGCTTTAAATGTGTATAAAGATTGTCAGCTTTAAAGGAATTTTTTTAATAAGTCCTCACAGTCTTGCACATCATGTGATATTGTGCTGAGTTGAAGTAGGTTCTGGTACATTATGTCAAGTGGTACTTGCGATGTTTTCTTGGTATCCTCAAATCTTGCAAGTAGGGTATTGAATATTAGATATGATAAAATTTATGAGTTGCGTTTGGAACAATCTATTAGGCTTTTATTCCTTGTTTCCTTAGTGAGATATATTTTGAACTGGTGCCAGGGGGTGTCTTGGTTTGAAGTTAAAAACAAGCCCAAGCCCCACATTTGATGAAGGCCTACTGTTTGTCATTGCTTAACATTATTGTCCTCCAAGGCTGGTAAAGTAATTCCAATGAAGAATGTTCCTTTATGAAGAGAAATTTTATAATCACACAAATCAATAGAAGTTTGATGGGAAGAAGATTGATTGTTGACCAATTGAAGACTACATGAGGAGATTTTAAGTTTGGGACAACGTTGATTTCAAGTTCTTCAAATATTTACAAGCATGTGAAGAAATTCAAGTCACTTGCTTCTTTTGAAGTTTCCATTCATATTTGCTTGTAGAAGAAAGGTCAGCCATTTGGATTTTAGCTGCTTCTTTGTGCTTCATTGTCGAAGCCCTCTGAAGCTGTTACTTAGATATTTAAAAAAGGTATATTGAGAAATGACATTGCTGAGCAACTTAGTATGCTACCTTTGATTAGTTTTGTTTTGCAATTGGTGACTGCTTTGGAACTTTTATTTTTCATGGAATACTTGGCTCTTCTCTTGTGCAGGGAACCTCGTGGGTTTGCGTTTGTGCAGTTTGTGGATCCTTATGAAGCAGCAGAGGCTCAGTATCATATGAATGGGCAGATATTTGCTGGGAGAGAGATATCTGTGGTTGTTGCTGCAGAGACTAGGAAAAGGCCTGAAGATATGCGCCGAAGAACTAGGACCAGGTAATTATATTTCTTTCTTTTTAATTGACCTTATGACCATATTGTTTCTGTACTATTCTAGTATTCTGAAATTTCTATGATCTATTTCACATTCAGTAGAGGACCCTCAGGCTATGAAGGGCCGCGATCATCTTATTACGGTTAGTTGTTTCTGACAATTTAAGTGTATACTTGCAATAATAGTAATATTGATCCATGGATATGCAGCTGGTAAAAATTGCGCATTGATAACGCGTGAAGTTTCCCGCTCTTTCATCTGTAATCTCAGTGTCATCTTTGTAACCTTTGACTCATAAAATGTTGTAGTAGATAAATGTAGAATTTGCTTTGTTAGATTGGAGTAAATGGTTCTGGATTAATTCAATTTTAAGCTTTCATTTTAAAGTCTATTAATGTCTAAATCTTGATATTATTCTTTATGCACCACTCTGCAGGGCGTTCTCGGTCTCGTTCCCGTTCTCGCTCACCCCGCTATCCTTCTGGTTCTAGAAGTCGTCATCGTTCAAGGTATAATTTTAAGAATAGAAAACGTCATTGTCTCTTGATAATCCACTGGAACAGGTGAATATGGTTGTCTTTTAATGTTTTCAGGTCCTACTCTCCTGCCCCTAGACGACGAAGTGACTACTCCCTTTCCCCTGAAAGAAGGGTGGATCATAGATCACCAAGGGATCCTCCACTAGAGCGAGATTCTCGTCATGTTCGTAGGTCATATTCTCCTGGATATGAGAATGCTGCAGACCAAAATGGCAAGGGGTATGCCGAGTAAGTGGGTTCACCTCTGCATGAATTGGAGCTGCATGCTTAACCTCTTACTAAATATACCTTAAAAGCTAATAATTTTATGCGAGGTAACTTGACATCAATCTTGTTTCTGCAAAGGCTGTTAAGATATATAGTGGTCTAATTTTCGCATCTAAATATTCATCCTGGTAGAGGATCAAGGCCCTAGGTCTGAACTTATGCAGAATATACAGAGTTGAAGAATTCTGAAGAATTGCAAAGCTAGTAAGAAAGATTATTTAGTGTCCACCTTGTTGTAATGGCATCTTTTGTTTTTAGTATATGAAGGAACTTTTGTTTAATATTCTTTTGCAATGTTTTGTTTTGCATGCTTGAGAGATTAAAGAAATTTAGCTGTGATTAAAGAAATTTAGCTTCAATAAATCTGGCTTTGCAGGAAACCTGCATACGATTCTGAGGGAGCACGAGGACATTGGAAGTCATCACCTGGACGAGTATCAAGATCACCCTCCGGATCTAGATCTAGGTCTGCTGATATTTCGCCCAGGCCAAGTAGATAAGTAAAAGGCAAGGTGAAATGGGAGACCTTCCATGTACTTGTTGGCAGTTGGTATTTGTACCGAACCAGTAAATCAGCTATTCGGATTCCCGTGTTCTCGAGCAGCATATAAGACTTGTGTTTTCCTTGTCCCTTGCATATGGAAACATTGGTCAAAATCTGTATCTGAACCCTGTAAACTTGTATGGTTTGAATGTTAGTTTGAAATTTATCGAGGCTGCTTTCGGGCGGTTGAAGTTTTTATTGTTAACTCAAAAAATGCGTTACTCTTAGTAACTGCTTTTCTGGCCCCCCAGCCCCAGTACAACTTTTATATCTGCTTTAGTTGGATATATTTTAGTAGGTGTTGTCTGAAGATTTTGTGTTCTTGAGTTTTTTTGGGGGTGGGGAAGGGAAGGCTTGGAGATTAATGGAGGTTGGAGATGGGTCGAGTTGTCTTTGCTTCAATCTGAATTCCTTGTTGAGGTGGGGCTAGGGCGGGGGAGAGGGAGGGCTAGGGCGGGGGAGAGGGAGGGCTTTTGCCCTATTAATTGGAGCAAATCAAACGGCCTAGTATGTTCAAGCGGAGTTCTCCCCTAGCATGCTTTACGGGGAAGATCCCGAATCATAAACCTAAACAGGCCAAGGGTGGCAATTTGCTTCAAATTAGGTCCTTCATTTTGCTAGCTTCCATGCCAAATTATATGATATTTTAAACGTGTTTGAATGAATCCCTAGAGACGGTAAGTAATACGTTCCAATTTCCAAGTCCATGAAACATATATCTAATGGTATATATTAAATAGACTCCACACCACACACACTTGTAATATACTCCCTCCGTTCCTTAATATAAGTCGTTTTAGAGAAGGCAATATAGACAATTGATATTATCTTTAAGGCTTTACATTCATTTTTTTAATACTTGTGAACGAGACTTATATTAAAGAACGGAGGGATTCATTCCATTTTAGTTGGAATGAGTTATTCCATACTCTTCCTCTCCCACGACCCTCATGACTCAATGATAAAAAAAATTACTGTGGATTTGAAATCTTGGGCAAGAATGTTAAATTTCAGTCGAAAATAACAAAAAACAAGGATGGTTCAATTCATTCAAGATAAATTTTTTTATTCCATAGGAATGAGTCATTCCATTCCTACCTTTATTCCTTCAACCCAAACGCATCAAATAGTGTTAAATAGACAGTAGAGGAAAGATTAATCATTCCATTCTAATAGACAATTTTTTTTTATAAAAAATAAAATAAAAATTGACCGATCGATCAAAATCGTTTAATTTTTTTGTTCTGACCAAATATATGAATAAAAATTTCGTATTCCAATGTTGTAATCAAACGGACTATAATAGTATTAAACAGGTAGCACTTGTAATGTTAGTTGTTTTGTGCACGTTTGTAAACGATATTACTCTAATTTAGAGGCTCTTTCACGGATTCGTTGGTGCAATGAATTTAAACAACTTTTAAATTAAGATTTGAATTTATTATTATTTCTTTTTTGGGTGGATAGAATTTCCGCTTGAATTCATTTTTGGATAAAATCAAAGTATTCTGCGTTTTGGAGCTGCGGTCACAAGTTTTAAATATTTTAATTTCTTTTAAAAAAATTCATTAAGCAAATAGTATTATATCTATTCCAAAATTAGAGATATAGTTTGGCTTTTAAAAGTCAATTCATAAAATTCTAAAACTCAAAATTGATATAATTTTGTTCAAATTTTGAAAACAACAAAAATGATAATTAGTAGTATTATACATGTAATTACAATTATTATATTTGTTTGTATTAAAACTAAATAACTTAATATTAATTTTGATTTTAAAATTTTACGAATTAACTTAAAAAAATTAAAATATATTTTTAATTTTGAAACGGAGGATTGGAGAGTATTACATCGGCCGCCGCCAGTGTTGTAATTAAGAATGAGTAAATTTCGAAAGAAGCTTCTAGATATTAATTTTCCTTGCGCTAAACGTGCTGCTTAGTATTGATGGCTTTCAACTTTGTTAGGAAATGAGGGAGAAAGCAACCGACCTTAATAGTCACAATATTCACGTAACACAATCTTATATTAAGAGACGAAAGGAGTAATGTTTAAAATAGGAGACTGTATCGTGAGTTCATATGTTTGAATCTTCGTACTCCATTCGTCTTAAATTGGAAGTTTTAATATTAAGTTTAGATCACAGATAATTGATATTCTCAGAGCAAAGTGAGCAATGAACTTACGCTGAAGAATCCTGACAAATGATGATTGAGATGAGATTCGGTATCAAAAGTCTTCTTACAAAAAATAACGTGAGCCATTTTAAAAAACCGATCTACTACCATGAATAAAATAGAATCGTTATCAACCCCGCTTTGCTTCAATTTTATGGAGAGATGCAAACTTTGATTTTAAATGCCATGAGCGTTCCTGTCACCTCGTGGCAAAGTAAGCTGATGGGAAAGCCCCCTCCTCTCGCAATGGTGTGGGGCGTCAGAGGCGTTGTGGCACCGTGACCAACTCAAAGAGAACAGTGACAAAAGTATCGTTAAATATATATTGCTTTAATAATAATATTTTTGCTCTGACAATATATTATATAGTCATTCAATACTCCCTCTGTCTGACTTTACTTGTTTTAATTGACTTTTTATGATAAAATTGACTAATTTTAATATTAATAGTTAAACAAATGTATTAGAAATATTGAAATCAAATAAGTTGACTTTGATGATATGTTCGATGTTATTTCTTATGATAATAATTTTGTGCCTATATCTAATAAACTTAAGAATAAATTATGATTTTAAATATGATCAATTTGACAAAAAAAATTAATTATGATAAATAAAACTGGAAAGGGAAAGTACTATTTTTATAACTTGTGAAAGACTCAGTGACGAAGCTTGAAATTTTTTTCAGTTAGGTCAAATTACTAAATTACACCCACAAAAAATTAATTACATCATATATATATATATATAATTTCTTTCAATAGAGTCAAATTACTAAATTACACCTATAAAATTTTTATTACATTATATATATATATATATATATATATATATATATATAACAAAATACAAATGATTTTGAATTTTTCGCTCACTCAATAAATCATTTAGGCCGTCTAAAATTTAGGATAAATTTCACCGTCGATGTAGTGCCGGAAACACAGAACTACTCAACACGTAGCTTCGCCCTCGAAAAGACTCGATTTGAAACACAATTTAGTTGTGGTAAAAAGGAAAGAACCTTGACTTGAGTTTTAGTCTTTTCTGGTTCCTATAAATTTCAATTTAAAATCAAACGTTCGAATTGGGTCTAGTCAATATTAAAACGTAGTGATTTTGACCCGGCCCAATCAAACTTAGTCATTGAGATCCATCCATCCGTAGACCCAAATTAAAAAATGCTAATTGTATCACGTAGATCCATCCATCCGTGACTCAAGAAGAAGACTTGGAGGAAACTATTCGCTGCCTGTCAGTCACAGCCTGTTACTGTATCACCAGTTGTTACGCATTTTGATATTATTATATAAACGGTTAAACAACCATTGTAAACCTTATACTCTACAGTTGGTTTCAATTTCATCCACGTATAATTGTTTTTTTTTTATAATAGTCCTTATACTAAAAAATAGAGGAATAATTTAGTCCTCTTTTTTAACTTAATTAATGAGGTGACTTAACTTTTTTTTAAAAATATGCCAACTTTTATTTTAATAATATAAGTGGGAAATAGTAAATGAGAAATTAGTAATTTAACAAATTATATAGAATTCTTTTTTGCATACAAATTTATTTGAAAAAAGTAGAAGATGAAGATTATACTCTAAGAAGATCATCAAGACTTATGGCAAAACAAACTAATAATGCACATATAATTGTAATTATTGCTGAATCTCAAGTTCTAAACTTAATAAGTGGTAATTTTTGGATATTTAGTACTAAGTTTTTTAATTTATTTATTGGAATATTTAATGTAATAAATGTAAAATTGAGTAGTGATTCTTGTTGAATCAATTTTTTTTTTTTTTTCTAATTTAGACTTACATTTATATTGCTCTTTATCGAAAAAATTATGTTTCTTAATTTACTCTTGTACATGTAATCTCATATTTATTGTTTTATTTTTTAGACATGTATGTTTATTGTTTATAATATCACTTTTTCTGAATATTTATCGTTTATAATGTCGTTATGTAGCTTATGATTATTGAACTATTAGAAACAAAAATAAGTTAAAATTTTATACTTATTGTTTGTACAAATACAAATTTTCAAGGAATCTAAAATTGTGTGAAAAAAAAAAAATAAAAATTTGAAACATCATTTAATGAAAAATAAAAATCAAAAGGTGATAAAAAAAAACTTGTTTATTCTTATTAAAAAAAGCTTATCCATATTGACACTGATTTATATTTTAAAAAAAAGGCATATCATCATATTTTAAAAGAAAAATGACTAAATTGTTTCTCTATTTTAAAATACAAGGACTATAATGAAAAAACAAATTATATATGAATAAAATTGAAATCAACAATAGAGTAGAAGGACCAAAAAGATTGTTTAGCCAGTTTACCCATGGGCGTGGCTTATAAAACAGAACAGAACAGAAGAAGAATATCATTGAACCTATTTCATTGTAGAGAGAGAGAAATATATACATATAGAGAGAGAAAATGACGATCGGAATAATGGAGGTGACGCTGGTGAAAGCCCGAGGTCTCAAATGCACCGAGCTCTTTGGTACATACTTTTCTACCTATTAAAATCTGATTTGAGCTATTTTTGATCTTATTGCAAGTCTTTTTTGTTCCCTTTTTTTTCCTTTTCCTTTTCTGTTCATTCATTCAAGTTTTGATTTCTGTAGAAATTATAAATTATTCAGTGTTTCATACAAGCGTAATCAAGCACAAACATCGTAAAATGGTGCAAACGCAAGCAGATTATTAATTTCTACTACTAATTATGTTGAAATTCAGCTAAAACTAGTGAGGTGAATGAGGAAAAAAAATAGATATCTAAAATTAATTAATGGGTTTGATTTGTTGTGATTTTGGATGAGCTTTACTGATTCGAAAACAGTCTCTAGAATATGTCTTTTTCACGTAACCATGAAAGGCTGGGGAATCCTTATTCAGTAGGAGAAGTATTATTGATTGTGGGACAGGTGGTTGGATTTTTATTCATTTTGTTTTTATTTTATTCTCTCTCTATGTGGGTGTTTTGGCTGGAAAAGGGTGTATTTGTTCGACAAACTTAATTAATTAGAGTCCCACATCATTAAATTTTTATTGAATTTGGATGAGTTGACTTTTCTTCCTTTCTGGCTTAACAACTTACTTTAGAATATCGTTCTAAATACTTGTCTCTCAATTTTCTAGAATTAAACTTCAACTTGAATTATTTTACAGTTATGTTCTAAAAATAACTTATTTAAAATAAAAATAGTTTGTTGGAACCCTAGGACACCATATGAGACAGGCTTCTGCAATTAGTATTTTTTACTTGGGAAATTAATGTATGTTCAAGTCCTCAAGATGAGCTTCATATATATTAAAAATGAAAATAAAATAAAAAATAAAATCTTTAGTGACTGTTTTGAATTTTTGTTTATTTGATTCTCTAATTAAGCTGTATTTACATGGTGTAGGTGGTGGAATTGACCCTTATGTTGTGTTGCAATATAAAAGCCAGGAGCACAAGAGCAGTGTGGCCCGAGGTAATATTTGACCACAAATTTTATTAATAGTGTTTTTGTTTATAAGGTAAACAAGGGGAGGGTTCTATTAATACGAGGTGTAGTCCTTACGATCATGGACTAGAGTATTAATGCAAACCTCCCCAACATTTTCTTATGGCAAATTGGCAATAATAGTATAAATTCGGGTCTCGTTTTTCATCTCCTTTCTAGTGTTATGTGCAACTCTCTTGGTTTCAATTTAGATGTTTCCATTAATGTTTACGCACTTAAAACTATAATATATGAAATTTATGAAGACTTCCACAATTACCCTTCGTTAATCCTACCTTAACTCTCCTTTTTTTTCTTTCTCCCCCCCCCCCCCCCCCCCCCCCCCTAAACAATGGTGACAAATGCAAATAGTAGTAAACAAAGATTTGAAATCCATCATAAAAAAGAAAAAGGATATCTAAATTAGGACATATCGCCATATAAATTAGTAAAGTATGGAAAGAAATAAAGTGTGAGCAATTTATAATGTGATGTAAGTGTGTAACATTGCGTCAATTGCCTCTAGAAGTTTAAGCATGGCAAGTGTCACTAGTAGGTAGGTAAAGGTCATGGGTTCAAAACCTATAGAGGCACTTTGAAAGTCAATTACCCAAGGGTAGACTAAAATGAACCAAAATGTTTGTATTACGGTTAATGTACTAACAAAGTCGAGTACTTTGATCATGATCCATGGGCTAAAATGTTAATGTAAGCCTCTCCAACATTCATTTCTTGTAATAATAGTAAAAATTGGGCTCATGATACTAATAACCCGGCCTCCCACCCAGCCACCCCTCCTCACCCTTTCAGCTTGTGGGGTTTATTTTAAATTTCTAACTTGTATATCCACGATTCTCTGTCCTAATTTAATGAATAAGAATCAATAAAAAGGTGATATATAACTTTGCTTACCTTTATTTGTTTATCTGTCATTAGGTGATGAGGAGATACACACATAGTGACATATTGTCTATATTTTTCGAACATCTCAGAAGTAGAGTGTAGTTAAAAGTTTTGCTATAAGTAATAGTAGTTGAACATTTTAGAGTCAAAACTTCCTTAAAAGTTTGACCTTTAAATGGGGACTTTTTCCTCGCTTGGGACTTTAATTGGAAGTTGAAACTATTATTCTATTAATCCATATTATCTACTCCATTTCATCTTGAAAGTGGCCTGACTTCTTGGTGTTGACATCATTCTCCGATATTCCATTAAAATCTCTCTGAGTCTCGGTAACTACTATTGTTGACCTGTAGTTCTAGAATTATGATATACATGACCAAATTGTGCAAATATCTAATGCTCAAACTACTGAAGCTTGGATTCTAGTGAAAAATCATTATATCACACTGGCATTTTAAAATCACAGTTCCAGGACCAGTTTAGCCCAGTAGATTGTTGATAACATTGTTTAAGAAGTGTAATATATACTCATCGGTTTCTGTTTCTTTGTATGTATAAATTTATCAATGAAGTAGGGCAGGGCAGTAAACCAGAGTGGAACGAAAAATTTACTTTCAGGGTGGAGTATCCAGGAGCAAATGACCAATACAAGCTCATTCTCACTGTCATGGACAAGGACACCTTCTCTGCTGATGATTATCTCGGCCAGTCCACGTAAGGCATTATTAGAAAAATCTTTAACTGATGAAGGCAGTACGCTAATACAATGTGCTTAGTTGTGGTTGCTGAATTTAGGAGATTTTCATATAGTTTTATCAAAATATATCAGCTGAAATATTCTACAGAGCTAATGTGTGTTTAATTCTTCATACTGATATAGAAAGAATATGGGCATCTTTGTTTCTTTTTGAATAGGTTGTCTATTAAGATAAAAGATTGAAAGTAGAATTAGTGAATTAAAAAAAACATAATAGATATGGCTTTATCGGTGCCATTGTGAGGAAAAACATTTTAAAAATGAAGTAGAGCGTGTGCATTTTAAATAGAAGAAAACAAACAAAGAAATAACTTGAAATCATTTATCAGAAAATTTGAAAATGGAGATGACGAACTATCATCACCAATAAAGTAGAGCTTTAACCTTTTGAATCATAAATCTCCCTTTTTCGGTTGAATATCCAACTTTGTGATTAACTCGCTGTTAATGTACGTAGGATATACTTGAAAGACCTTTTTGAATTAGGAGTGGAGAATGGAACTGCTGCACTACATCCTGGCAAGTATAGTGTTGTTGACAGCAACCAAAGTTACAGTGGAGAGATTCAAGTCGGAATCACCTTCACTCCAAAGGTATTTTTTCTCATGCCATCAGAGGCATCTAGTAATTAAACTATGTGGATGTGACGGGGTGTTCTAAGAGGACTATAATATAATAAAGTGAAGATAATTTAATCAAAAGGAGAAAGTAAACTATATGTTTGTTGTTTGTTTGATTTTGTAGGTACAAGGGGAAGCATATGGAGAAGAATTTGGAGGATGGAGGGAAAGTGAAACCTGAGTTCTTAACCAGTAGTTATATACAATGCTGGAATTTGTGTGTAAACCTAGTTGTTAATCTAGAGGAAATTTGTGAGAAACTCTCTCCTTTTATTTAAGAAGCTCAACCTTTGTGTTTGATTGGTTGCTTTGTGGAGTAGAGATGAAGAAAACTCAAGATCAGTGTTTTGGTTCTTTGACAACATCTATAAAAGTTTGTTAATTTATGAACCAATGAGAAATCAAACTTTGTCAGGTTTATCCGAATATATGCTTCTAGAATTTCTTAAATATTAAGAATATGAAGTTTGTTTTGTATCCGAATATGGTTTGATTTTAGAAGGTTTGCTATGAAGTAGGCAGTTGGGTTAGCGCGAATTTGTTGATCTTTTGTGCTTCAAATTTGTTGAAGTTGGCTTCAAGTTATCTTCCATATATTTCTGAGATCTCTTCTAGTTAGTAGTTGGGTTTTTCATGTAAAATTCTTGTGTAATTTATTTTTGTATCTTATACAGTATTGCATTGTGTAATCTTAGTGTGTGTTTGTGTGCTTGATTTTGCAACAATTGACATCAGAGTTTGGTTCATTCCGTTGGAGAGAAATCTCGTAGATCATAAATACGAATATGACAAACACGAGTACGAGTACGAGGTACAGTATTGAGCCATTTGACGGAAAGTCAAATTTTAGTATTTGACAGAGTATTGTTAAGGATGTGCTAGTTCAACAGGGACCGACAAAAACACTTGAAGGGAAGGAGATGAAAATAACAAATGTGACAGATGAAAAATGGACCGATCTTAAAGCAAAGGTCGTGGCAACAATCAGATTGAGTTTGCGCCACAGATCAAATATCAGGTTTGAACAGAAACCTCTCCGAAGAACTTGTGGAAGAAACTTGAGAAAATTTATAAGTCAAAGTCTCTGTCAAATCGATTATATTTGAAGAAGAAATTGTATTGACTTCGAATGGAAAAATACTCAAATTTAACCAATCATATTAATGAGTTTAATAGATTGATAACTCAACAGACCATTATATATATATATATATATAAAAAAGTAATTTTGAAAAAGAAAACATGGTCATATCCCTGAATTGAACAATTTCATCATCGTTTTTAGTTTTATTCCATGTATACTTTCTCGGTAATAATGAGCGACTTTGACATGAAATTTGGAAAGATTGATTCATGTAATACAATTACTTGGTGATTAAAGCAGTCAATTGAAGAACTTACAACAGCCGTCTTAGCTCAGCTGGTAGAGCGCGTGGCTTTTAACCACGTGGTCGTGGGTTCGATTCCCACAGACGGCGTGATTATTTTATTTTTTATTATTTTTTTCGCTTCCAACTCTTTTTCTGTAGTGTGAACCTGGTAGACTCGTGACAAAGCAAGTGGCGAACAATAATTTATTGCACCACCCAACCAAAAGTCTATTACCAAACACAAAGTCGCCAGGTGAATACCATAATATTAATTATATTGAATTATATTTCTTTTTTATTGTGAGACATTTTTTTCTCAAAAAATTTCTTTATTCATATTGCGAGACTAGTAATTCTAGGAAATTGATATTTTCACATAAAAAGTGTCGCTATAGATGTAAAAATCGTCGCTATATGATCTATAACGACGATTTTCGTGTAAAAATATTAAAAAATAATATAAAAATATCAATTTCCTAATTCTGTATAGACATTTTTTTTTCCAAATTCTTACTTGAATATGCGTCCATTTATTATTAATATGAGAAGAGTTTCGTAAAATTATCAAAAGTAAAAATATCAATTCTTTAAGAAATTCATTTTTACCCCCAAATAATATTGTAGGGGTGTTTTAAAATAAAATAAAATAATAGTAATAATAAATCTCCTCAGCGGTTGGAGGTTTAAACAGTTCATGGGCTTCACGTCTTCACCTCCTTGTTTGAATTTAATAGTGCAGGTGGGTTCAACTTCACCTTCTTCACTTGATGACCATGCACATCAATCTCTCTCTCTCTCTCTCTCTCTCTATATATATATATATATATATATATATATATATATATATCACATCATAAGCACACAAAATCATCTTCTCCCAATCTCCTTCCAAAATTCTCCCTCCCAACCCCACCCCCGGCCCCCCACCCCCACGTCCCCAACAACATATATATTCTCATACATTCACCTGCTATCTTTGTTTCTCACCATTATTCTTAATTTTATGAAACTCAATATATATATTATTAGTCTCTCTCTCAAAGTCTTTGCCGTAGTGGTATGTATACAGTATATATATACATGGTGGGTGGTATAAGGTTTAGCATAAACAATGAAATTCGAAGACTTGTTGATGCAGCAGCCAAGGGATCAGGAGAAGCAAAACAGAGTTGATCTCAAGGAGGAGGTACATATAGCTGTTCAAAAATTAGAGATACATTTCTCGTTCAAGTACGTTTTAAATTAAAGATACGTTTTCTATTTTTACATTGTATAGTCACACCGGCTAATTAAGTCCTTTCATACTACCACCACCACTACTACGGTTCTAGCAAATGTTACGTTAAAAATATGTTTGGAAAAGAAAAGCCGTCTCAGAAATTATTGTGTAATTCTGGAATGAAGAAATGCGACTCTAATGTTGGAACTAAGAAGGAAAAAATATATCTTTAATTTTGATAGGGATGTAGTATAATTATGAACTACTTTGCTCTGCTCTGCAAACAGGTTGATATATTGGAAGGAGAATTAGATAGGGAGCTGAAACTTAACAAGATCTTGCAATGTGCCCTACAAGGTCCCATTCATTCTTGCCCATGCCTCTCCTCTTTGATTCCCCTTCAGGTTGGTACTTCTGTTTTTTGTTGTATTGTATTACCCCCATCTACTATGATTGCCATGTAAATGAAGTTAAATAGGGAATTAACACTTTTCTTAAGCATCGACTAATTCCATTAGGAAAGGGTCTAAAAAATATTTGTACAATATATGGAGGGGTGTGCAACCGGTAAATATCAACTCGAATCAGATCGGTACCGACATTAGCCAAATTTTGGTACTGGTACCGGTTGGACCGGTATACCAAACCGGTTTATCAGTTCAGTACTGGTTTTTATCGAATAAATACTGAAAATTAATCTAATTATTATTTTATTATTTTTATTATTATTTTTATTATTATAATCATTATTTTTATTATTAATTATTTATTAATAAAAAAATTGGAAACCGGTATATACCGAACTATAAAAACTCTGTACTGAAACCGATATTAAAAAATAGGTATATACCAGTTTTTTTGTACCGAACCGGCCGGTTCGGTCTAGTCCTGAAAAACTGAAAAAACAGGAAATTATGTACACCCCTACATATATATGCCACTTTTCTACAGTAAAAAGGGGGGTGGGGGGGTGGGGGGGGGGAGGGGCATTCCAATTTTTTTAAGGACAAGAAACTTGTGTTTACTACATCTTTTGTAATTTACTAATGATTAAAAATACCTTAAAAGCTGACAACTCAATTCTAAGACTTGAAATTGAAATTCCGATAATCAAAATGGGATTCGCGAGAGATATAAAAAGAGAAAAACTCTATATCTATATTTTCATATCTATGTTTGGCAACTCAATTCCAAGACTTGAAATTGAAACTCGTTAGAATTTAAAGATGAATAATAAAACAATCATACAAATATTATATGAAAAACAAAAATAAGAACACACGATATACACGTCTCACACGCTCTACAATGATTCACACACCAAACAATGTTTTATACTAACTAGAAAATCCGAACCGCTATAATATGGGCTCAAACCAATGAGGCCTAATTCATTCGTAAAACCAAGACCGAGTTACTAATAAATTGAGTTTGGCTTCCAGGGGCCCTTGCAATCCCCGCCAACTCACCTGCGAGCTGGACAGCCGCTCGCTCACCTAGTGACCGAGATCCCCGACTACCTGTCGTAGTGACCATTAGTCAAATCCACAAAAGTATGAGTCAATCCCAACAAAACTAAGTGTCAATTTTAACAAAAATTCAATTCTATAGAATTGTAAATGTGCTATCAATTCTGATTCTGAAGCTTAGAATTAGGTTGCCAAATCACATAAGATTACAAACTAGACACCTACTTATCACATCCATTGACCCTTCTTTGAGTTCAGGTCCAGGAGCTTCTTACAGAACTGAATACAGTGGAAGAAGAGATTAGTTTGTTGGAGAGAAAAGTTAATGAGCTAAAATTGAGTTTGTACCAGGAGAAGAAACAAAACAAAGAATGCGAAGCACAGCAGCTAATAGAGCTGCAGCCCCAATGGAGTCAGCATAAACAGAAACAGTTACTCCATAGACAGAGGAAAAGAATGGAATCCAGGAACCGTGATTTGCCTCACACATTACAAAGTTACGACGAATATAGAAACCATAGTAGCAATGTAAGACAAAGAAGAGCGTCCTTCGGATCATCTCCTGATATCCAAAGCACGTCTTTAGCAAGATCCAACGGTATATTTTTGAAATTTATATATAGCGACACTTTTCATGTAGAAATATCAAAAAGTCACGTGGAAATATCAATTTCCTTTTAAATATGGAATTTGTTAACATGTACCCTTAGGGCACATGCTAAGCATACAGCTCAAGAGAATATTTTCTTGAATTGTGTGCATATTCTCTTGAACTTGGTGCAAATGCAGAAATCAAGGAAATATGCACACAATTTAAGAAATATTCTCTTGAACTGTGGATCCTTTAAATATTTACCCTTTGTTTTTGGAGCAGGTAATATTGCTGAAAATCCAAGATTTCTCCAGAGTAAACATTTAGACAAAGAGATCACTAGTACAAAACCAAACAAGCTATCTGAAGAACTTACCAAGTGCTTGATAGGCATATATCTGGCGCTAAACCAGGCTTCAATGAGTAATGGATTTACAATGGTTCCCAAGAATTCTTTCTCCTGCATGAACTCCAAAGGCTTCATCTCAAAAACTGCCTTCAATTGTACAGCGCCTACGTTCCCATTCGAGGATAACACATTAAACCTCCAGCCTTATGGCACATTACTAGACATTGATGGCAGTACTATCAGAGGCGTTGGCCCATACAAGAATTTCATCCAAATTACAAGAAAATCACTGTCAGCAAACTGCGTTTCCGAATGTTTTCCAGGCGATGAGAAAATTGAGGTTCTAAGCACATATATATATAGGTCAATATTTGTGCTTATATAGAGAGATACATGTATGTAAATACTTATAGGTGTTTGTTTCTTCTTTCTTCCAGGCTTTTGATGCATAAACTGTGCAAGGTGGACTTAACTTTCTTGACATACAAGCAGAAGTTAGCATTCTGGATCAACATCTACAATGCCAGCATAATGCATGTACTGTAAGATATCTTAATCCGCATAAGGATAAAATAATATGCATGTATACGTATGTATATAAAGGGGGTGGTTAGCATGAAGTGAACTTCATGTCCAATATAGTGCTGACACGCAAGTGAAGAGATCACCCTCCCGCCTATATGTCAGCACTGTATTAGGCATGTAGTGAACTTACTATGAAATTCACTTTATGCTAACGGGATCTGTATATAATAGACAGACGTGAGAAATTAATGCATCTATTGCAGGCATTTTTACAACATGGGTTGCCTTCAACACAAGAGAAACTCCTGGAACTCATGAATAAGGTGGTACATATTTTTACATCGATCCAGCATATACCATAGAAACCTAGCTCTTAGAATAAACTATGTACCTACCTCTAATCAATTTTTCTAACGTAGGATGATGGTTTTCTGACTCAGGCTGCGATAAATGTGGGAGGCATTGTACTAAATGCTTTGGCGATTGAACACTTTATTCTCCGGCATCCATCCGACTCCAACCATGTGAGTGATGATATATATATTTAGTGAACACTTCTGCATGTGGCATTGCTTTGAAGATCAAGCTAGGCATGCAATTGCAAAAGAATTTTGCAGAAAATTTAAGATACTATTCGATCTAGATATGTAAGCTGACATTTCTATATTTTATGGATCCGGTTACCATGAAGTTAACTCTATGGTAAGTTGGTCAATTGACCAATATAGTGCTGACACGCAGAGAGAAATCACCTCCTAGCCTGCGTGTCGACACTGTATTGATCAATTGACCAAAGTTAACTTCATGCTAGCCGCTCCTATATTTTATATACAAGAGCTCGACAGATGAGAAGGAAACGCTTGTACGACATGCCTATGGACTGGGTTACCCAGAACCCAATGTGACATTTGCTCTTTGTAGAGGCAGCTGGTCTTCACCAGCAGTAAGTAACATACATTAGTGCTGTAATTCATTTTATGCATGGCTGTATTTACAAGTACAACTAGCCTATTAATCCGTACGTGTGATTTTCCATGCAGTTAAGGGTTTATACAGAGGATGGAGTTGTGAATGAATTAGGGAGAGCAAGATTGGAGTATCTAGAAGCTTGTGTAGGAGTTACAAGCAAGAAGAAGATCTTGGTGCCGAAGCTTCTGCAATGGCACATGAGAGATTTTGCAGATGACATGGAGTCGCTTCTGGAATGGATTTACAGCCAACTGCCACAGTCTGGCTCGGTGAGAAGATTGGTAGGGGAATGCCTGAATGGTGAAACAAAATCTCCTCTAGCAAAAAAGGTTGAAATTCAGGCTTATGCCTCTGAATTCCGCTACTTGCTGCCCTTGTAAGCTGTGTGTTTGATTGTGAATTAAACGACTAGCATTTGAAATAAGTTGTTATTATATAGACCAAGCGTTTGTTGCGTTTAAATATTGTTTAATGCTAACCACACCAAACACCTTATAATTAAGGCTCAAGTATGGTTTAATATCGTGAACTTTTAATATTTTTTTTCCACGTTGAGTATTGTTTTCTTAATTTTTTCAATTAGAGAATTAATTTTTTAATTTTTTTTTCACTTTAGGGATTGTCTTCTCTGTTTTTTCAATTAGGGGATTAAACTTTTAATTTTTTCTGATTACGTCTAATTGATAGTGCCACCTCAGAAAATTGATGACATGGCTGCGACACGTGACTAAAAAATACTTATGTGTAATATTGAGTCTCATTTTAACATTTATTTAATTAATTTTTTGTTCTAAAAGGGTAAATATAAGACCATCATTAATATTTTAAAGTAAATTTAATGACAATTTTATTATTTTTGGTATTAAAATTTAATTATATTGATTATTGATGATTATGAAATAAACTTAAAATTCAAGGTATTAATCTATATAATTTAGGTCTTTATTTTTTATGCCAAAAGTGTGAAATTGTCATTATATTAATTATTGATTATTACAAAATAACAAGATTTTAATTTGTAGTACATTTATACATTTTAAAGTATTTATCATTATATTGATTATTTTTTTAAGCTGAGTTTGTAATGTATTAAATTTACTTTAGAAAATTAATAATGGTCTTATATTTATCATTTTTGATATAAAAAATTAATGAAATAAATGTTAAAATGAGACTTAATATTACACATAAGCGTTTTTAGCCACATGTAACTGTCATGTCATCAATTTTTAACGTAGTACTATCAATTAGACGTAATAAAAAAATTTAAAAGTTTAATCCACTAATTAAAAAAAAATGAGAAGACAATTTTTAAAATTAAAAAAAAAACTTAAAAGTTGAGGGTATTAATGGCCTATAATTAAACTACTAAATCTGATAGATTGATAAAGACATGTGAATATCAGTCAAGTACTCATTTGGAAACGAAACTATTCCGATGTTTGAATAAGTTAAAAACTTTAGTGGACTTTATTCTCAGACATTAAAAAAGAAAAAAAAAACGGAAATGTTATTTCTTAAGATTTTATATATTTTTTATTATTATTTACATAAATATGAATAAAACTCTTTTAAAGAAATATGGGATACTATGGATGCCACTTATAATAATATTATCCAATCTTTTGTATTAATATATTTCACAATTATAATTTGACAAAATTTATTTGTAATACGTAGCTTAACCCAAAAGGAAATAATGGCAACTCAACTTGAAACTTAAAAGTTAGGACAGTATATTTTATATTGCATTGAATTAAAATTTATATAAAATTTAATATTCAAATTATATAGAAACATAATTTAAATAAAGTTAGATGTTCAAGGGGGTATTTGATAAAAATTAAATGAATATAAATTTAAATGAAAAAAGTTATTTGATGATTAACATGTTTGAAACATCTGAATGACATAATTTTATTATTTTACCCATCTGAAAAAATTCAAAGTTGTTATAAATTTATTTAATATTACTTAATAGTGCTATATGTATATACACAGTTGTGTATTACACAGTCCGGATATGACGACGGATTTTTTGGGCTATGACGACGGTTCACCCGTCGTCGTAGCCCAGAATAGCTATGACGACGGGTAAAACCGTCGCTATAGCCCAAAAAACAGTCGCTATAGCAGACTATGTACTACACAGCTGTGTACATACATTTTTCCCTACTTAATATAATAGTTAATATTAGTTTTTTATTTTTTTTATTTTTTTTTACTTTATTCAGCTACTAATTTAGCCATTCAGCAAAAAAAAATCTAACTTAGCCATTCAACTCAATCATCTGACCGATTCAGCCATTCAGACAATTTTTTCTCAAAACAAACGTGCTTAATGACTGACCGATTCAATCATTCACCTATTTAGATGTATTCAGTCCTAAACAAACAGCCCACAAGTCTAATCCAAAGTAGTTTTTTCATAAATTAAACAATAAAAAAAAGAAGTTTTATTTAACCTTTAAATTTATAAAATTTAAATTTGATGGATGTAGTTTGAAAATAATAAAGTATATCATTAACGTTACTTCCTTGACTTTACAAATATAGTTTCATAACTTGCAAAATTTATAGATATTCATATGTTTCTCTCTAAAATAATACTCCTTATTGTTAACTAAGTACATGTGGTACGTTAATAAAATTATGCTAATTAATTTGTAGATATTGTATAAATATATATTACTATTATTATCATCAATAACGAGAGGATTATATTTGGAAATTATATGGGTTCAACGGCAATAAATTTTGCAGTGTGACAGTTCTTCTCTTGACTTGTTAAAGTACAGCAGCACGTGAGAACGATGCCACGCCCGTCAGAGCGTGAGCGATATACACTTGCTTCTTTTTAGTAGGTTTCTCATTCTATGAGTGAAAGATTTATAAATATTATTTTTATTTGTGTAATTATCAATTCTATTAATTTTTTTTAATAGTTTGATTATTAACTAATTCACCGCATTCTAAGGTTAAACACACCTTCCAAAACTCGCTGACACGAGTAGGGGTGTGCAACCGATAAAAATCGGTCCGAACCGAATTTCGTTTTCGTTTTCGGTACCGAACCGAAATCAAAAGTAGTTAAATTCCGGAATCGGTACCGATTTTTACTAACCGAAATTTAATATTATTATTATTTTAATTAATATTATTATTATTATTATTATTAATTATTTATTAATAAAAAAAATAAAAAATCGGTATATACCGGTTCGGTTTGGTAAAAACTCGGTACCGAAAAATCGGTATATACCGATTTTTTTGTACCGAAACCGAATCGGTTCTTTTTGTACCGAACCGATCGGTTCGGATTGGTCCGAAAAATTGAAAAACCGAAAAAATCGAATTTTTTGGCCACCCCTAAACACAAGTTGAAAATCGACTCAATTTTGTTTTTCTCATAAAGTTAAAATTCATTTATTTTATTTTATTGTTACTTACAACAATAATTTTAAAAAAGTAATACGAAAGTGATAAAATGTGATTATAAAGAAGTAGTTATTTAATGGAGTGTCAAATTACAATTAATAAATAATTTATTATATAGGGTAAACGTCCAAAAATGCCTCTGACGTTTATCTCAAAATCATACTTACACTCTGAATAATTTTTTATGAATAAAATTGAATTTTCTCTATATATTATTTTGAATAGTAAGAGGTTGAGTTGATAAATGTGGTAAGTTATGGGTAAAATGCGCAAATATTTTAAAATAGACAAGTGGTTATAAAATATTCATTGTTGTCGGAGAATATTCATTTGGTCGTGGAATATTCTTGTTGTCGGGGAATATTTGTACGACGGCGCAGTCATTTGTGAACCCCATAACGGAAAACTTTTGGATGAAGAAAACAACAAGAATAAGTTTTCTATAAATAACGACGTAACGGTTACTGTTAACACTGTTGAAATACCTGGTGGTTAAAAATGAAGTAATACGCATCGTTGCACAATAGCACACGGTATTGTACAGTATTTTATATTATTATTATTTCAATAATTGTCACTACACAGTATTTTACGTTATCAAATCAATAATTCATATTATTTGAATAATATTATTTGACAACAATATTGGCAATGTCTAATGAAGTTCTGTTTAGAAAATGGGTTAGGTAATTGCGCGCCAGTAAGGAAAAATTCTTATCGGAATGCCCCCTCTTTCCTGAAAACGATCTGGTTGTCAATATTGTGGTTCTGTAATATTATTTGTGAATAATTAATTATTGATAAAAATAATAAGAAATATTTATTTAATGTGGATATTAAGGGAGGAATTTTCAGCAAAAGAGACAATTATTGAGAATTGATATTTATCTTTTTTGATAAAATAATTCATTCATATATATTATTATATTACATTATAAGTGTATAATGTGATAATATAATAATGGTGATATTTTTTCAATGAATGCACAATATATGAATAAAATAAAGAGGAGGAGAACAAATTGGGTCCGGAGTATTTTTGTTACAAAAAATATGTTAAAAATATTGATGGGCCCTATTTTTGACTAAAATTTGATTATGACCTGCAAGTTCGTTCGTTTGTAGATTTCGATCATTTTTCGTGTGGAAAAACTTTCTTCTACAAAGTTGTAGAGAATTAAATTTTTTATGAAATGAACATAAGATTTGTATTTTTTTGATAAAAGGGTTATTTATTATAAATTATTGAAGTTCCAGAATATGGGGTCTAAATTAATTTTTTTGGGGTTGTAATTTTTTTTTTGTGAGTGGGACCCACTTGTGTGGGCTGATGAATTGGTCAGGAGGTGGGCGTGATTTTTTTTTTAAATAATAGTATTTTAATAAATTTTCTGCTTTGACGTTCTAAGCATTTTTTTATAAATAGGGTGCTTAGTTTAGAAATAAAAATCACACCAGAATTAAAAAAAAAATTCTCTATAATATCGAGCGTATTTTTGTGAGTATTTCGATACTATGAGTGTTGATAATCAGTGCAAATTTTTTTCAGCATTATATCCGTTATTCCAGTCAAAAGTACTATTCTTTTGAGGTAAGGGATGTTATTTTCTTCAATATCATTTCAACAAAATTTTGGTATGAATTTTATTGTGAAATTTTTATCTTTTCATGTCGGGGTTACTATTTACGTATACGGAACTATTCACGTATACGTCACTATTCACGAATACGGCACTATTCACAAAAAAATTAAATTTTCTTTTAATTGTCCAAGTTGTCTGTTAAGGTTCCTATCTTTGATTGGATCCAAGTTTTGAACTTCATTCTCAAATTTTGCTCCACAATTGAATATTATGGAGTATTTTTGAACTTAAATAAACTAAACTACGAATTCTAAATTTTTGTCCTTTATCTCACTGAATTCGTTCTTTAAAATATTTTTCATCATCTTCAGTTCTAAATGGTGATATATCTGAATATCTTTGGTCTGTAATGCAAAGATGAATGATTATTTGATGAATATCTTTGGCCTGTAGTGCAAAGATGAATGATTACCTGATAAATATCTTTGGCCCGTAGTGCAAAGATGGACATATGTTGAGATGAACATGACCAACTGGTGATACAAATGAATATCTTTGGCCCGTAGTGCAAAGATGAATATTTGATTCAAGATTAAAATTGATTGATGTTACAGGGATAAAATATTATTTATGGACTTTTGAATCATAGAAGATAGTATACATTATCTTCTACTTAACTCTTCTGATGCATTGTTACTTCCGCTGCAGTTGTTGATCTAAAATTTGTTGTCCATAATATTTTATCTGATTTGTTGAAGACTAACGATAAATTATTCTACATTATCTTAGTCATAATATTTTTTACTGGCTAGTTGAGATCACCCTTTTCTTCTATTGTCTTCTTCAGAAAATGAGAATAACGCAGGGACTAGTCGGAGGACAGAGTGATGGTCAGAGTATAGCAGTAGTAGTCCACACTATTTTTATAAAATAGTGTGATAATAATTGTAATGATGTGACGCTCCCAGAATTGGTCCAATCAACCCAACCCATTCTGAGTCACCAAATACACTCAACAAAATTCAAATACAATCTTTTATATTAAACGGTCGTGCAAAATACGACCACATAACTGTGAGTGTCAATACAGACATATAAAAAATATAAACATTCAAACTAAGTACTCATTACATTTATTATCACACTATTTTATAAAAAAATAGTGAGGACATCAATAACTCTAACTCAGACCATCACTCCATTCCTCGACTAGTATCCGTGATATTCTCATTTTTTGAAGAGAACAATTGAAGAAAAAGGGTGAGCTCAACTAGCCTAGTAAATAATATTATGAATTATGACTAAGATAATGGAAAATAAATTATCGTTAGTCTTTAACAATTCAGATAAAATATTATGGACAACAAGTTTTGGATCAACAACTGCAGCGAAAGTAACAATGCATTAGAAGAGTTAAGTAAAAAATAATGTCTACTATATTCTATGATTTGAAAGTTCATAATCAATATTTTATCTTTGTAACATCAATCAATATATATCTTGGATCAAATATTCATCTTTGCACTACGGGCCAAAGATATTCATTTGTATCACCAGTGGTCATCTTCATCTCAACACCTGTCCATCTTTGCACTACGGGCCAAAGATATTCATTAGGTAATCAATCATCTTTGCACTACAGGCCAACGATATTCATCAAATAATCATTCATCTTTGTACTACAGGCTAAAGATATTCAGTTATATCACCATTTAGGACTGAGGATGATGAAAAATAATACGAATAACGGATCTAGTGAGATAATGGACAAATATTAGAGAATTTAACCAGAGTTCAAGACTAAAAATCAAAACCTGGATCCAATCAAAGATGATTTGGAAGGACAAAAAATATTTTTTTATCGTGAATAGTAACTCGACATGAAAAGATAAAAATTTCACAAGAAAGTTCAGACCAATATTCCAATAAAATGATATTAGATAAAGCACAAAACTCAAGAAATTTCTGATCATTTCAGGAATTATAGAAGCAATACTTATCATAGTAAGTTTAGAGTTAAGAATCTGAAATGAAACAATATACGAAACTGCAATTGAATTTTTATCCGTCAGGCGGTAGTCCGCTCAGAGAGATTATTTTCATAATTTAATAACAACTGAATACGAAGGGTTATTCACCAGGCATTCGGTAGTCCGCGTAGACAGGTTATTCTCACAGAATAATAAAAAATAGAATAACAACAGGATTTCACCATGCATGCGATAGTCCACGTAGATAGGTTATTCCAACAGAATAATAAAGAATGGAATAACAACCCTTACGAGTATTGAAAAAAAATAACTTTTTTCATGAATACGAAAGAAATAATACCCCTTACCTTAAAATTTTGGAGACGGCACTAGTGTAATAGCATAATACTATTCTTCTTTCTCTCTTATTCTCTCTATACTTTCTTTCTCTATAACTTTAGTGAATTGGTTAAAAATAATGAAGAAATTAACTTCTATTTATAGGCTCGGCAGAGTAAGGGTAAAATAGTATTTTTGTCATAATTTATGACATCATCGCTTACATCATCGATCCTATGACATCATTGCTTACCTCATCGTTCTAATGACATCATTGTTTATCTCATCGTTCCGATGACATCATTGCTTATCTCATCGTTCCGATGACATCATTGCTTACATAATAAGAATTCAAATTTAATTTGTTCTCTTCTACCTCATTTTACTTTTATACAATTAATTTACTATAATAATGTTACCATTCAAATTATAAAAATCATACTATTATATAATCATATCATACTACTATAATATAATATTATAATAATATATTTGAATAAATTATTTTATCGAAAAAGATAAAATATCAACTTTCAATAAATATCACATGTTAAAAATTCCTCCATTTAAATTCACATTGAATAAATATTTTCTTATCATATATATCAAAAATTAATTATTCATAAATAATATTACAAAACTACAATATTGACAACCAGGTCGTACCAGGAAAGAGGGGACTTTCCGATAAGGATTTCTCTTCATTGGCGTGCAATTATATAACCTAATCCCTTTTCTCGACAAAACTTTCTAGACATTGTCAATAATGCTATCTAATAATATTATTCAAATAATATGAATTATTGATTTGATAATTTGAAATACTGTGCAGTGACAATTATTGGATCACTAATATAAAATGTCAATGTAACAATTATTGGATCAATAATATAAAATATTGAACAGTAATTGCTATAACAATTATTGAATGAGTGACTTCTTACATAAGAACTAATAATTCGAAATACTGTGCAATACCATGTGCTACTATGCAACACCGCGTATTACTGTATTTTAATCACCGGGTATTTCAACAGTTTAACGGTAAAAATTTTATCGTTATTTTTATAAAAAGGTTACTTTTATCGCTTTCTATATCCGACATTCATTCCATTGTGGGGTCCACCAATGACTGCGTCGTTGTACGAACATTCTCCAACAAAAAAAAAATATTCCTCGACCAAACGAATATTCTCCGACACAACGAATATTTTATAACCACTTGCTTACTTTGTAAACTTTGCACATCTCACCCATAACTTATCACATTTATCAAATCAACACCTTACTATTTCAAAATAATATGTAAAGAAAATTAAATATTATTCATAAAATTTGGGGTCTTATAAATAAGGACTTAGTTTGAGTTATTATATTTTTTACATATTTGTATTGACACTCACAGTGGTCTGGTCGTATTTTGCACGACCTTTTGTTATAAAAGATTGTATTTGAATTCTGTACCATGTGTTTGACGACTCAGAATGAGTTGGTTGGATTGAACCTTTTATGGGGGCGTCACAGTATAGATCCATAAGTTCGTGATGTTTTTGGTAATTTTTGTATGTCTGCTGCTCTAAGGAATCATGAATGATTTTGCGATTGTCACAATGAGAGAGAGATTCAACATGAAGTTATTATAGATTTTATATCAAACCCATATAAATTTAGTTTAAGAGATCTGGAGTTTTGTCTGATGCAGATCTGTTTCCCCTTTTTTCATATTTCAGATCTACAACTATGCAAACCTGCTTTATTTTTTTTTTGCTTTTATTTCATTTACTTGCCTTGTTAAAATTGTTGTTATTGTGTTCTGGTTTATCTTATTATGGGTGATGGTGGTGATGAAATTTTTCGATGGGTGACTTCCGCCCATCTTCTTTTCTTTTCTTTTTTTATTTTGGGCTATGGTGGTGTTGTGGTGGGTGGTGTTTACAGTGTTGGGTTGTATTAACGCCTTAACGGTAGGTTGTAGGTGGTGGTAGATCGGGTGAATCTCATGGTGGTTGTGACGCCCCCAAAATAGTTCAATATTAACCCATTCTGAGTCGCCAGATACATGTTACAGAATTTCAAATACAAATCTTTTATAACAAAAGGTCGTGAGAAATAATTTTATACGGCAAAATAATTTATATAATATATATATATACACGTCGCCTTCATATATATATATATATAACTTATATATATATAACTTATATATATATATATAAGTAATAAAACAAAACTGAGATAACTTTCTATCGACGATTTTAAAAAATGAGTAAGTGGGGGTTCATGTAATATGCCAAATTTACAACCAATACTGATAAAAATACCTCAGCACTAATTCCTTCTTTTATATCCATAAAAATAAATATTTTCTTATCATATAAATCAATAATTAATTATTCACAAATAATATTATTGAACTACAATATTGACAACCAAGTCGTTGCAAAAAAAAAGGGGGCCTTCCGATAAGGATTTCTCCTTACTGGTGCGCAATTAAATAATCCCTCCTAGACAGAACTTGTAAGACCCCAACTTTTATAAATAAAGATTTAATTTTTTATTTCGAAATAGTAAGGTGTTAATTGATAAAGGTGAAAGTTATGGGTGAAATGTGCAAATATTTTAAAATGAGCAAGTGGTTATAAAATATTCTTGTTGTCGGGGAATATTCGTTTGGTCGTGGAATATTCTTGTTGTCGGGGAATATTCGTACGACGGCGCAGATATTTGTGGACCCCACAACGGAATAACTGTCGGATATAGAAAGCGACAGAAATAACCTTTTTACAAAATAACGGCGTAGTTGTTACCGTTAGTACTGTTGAAATACCCGGTGGTTAAAATACAGTGATACGCGGTGTTGCACAGTAGCACACGGTATTGCACAGTATTTTGAATTATTGAGTCTTACGTGAGAAGGCACTTGCTCAATTATTGTTACAGTAATTACTGTTCAATATTTTATATTATTGACTCAATAATTGCTACGATGATATCTTATATTATTGACTCAATAATTGTTACATTGACTCAATAATTGCTACGTTGCTATTTTATATGATTGATTCAATAATGACTACAGTTGATATTTTGTAGTATTGATTCAATAATTGTTGTTGCACAGTATTTCACGTTATCAACTCAATAATTCATATTATTTGAATAATATTATTAGATAGCATTATTGATAATGTCTAAGGAAGTTCTGTCTAGGAGGGGTTATTTAATTGCGCGCCAGTAAGGAGAAGTCCTTATCGGAAGGCCCCCTCTGTCCTGGGAACAACCTGGTTGTCAATATTGTAGTTCTATAATATTATTTGTGAATAATTAATTATTGATTTATATGATAAAGAAATATTTATTTTGTGGATATTAAAGAAGGAATTAGCACTGATGTGTTTTTATCAATATTTTGGTGTGGAAAATCATCTGTTTGTGGATTTCGGATAATTTATGTTTGGAATTTGGAAAAACTTTCTTCTGCAAAGTTGTAGAGAATTAAATTTCCTATAGAAGGACATCGAATTTGTATTTTTCTGACAAAGGGGCTATTTATTATGAATTATTGAAGTTTCAGAAAATAAATATATTATTTAATGGGTGGGACCCACTTTTGTTGAAAATTCAGATTTGTTGCAGCAGCCGGCGGCGGAGGATTTTAAAAAAAATATAATATTATTTTATTACTTTAGTCTCCTTTGGCATCCTAAGCTTTTCCTATAAATAGGGTGCTTAGGTTAGAATTGAAAATCACACCAGAATTCGAAGTTTTCTCTCTCTATAATATCGAGCGTATTTTTGTGAGTATTTTAATACTTTGAGAGTTACTATTCAGTGCAAGTTTCCTTCGATATTATATCCGATATTCCAGTCAGAGGTACTATCTTTTTGAGGTAAGGGATGTTATTTTCTTTCGTAAATGATATTATTCTTTTCAATATCATTATACAGAAATATTGTCATGGATTTTATGTTCAAATTCTTACTTTTTCCGTCGGGGTTACTATTCACGTATACGGCACTATTCACGTATACGGCACTATTCACGGAAAAATTAAAATTTCTTCTGTTTGTTCAAATTGCTTGTTAAGGTTACTATCCTTGATTGTATCCAAGTTTTGAGCTTTATTCTTGAATTTTGCTCCACAATTGATTATTACGAAGTATTTGTGAATTTGATAAACTGAAATGCGAATCCTTGATCTTTGTCTTTTATCTCACTAGATTCGTTCTTTAAAATGTTTTTCATCATCCTCAGTCTTAAAAGGTGATGTAACTGAATATCTTTGGCCTGTAGAGCAAAGATGAATGATTACCTGATGAATATCTTTGGCCTGTAGTGCAAAGATGACAGGTGTTGAGATGAACATGACTACTGATGATGCAAATGAATATCTTTGGCCTGTAGTGCAAAGATGAATATTTGATTCGAGATGTATATTGGTTGATGTTACAGGGATAAAATATTGATGATGGACTTTTAAATCATAGAAGATAGTAGACTTGATTCTCTGCTTAACTCTTCTAATGATTTGTTATTTTCGCTGCGAATATTGATCTAAAGTTGGTTGTCCATTATATTTTATCTTATTTGTTGAAGACTAACGATAATTTGTTTCCCATTATCTTAGTCATAATATTCTTTACTGAGCTAGTTGAGCTCACCCTTTTCATCTGTTGTCCTCTTCAGGAAATGAGAATGTTGCGGGTACTAGTCGGGGGACAGAGTGATGGTCCGAGTTAGAGCAGTAGTAGTCCTCACTATTTCTAATAAATAGTGTGATAATAATTGTAATGAGGACTTAGTTTGAATCTTAATATTTTCTACATATTTGTACTGAGACTCACAGTTGTGTGGTCGTATTTTGCACGACCGTATGATATAAAGTTTGTATTTGAATTCTGTACCATGTATTTGGCGACTCAGAATGGGTTGGGTTGAATGGACCTATTCTGGGGGGCGTCACAGTTGGTATCAGAGCTTAGGGATATGATCTCTGGCGGAGATCGGGGAATAGAACTAGGAGGGGAGAGACGAGTAAATCCTTCGCTAGTATGTCCTACCTAAGCTTATGTGGTATTTAATTGGTCAGTCGGAGCATAGGGTTAATATGTGATTTGTTAATTTGTTTAATTAACCCTTGTTTTATGGCAGTATTTGAGAATGGCAGCTGAGAATGTTAACAACGAAGTGAATGAGACCGTGGAGACACCTTTAATCGTTAACCAGGAGAACGTGCAACAGGAAGGCAATGTTCTTCCTGAAAACAACGTTGGTCAAACGATAAATGATGAGATGTTTAGAAGTTTTTTGCAGTTCATGCAAAATCAGACGAGGGAGACTCGTGTGCAACATACAGGTGGAGATAATAACAGCACGCGAGTTGTCACTGCTAAGCAGTTCAAAGAATTGGGACCACCAGAGTTTCTGGGAAAGCCAGATCCGATCAAGGCGGAGACGTGGATTAAACAAATTACCAAGATATTTGATGTCTTGGGATGCACGGAGGAACAGAAGGTTCCATTCGCCACGTTTATGTTTCGTGGAGAGGCAGATTACTGGTGGGAATCCGTAAAGCGTACCCAGCCTACCGCACTCCAGATGTCTTGGGAAGCGTTCCAAAAACTGTTTAATGACAAGTACTTTCCTGAAAGTATTCGTCATATGAAGGAAGTAGAGTTTATCAGACTCGAGCAAAACAACATGACGGTATCCCAGTACGAGGCTAAGTTCGCGGAGCTGTCCAGGTTTGCACCTCATTTGGTGGAGAATGAGGAACGTATGACGCGGATGTTTCTAAGAGGTTTGAAACCCGAAATACGTCAATACCTCATTTCTCATAAGTTTTCTTTATATTCGGATGTAGTAAACAGGGCCCAGTTATTGGAACGAGATAATGATTATGTTCAACCGAGGGACCACAACCAAGGTCGTACCGGTGGCAGTAGTCATCGGAGCAATGACAACCAGCGAGGAGGAAAGTATGACAGAAGTGGTAACCACTCCGGTGGTTATCGTGGTCATGATAGTAGAAGAAGCGAATCGGGGGGAGATTTCAAGAAGAGAAGGTACAACAATGAGAACGTGAAGACGTCGACATCAGCACCAGCATCAACTGTTTCGAGGGGAGGAGAACGACCACCGGTCGTATGTTTTAAATGCGGGAAAGAGGGACATATCAGCCCAAACTGCCCACAACAATTCAAAGGATGCTATAACTGTGGAAAAGAAGGACATATAGCTCGAGATTGTCCTGTTGCGAAACCAAGTTCCGCGGGGGTGGTGATTCCAAAGGCGGTTGCAGACAAGTCAAAGTCGGTGATTCCTGGAAGAGCGTTTGTCGTGACATCCCAAAACGCGAGGGATCCGCACGAGGTGATTACGGGTAAGCTGATCATAAACTCTTGCGAAGTTTATACCTTGTTAGATACCGGTGCTACCCATTCCTTTATTTCACCTGCTTGTGCTCAACGTTTGAACTTGACTTCTGATAAGTTAGACTTTGACTTATCTGTTGAAACTCCGTTAGGAGAAACATTCGTTACATCTACAGTTTACAAATCTTGCTTGATTCAGATTGGTACCCTTACCTTACCTGTTGATCTTATATCTTTGAAAATACTTGCATTTGACGTGATTTTAGGAATTGACTGGTTAACCACTTATCATGCCAAAATTGATTGTTTTCGTAAGGTTGTTAGTTTTCATATTCCTAATCAACCTGTTGTGCGAATCCAAATCACCAAACCACTAAAATCAGTCAATATCATTTCAAATCCCAAGGCTATTCGTTTATTGAAAAACGGATGTCAAGCTTTCTTAGCTCATGTCACTGATTTAAACCAAAATACATCAGATTTGAATGATATTTCCGTTGTTAATGAGTTTCCTGATGTATTTCCCGAAGAACTTCCCGGTCTACCCCCAGAACGTGAAGTTGAATTCTTTATTGACCTTGAGCCCGGTACAAAACCCATTTCTAAAACCCCATATCGAATGGCTCCTATTGAACTTCAGGAGTTAAAGATTCAATTACAAGAGTTGTTAGATATCGGTTTTATTCGTCCTAGTACGTCTCCTTGGGGTGCTCCTGTTTTATTCGTAAAGAAAAAAGACGGGAGTATGCGACTTTGTATTGACTATCGAGAGTTGAACCATGTCACCATCAAGAATAGGTATCCGTTACCTCGTATTGATGACCTGTTCGACCAGTTGCAAGGAGCGCAATTCTTTTCAAAGATCGATCTTCGTTCTGGATATCATCAGTTGAAGATTAAAACTGAGGATATTCCAAAGACTGCTTTTAGAACACGGTACGGGCATTATGAGTTCTTAGTCATGTCTTTTGGATTGACTAATGCTCCTGCTGCTTTCATGGATATGATGAACCGTGTATTTAAAGAATATTTAGATCAATTCGTTGTTGTCTTTATTGATGACATCCTCATCTATTCTAGAAGCCGTGAAGATCATGAACACCATTTGAAGTTAGTACTTCAAAAGCTTCGTGAGAACAAGCTATACGCCAAGTTAAAGAAATGCGAGTTCTGGCTTGAGGAAGTAGCATTCCTTGGGCACGTGGTATCGAAACGTGGAGTATCTGTTGACCCGGCGAAGATTGAAGCAATACAAAGCTGGGAGCAACCTAAGTCGGTGACCGAGGTACGAAGCTTTCTAGGCTTAGCTGGTTATTATCGTAGGTTCGTAGAGGGATTTTCTCGAATCGCTACTCCATTAACTCAGTTGACTCGGAAAGATACGAAATTCGTTTGGAGCGAGGAATGTGAGAAGAGCTTCCAAGAGCTCAAGAGGAGGCTCATTTCGGCACCTGTTCTGACAATACCATCTGGTTCGGATGGATTTGTTATCTACAGCGATGCTTCGGGCAAAGGGTTAGGATGTGTTCTCATGCAACATGGGAAAGTCATAGCCTATGCCTCGCGACAACTCAAAGAATATGAGAGGAATTATCCTACTCATGATCTAGAGTTGGCAGCAGTCGTTTTCGCGTTGAAGATCTGGAGACATTATCTGTACGGGGAGAAAGTGGAGATTTATACGGATCATAAGAGCCTTAAATATTTCTTCACTCAGAAGGAACTCAACATGCGACAACGACGTTGGTTGGAGCTGTTGAAAGATTACGATCATACTATCCAATACCATCCTGGAAAAGCGAACGTGGTAGCTGACGCGTTGAGTAGAAGATCATATGTAGGAACGAATGCGATGATGTCAAGTATACGCGTAGAACCAGCTTTGATTGATAAAGTTAAAGCTGCTCAAGCTACGGATGCGGAGCTGATGAAGATGAAGAAGAAGGTGCAAGAAGGTGCTATTCCAGAAGCGAGAATCGATGAAGAGGGAATACTTCGAGTCAACTCCAGACTTTGTGTTCCTAACGATTTTGACTTGAAGTATAGCATCATGATGGAGGCACACAACACACCGTTTGCAATCCATCCTGGGAGTACTAAAATGTATCGTGATCTTCGACATACATTTTGGTGGAGCAATATGAAGAGAGAGATCGCGGAGTTTATTTCGAAATGTTTAACTTGTCAACGTGTAAAGGCGGAGCATCAAGTACCGAAGGGTCCATTGCAACCACTGGAGATTCCGAAATGGAAGTGGGAGCATATTACGATGGATTTCGTTACGGGTCTTCCCAAGGTTTCTCAAGGCGTAGATGCGATTTGGGTTATTGTTGATAGATTAACCAAGTCTGCTCATTTCTTGCCGATACGAGAGACTTATTCCCTTGAACGTCTTGCTCATATGTACGTGAATGAGATTGTGAGGTTGCATGGCATGCCAGTATCCATAGTTTCGGATCGTGACCCCAGATTTACTTCACGATTTTGGATTAGTTTACAGAAAGCGATGGGCACGGATTTACGATTCAGTTCGGCTTATCATCCTCAAACAGACGGACAATCGGAAAGGACTATCCAAACTCTTGAAGATCTATTGAGACTCTGTGTTCTAGACTTCAAAGGGAGTTGGGATAAGTACCTACCATTGGTGGAATTCTCCTACAACAACAGTTATCAGGCAAGTATAGGCGTAGCTCCATTCGAAGCGTTGTATGGGAGAAAGTGTCGTTCTCCAGTATGTTGGAACGAGGTGGGTGAAGCAACATTGTTGGGACCAGAGTTAGTACGTATGACTACAGAAAAGATCCAAATAATCCGACAACGTATACAGACGGCACAGGATCGACAAAAGAGTTATGCGGATCTTCATCGAAAGGACGTGGAATTTAATGTTGGGGACCATGTGTTATTACGTGTTGCTCCATGGAGGGGAGTTACAAGGTTTGGGAAGAGAGGAAAGCTCAATCCACGATTTATTGGTCCATTTGAGATTCTTGACCGAGTAGGAAATGTGGCCTATAGACTCGCATTACCTCCAAGCATGTCTCGTGTTCATAACGTATTTCACATATCCGTGTTGCGTAAATATGTGAAAGATCCAAACCGCATTATTGAGTTAGAACCAGACGAGATAGCTGAAGATTTAACGTACGAGGAGGTACCTGTCAAGATCTTGGATAGGAAGGAGCATGTCCTACGCTCGAAAATTATACCTCAAGTTAAAGTTTTGTGGAGAAACCATGCAATTGAGGAAATGACGTGGGAGTTAGAATCGGAAATGAAAGCGAGGTATCCTCACCTTTTTGACATACCAGGTACGTACGTCAATTTCGAGGACGAAATTTCATAAGGAGGGGAGGTTGTAAGACCCCAACTTTTATAAATAAAGATTTAATTTTTTATTTCGAAATAGTAAGGTGTTAATTGATAAAGGTGAAAGTTATGGGTGAAATGTGCAAATATTTTAAAATGAGCAAGTGGTTATAAAATATTCTTGTTGTCGGGGAATATTCGTTTGGTCGTGGAATATTCTTGTTGTCGGGGAATATTCGTACGACGGCGCAGATATTTGTGGACCCCACAACGGAATAACTGTCGGATATAGAAAGCGACAGAAATAACCTTTTTACAAAATAACGGCGTAGTTGTTACCGTTAGTACTGTTGAAATACCCGGTGGTTAAAATACAGTGATACGCGGTGTTGCACAGTAGCACACGGTATTGCACAGTATTTTGAATTATTGAGTCTTACGTGAGAAGGCACTTGCTCAATTATTGTTACAGTAATTACTGTTCAATATTTTATATTATTGACTCAATAATTGCTACGATGATATCTTATATTATTGACTCAATAATTGTTACATTGACTCAATAATTGCTACGTTGCTATTTTATATGATTGATTCAATAATGACTACAGTTGATATTTTGTAGTATTGATTCAATAATTGTTGTTGCACAGTATTTCACGTTATCAACTCAATAATTCATATTATTTGAATAATATTATTAGATAGCATTATTGATAATGTCTAAGGAAGTTCTGTCTAGGAGGGGTTATTTAATTGCGCGCCAGTAAGGAGAAGTCCTTATCGGAAGGCCCCCTCTGTCCTGGGAACAACCTGGTTGTCAATATTGTAGTTCTATAATATTATTTGTGAATAATTAATTATTGATTTATATGATAAAGAAATATTTATTTTGTGGATATTAAAGAAGGAATTAGCACTGATGTGTTTTTATCAATATTTTGGTGTGGAAAATCATCTGTTTGTGGATTTCGGATAATTTATGTTTGGAATTTGGAAAAACTTTCTTCTGCAAAGTTGTAGAGAATTAAATTTCCTATAGAAGGACATCGAATTTGTATTTTTCTGACAAAGGGGCTATTTATTATGAATTATTGAAGTTTCAGAAAATAAATATATTATTTAATGGGTGGGACCCACTTTTGTTGAAAATTCAGATTTGTTGCAGCAGCCGGCGGCGGAGGATTTTAAAAAAAATATAATATTATTTTATTACTTTAGTCTCCTTTGGCATCCTAAGCTTTTCCTATAAATAGGGTGCTTAGGTTAGAATTGAAAATCACACCAGAATTCGAAGTTTTCTCTCTCTATAATATCGAGCGTATTTTTGTGAGTATTTTAATACTTTGAGAGTTACTATTCAGTGCAAGTTTCCTTCGATATTATATCCGATATTCCAGTCAGAGGTACTATCTTTTTGAGGTAAGGGATGTTATTTTCTTTCGTAAATGATATTATTCTTTTCAATATCATTATACAGAAATATTGTCATGGATTTTATGTTCAAATTCTTACTTTTTCCGTCGGGGTTACTATTCACGTATACGGCACTATTCACGTATACGGCACTATTCACGGAAAAATTAAAATTTCTTCTGTTTGTTCAAATTGCTTGTTAAGGTTACTATCCTTGATTGTATCCAAGTTTTGAGCTTTATTCTTGAATTTTGCTCCACAATTGATTATTACGAAGTATTTGTGAATTTGATAAACTGAAATGCGAATCCTTGATCTTTGTCTTTTATCTCACTAGATTCGTTCTTTAAAATGTTTTTCATCATCCTCAGTCTTAAAAGGTGATGTAACTGAATATCTTTGGCCTGTAGAGCAAAGATGAATGATTACCTGATGAATATCTTTGGCCTGTAGTGCAAAGATGACAGGTGTTGAGATGAACATGACTACTGATGATGCAAATGAATATCTTTGGCCTGTAGTGCAAAGATGAATATTTGATTCGAGATGTATATTGGTTGATGTTACAGGGATAAAATATTGATGATGGACTTTTAAATCATAGAAGATAGTAGACTTGATTCTCTGCTTAACTCTTCTAATGATTTGTTATTTTCGCTGCGAATATTGATCTAAAGTTGGTTGTCCATTATATTTTATCTTATTTGTTGAAGACTAACGATAATTTGTTTCCCATTATCTTAGTCATAATATTCTTTACTGAGCTAGTTGAGCTCACCCTTTTCATCTGTTGTCCTCTTCAGGAAATGAGAATGTTGCGGGTACTAGTCGGGGGACAGAGTGATGGTCCGAGTTAGAGCAGTAGTAGTCCTCACTATTTCTAATAAATAGTGTGATAATAATTGTAATGAGGACTTAGTTTGAATCTTAATATTTTCTACATATTTGTACTGAGACTCACAGTTGTGTGGTCGTATTTTGCACGACCGTATGATATAAAGTTTGTATTTGAATTCTGTACCATGTATTTGGCGACTCAGAATGGGTTGGGTTGAATGGACCTATTCTGGGGGGCGTCACAGAACTTCCTTAGACATTGCCAATAATGCTATCTAATAATATTATTCAAATAATATGAATTATTGATTTGATAATTTGAAATACTGTGCAATGACAATTATTGAACCAATAAAATATTATGCAATTATCAATGTAGCAATTATTGAATCAATAATATAAAATATTGAACAGTAATTACTTTAATAATTATTGAGTAGTGACTTCTTACGTAAGAATCAATAATTAGAATTACTGTGTAATACCGTGTGCTACTGTGTAACACCGCATATTACTGTATTTTAACCACCGGGTATTTCAATAGTTTTAACGGTAACAACTACGCCGTTATTTTTAGAAAAACTTATTCTTGTCGTTTTTCTTCATCCGATAATTTTTCGTTATGGGGTCCACAAATGACTGCGCCGTCGTACGAATATTCCCCGACAACAAGAATATTTCACAACCAAACGAATATTCTCCGACACAATGAATATTTTATTACCAGTTGCTAACTTTGAAAAATTTGCACATTTCTCCCATAACTAAAGCATTATATCAAATCAATACCTTACTATCTTAAAATAACATATAAAAAAAATTAAATCTTTATTCATAAAAGTTGGGGTTTTACAGTGGTAGTAGTGGATCTATTGATGGCGTGATTTTAAGAGGAGGCGGTGCATAGTGGTGGATGGTGATGGATTTGGTTTTGTTGGTGAATTATGGTGGTGTATGCTGACCAATCTGAATTTTGTTGGTAGTGTTGATGTCCCTAGTGGTGATAGTAGGTGGTGGTGGTGGTTCACAGCATTGAAACCTGAAAGTAGCAGAAGAAATAATTAGAGAAGAAAACCAAAAAAAAACTTATTTCACTAAATATTGATGTGATAATTACTTGAAAAAATAAATTTAAAAATAAATAATTATCTACATAAAATATATTTACTTAAAAAAATAGGCCATTCTACATATTCATTTTTACTTAATAAAATTATTAATAAATAAAACTTATTAATAAAATACACATAATAAATAAATTCTAAAATATACATAAAATATTATTTTTCTACACATCAGATGTCACATTAGTAATTTTTATTTTAATTATTTGCCACGTCAGTAAATATTGTCACGTGTCAGCCACATCAAAAATAAACTAACATCCGTTTGTCTAGCTGTCATTTTTTTAACGGGAGGGACATATTTGAGCTACGTTTTATAACGTAAAGTACACTTCTTCGGAAAAAAATTTCAAAGTGCAAGTAAGATTTCGGAGTAAACTCCAGATACATTTTTGGACCTTTGTCCTTTATTATATATGAATAATGAATCTAATAACTCATTATAATTAAATATACTATTACTATTTTATGTCTCATTTTTACGATTTTTTTCGGTCATTAGAGAACATTACTTCCACATAAGTTTTTGATATTTTTAGATAGTTACTTCTCACATGAAAGTGTGATTCATTTTTTTTCATTTGAGAGAGAATGAAACTCTTCTATGCGAACATAATAATTGAACATGAGTGTTTTATAATTTAAAGTATTTGTATTTTATCCATATCCGTATAGAGTTTTGGAGAGAATAATTATACATATAAAAATATCCCCTATTAGTTTCCTTCTTTTTAGCGCCTAGAATTTTACGTTTGACTCGTTTGACTAACGCTCTCAATATGCGAGTGTGATTTGAATCCGCTCGAAAATTCACGTGACCCGAACTTCACCTTTTTGTAAGTTTCCGTCATTTCTGTCTCTGCTCATCAAGCCCGAAGAAAATAAATTCACTGCCTTCCATTTCCTCGACTTTCCCCATTTCCTCCAATAAAACCCTAGAAGACTCCCATGTACTGCTATTCTACAATTCATATTTGCTCGAATCACCAACCAGTTCATAAAACCTGATGCAAGTAATGTCTCTATCCGCTCGTGCATGTGGAGATGTTCTTGAGTTTCAAATTGATCTGTGTTTTTTTTCACATTTTTGTGTCATGCATGGTCATGGTTTTGGTAATTATGTTGTTTAATTGCAATTACACTGTTTGCTTGAGTTTATCTTCCGTTTTCCGAGAAAATAAAGGAGAATTTTCTTTTGAATATTAAGTAGTGGAATTATGTTGATAATCTTTGGTTAGATTGTAAAATTGCTATAAAATGGATATCATGTGTTTGAACTGCATAAATGCTTCAATTTTGTATGGTTAATTGATATGTCTACAGAGGGAGTGGATGCACAAATTTTTAAAAAGGAAAAGGGAATTTTTTTTAAAAAATCTATCAACATAATTCAACAATTTTTATGTAGATTTGACTTATAATCTGCAGTTCAAGCTCTCAATCTTAATCTAGAGACGGGAAAAGAAAATTGTAGAATATCACCAGCTTACATTGTCACACAAAATACATGCATTTTAGTTTTGTTGCAGGGTGTTTATTGCAGACCCAGAAACAAGTTGATGCATGGTAGTTGCTCCCTTTTTGTGAATCAATGTTTCTGTTTCAGCATCCCTCTTGAACATAGATTCTGATTTGATGAGATGATAATAGACTATTTAAATTGTTTTGAAAAAATAATAATTTGTATTGTAAATTTCTTTTGTTCAAACACTGGTGTAGAATTTTAGGATTGAGAAAATTTGAGACTCTCTAAATACCGAGAGTGTTACTTTTAACTGTCATTTAATATTTATCCAGGTGTTTCTTTTTCTTGTAGTTTTGATCGGAATTGCAATGAATTATAGTTCTGGAGAAGACACGGACATAAGTGAATCTGAAATTGAGGAGTATGAAGATAAATCTTATGAAGAACTGAAGAATGGAAAGAAACCTGTTAAATTGTCGGATAAAACTTTTACTTGCCCTTATTGTCCAAGTAAAAAACGAAAGAGAGATTACCACTATAATGAACTATTACAGCATGCCGGTGGGGTGGGCAAGGGTGGTTCACAGAAGCGAACTGCAAGAGATAAGGCAAACCATCTTGCATTGGCTAAATACCTGGAAATAGATCTAGCAGATGTTCCTGGTCCATCACAAACTTCTGCTATGGTTGATGCTCCTGCAGAGTGTGACGGGGATGAGATGTTTGTGTGGCCATGGATTGGAATTATAGTTAACATTCCAACTGAATGGAAAGATGGGCGGTTTGTGGGGGGAAGTGGTTCTAAGCTGAGGGACCAACTAGCAAGCAGAGGTTTCAATCCCACAAGAGTTCATCCCTTATGGAATTACAGGGGCCACTCAGGCACTGCAGTCGTTGAATTTAATAGAGAGTGGTCTGGGTTCACTAATGCCATGTCGTTTGAGAAGGCTTACGAGGCTGTTCATCACGGGAAAAAGGATTGGCAGGCAAGCAATGACCAGAAGTCTGATCTTTATGGATGGGTTGCTCGTGCTGATGACTACAACTCTGGTGGCATTATATCAGAACATCTCCGCAAGATTGGAGACCTTAGAACCATTTCTGATATAATGGCGGATGAAGCTCGTAAGACAAGTAAACTTGTATTAAATTTGACAAACGTGATCGAGGATAAGCAGAAACACTTGGAAGAGATGCAGAGTAAATTTGTGGAGACTGCTAATTCTCTTAGCAAGTTAATTGAAGAAAAAGACCAGCTTCATCAATCTTATAATGAAGGTCTGTGCTGTTACCATTTTCCAATTGCTTTTTATAGCGAAGAATGTCCTTATACGGTTTTTACCTGTTTGATTCTCAATAATTGATGGTGCTGGGAAGGGGTGAACTGAATACAGATCTAGTCTTCCATTATTTGCACAAAACAGTCGGCATAAAAGATTCTAAAGTGCAGTTCTACAGTTGTCAACTTGACATTTTTTCTCCGCACGAGGCAATGTCATCTATTTGCTTTAAAAAAATAAATTATTAAGCTAATAATAGGGTTCAGGTTAGGTAGATTAAGCGAAATATTATTCTAGCTGAATGATCTTATGGTTTTTTAATAGTTGAAAAGAAGTAGGAAGATAAAATTTGAGAAGAGAGGACTACCATAATTTGAATGTGTTAAGTTCTTATATTGTAAAATACTTTTAACTAGCTGTGATGACAGTAGTTTTTGAATGTTTGTTTGCACCATCCAGAGATAAAGAAAATCCAGTTAAACGCTCGTGAGCATTTCCAAAAGATTTTTAAGGACCACGAAAAGAATAAGCTGCAACTGGAAACTCAAAAGAAAGAGCTCGAGGTCCGGGGTAAAGAATTGGAGAAACGTGAGACCCAAAATGAATATGAAAGGAAAAAGCTCGCTGAAGAGATTGAAGAGGTTCACCATTTCTTACTATGTTTTTTTGCAGTTTTATTTATTTAGTCGAATTCCTTCTTTCTTTCAGAATTCAGTTTGAAGTAATTTTTAAAGAAGTTATGCTCATCATTACTACTACTTCTTGGAAATTACTTCACTCTTACAATGATAGCTCTCAAGGTTTTAAACGGATCAACAAATTATTGATTTTTTCTCCATCATTGGTGCTTAGTGTTCAACAGTTCAAAAAATGGTGGCAATCTGATAAAAAGCTAAGAGATTGAATAAAATACTTTGGGAGTTGAGCTATTCTGCTGATTGCAAAGATTTAGATTGTGTAGTTAAATTTCTCTACCGGACCTCAAAAATTAGTGATTTAGGTGTCTATTTGAGGCACTTGAGTTACTTATTGTATCCATTGGATGTTGAAGGTGAACATGTTCTTACTCTGATTCCGTAAAACATATAGGTTTGAATGGCTAACACATGTTACACTCACTTGTATAGCTTATTCGTTGTAGGATAATTGTTTGCTAGAAGCATTAACAATCACATAAGATTGATGCCTCCGTGTTGGGCATTGGTAGTACAAATACTTTTTTGTGGACACTATTGGTCATGTGTCTCAAACTTCATTTCAGGTGTTCATAATTTCTATATAATCTGTTTTTTTGTCGACATGGCTGACACTTGTTAGGCGCTCGCCTAAATGTGTGTAAAAACATCTAAGATATGATATTGCTGGTTTATTTGCAAAAAAGAAAAGTTTTAGTTAAAGAGAAGAAACGAGGAGGAAAACCTTTAAAGTAATAGGCATGGGAAAAAAGAGACTCATCTTCATTTTATTTGTGTGAATTACATATAAGCTATTAGTTATGCATCCATATATCCATACTTGCATACATTATATTAGTTTATTTATACTTAACATGATAATTAATGATTGTTACAGCCTAAAATTTTATGCGACTGTCATATGAAATTAGATTTATTTCTTATAGAAAAGTTTCTACACAACATTCAATCTAATATATAGGACTTACATTAACTTATCAAGAAAATGTTTATATAGGACATATATTTGTTGACATGATAGTCCTACTCTTTTAGGATTTATCTTTTCTGCATTTATCATGTCATATCCTTGTCAGATGTCTGCGTCCATGCTAGGGACGAAGGCAGAAAGTTTTTCACATGGGGAGGGGGTGGGAGGGCATAATTGTTGTAAGGACATGAATAATTTGGCATGGGATCCGGGGCAGAGCCCCATACTCCAACTTTTGTGGACAATTTTGACATTCTGATTGGATTAGTATTTCCTTGTTGGAGTTTTTAAAAACCTTCATAGTACACATACTGGGATGAAAACAGAACCTTAAGTATGATATTCGTATTATGTTACTCTAAAAATGGGAAGAATGGTATATTTACGGATTTGCTCTATGTTTTAAGTTGACTTAAAAAATTAAATTGACTGTTATATTTGCATAGGGAGTACTTTCTTCTTCTTCTTTTTTGTGAAAATACTGTTTATATACTTATTTTTTTTCAGCCCGAAGTAAAAATATCAAATTACATGCTTATTTTTTAAAAAAATATATGGGGTGCCCGCCCCCAGGGCTCCTAAATAGCTTTGTCATCATAGATGTTCGTGAAGCAGCATTAACTTTTTTTTGATTTGTGTCGCTGGAAACAATATGGCCTTGATAATTTTACTTAATGTTTGAGACAATATGATGCAGGCAGTTTCCAATCTTAGAAAGAATAGCTTCCTTACTAGATTCTTGTTGTATGTTTTACATTTTACTAAACTGTGATGAATTTATGCAAGAGTATGCATAGCCTGAAGTTATTGAATTGTCTTCAATTTTTTTTGATAATTAGTATGAAATGTTTTTCAGAAGAAAACCCTATCAAAATTACGTTCATTGGACTGAAATGTTTAAAGTTTAGTTTGACAAATGATTCAGATCATGTATATTTTGTTCCAGAATGGCATACAAAATAGTGCCCTTAAATTGGCAGCTGATGAGCAAAAGAAGGCCGATGAAAGTGTGATGAAACTGGCAGGAGATCATAAGGTGGGTTGATTGTTTTTAATTGACTTGAATGGTTGCAATGATTCAGTGTCATTCTGTCAAGTTCAAACATAATAAAACTTATGGTTTCGATTCATTGTTAATTTCAGACTCAAAAAGAGAATCTGAACAAGAGAATACTTCTTTTGCAAACACAACTGGATGCAAAACAAGCAGTTGAGCTAGAAATTGAGCAATTGAAAGGGACATTAAATGTTATGAAGCACATGGGAGATGATGGGGATATGGAAATTCTTAAAAAGGTGGAGGATATACACAAATCCTTGCGTGAAAAGGAAGGAGAATATGAATATGTAGAAGCATTGAACCAAACTCTTATTGTGAAGGAACGCAAAAGCAATGATGAGCTGCAGGATGCTCGTAAAGAGTTGGTTAATGTAAGTTTGTTCTTGCCTTCAATTTTTTTCCCCATTATTTTCTTGTATTTTGATATGCCAACTCTACCAACTATTCCTTTCTGCTTCTTTTTGAGTCCGTCTGCTATTGTGGAGGACTCCCTGATGGGATCAGGCGGTCAGGTTAAGTAGGGTTTATTACGGTGACAATCTAAGTAGGTTGTGGGCCATTCCATTTCACTTATAGTAAACGATGTAGAGATTAAACTTTTTGCAATAGATGATGGCAAAATGATGCATGACAATGATAGAGGCCAATTATTGAGGAAGGAATAACAAGAATAAGAGAAGAATAATATTGCGACAAAAACCATTAAGCACAAGACTTGGAATCAGAATAATCAGTTCAATCTATAATAATGATGGTTTACGTTAGTTTATATAGCATTATAGCCTAAATAAAATTCTAAACTTGGAGGTCAAGTAAATCCCTCATAAAACTAAATACTTGGTTGACCTAATTTAAAAAGGTTACAAAATATTAATTATTATCTACTCTAATGTAGAAAACTAGAATATTCTACCTAACATAATAAAAAATAATTACATTAAATAACAAATATGTATCTCTAAAGTCTAAATAAGAAAACAATTTTTTTAATAATAGTACTAATAATAATTCTTGTGGCTTGAACCGCATCACAAGAGATTCTCTCTGTCTCTCCTCCCTCGTGTGTTCGTATATATCGAGAGAGGAGTATTTTTCCCGAAATGGCTTTGCTACCGTCCAAGTTTCCAAGTTGCCTCCAATTTGTTCAACTTTTCCTACTTACATCCTAAACGCCAATTGAAATGGCGTTGAAAACAGTTTTGTAATCCAATGCCAATTGAATTGGCGTAGAAGGTTAGGATTAACTTAATTAACTATTTTAATTAGTGTTGCTTAACTTAATTTTTTTATAAAAAAAAAACAGATACAATTAAAAAAAAGCACACATACAATGCCAGTCAAAGTGGCTGATAAATTAGTCAACACCCACAGCCTCAACGTCAATCAAACTGGCATTTTTTTTGCTACATCAAAACCCTACCCCTCATCTTTACCCATGTGCTGCATCCCTCTCTTCCTCCTCTCCTTTTCTTCCTTCTTTCCTTCCCTCATTCCTTCTTTATCCTATCTATTCTCATTTTTTATGGTGTCCCTTCTTTCTGCTTCCATCTGCCTCCATTTTTCTCTATTAATTTTATTCAGAATACCCCTAAATGCTAATTAGATTGGTGTTGTGTTACCCGTTTAACGTCAATTTGACTACCGTTTTTTTTCCTTCTAATTTTTCCCTATTTTTTTTTAAAAGTTGGTTTAGATAAATTAAAAAAGTTAATTAAGTTAATCCTAACATTCTACGCCAATTCAATTGGCATTGGATTACACAATTGTGCTCAACGCAATTTTAACGCAAAATACAAAAGCATTGCAAATTCTGCTACATCCGTTCAAAAATTAGTGTTACATTTTTCTTTATTCTTTGTTGCAAAAATTAGAGATACACTTCTATTTTTAGACTATAAAGTGACATGAAGTTCCTAACATGTCATCACTACTATATTTCTAGCCAACGGTAATGATAATTTTGAAAAATAAAGTTTTCCTTAAAAATCATTGTTTTTAAAATGTATCTCTAATTTTGGAGCGGATGGAGTATCATTGAATCCACAAAATGCAGATATAATGCTAGAACATATCCTATTAACGGGAGAAGAAATGAAAGAATGAGAGTAGGTTAGGGTTGTGAAAATAAATAAATTATAAATTATAAAATCAAATGCCAATCATATTGGCGCTGAGGAGCCTGTTACTGCCAATCAAACTGGTGATTTTGACTAGTTTTTGGATTATTTTTTTGAAATTTGTTTTTTAAAGAATTTGTTAAGATAAGTTAAATAGTTAATTAACTTAAGCCTAATTAGGAGATTCCAATTCGGGTTGAATTACAAAAAACTCTTCAACGCTAATCCAATTGGTGTTTAGGCTATGGAAGAGAAAGATTGAATAAATTAGAGGAGGCATAGTAGCCAGTTTGAGAAAATACTCTTGAGAGAGAATATATATAATCCTAAGATATTAGTTTATAAATACACTAGAGATAGTGGTCTAGCCACATTTTTGTACTATAAAACATGAAGAGCTGAATAACGAGGAGGAGATATGGTAGAAACTGATGTTGAAATGTGGGATAAGGCTCCTCAGCCAGATGGCTCTCAATGACCTTCAACATTGTTGGAGTTTGTCAGCGCTAAGGAATGGAGTTTTTTCAGGATTCTTATACCTTTGGTCTGTTTGAGAGGAGTATGAATGTGAGTTTCATTGCTCTTATCTAGAAAATTTTGCGTGCGTATTTTTTTTTTTTGTTTTTTTTTTTGCGGGGCGGGGGGGGGGGGGGTTGGTAATATTCAGGATTTTCGATATTTTAGCCTTTTGGGGAGCTTGAATAAGATTCTTTCCTAGGTTCTTGTTGCTAGATTGAAAAATGTGATATGCTTCATTGGTGGCTAACCCTTGGTTGAGATATGTTCAGATATGAGGAGGTGGTGGAGTTTTAGTTTTTGTCAGCTGGCTTTGGACCCTTCCCTAGGGATGTGGATTCAGTAAGATATCCAATAGTAGTGGTTGTTTTTTGGTGAAGGGGTTTCGTAGGAAGGTCATTTGAAAGGTGGTCTTTTCTTTTTGAACGGCAATGGGAGCCTAATTTGACCAAGGACCATGGGTGGAAGAGGACGAAGTTGGTTGTCAACAGGTGCTATTTTAAAGGTGGTCTGCTTTTGCATTGCAAGTCCACTCATAAGATTCGGCGGTTGGTGTTTTATCTCCTGGGTTACCTTAGGTTAGGCTTAAGACAGTGGTGGACTTTCTTTCTACGTGCTTGGTTGGGAGTGAGGATGCACCATGAGAATAGCATGAAATGGGTAAAATCACTAGGCATGCGTTATGGTGGACCTTGTGTGAGAGCAATAAGCGGTACTTTGAGGATGTCAAAAGGCCGATGCTTATATTGGCTCTTTATTTTTCAGTTTTTTATTTTTTGTGCAGAACGAAGTTTACCTCAGTTCTGTTATCTCTTTTATTGAAATCGTTGGAGAATTTTCGTTGATGCCCGTTTGTGTGTATAAGAGAGAGAGAGGGTGGGAGGGAGAGAGGGAGGGAGGAGGAGAGGGAGGGAGGGAGCTACTAAAGATGCAAGTGAAATGATCATGAATGTTTTCTTGTAATTTTGTTTTCCCCATTATAATTTTTCTTATGTGCCTTTACCAGGTTACTATAAACTTATCCTGGAAAAGGAATCGACTATAAGTTCAAAATTATAGTAATTAAGGTATTAGTTAGGTTATAATAAATGTGAAATACTTGATCTGCTAGTGGCATTGGAAAAACATGTGGTTCTTTACTTATAGTAAATAAGCACTAATAAATAAAACCATATGGCTCTCTGGCATGCTAAAATTTCGTTCGATATGGCTCACAACTTTCTTTAGCTTGTAGCCAACTCATGCTTTTGAGGAAGGACTAATCTGGGTACTTTATAGGCCTTGTCAGAACTTTCAAAAAATTCTCATATCGGTGTAAAGAGAATGGGTGAGCTCGACAACCAACCATTCCTTGAAGCAATGAAGAGGAAGTATGAGGAAACAGAAGCAGATGATAAAGCTTCTGAACTGTGCTCATTGTGGGAGGAGTACCTTCGAGATCCTGATTGGCATCCATTAAAAGTCATCAGTGTTGATGGGAAACATCAGGTATGCAAAATAACATTCATTCTTTCCTTTCTGTCAATTGGAAGTTAGAACAACAATATAATCATAAGTTTGTTTGATTGTTTCTGTATAATAAACTTTGTTTCTTTTACAGTAACATGAGGTGAAAGTTTTAGAATTTTCACATTGGAAGCTTTAAAAATGTCAAGCGACCCTCTAGTACCCTTAACTTGACCCTTTTTCAATTGAAAAAAATATTGTTCTAAATTTCTAATTTTCTCAATCAATATACAGAGCTTCCCTAAAACTTTCAATCAAGGACCTATCTAACGTCAACGCACATTATGTAACTAACTACTGTTTACATGGATAGAATCTGTGAGTGGAAGCAGAAATAGTATTTACAAGTGCGTTACCTGCATTGATGTTGACTACGAGTGTTTTGGTTCTTGATTGAAAATATTGATTAAAAATTCACTACATTGATTGCAATCTCAGAACAATAGGCACTCAATAGAAGAAGGAGCAAAGTACAGGGTATAAAGTTGGGTTTTTCGGCATTTAAGAGCTTTAATGTTGTATATAAAGCTTTAATGATGTATCTAGTGTGTATTTGCACAACATGTAATCTCATTATATTAGGAACATAAAACATTTTGTTTTATATGCTGTGTAGAACTAGGTAGATTATTTATTTCACTAAATGCAGTGTGGAACTAGGTAGATAATTTATTTTAGTTTGGTCCTGCTAGCTAGTGAGCCATGTACTTAAGATGGACTCTAAGAATTCAAAAAAGGAAAAAAAAATTGAGTGGCAATACTGTTATCTTTTCTAATTTTAATTTCCTATCAAGGAGTTCATATATTTATGGTAAACTTAGTTATAGGTGCTTGTATTATTGGTTAGAGGCAACGCCCATGGTGTTAATGCATATGGCTGTGATTTGGGTGAAGCTGTACATCACGTAATTTTTATCGCGTGCAAGCTTTTGTCAGTGTCATGTATTATCATCATCACTTGCGTTCCATTTTTCTGAATTTGCGGTAAGCTGAGACTAAGGCACCATAAAATCATTGGTTTTATATGCGTTAGGGAAGTAGGTAAATAATTTAGTTTAGACAGCTCTGTTAGCTATTCAAACATGCACACAACATTTTTCTAATGATTAATAACATGGGTCTTGAGTAGTTAAAAACATGGAGATGCAGTACCATTGTCTATACAATTGTCAGTTCTCTATTAAAAATTTCATATTTTTAAATTGGTTAACTTGCTCTTTAGTAACGCGATTGAAGTGTACTTCACCTAATGTGAGTGAATGCATTTTATATTAAAATTTGAAACTCTACTCAAGTAATTGATTGTATTGTTATGTGTGGCAATAACTTGATTAAAACGGGATTTAGTTATAGATTCACACTTTTACAGCTCTTTTTGAGGATTTTTTTGCCTTTCTTCGTTACCCTTTATTTTTCTATTTTACAAGCAAAAGAAAAGCAGTGTTACTCGGAGCACCTTTGGCACCTTTGTTATTTTTAATTTATGTTCTGGTTTTTCGTCCTATCAATAATGTGTTTAATTAAGATTGGTTTTATGGTTTAGGAAGTAATTGACGATCAGGATGAGAAATTGAGACGGTTGAAGAAAGAACTTGGCGAGGAAGTGCACAATGCCGTGACGGCAGCTTTAAAAGAGATAAACGAGTACAACCCAAGCGGAAGATACATCACCTCGGAGGTATGGAACTACTCTGAAGGTAGGAAAGCTACTTTGCAAGAGGGAGTCGACTTCTTACTCAAGTTATGGAAAACTCGAGTTGAAAGAGGGGATATAAGGCTTTAGAGATTGATTGTCTTGCTCAGCTGGTGTGCTTTTTATGTAAGAAATTCAAGCTTATTTGTATGGGATTAACTAGCCATAACAATATGAAAGGAAATGCCATTTTAGATCTCCATTATCAATTGGCGGAGAGATCAGAATGTAGTGACTATTTACCGCGCATTAGGCGGTACTTATTTTATCCCCTCCCTCCCTCCCTCCCTTCCTTCTCTCTTACTTTCCAACATCATATTATGCTTAGTTGCTCGAAATGTATACAAAATTGACATATAAGAGGCCTGCCTACTCTCAAGCCGGTAACCTCTCTTATAAAGGTTTCTTTGCTTAATAATCCCATCTAAAAAGAGATCTAAAAAGAGTATTTCTACGCGGACAAAAAAATTGGACAGGAAAATTGGACCGGAAGAACAAATGAATTTGTTCTCGCAAATAAATGAACAATACAATTCTATTTATTCGTGGGAACAAATTTATTTTATTCTTCCGGTCTGTTATCCAAGAGCAGAAAGACAAAATACCACACCATATTAGGCGCCCCAACTCTCCAAAATTCCAAATGGGTCTCAAAGGCCAATCCATCACCCCCACCCCCCACTCCCCACCAGTGGCGGAGCCAGAAAATTTAAGCAAGGGGGTCCGGTAGGCGGGCGTTGGCGCGGCAACCGACAGTGGCAACCGACGGCAGCAGCGGAGGCTCTCTTTTCTCCTCTCCTCTTCCTCTTCTGTTTCTACCAGACCTTCCAATATACAGATTTCATCTGTTATTTTTTTCGTTTCACAAATAGAAAAATATTAAAAAGGTCAAACACGTTCATTACTCCTTTTAAAAATAGTATAAAATAATTATTATTTTAATATAATATGGTTAATGTTAACCTAACAACTTATTCACTTGAGATAGATATAGAATTCCACAACCACAAAAAAGAAAAAATTAAACAAATATAGATGTACAAAAATACTCCACCCCTCAAATTATAGATACAATTTTCATTTTTTACTGTTCTAAAATTAGAAATATATTTTTCATTTTGTCTTTTTCTAAAGTCAGATACATTTTTTCATGTTAGATCTCTACATAAAAATAATTCCATGTAAAACAAAATTGTACCTTAATTCATCTCTCCTTTTTTATTTCTTAATTTGTATAAAAATATATTTAAAATACCGTCTAGAAGACGGGGGGGGGGGGGGGGGGGGGTCGCGGGGGCATAAAAGAAAGTTAAGAATACAACATATAATTGGGTGAATAATCGTATAAAAATAACTTATCGTATAAAAATAATATCAAAAGGTTTTTTTTTTTTTTTTTTTTTTTTTTGTAATTTTTTAGTGCACTGTTATTTTGGGAAACAACTGCTGAATTGCTGATGTATAAAATATACAGTTGCTCTCTTTTTGTGTACGAACGAGTGATGTAATTTTTCTTCAATGCAATGTTTAGCTTGAGTACCATTTTTTAGTGCACTGAGTTGTAAACTGGTAATGTCTCCCCAAAGCCTCGGTCTGACACTCGCCGACGAGCTCCGACCCAACTAATTTCTTAGTTTTCTTCGCGATTTCAACTGCTCTTCGCTCAATTTTCTAAATGGATTATGAGATTGCTGAAGAGCTTCAACAGGCTCGTAGATTGGCTGTAAGCCTGGCCAAAGAGGTTGATGTGAAGAACCAAAAGTTGTGGGAATTGGAGCGCAAGTATAATGAGGCTTCCACAGCTCTGGGGAGGATGATTGCCGAGAAAGATAAGCTCCACCAAGCTTTTGTTGAAGGTTGTAGCATATATTTCTCTTAATACTATAACATTTTCAGTCTGGGTAATGCTAACAATTACACTCGGTTATAATATATGTAAGAAATTCAGTGTTACTTGTTTCTTTAAAGATTTTCATGCCATAGGTTTTTATCCCCTCTGTTGGGTTTACTCTTTGTAGTGTTTTACAGTTTTATTTTATGGTGGCTTTTGAATTTGGGTCTCCCCAATAAGCCCAACACCTGTTCATTCTGGTTGGGTAATCTTTGTATATTTGTTTCAGCGTACATTTCATCTAAATTAAACTGTTTCCCCCAAAACTATAAATCGAAAATGCTGCTAAGTTTACTAAAATATTAGAAATTGAAGCTGTAGGACGGAGCAAGGTAGACAAGCTTAGGTTTTGATATGCTTGTTTGGAGACTTTCTAACTGACTTGTGAGATAGATAAGTTACTAACTGAAACTTGATTATTGAGTTAGGTCTAATGAACCAACAATGAGCATCCTAAGAAACTTACTTGATCGTGATGCAGTCAGTTCAAGTAATATTTGCGGTCCTTATGCATAGATTGTTAATGGAAAAAATAAGCCATAGCTTAGAATTTGCTTAGTTTTTAAGTCTCAGATTGAGCAACATTCTACCTTACTCAACTTGAGCTGTTCACAAAGCTCAGCTCATATTTTACAGCTGTCTAATGTAATATATCAGGAGGAATCTCCTTGTAGAAAGACAAATAGGAAACTAGGTTAGCGAAAACGTGAAAGAAGAGGATTAATAGTTTTTTTGTTGTTGCTAAATTTGGTGTGTGATTAAAAGAACCAAAAGTACAATGGCTAAGGGGCATACCCCAGACTATAGCAAGTTCATCTATTGACAAGCCCAACAGATGGAATGACTATAAGGAATAAAATCAAAACCTAAATCATCATCAGATACATGAGCAGTTACATGAGCCAATTACAGTAATATTGACTAAAGTTACATGAGGATTAATAGTCGAGTCTCTGCATTATAAATTTCTTGATTGCAATCAACCTTAGCCATGATGGTCCCTTTAGTAATTCGTTTCTTGTTGCTGTCCAGGGAATCGTGAAAGTAGATGAAAATAGAAAAATGTTTCAACCGTTATGAAATTATTTGAGTGTCATTTTATCTATATTTTATCATGTACTACGCATGTTCTGGAACAACGTCGTCTTGAGTTTGCTTTTCTTCAAAAAGAGTTGATGATGTTTAGGATGCATATTTGGTCTCCCTAAGAATGCAACACAAATTTTTATAAAGCTCATGGCAATGTCTAGGAAATGGTTAACTGTTTATGTTTCACTTTTACAATATTTATATAATATTTTTGCTCCTCTAAATTGTCTTCCCTTTCAGAATCTTATTCATCATTCAGAAGTTGTAAGTTTGTGTTTGACATAATTAAATTAGTTTCACAGAAATGAGAAAAATGCAGTTCATCGAGCTACAAAGTGAAAAGCTGAAGTATGAATCAGAGTGCCAAATGAAGAAGATGCAGCTTAATGAGCTAGAAAATGAAAAGCTGAAGCAGGACTTGTTCTACCAACAAAAAGAACTTGAGCAGCGATGCAAAGAATTGGAGAAACGAGAGGCACAAAATGAACTTGAGCGTAGAAATTTCCTTGCCGAGAAGGAAAAAGTAAGTATATTTTCTCCCATTATTCAAACTTCTTCAAATTTTGAAAGGCAATATACATAAATATATGCTACTACATCCGTCCCATAATAAGTGTTTTTTTAGCTTAAATCACGCATACCAGTACACAAGCTAAAATGGCAAAAATACCCTTAATATATTTTCTTTGTTTTGTTTGAGACTTTTTTTATTGCCTTTTGGTCTCTCTTTCTTTTTCTTCAACCTTTCAACTTCCCAATAAATACCATTGGTTGCATAAGGGCACATATGGGAAAATATTGTAAAAATTGTATTGGAATTCTAACACATCACTTATTTTGGGAAAAAATGTTAAGCCTAAAAAAGCACTTATTGTGGGACGGAGGTAGTAGTATAAAAAGCCAACTGCTTTGGTTGTAAATTCTAAGTCATGAAAAGTTGGTGTCCTACTATTCGGCGGGTGATTGAAGTTAGATCATGCTTCTGCTGCAACTTTCACCTTATTATGAATCATCCATTAAGTTGAAACACCATTTTGATTTAATATGATGCAGTTGAAAGCTCAAAACCCTCTTGAGGGTGACTATAGTTTGGCCTTCCAAATCGAGGATTTAGTGACAGAATTGGCCGAAAAAGCTGATGAATTGCATGATATGGAAATCCTAAACCAAACTCTTATACTTAAGGAGCACATGAGCAACGATGAGCTACAGGATGCTCGCAAAGAATTGTTAAATGTGAGACTTTGACTTCTAATAGTTTCTTAAATATTTCTCTGGCATTGTTCCACAGTATTTACCTATTGACATATGATGTTTATTTTGCTATATTATAGTTTTCTAATTTTTTTTCCTTGCAGGTTTTGCCAAATCTTTTGGATAGTAGCATAGTTGGAGTCAAGAGGATGGGAGAGGTTGATCAGCAACCATTTCAAGATGTGTGCTTGCAGAAATTCTCTAGGGAAGAAGGGGAGATGAGATCAATGGAGCTAAGCTCGTTGTGGCAAAACAAGGTCAATAATTCAAACTGGCAACCTTTCAAGAAAGCATTTAAAGATGAAAAGTTGCTGGTATGGTTATTTTCCTCCTATACATCCATTGTCTTCATTCATGTTTTGTCCCAATATCAAGTTTTAATGAGTAGAAAACTCTGCAAAGAACCCTAAATGCTTCTTTTTCTTTTCCTTTCATTTCGGGATAAAGTATGACAATATGGATTAGTATGAAGTACAATCTGTTTGAACAAGAGGGCTGGGAGGTCACTTTGCATATTATAAAGAGTTATTTTCCCCCCTTTAGGAGGGGAGATGTCCTAACCCAAGTATTTTTTATAAGAGGTTTAAAATAGGTGGTAAACTAGTTTTACTACGCAGTTCAATTCAATTCGTGGAACGGGTTAAATGTTTTTTTCATCACTATACTGTCGGTCAACTTACAAATGTTAAACTTTACTTTTTTTCTTAAGTCAACTAACTAAACTTTAATTTACTTACAAAAATCTCAAATTCCGTCTTGGGCGTTAAATTTTTAATGGAACATTGACATGGCACTTGATGTGGCTTAATTTTTTCAATTTAAAGCATACATTTGAACATGACAATTTTATCTCAATTAAAATAATAAACTAGTTTGGATATAATTGACCCATAACCCACAATCTACCCATAGCCCACTAACAAGAAGATATTTAATTTATTTAACTTTTTAAAATTAAAAATATAGGCTTCAAAATTATTGATCTATAAAACAATGTTAAGATTCAAACTTAGATCCAGATCTAAAACTCATGAAGAACAAAGATCAAGACAAATAAAGAATGAATAGGGAGATGAAAGTGAGTGTGCGGGATGACGGCGGCAGTGGGAATGGCGGCGACAGCGATGATAGTATTCTAAGCCATGACAAAATTTGTGTGCAAAGTTTCGATTTGTTTCAAAAACCCAATCCATCTTCACACAAATTTGTTTATTTCATAGTAACTATCAACAATTTGTAAATTTCTGGGGTGTGTTAATGGTTTTGATTTCTAGATATGTTGGTGGTTTCTGGGTGTCAATTTTTGGTACTATCAATTGGTAGGTATGGTGGTGGTGCTTTCTATTTCTAGGATTTTATCTATTGGGTTTGATTGAAGAATTAGAGGCAACGATGCTAGTGGTACACAAGGGTGTGGTGGTGGTGGCGTGGTGCAAGCGATTGAAGATGGTGATACAAGGTTGGCGGTGGTGCAACTGGTGGTGATTGCAAGGCTACTGATGATGGTGTTTGGTATGAAGAAGATGAACAGTAAGAACAAGATCGATTGTGGTAATTATTTATTCATGGATTTTATTTTCTCTCTTTAATTTAGCTACTTTAAATGTTAAAATCTAATTTGCCAAGTAAGAATGCATGTATATAATGTCAAAATGAATTTATAAATATGTATGTATATAAAATCAATAAGAATTGTCAATACGAATTTATAAATATGTATGTGTATAAAGTCAATAAGAATTGATTTTTTAATTCCAACATATTTCATTTTTATAATTTCATAAATAATTATACTTGTTATTAATTATCTAAAAACTCATTTTCTATTAATCACAAAAATAAGTAAAAAAAATTCCTTTTTTTTTTGCCTACTTTTTTTTTTTAAATCTTCTTTCATTTCCACTCGAGAGTGGCCACATCATACACGATAGTTCCATGTCAGTTTCTCTCTCATGTGGAATCAGATGTGGCAAACCGTTTAAAGTCAACATAATTTAACGGATTTTGTAACGTTTTGTAAGTAAATTAAAGTTTAGTTAGTTGACTGTAAGAAAAAAATATATAGTTAGAAATTTGTAAGTTTACCTAAAGTGTAGTGATGGATTTTTTTTAACCCTTCGTGGAACTAATACGGGGTATACAGTACGCTACATAGGCTAAAAAGTGTACTTACAAATTATAATTGGTTTTTTCTGGCAATTGGTTGTGCAAACATGTTTTCAGCACAAAAGGTTATCCAAATTAAATTAATAATTCCAACGAATGATGCATGGATTTCGGGGTTCAAGATATTTTTCTAGAATTATTTGATGGGGGGAGAAATTTGGTTCATGTGTGTATTAAAGTTACTCCAAAATGCAGGAAATGATTGATGAAGAGGACAATCAGTTACAAGAGTTAAGAAGTCAATGGGGGGATGCAGCTCACAATGCTGTAGTCAATGCATTGTTGGAACTAAATGAATACAACCCAAGTGGGAGGTATGTAGTTTCAGAACTTTGGAACTACAAGGAAGGGAGGAAAGCTTCTCTAAAAGAGGTAATTGTGTGCTTAGTACAGCAATTGAAGACTCTAAAGTCACTTAAACGTAGAAGGTGATGGTAGACATTAGCACTCAAGTCTGCCGTTCAATTATAAGTAAATCACAGCTGATGCTAAGCAAAAAGACCAGCAGTAACGAAGTAGAACTTGGGTCGTGTGTAATTTATGTTGTTTTTGTTTGAACTAAACTATAGCACTTGGTGTATCTTAAAGTTAATTTGGTTCTTGATATTTATGGAACTAATAAAAGTTGGTTCATGATGTTTGCAACATATTGTTACGAGAAAATATATGCAGGAACATGCAAGTAAAAGCCTATTTCTTAACCTAATTGATTGCAGTTTATCGAAGGAATACAAAGGGGACATGATTCAGATGCTCAAATGGCTGCCAAGGTATGCTCAGGTGTGTACCAAAATCCTTCAACCAGTGGAAATAGGTGTTCAATTGTCAATCCTTTGTATACTGAACACAGGTAGTTCTACTTCTTGTTGTGGAATTCTTTATTCTTTTATTTAAATGAGAAGTAGTGGCCATACCCATGAAGAGGAAAAGTGGTATGGTTTTATTTTATAGACATAAAAGAACACCCTGTGTGTTTGGCAACTCAATTCCAAGCCATGAAATTGAAATTCAGCATCTAAGTTTAACCAAGTTTCATATGGAGGACTTGAAATTGTGCTTTCAATTCTCATTCCGAAGTTTGGAGTTCAGTTGGCAAACATAGCCAACTGAAATAGAGGGAACTCCAGAATGTGAATTAGATAATTTCTCTCTTTCAACACATTAAGACACAGAGAGAGAGAGAGAGAGAGAGAGAGAGAGTTTTGACAAAATGAAAGTTAAGAGTAACAAGTTTGCAAAAATGATACAAATTGGAGTGTTAGTTTTGCTTTTTTAGTCTTTTTAAATTAAAACAATGAATCTTATAATAACAATGCTACAATCACATAAAAAATGGTCACATAAAGCTTATATACACACACACATGCATATTTCTGTGTCTCGCCTGGCACGTGAGGCTCACAATATGCATGTGTGTGTATGTGAGCTTTATGTGACTATTTTTTATGTGATAGAAGCATTATTTATCTTATAATTAGTACTACCTCCGTCCCATAATAAGTGTTTTTTTAGCTTAAATCACACATACCAATACACAATCTAAAATGGCAAAAATATCCTTAATATACTTTGTTTGTTTTGTTTGAAATTTTTTTTATTGCATTTTGGCCTCTCTTTCTCTTTCTTCAACTTTTCAACTTTTCAACTTCCTAATAAATACGCAATAAATACCATTGGTTGCATAAGGGCACATATGAAAAAATATTGTAAAAATTGTATTGAAATTCTAACACATCACTTATTTTGGAAAAAAATGTTAAGTCTAAAAAAGCACTTATTGTGGGACGGAGGTGGTAGTTTTTTATATGTAACTACTAGTATTTTGACACGCACTACGTGTGTGGAGAATAAGTGACAAATGTAGGAGAGATACTCTCTCCATACCATAATAATAGTAGTAGTCTTTTTAGCTTCATGAATATGGATTTAGAAAGTCATTTAATATTATTATTTAATAATTAAAATTTGTGTAAAATTTGATTACTATCCATTTATGGTAGTTGAAAATTACTAATACAAGAGATAATTTCTTGGGATAATGAGAGAAGTTAAGGAGTGATATAAAAAAGTAAATAATTTATTTTCTTAAAAAGTTATAAACGACAAATAAATTTAAACAGTTTTTTTTTCATTCTAAAAAGTCTATTATTATGGTATGAAGGGAGTAATATGGATAATAAAGGAAGAGAGAATGGAATTTTAAAATGCAACTATTATTAGTCACTGAGAAGAAAAACGCGAGTAAAATGATTTTCCTTTTTTTAAAAAAAATAAAGGCTAAAAAGGGAAAGTAAAACTTTCCTCCCGCTTTATAATATAAATTTATAACAATATTATTGTATTAATATATTAATTAAAATTAAAAAAATTTATGTCAATTTTGAGTTTAAAATTGTCTCAAGTAAATTTCAAAAACGCATCAATAATCTTATATTTTGAAATAAAATAATTAGAATCTTGCTATGTATTGCGATAAATTTACATCGAATTACAATTGCGAAATTTATCGATACATGAGATTGATATGAATGATAAGAGGGATTCGGTTATTACACATCTCTCTAAAAATATTATCATTAATACTTATCCAAGTCAATGACAATCAAAAATCAACATAAACAATACTCCATCCGTCCCATAATATATGACGTTTTAAATGATTTCATTTTCCCCAAATTATTTGACGTTTTATATAATCTAGGAAAATTAGCCACAATTTTTTCAAAATTACCCCTCATGAAAAAATATTACAAATAAGAGAGAACATGAGATAAGTATATAATAAATGATATTATAGACAATTAATACTATATTTAATATTATACAATTATTTTATTAATTCTTATATGTAATTCTAAAATATCATATATTATGAGACGTAGGAAGAGAGTATACATCATTACCTAAATAACTACATTTTATAAAAGGTCACTCAAAAGTTCATTCATTTGTATTTAGATAAGAATGCAAATTTATAACTAAAAATTAAATAAATAAAATTATTCAAAATAATTTAGAGGATTATATTGAAAATATTTTTATTTAGATGTTTCAAATAAATCAAGCAGCAAACAATTTTAGGGTTCATTTTCTAAACAGGCTTCAGCTCGTTCAGGTGTATTTTTTTTAACTGCCATCATTAATTTATGGAGGAGAGATATTAATTAAGATTCAATGGCAATTCGAGTTTTGAATGAAATTGATGAAACCCAACTCGCCTATCTTCTTCATTTGATAGTCTGTAGCTGGCTAAATCAACACCGAGTTCAACTCAGCGAGTTGAACGCGGTTCCCTGCAAACAAATGGCTTCGTGACCAAAGAGAATTAGAACAAGATGACTCATTTTATTCTTTGTAATTGTACTGGATCATCAGAAAAGCATTTTTGCTCCAAGAGAAGGAATAAAAGGTACAAACTCTAAAACCTTCCATTCCATTCCATTCCATTTTCATAACTATGTACTGTTAATCAGATAGAAATAGGGTTTTGATATAGCCAAACCAATACTTCTTAATTCCACATCAAATTTGAACTCTTGTTTTTTTCCCTCTCCAAATTACATTTTGAAGCATTTGCTCTGATGGGAAAAAAATTTGTTATGAAAGTATTTTGATTTTAGTTCTCCACATTAAAGCCCCATTAATCAATAATTATGGTAAAAAAAACACCCTACTGGATAGTTTTCTTCAAAATAATCAAAACCCTTCATTTGTGATACATTTATTATTGCATTAGTAGAGGAAACCCATAAACCCCAAAAGTGAACTCACTGCTCAGCACATTGCTGTTATTGATTTCTTTTGCTTTGGAGGACAACTGTTTCACCAGCTCTATTCAACTCTTCAAAAACTTTTGATTTTCCCTTTGGGATTTCTTCTTGTTTTTCTACTGAGGTAAATTTAACTTATGCAATTGATAAATCTGTAATTTTTGATCTATATATGACAATTTAAGTATAAAACACGTTGCTTACTAATAGAATGCTATTCTTGTTCTCTGTTTAATTGTCTTCTTTAATTGTGTTTGTTTCTTTAGAGAGACTCGAAAATGCTTTTAAGGGAAAAGTGATTTCTTGATAAATTGATATAACCCCATATGGTTGAACAAAATTAGTGATGGACAATGAAATAATTTATTATTATATATTTACCTAAGCTCCATTTGATACAACAGAAACATTTTCCAGAAAAAATCTGGAATTCTTTCCTAGTAAAGTAATGTGAAATGTTATCATGAACATGTTTATTCTCTGAAGTAAAAAATTAAGAGACACCATAAATTTTCCCATTATATGTTATTACATCTTTCCGCTGAATCTGATAAATAGAGCCTTAGAGATTGAAACAATTTCTTTTATTTTTGGAGGGCTGGACTGATTTTAATAGAATTGTCCACAAACAAACTGACTATTGTATGCGTGCTACATGAGGGTCTCAATTTGTTTATCTTGCCAGGTTTAAGTCTTCTTCTGTTATTGTTGTGGCTATTATCTTCTATTGGAAAATGAAATTGATTAAGGGAGTTGAACTTCACCTTCAGATGGCAAATTGCAAACACTACGAGGACTTGCGAAAAGAGCGTGTGCTTGTTATAAGTCTTGCAAAGGAGATAGATATAAAAAATGGGAAATTAATGAAAATAGAGAATATGCTGGAGGAGAAAGATAGGCTGCTTCAAGCTTATAATGAAGGTATCAATAATCTAGAGAAGAGAATGCTTCACATTATAGAGAGAATCATGGGAAAGGCTAGTTGCTTAATACTTTATTTTTGCATTGCACTGTAAACATTGTGGTTTTATTAAGTGGATAGTGGGTCAGGGATTCCAAAACAAGTCAAGGGCATAACTTGTTTAGGAATATACAAAAGTTTTGGAGGTTAGAACTAAAATAAGGATTCATTATTTTGTGAAATTCTTAAAATTTGGAACTATATGTGTGTGTGTGCACGTGTGTATGTATGTATGTATGACCTATCGAAAAATATGTATAAAGGTCTGGCATCCCCATGGGATGTTAAGTAGATATATCAAGTGCTTATCCAATCCTAGTCTCCTTGATAAAGACTGTTTCATGATATAGAATTTGTGGAACTCTATTTTTTACTAGTCACTGTACGCACTTATTGTTCATGCCCATGAAATGCATTTTTTCTTCTGTATCCTGTTGTATATTCTCGTTCTTCATATCTTCTATTCTATGATGTTGAGTTCAGAAAAACTTAACCAGTATAAACATCCTGTTGTACATTCTCATTCTTCATATCTTCTTTTCTATGATGTTGAGTTCAGAAAAACTTGACCAGTATAAACATTTAATAACATTTATATTCTTTTGACATTTTCCTTTTAAGTTCTTGCCTCATGCTCTACAATATTTCTAGGAGTGGATGATGTACAAACCATCAAGCATGAAAATGAAAAGCTGAAGTATGAAATGGAATCTCTGAAGAAAGAGTTTGAACAGCGAGTGAAGGTATCAGAAGAAAATGAATACAAATATGCCTTGGAGAAAAGGAAATTGTTGGCTGAGAATGAAGAATTGAAGTATGAAATGGAATATCAAAAGAAAGAATGTGAGAGGCTAGGCAAAGAATTAGCAGAGCAAGAACATGATCTAATGCAAAAATCTTTAATGATAAAGAAGGAAAAACTTAAGTATGAAATGGAATGTCAAATAAATGTGCTGTTTGAACAGCGATTCAAGGCATTCCAAGAGCAGGAGTACAAATATGAGCTGGAGGAGGAACGTTTAATGAGCAAGAAACAGAAGGTATATATCGTTTTTAATTGAGATAAGCTAATATCCAAATAGCCCTAGAAAAGGGGACGGCCCGTCTATCAGTTTGCAGGTTATCCCATTTAATTATTCAACAAGTATGGTTTACTTTGAACTATCCACATCTTGATCTGAAGCCATGTAAGTGGACCTGTTCTAAATAATAATCAGTTAGTCTATAGGATGGCCAGCTGGGAATACAGTTTGTGTCTAACTACTGCGACGAGACACAACAGTCACAGTGGCTATGACTATCCAATCTCAAGTGGTGCTATATAACGTCTCTAGTATCAAGTTCTCTCTCTCTCTTTCTCTTTCTATTCCTAAACCATGGTAGCAGTATGCTTATATCTAGCCTCCATTTCACATGCTTGGATATCCTGGGGGACTCCCTCAGTTCCAGCAGGAGGCCCTAGGGCTGTAGTACTCCATTAACTCGTTGGATACTTTAGTCATTGAATACTCCATCCGTCCAAAAAGAGTTTCCCTTTTTTAAATACCAAAACATTTTAAGAAAAATTTTCACATTCTAATTTAACCTCAAAACTCAATTAAATAACAAAAATGATACTGAATGAAATTTAGGTTTAGCCACTTCATTAAGGGCAGATTATTGGAAGGAGACATTTTGGGACACAATAAAAAGAAAATGGAGCCTTCATTATTGGATAGATGGAGTGCTAAGTATTCAAGTTTGATACCCGTAAATGCCATAATTGCCAACTCTAAAGAGGAGTGAAATGGAACCCTTGTTTCATAATCCTCCCTTACTGTTGGGGCTTATTAAGGTAATAATTAGCACTTATCCAAAATTCAAAGTAATAGAGAGAGAAGGGTGTCCGTTTTTATGTCATGTAATCATGTATATTTATTAAATCAAAATCATATCTACCATTGCCTCGCTTCTGCTCCTTACCTCTGCATATTGTGAATCTCAATTTAGGTTCATCATTAGAACTTTATTTGATCATTAAGTCACCGATGATAATTAATTAAGGGAAGAATCACAATCTGAGTTTTGATTGCTGCAGTTGAAAGATCTTATTAGCTCTGACGGAAGTGACGATAACAATGTGTTGAGAAAAGAATTAGAGGAAAAACTACAACACGTGGAGAGCCTTAATAAAACTCTAATAGTTAAGGAGTGCATGAGTAACCGTGAGATGCAAGATGCTCGCAAAGAAGCGATAAGGGTATGCTTTGCTTCTGATCTTCTTTCTTTTTCTCATAGGTAATATCTAATCCCATCGTCAAACATGCCTGGCTCTCTGTAATGATTTCTTGATCTCGCTTATTATGCAGGGTTTGGAAGATATGCTAAAGATGCGATCAATACTTGGTATTAAAAGAATGGGGGAGGTTGATCGAAGACCTTTTCAAAATATATGTCAGCAGAAGTACACTGCTGGAGATTGGGAAGAGCAATCTGCAAAACTATGTTCATTTTGGCAAGATTGTGTGAAGGACCCGCTCTGGCATCCTTTCAAGATAACCACAATCAATGGGAGACTGCAGGTACGTTTCTACGTATAGAAGTTTTTATTATGTTTATATGTCATCCTTATCATGTCAACTAATTTGTGAAACCTGTTTGATGTTCTAATAGTATTTAAGATGTAGATGAACTTAATCTTCTTCAAGAGGAACAAAGTTATATGTCCTTTCTTTTATTAAACATCTACATTAGGAAAGCAAGTACATGTTTTGGTGTCCAACTGAATTTCGAGGTTCCATCGTGTCATCCATAGTATCTTGAAAATGCGTAGCAAGTTCCTAACTAAACAAATAGGACCAATCTGGAAAGAAGAAACAAACCGAATGACTTATTGCATCAAATGCTGTAGGAATTTAGGAATACATATTATGATGGCACTCTCATTTGCTACTATGAAGAGCTATGACATCTTCCATATACTTTTGATGTATTATTCCCAATTTGAAAGATACCGGCCTGGGAAGTTATCAAGTTAAACGTATTTGAAGTTGACAGATTTAAGATTCTTTGTCTAATTCTACCAATACCTCATTAGATTGTGCATTTACATTTGCTTTGCGGATTATTATAATCACAGGAAATAATAGATGAAGATGATGAAAAGTTGAAAGAGTTAAAAAAGGAATGGGGCAAGGAAGCATACAAAGCTGTAGCTGACGCGTTGCTGGAACTGAACGAGTATAATCCGAGTGGGAGGTATCCGGTCCCTGAGCTTTGGAATTCCAGGAAAGGAAAGAGAGCCAGTTTGAAAGAGATTATTGAATATATAATCAAGCAGTGGAAGACTCTTAAGCGCAAAAGGAAATGAAGCAAGCTGAAATAGACCTTCAGCTTGTGTGGTGGTAACTGGTAACTCGTTTTTCTGAATAATAATAATATATTTAAAGTCGTATATATTGCCTTAAATTAAGGTATTATAATTGGCAGATTTCTGCAAAAGGATATATGGAACTGATATGCAATTATTTACATACCAGTTTAGCTTTGATGAGCCAATTTTTCAGATATGTTACTTCAACTTTTGTAGACAAATGAATAAATTTGTAATTTATATATCATTATTTTTGTTTTAAATGGTGTTTAATGATAGGCTAACCTCTTTCTGTAAAATTTTAAGTGTTTATATTTCAACACAAGTTTATCATTGTTCATTGTTTTCCTATGTAAAGGGCTTTATATTTCTACACAAGTTTATCACTTGTCATTGTTTTTCTATGTAAATTTTTGCGTAAATTTAGTTTCATGCACATGAATTAAGAAAGTTATTTAATACTATTATTTAATATTTAAAATTTGTATAAAATTCCATCACTATCCATTTATGAAAAATTGAAAACTAATACTAGTACTAATATAATGGGAAACAATTTCTTGGGACAATGAGAGAAGTTATGAGTGATATAAAAAAATAAATAATTTAGGAAATTAATATTTTCACATGAAGGAGGGACCCGTTCACAACTCATGTAAGAGGAATCATGTAGAAATATCAATTTTTATGTTGAAATCTTAGTTATAATAATTTATTCTTCTAGAAAGTTATAAACGACAAATAGATTGGAACAAATTTTTTTCTTCTAAAAAGTCAATTATTATGGAATGGAGGTGCTAATTTGACACATTTTTAAATTCAAAATTTAGATAATTCATTAAGAATTATGAAATAATAAAACTTACATTATGTAGTATTTTAAAAATAATTTATATTATTCATCATTGTATTGATTAAAATTAAACGAATCAATGTCGATTTTGATTTTTAAAATATCTTAAATTAATTCTAAAAAATCAGCAATGATGATCAAATAATATGAAACGGGAGGAAGTATTAATTATCAATATTTTGCAAATTAAATTTTAAAATGAGAAATTCCCCCCCTTTTTTTTTTGGGAAGGTGTGTAATAACAAGGGATGAAATAAATTAAAAAAAAAGCTTGAAAAGAAATTTTTTTAATGAGGTCATTTACTATAATATCCTCCAAGATAAGATACAACTGAAGGTAAAAACCCTAGAAATGCATCTCTCTAGTACCTCTATATATACTGCACTACAAACCGCAGCAGCAACATCCAGAATTCTCATATCTTTTCTTGCTCTCTGTCTTTATGTTCTTCCTCTTATACGAGTATGCAATTTAGTTTTCTGTTATGTGTTTCAAATTGTTACTTTTATGTATTAACAATTGGGGAATTGGGGCTGTGATTAGAAAGAGAGAGGGCTCGAGTGGGTAGATCTGATGCCGCCCCCTTAGAATCAAAGGGAAGGCTTTTGGCATCTGGGAAAACCCAAATTCGATCCGGGTATTCCTTGTTTTCTCTTTTTGATTTGGGTTTTTCAGTTCCCCACAGTGACAGATTTTCTTAAATTTACACTTGATATGAGCCCTCTCCATTCCCCCTCCTCTTTCTGGGTTTATTTGATGATGGATATGCATTGATTGTGTTAATTATAGATGGAGAATTGTCTGTTTCCTATTTATAACAACAGTGCGCAAATGAAAAGCCTTGTGTTCTTCAGAATATATTCAAATGATGCTGTACATTTACATTTACAGTTTAATTGAATGGTTGTTTTGAGGAATGGAAGGCAGCGGCCAGACAACCGTAGAGATGAGTTTCCACAGATGAACAGCTTTTTTTAGTTCTGTTTGTCTACTGATTTCATCTCACATTTTTATTTCTCTATTTTTTGATCCTAATTTTTTTGCACTCAAACATTTTCGTTGTCAAGTATTTAATTTGTAAATTTTTTAAATCAATGAAAAGATAAACTTTTTAGGATTTGATTTCTTGTTTTAGGTAATGAAATTCTTTCCGTCTTCATTTGGGTGGTAAGCATTTGGGAAAATGATACATTTTTAATCATCTGATTCAACTAAGCAGTGGGGAGAAAAAAAATATTTGTAGCAGCCCCTCCCCCTTTGTGTTTGTTTTTATGAAATTAAAATTAATGTTAATGCTAGTTGATTTTATTAGCCCTTAAATAATTTGGATGTTTTTTATTCCAATTTTTTAAATTCCATTGAAAATGGGAGATTATGAGTTGAGAGGTTTGTTTTTGTGGTAAACATAATCTTAATTTAAGATATCAAGACACAAGTTTAGAAAAAAAATTACTAATTTTTTTGGGTGATTAGCATGGAGTTAATTTTAATTAATTAATTAATATATTGTTTTTTTTTTGTATATTAGTACTGTATTGGTCAATTGATTAATTTATTATGAAGTTAACTTTTTATGATAACTGAATTCATTTTTTTGTCTCATGATAATAGAGAAATGAGACAATTGCAGTTGGAGAATATCAATTATGTCTCATATTTGTATTGAACTCGAAGCTGTAAGGTTTTGTTGGTCGAATAGAGATTTGATGGAATGTTGATACTGGTTCGAACTTGTATTTGTCTAACAATTGTAATATTTTCACATTATATTTTAAATATAAATGAAGTGATTATAATATTATAAGAAATTTCTATATATTATTATTATTAATTCTAATTAATTTAAAATTAGGCATTTAATTTAGAACGAAAAGAGTAGCTGACAAATTTCACAAAATTCACAATACGGTTTCAGTATATTCATTCATCAACATAAAACACAGTTACAGAGCTAAGAGAAGAAAGTTGTTAACTAGCTTTTCTATCCCAGCTTAAATCTATTATATTTATAATTTGATTGCATCTTAATGCATTTTAACAGTCAATTTCTTAATATTTTTTAAGGGTTCATATATTTGTATTAAGAGGTTTTCTAAATATTTAAAATATAAATATGAATTTAAATTATTCAGAGAATCTCTTAATACAAAAATATGGGTTGTTAAAATATATTAAGATGTGAGTTCTTAAGATACATTAAGATGCAATCAAACATCACCAATGTTCTATCTAGTGTTTATAAATAATGAGATTAATACAATATCAACTTTGTGCATTTGTAACAAGTAGTAACCTGACTTCTGAAGTTAATATGTTGTGTATCTAGACTTGTATAACAGATACGAACATGCTTTTGAGCTTGTGATGTTGTAATAGTTGCTCATTACACAATAAACAATATATAATAGCTTGTGATGTTATTATGTTGTGTATATAATTAATTGCATCACTCCTTTCGTTTCTTAATATAAGTCGTTTTAATATAAATCATTTGAGAATTTCAAGTAAGCATTAATCGCTTAATTTTGAATATTATTTTAAATATTAAATATAATTTTGATTCTCTCATTATTTTTTATCCAATAAGTAACACTCTTTTTTCAATAAAAGGTCAATACAGATAATTGATATTATATTTAATGTTTTATAATCATTTCCTTAAAAAAATTATATCATATTAAAATTTTTAGTATAATAAATATAGAAACAAAAGTATAAAAACTACGCAACTTATTCTTCAAGCATGTAGATAATTTGGGAGTGGTTAACATGAAATTAATTTTAGTCAATTGATCAATACAGTGTTGACGTGTAGGCTGGGTGATGATCTCTCTTTTGGTGTCAGTACTGTATTGATCAATTGATCTACTTATCACGAAATTAACTAATTTTATGGTAATCGGATCCAGCTAATTTATTCAAACTTAATATCGGGGGCATGAGAGTTTTGCTTTTGCATACAATTAACGGTGTTATATATCATGAAGAAAAAAATAATTCTATCATTTTTCTAAAAATAATTGCCCTACACTCCTATTATTTGAGCTTCAAATAAATTGTCTCTGTTAAATACAACTACATTGGAATCTCAATAATTTTATTACATTTATACTCTCTCCGTCCCTAATTATTTGATGTTTTAGAATTTTTTATTTGTCCCTAATTATTTGACGTTTGTTTAAATCTAGTAGAATTAATGATTATTTTTTCAATATTATCCTTCATTACTCTGCCTATTTTTTTTTATACTTTAAACTCTTTCTTTTTTTCTCTTTTCTTATCCCAACAAAACTCTCTTTATCTCAACAAAAGATTTAAAGATATTTAATTCTTGTGTCCACCTCTAAAACATCAAATAATTAGAGACGGAGGAAGTATTCTGATTTGTGAGTTTAGTTAGGAAATTAAGATATGAATGTCTAAAATTTGTTTAATGCGTTACAAGTAAGAATAATTATGAAATTAAAAAACTTATTTTCTTTTCCTTAAAACTTTCCTACAAGTAAGGGCAATTACGGAATTTGATAGTTTATAGATGAATAGGGAGTAATAGAGACCTACATTTATATGAATAAAACTTGTGAAAATATTAAAATATTTTTGTGAAAATAACTTTTCTTGTATATAAATAAAGAAGACAAGGGTGTATAAAAATGTACTTAATTTTTCGAATGATAATGATAATGATAAAACAGGCTGCGGGCTAACATAACTTTTTACGGTTTTCCCAGCCACCTCAGCTCATAACATTCCTTCATTAGTCCAAAGCAAAAAAGATCGAGTATATAGACGAAAATACCCCTACGCTTTCCCCCATTTGCCCTTTTCCTACTCCGATTATTATATTATGAAGAAAAGTAAAAAGTGGGGAAAATAAGTGGCCTAAACTCTGAAATTCTTTCCGGCGAAGGTTTGACCGAATTGCCAATTGGAGGGTACAATGTTCCGACAAGTGGAAGTGCGACGATCACTGCCTGTGACCCTGAAGGACAGTGACTGACCAACCAGCACCGCGTTTGACTGCCAGTTCTGCCCCCAGTTACGGCTCATCATCATCCAGCCGGTTTCGGAACCTTTGATCCAAACATTCACCACATCACCTGCACCCGCCACGTTTGTCACCAAAACCAAGTTGAAGTAACGGTTCCCGTGGATTGTGAATCGGATCCCTCCTTGCTTCCGGCAACCCACACTATATATATATATATATATATATATATATATATATATATATATATATATATATATATATATATATATATAACAAACAAACAAACGTAATTAAAATTTAATGTTACCTGAAACTGCTCTGGATACTCCGTTAATATATCGAATTTCAATTCTATTATTAATACATAAAATATACTAGTAGAAGCGATATATAAATAATATGTAAGATTGTAAAATGAACAAATAATTCGGGCTCGATTCGTACTCGTTCAATTAAAAGTTCGATTCAAGCTCGATTCGAAATATAAATAATTCAAATATGAATAAATTTTAAAGTTCGATAAATTACTTGAATTTTCTCAAATTGTAATTTTATATTTATACTCGGATCATATTCGTTCGAAAAGTTCAAACTGCACAGGTTTGATTCGAGATTGTGCTCGACTCGTTAGCTAAATAAGTTTCAATCAAATTTTATTTTATACTCGATAAATTTTGTGAACCAAATCTGAGTAATTCAATACTCGACTCGTTCAAAAAATTGAAACTGTCGATTCAAGATCGTTCTCCACTCGGTAGTTAAAGGAGCTTCAATCAAATTTTTTTTTGTACCCATAAATTTTGTGAATCAAATTCCTTAATAATATTCGCCTACTCAACTGCACTCAAAATACCAAAAGCCATAAACCTGAACTTTACCGAGTGTATGTAGAGTCAGCAAACAATGTCGAAGAAAAAAGTGAAGAAATAAAAAAATTGTTAAAAGGTATACTTATTATTTCTAAAATTCTTAAATCTTATGTAGCCCTCTATTTTAAGCAAGGGAATCATTTTTAAAACTTCCTAACAAAACTGATCATGGCGTAGACACAGAAAATTAGCTCACCGGCGGTAAGAGACGGGAACAATTCCGGCACGGTACTCGGCGATCTTGAGGAACATAGGCATGGCGAGGTCAAAATGCTGCCGAGGCGGGTTGCACCATCCGCCGTTGTCGTTCGGCAAAGCGTAGTTCGGCGGGCAGAAATTGGTGGCGGTGATGAAGATAGAAGGGCTGCCGGGGTGGCACCACTGCGGCTCGTTCGCACACTTAATCTCAAAACAAGACCCGCAGCTTAAGCCATTGTTGAACAATGCCGTGCTTAGCGCCGCCGTGTTCACGCCATAGCCTTGGCTGTACAAATTCCCATATCCACAAGCTCCCCCTGGATACAAGACAAGAGAAAAGTGTAAATTTACAGAATCATGGATTTTTAGTTGTTTAAAATTAATTAATGGGTCATCACCACCAGTATAGAAATTAACATACCCATAGTTCCAGAGGCATCACTACCGCCGTAGAACGTAGCATGAGCGGTCTGCCATTGGCCGCCGCTGTAAACACCGGGTATACGAGCTTCAATTACTACCACCATAACGGACACTAAAGCAACAATGCAGCCCACAAAAGCCATTGCTTTTAGAGAGAGAAAAAGAGAAATAAGGGTTGGGATTGTGAAGAGAAGTTGGAAGGTGCGGTGTTACTTATGGGAGATTATTAGGAGAGAGAAAGACATGGAAATGAAATCATGAGGCATTCCAAATTACTAATGTTCTTTGCTTCATTTGCAAGTTTGTGCTCTATCGGTTTCACAAGTCAAAATCCCCGCCCTCTTTTTTTATTTATTGTCATATTTTGATTATTACTAACAAAATTATTAAGATCAAATAATTAAAATACTGAATAAAATTAGAGTGAAGGTGTAACGGAGTACAACCAAATTCATGAATCACAACCAATGATATAGTCAATGAAATTTCTTAACATGTGCCCTTAGGACATATGCTAAGCACATAGTCAAGGGAATATTCTTTTGAATTATGTGCATATTTTCTTGAACTTGGTTCAAATATAAAAATCAAGAGAATATGCACACAGTTTAAGAAAATATTTTCTTGAACTATGTGCTTAGCATGTGTCCTAAAGACACATGTTAAGAGGACCCTTTCATTTGAAAGGGAGATGATCCTTATCCATTTAAGACGTACATATAGAAGGACTCATGAGGTAGAACATTGGTTACTCGAAAAAATAAAATCAAAATATGATTTAGAAAAATGATTTCTAGCGCATAAGATACCCCATTCAGTGCAAATGTACCGTTACTAATACACATACAATTATTGGCATCATCCTGGCAAACAATTTGGCAATTACGTTTTTAAAAATCAATTTCAAATATTTTCAAATTTAAAATTAATATTAATTTATTTAGTTGATATCGATATAATTATGAATATCATAAACGACCTAAAAAGTACTATTAGATATAAGATTTATTATTTTCAAAACTTAAATAAACAATGTTAATTTTAAATATGAAAATATCTCAAAAAAAATTTGGTCTTGTAATAATTTAGAACGAAAAAATAATGTTAGAGACACAACTTGTTCTACAACTATTTTATAATTTGCTGATGTGGTATATTTCACCTCAGCTTTTATGTGGAGTCGAAGACTACACTGAAGCAATTTGTTCATCAATATGCTAAAATAGAGTATGGCACATCAGTAAATTTTAAAATAATTATAAAATAAATTCTATCTCAAACATTATTCTATAGTACATTTATTTATTTATTAATTAAGGAAATAAAAGAGAGCAATCCAGCTAAAAAGTGTACGACTTAGTTATTCCCGCATTTATCGGTCCACGTATTGCGCCATGCATCAGCCGTACCGCATCTTTTGACACTGTCATAGTGTCATTCCAAACCTAAATAAGCTTTTTGTTGAAATTTTAAATTTCATTTATCTAAGATTTCGCCATTGATAATGATTATCCTTTTCCTTGGGGTATTGTATGCCTCACAATTTCGCCCAAACTTGATGGGATTCGCCCTCATTTTAAGGGTTAGGGTCGGCTATGAGATATATCATCTCAACCGATTCGATTATATTTATATATATATATAATTTTTTTAATTAATATTTTGTGCGTATATAATTAAGTACTTGTTGAAGTTATTTCATTATAAATTCATAACATTAATAATAAAATATGTTGTTAGTAATAAAAATATTACATGTTTGATTTTGAATTAAAACTAATTGTACAAAAAATTAAAAAAAACTAATTTGATAAATAATGGAATAATCGGGTAAATAGAGCGGGGACAGGTATGGGGTATTGTTTTCGGGATTGGATCGGACTCGGGGGATAGCTGGTTATTGACGGGGCGGGTATGGGGAGGAGTCCTCTGGACCATTCCCTCCCCGTTGTCAAGCCTAGGAGCGATCGGGTCTAATCCAGTTGAGGTTCAAGACTGATTCTCGATCTTGAAAGTCAAGGGATAAGTTAGAAAGAATCTTAGGGTAGTCTTTGAAAGACCTCTCCGATACAAGTGTTGGTACAAATTATGGAGTGAAGGGAGATTGTTTCTCTAAATTTCTATGTACTTTCTTGTATAATATTTCCTCCGTTTCAAAATTAAGGATACAATTTAACTTTTAAAGTCAAACAATGGTTATAATTATATTGCACTTATTCCTTCAATTGTCAGGTTATAGTTATACTTATAATCAATGTTTATAATATAAATACGTACATACTTGCATATATGGTGTGATTCATAGCGAGCGTTAGTTAAAATGTATAAATCAGTTAACGCACTTCCAATCGTCCATCTCGTCAATGGACGACTTGGTGAAAAATTAAAATACCGATCATTCGTTACTCTTTGAAGTAGGAACCATGTTCTTACCAATAGAATAGAGTTAAATGGTAATTTATCAATTTGTCCCTTAAAAGTTGGGACCACTAAGAATTTTTTTAGAGTTCTTCTACACAGACAAAAATATGAGACATGAATATTGGACATGAGGTGTATTGGACTTGACTCTATTTGTATTTTTTCAAGCGCCTTCCGATTCTATTAGACTATTACCAATGACTTTTGGTACTAGATTTAGACCTTCCGTTTCTTAATGTAACGGATGCATTGAAGTAATAAATGTATTTACCAAGTAGTGGAGTGGAACCGCTGTAAAAACATTCATTCTTTCCACATCTTCATTTTTCAACATTTCTAGTTAATTTCTTCTTCCTCATTCATGTGAGATCAAAACTACCATATCATTTAATTTTTGAGAAAAAAGTTTTATGGAGGACTGCAACAGATCGATTTAAGTCTATCAAAAAATTTCTATTTCTTCTTGTATACTCTTGTTGCATGTTGTTTCCATTTCCTCTAGTATATTCTTTTGTTGTTGAAACTTAGGTTTGTTAAATATTCTCTTCTCTTTTTTTTTGTCCTAGCTAAATCTCTCACACATTTTCTATAGATCATATGCCATTAATTAGTTAGGACTGAGCAAAAAACGGATATAACCGAATTACCGAACCGAACCAAAATAATTTAACCGAAATTTTCTGATAATTCGGTTATTTTTAACAATTCTGTTATAACCGAAATTATTTTCGGTGTTTGGTTAGTTAATACGAGTTTTAATTTTGAGTTATTTGGTTTAACCGAATAACCGAATGAAGGGCCTTACAAACACCGACTATGAAATCCAATAATTCTGGTCAATCAGCCAGTGGTGGGCCCACATTTGAAAATCAACTAATCTGGTTTAACCCGATAAGCTCCGACCCTATACTCGAACCGACTTTGAGGTTGAATGGTGTTTTCCCAATTTTATACTGTTGGCAATAATATCTGTGACACCCCCATAATAGGTCCAGTCAACTTAACCCATTCTGAGTCGTCAAACAGATGGTACAAAATCTAAATACAATCTTTTATAACACAAGGTCGTGAAAAATACGACCAGACACTGTGAGTGTCAATACAAACATCTAAAAAATATAAACATTCAACTAAGTCCTCATTACAATTATTATCACACTATATAAAAATAGTGAGGACTACTACTGCTCTAACTCGGACCATCACTCTGTCCCTCGACTCGTCCCTGCGACATTCTCATTTCCTGAAGAGGACAATAGATGAAAAGGGTGAGCACAACTAGTCCAGTAAAGAATATTATGACTAAGATAATAAAGAACAATTTATCATTAGTCTTCAACAAATCAAATAAAATATTATGGACCACAAGTTTTAGATCAACAACTGCAGCGGAAATAATAATGCATCAGAAGAATTAAGTAAAAAATAATGTCTACTATCTTCTATTATTCGAAAGTCCATAATCAATATTTTATCCCTGTAACATCAATCAATATATATCTTGAATCAAATATTCATATTTGCACTACGGGCCAAAGATATTCATCAGGTAATCATTTATCTTTGCACTACAGGCTAAAGATATTCATCAAATAATCATCCATCTTTGCAGTACAAGCCAAAAATATTCTTTTGTATCACCATTTAAGACTGAAGATTATGAAAAATATTTTTAAAAACACGAATTCAGTGAAATAAAGGACAAAAATTAGGGATTCGTAATTTAGTTTATCCAAGTTCAAAAATACTCCATAATAATTAATTATGGAGCAAAATTCAAGAATGAAGATCAAAACTTGGATCCAATCAAAGATAGGAACCATAATAGCCAACTTGGATAAAGAAAATAAAATTTAATTTTTCTGTGAATAGTACCGTATTCGTGAATAGTACCGTATTTGTGAACAGTGCCGTATACGTGAATAGTAACTCCAATATGAAAAGGTAAAAATTTCACAATAAAATTCATACTAATATTTTGGTGTCATGATATTGAAAGAAATAACATCATTTTTGAAAAAAATAACATCCCTTATCTCAAAAGAACAATATTTTGAACTGGAATATCGGATATAATACTGAAAAAAAATTGCACTGAATAGTAACACTCAAAGTATCGAAATACTTACAAAAATACGCTCGATATTATAGAGAGAAAACTTCTGATTTTGGTGTGATTTTCAAATTCTAACTAAGCACCATATTTATAGAAAAATACTTAGAACGCCAAAATAAAAAATTTAATAAAATAATATTTAAAAAAAAAAATTCACGCCCACCTCTTGACTAAAATCTATCAGCCACCAATGGGGCCCACTTTCCATTAAAAAATTGTTTTTCTTAAAAAAAATATTTTTAACCTCAAAAATCACTTCCGACCCACAATTCTAGAACTTCAATAATTCATGAAAAATAACCCTTTTATCAGAAAAATATATATCTTATATCAATTTCATAGGAAATTTAATTCTCTACAACTTTGTAGAAAAAAGTTTTTCCAAATTTCAAACATAAATTGTCCGAAATTCATAAACGAATGATTTTCCACACCAAAATACTGATAAAAACACCTCAGCACTAATTCCTTCTTTTATATCCACAAAAATAAATATTTTCTTATCATATAAATTAATAATTAATTATTTACAAATAATTTTACAGAACTACTGTAAGACCCCAACTTTTATGAATAAAGATTTAATTTTCTTTTTATATTATTTCGAAACAGTAAGGTGTTGTTTTGATAAATATAAAAGTTATGGGTGAAATGTGCAAATATTTTTAAAATGATCAAGTGGTTATAAAATATTCTGGTTGTCGGGGAATATTCGTACGACGGCGCAGCTATTTGTGGGCCCCCACAACGGAATAACTGTCGGATATAGAAAGCGACAGAAATAACTTTTTTACAAGATAACGGCGTAGTTGTTACCGTTAGTACTGTTGAAATACCCGGTGGTTAAAATACAGTGATACGCGGTGTTGCACAGTAGCACACGGTATCGCACAATATTTTGAATTATTGAGTCTTACGTGAGAAGCCATTACTCAATAATGGTTACAGTAATTACTGTTCAATATTTTATATTATTGACTCAATAATTGCTACGTTGATATTTTATATTATTGACTCAATAATTGCTGCATTGATATTTTATTGACTCAATAATTGCTACGTTGCTATTTTTTATGATTGATTCAATAATGGCTACAGTTGATATTTTGGTATTATTGATTCAATAATTGTCACTGCACAGTATTTTACATTATCAACTCAATAATTCATATTATTTGAATAATATTATTAGATAGCATTATTGACAATGTCTAAGGAAGTTCTGTCTAGGAGGGGTTATTTAATTGCGCGCCAATAAAGAGAAGTCCTTATCGGAAGGCCCCCTCTTTCCTAGGAACGACCTGATTGTCAATATTGTAGTTCTGTAATATTATCTGTGAATAATTAATTATTGATTTATATGATAAGAAAATATTTATTTTGTGGATATTAAAGAAGGAATTGGCGCTGATGAGTTTTTATCAATATTTTGGTGTGAGAAATCATCTGTTTATGGATTTCGGATAATTTATGTTTGAAATTTGGAAAAACTTCCTTTTACAAAGTTGTAGATAATTAAATTTCCTATACAAGAACATAGAATTTGTATTTTTCTGACAAAGGGACTATTTATTATGAATTATTAAAGTTTCAGAAAATAAATATTTTTTTAATGGGTGGGCCCCACTTTTGTTGAAAAAATTTTAGCCGCCAGGCGGCGGAATTTTTTTAACAAATATATTATTTTATTAATTTAGTCTCCTTTGGGATCCTAAGTTTTTCCTATAAATAGGGTGCTTAGGTTATAATTGAAAATCACACCAGAATCAGAAGTTTTCTCTCTCTATAATATCGAGCGTATTTTTGTGAGTATTTCAATACTTTGAGTATTAGTATTCAGCGCAAGTTTTCTTCGGTATTATATCCGATATTCTAGTCAGAGGTACTATCTTTTTGAGGTAAGGGATATTATTTCTTTCGTAAATGATGTTATTCTTTTCAATATCATTATACCAAAATATTGACATGGATTTTATGTTGAAATTCTTACTTTTTTCCGTCGGAGTTACTATTCACGTATACGGCACTATTCACGAAAAAAATTAAATTTTCTTTTATTTGTCCAGATTGTTTGTCAAGGTTACTATCTTTGGTTGGATCTAAGTTTTGAGCTTTATTCTTGAATTTTGCTCCACAATTGATTATTACGAAGTATTTTTGAATACTAAAATACGAATCCTTAATCTTATCCTTTATTTCACTGGATTCGTTATTTATATGATTTTTCATCATCCTCAGTTCTAAGTGGTGATATAACTGAATATCTTTGGCTTGTAGAGCAAAGATGAATGATTACCTGATGAATATCTTTGGCCTGTAGTGCAAAGATGACAGGTGTTGAGATGAACATGATCACTGATGATACAAATGAATATCTTTGGCCTGTAGTGCAAAGATGAATATTTGATTCGAGATGTATATTGATTGATGTTACAGGGATAAAATATTGATGATGGACTTTTAAATCATAGAAGATAGTAGACTTAATTCTCTGCTTAATTCTTCTAATGAATTGTTATTTCCGCTGCGAATATTGATCTAAGATTGGTTGTCCATTATATTTTATCTGATTTATTGAAGGCTAACGATAATTTATTTTCCATTATCTTAGTCATAATATTCTTTACTGGGCTAGTTGAGCTCACCCTTTTCATCTGTTGTCCTCTTCAGGAAATGAGAATGTTGCGGGAACTAGTCGGGGGACAGAGTGATGGTCCGAGTTAGAGCAGTAGTAGTCCTCACTATTTCTGATAAATAATGTGATAATAATTGTAATGAGGACTTAGTTTGAATCTTAATATTTTTTACATATTTGTATTGACACTCACAGTTGTGTGGTTGTATTTTGCACGACCGTATGATATAAAGTTTGTATTTGAATTCTGTACCATGTATTTGGAGGCTCAGAATGGGTTGGGTTGAATGGACCTATTCTGGGGGCGTCACAACTACAATATTAACAACCATGTCGTTCTCAGGAAAGAGGGGGCCTTCTGATAAGGATTTCTCCTTACTGGCGAGCAATTAAATAACCCCTCCTAGTCAGAACTTCCTTAGACATTGCAAATAATGTTATCTAATAATATTATTCAAATAATATGAATTATTGATCTGATAATAGAAAATACTGTGCAGTGACAATTATTGAATTAACAATAATATAAAAATACTGTGCAATACCGTGTGCTACTGTGTAACAACGCGTATTATTTTACTTTACCCACCGGGTATTCCAACAGTGTTAACGGTAACAACTACGCCGTTATTTATAAAAAAACTTATTCTTGTCGTTTTTTTTCATCCGACAATTTTTCGTTATGGGGCCCACAAATGGCTGCGCCGTCGTACGAATATTCTCCAACAGCAAGAATATTCCACGACCAAACGAATATTTCCTGACAACAATGAATATTTTATAACCACTTGCTTATTTAAAATATTTACGCATTTTATCCATAACATTCCACATTATCAAATTAACCCCTGACTATTTCAAAATAATATATAGAGAAAATTTAATTTTTTATTCATAAAAGTTGGGGTCTTACAATATCCATCTAATTTCTCTTTACTCTTTACTTATGACTCATGACTCATCATAGTCAGATCTCATATTTCTCTCACTCTTGTCTCTCTGAACTCTGCCGCCTCTCCGTGGTTGCGCCTACACAGCTACACTCCTTCTGTTGATGAGAATTGCAAAATTTGCTTCTTCTCATCTTCACTTGTTTGATATATATATATATATATATATATATATATATATATATATATATATATTAGTTTATTCATAAAAAGAAGTGTTGTTGCATGTTGGTTCTTGGTAGTTGCTGTTATTGTTTTTCCTTTTACCCCAGTTATCATAGAGCAAACTTTATGTAATTGCTCATTGTTTTTCTGGTACTATGCTTCATTCCAGAATGAATCTGTATTGAAATTTGGAGACCTGTTTGGCTGTCTCTTCTCTATAAAATATACACAATCCAGAACATTTTGTTTTTTAATCGAATAATCGAATAGTAAATTCAGTTGTTCGGTAGTTCGGTAATTCGGTTATCTTCTAATTCGGTTAGTAGTTCGGATATTAAAATTGAGTTAATTTTGATTTTCATTTATAATCGAATAAGCTATTCGGTTCGGTTATAACCGAATGCTCAGCCCTACCATTAGTAATGGATTTGTTGTAAAACAATTAACAAGATGTAAACATGTCGGTATCCCCCCCCCCCCCCCCCCCAAGGTTTGAAAATTTTGTAAGACTCACCCTCACAGTTTGAAAATTTTGTAAGATTCACTTGTACATTTGGTTTGGTTTGAAAATTTTGTAAGGCCACCCCCCAAGGTCTGTCGAAGCTTTGATACGTTCTAAAAGACTTTTTTTGCTATGTTTTGTTGTCTTTGTCAAAGCAAATTCTATTACTACATTATTTTTGTTTTAGTAAAAATATATTTTGTAATGGTGAAATTTTACTTTTAGTGATGGAAATATTTTATGTTGTTAAATTTTTTTTTGGCCCCCCCTAAAAACAAATCCTGGCTTCGTGCTCGATTCTGATGTGTATTGGTCGAGAATGTATGCATGTATTACACCAAAACTAGATTATTATTATAGGACTAATTAGAAATTTTTTAGAGCAATTTTTTTTATTATTACTATTTTGCTAATGAAGAAAAATTAATAAAAGTGACTATGCATGCTATAATAAAATAAAATGATTTTTCCTCCTCTCATTATTCAAACCATTAGTTTATGCACGAAGCTAGGGACCTTTCAATTGATCATGTCTTTGTGTTTTCAGCTTTTATGCAATCAATCCCCACAAGAAATTCCAACATCCTTGAAAGTTTCTGAAGCAAGCAAGTTAATAAGGGAATAATATATAATAATTAATATGTTGAGCTCTTTTTGTTCACATGCATATACATACATATTAGTATCTTTATGAGAGCAAGATTCTGAAACAATATTGATCACTAGATCTTTTCATGATTCCTACCATGGACCTCACACTGCTCTCCAAAGGACATGAGAGACAAAATTGTGGTACAATACTATCAACCACCATAAAATTATTGGCATAGAACTAAAATTAAAAAAAATGGTAATAAAAAAAAAAGTTGTACCAAGATTCTCAATATATATATTATCGTCTTATCAAACAAATTAAACCCAGAGATTCAATGGTTTTGATTAATTTGGAGTTGAAAACCTTATTTTTGTCGCCTGCATAAAGATACACATGTCAGTTTAAAAAAAGTAAAGGTTAATTTTGTTTACGGATTTTTAATCCCAAATAGTAGCAATTATAATATCCGGTTGCAGTGGCAAAGCCATAAACTTTTGGCAGTGGGGTCGAAATTATTATTAAGTTATAAATAATTTGGCTGAGGTTAGGAGGCAGCACCCCTGAGCCATTTTTTTTAATACTTTATACTTTCGAGTCATATATATACATACACACTATATTACAATGAAAATATAATAAGTAATAATATATGGAACGTATACACTTTATTGACTCATAATAGACTTTTTTTAATCACAGCTGTTTATAAGTAAGTAATTCATTATTTATTTTTAAAAATAATATAAATTAGATTATTATTTAGTTTAAAATATTATAGAGAGATATACATATATTGAGAGGATGTGAGTCATATGTGGTTAAAACTTGATTGACAAAGTTATAAATTTTCAATTTGACCCCGTATAATAGAAAATTTATAAAATTTTAGTGGGGTCAATTTATATATAATAATTAAAATTTTTAAAATTTACTTTACATTATAAAACAAAAAAAAATTCTGTGGAGTCGATTGACCCCACAAGTTCTATGTGGCTTCGCCACTGTCTGGTTGAACATAGTATTAACTAGTCCCCATTCCCAGACATTTTATTATTCCAAAACTAATAGTTGCAAGTCCAATTTTTGAAACAAATAAGGAACTTAGGATTAATATATGGCCTAATAGTTACAATTATTTTTTTTTGTTTTTTAATTACATTTTAATATGCCTAGAGGAAACCCTTAAAATGGATCGAGTTCCTAACCAGGTTAGAGCTGGCCTGTCAACCACTTTTCTGTTCAGTTTTTGGGCTCCTGTATCCTATTATTCCTACTACTAGTTGATCTATAATTATACTAAGTTATGACCATACTCCACTTCATTAAATTTATATCCTTCATTAGGAGACCCATCAAAAATGATGTTATAAATTGATTCCCCAATAATATTTGAGTTTGATAGTGGCAAAAATTGATGCATACTCTAAACAAATAATATTACATTAATACATTTTGATCCATTTTTTATGACTTAACATGATGCACTTTTAAACTTTTTGTTTAAAAGTGCATCATGTTATATATTAAATATTATTTTAAAAAGTTATATAGGCAAAATTTTTAAAAAAATATTGGACAATTTTAATTATATTATGTACTTTTCAACTTTGTGTTTGTAGCTAAAAATATTTCTAATTTCTAATTGAATTGCAATGGTATGAGCAATGTTGAAGCATTCATGAGTAACATAATTCAACCCTAAAACTTATTGTTTGATGTTATTATGTTAATGACATGTATGGTTTCTTACAATGTTTTAAAACCTGGATAGGACCGGCGGTCGGACCGGTAAAAATTGGAACCGATAAATCCGGTTAATTGACCCAGTTGACCCGATTTTTAATTAATTAATTTTGTTTTACCAAAAAAAATTTAATATTAAAATTAACCACTTTTATTAATATTTTAACTCATCTTTATTATGTTTTAATTCATGAAAATGAGATTTTTAAATTTTTTATTAATTAATAATAATATATATATTTATATATATTAATGACGTCACTGGGTCAATAACGGTTCGACCACTGGTTGGACCAGTAATCCATTCACCCGGTACCTTTTTCAGTTCGATGAACGATCCAGTTCTGAGAACCTTGGTTTCTTATACATAAAGATGAATTTGATGTACTGAAAATATGATTGTTAACTATGCCAATTGGTTTTAGAATCGAAATCGCACCAAATGAAATCGCAATGCACCAATCGCAAACGGTGTCATGTACAATTTTAAGATTACCAAACAGTATCCAAGTGATTTTATGTGCAGTTTAAACTTATAACCGCATCAAATCGCAACATATTCTACGCTACAAGATACAACCAGAAGAGTGTGAAAAAAAATTAGCATGTGCTGATTTGAGCTCAAGCAAAGGATCTATTGCCCACATAGAACAGTGAAGTAGCCATTCAAGACTATGTACAAATAATGGTATGAATTTCTTTTTCTAAAACATGTTATCAAATTATGTCGTCTCATTTAATTCCTTCTCATCTAGTACAACGTCCCCGAATTATTGTAATTTGCTTAAAAATTAAGAAAAATCCTGCTCAAAATATTTTTGATACATTAATTTCCTCCCACTCCCACTTGTCAATTTTTATAAGCATATCTAGTAAGTACTTGTTATGCGTTTAAATTTTACACAATTTTTTGTGTCAAATGGTTACAAGTGTCTTAGCTTTTTATTATTATAAAAAAATAAAAAGAAAAACACGCACAACAAACATTGTTAACTTAAGGAAACTGATAAATTTATAACAGAAAATGATATTTTCACATGAAAATAATCGCTATAGATCCTATAGAGATGATTTTCACCGTCACTATATATCTATAGCGACATTTTTCATGTGAAACTATCAAAAAATATTGTAAAAATATCAATTTCATTAACTTAAAGAAACAAACACCAAATCTAAATTAATTCATACAAAGAAAAATAAATTGTAAATATATTCCTTTCTGTCAAGGGTCTTTTACAAAATTTTTAAATAATGAATTATATTATTGTTCCACATTTCATCCATTTTCAAAAGGATGAACAAAATATAATTTACACGCATATTAAGAAAAAGTGACGATTATTTTTATTGTTTTTTATATTAGTAACTCTAAATTTATCTTTAGTGGCTCCACGACATTTTATAAAGTGACGAGTATTTTTATTGTTTTTTATATTAATGGACATCACTAAATAACATATTTAGCCCACTTTATGTACTTTAACTCGTTCTTTTGGGGACAAAAAAATTTGTACCTTCAGTCATCTTTTTAGGGACGGAAGAAGTATTTATTATTAAAAATAATAAAAAAATAATAAAAATATTTAAGACAAAACTAAGGAAAATTCCACTGTAGTTGTCACGTTTAACTTATTATACTATTAAACTTTTAAAAAATCAAATTTATTGGACATCACTAAATAACATATTTAGCCTCACTTTATGTACTTTAACTCATTCTTTTGAGGACAAAACAATTTGGACCTTCAGTCATCTATTTAGGGACGAAAGAAGTATTTATTATTAAAAATATTAAAAATAATAAAATTATTAAAGGCAAAACTAAGGAAAATCTCGCTGTAGTTGTCACGCTTTACTTATTACACTATTAAACTTTTAAAAATTCAAATTACTCCATTGAATTAATTAAAATTTTAAAAATTCACTATTCCGTTAATAAGATTTGACGTTCGTCAAATTGGCTAAAATTCTTTCAAACAAAACTAAGGAAAACCCCATTATAGTTGGCACATTTTACTTATTACACCATTAAAATTTTTAATTGAACTAATTAAAATTTTGAAATTATACCATTCCGTTAATAAGATTGGATGGGCGTCAAATTGGCTTAGATTTTTTCATGTGTGGCTAGATTTGTGCTTCAAATTTACAAACCAACCGAAAGTACCCCGTATATTTCTGCTTCAAATTTATCAAATTTATGAAATTAATGATGTTATTTGGTAAAATTAAATATACTCAAATTTAATTCTTTTTCTTGAAATTTAATTTGTTCAAATTACATCATTAATTTGATATATTTTATAAAATTTGAATGTATATACACCACCATGTTTATTGACAAATCAGAGGAGGTGTTTAGAACCATATGTAGACACTCGAAATTTTGCATTCCTGTTACTAACCACGCAGGAGGGCAAAATCGTCTTTTATTTTTCGAAGACAACCCTGGAAGTAAACATTAAACCAGACCCTCGGAGACAGCCCCGAAAAATCATCAAATCAGACCCCCGAAGACAGCCCCGTGAAATCATCAAATCAGACCCCCGGAGACAGGCCCGGGAAATCATCAAATCAGACCCCGGAGACAGCCCCGAAAAATATCAAATCAACTTCAGAGACAACCCTGAAGACCGACAGAAGTCAACAGCAGTCGAACCCCAGAAATAACCCTGAGGGAAGACAACTGTAGTTGCGTTAAGCCCAGAAACCAACCCGGAAGGGCAAAAGGATAATTTTGCTAACTCAACATCAATTCAGATCAAACTACTGTGAATAAGTTCATACAGAACCATCACAATAATCCCGAGTGAAAACTGCGCCAAACAACTCAACGGATTGACTGCGAAAACTTGAAGATCTGGTCATGGACCCATCTATTCGGATTCAGAAAAGGTCAAGTCCCATGTCATTACGTAGCTCTCGGAGAGAGCTTTCCGAAAAGGTATGGCACGCCTCCATCGGATTCCCGAATTGCAAGTGATGAAGGTTCAAGCGAACTGCGTGTTGGTCAGAGTGCACGTACTTCGAGACAGCAGAACCCATCAGGCCCAGCCGCAGCTCTACCTATGGCTGCCGCAGGTATAGTCGCGCGCAGGCCAGGTCTATATATATGGCTTCCCCCTTTAGCTTCTAAAAGAAGAATCAGAGAATATTAGAGAATGAGAGGGCTTAGGAGAGGGAGAGAAAGAGGCTAGGCGAGCTAAACGGAGCTTATATCTTACTCCGATTTCTGTAAAATTTCTTTGTAAACACTCATATACATATATATACTACAACATATCGAATATTAACCGGTAGGAAACGAGTTTTGAGGCGTCAGAAGCCGTTCAATAGCCATTCTCGCGTAATACTGTAAGATTTCGCTAGATCTGCTTCTTTTGCTTACTCTAATATGTATATAAGTGTTATATACATATAGTTAATAGCTTATATTCGTCATATCTGACTTTTTAACAGTTCATTTCTTGTAAATAATCAATATTTAAGCTTTATTGACTAGACACGTACTAGATCTAGCCAGATCTAGCTTTTAACCTGTTCAAAAGTTGTAAAACTTGAACTTGGAAGCTAGAATGGCTAAGATCTGTACAGATCTAGTTTTCTTTTTAGTTTTTGTAAGTATTTAGCGACTATGTGACCCTAGATCTGTATTTAGAGGAAACTGGAAGCTATGGGCTACTCACTAACGAGGATTTAACTGATGAATTCTTCGTCTAACGATATCTAGTACATATATCTGTTTTGTTTCAGTATATTCGTTATGCAAGATGTTTATATGATATCCTGTGAGCCTAGAAGCTATAGGATCTACGATTCAATCAATGAATCTAGATCCCGTTCCCATGATGGACTTTTTCGATTGTACAGCCAGCTTGCAAAATTTTGTACTTGTAAATCCATGGCCTTAAAACGGTTATACGGGTTTAAGGCCCCGAAATAGTGAAAATTGTAGTTGTGGTGCTCGGGCTCACTTCAATGCTTTTATGCCCATAAGGAGCCCGACACTTATATATATAATATTATATTGTCGAAGATGCTTCGCATCTCCAGAATAAAATCAAAACGAGCCGAATATGGAATAAAATGGAAGTATCAAAGGGCTTCAATTCTTATGCGAGAGAAAGGGTTTGAAGACTTCTTTTCAAAACATCATTTTCATATTTTTTTGATAAAAATGGACTTTTCAATAAATCAAACCCTTCGTATATAGGTCCAACGAAGCACAACACTACTTTCAAATAAAGCACTTAAGCACAGTTAACTGCAACACACACAACTACACACACACACAATGCTTAGAGAATGAAAAGAATCGGTAACAGTGTTTCACGGAAGTCGGGGGGTGCTTAACACCTTCCCATCGCTTAAGCAAGCCCCCGAACTCTATGAATCTCGGTTTTCAAGACCAATTAAACGGAGTTACATATTGGACCATATTTTAAAACCTTTCAAAAATTCGGTTGAGTTTTACAACCATTTAACTCATACCAACTGGTGGCTCTGTCTAATTCAGCCCAATCAATAAAATCAAATCTTTTCAAATCATCGACATTATATGTCAGTCTTTTCCTAAAATCTCACCCTTTAAACAAGATAAATTAAACCACATAGAAAACATAAATGGTAAGAACCAAACTCTAGGAATTAAGAATTTTCCCGGCGTCGACACCCTAACTACTATAACAGGTATATTTTCTTCTCCATTTTATAAATTTCTCTTCTCGATCATCCTCCGCCTATATTTTGCAATCACAACTACTACAACCTTAATGGCCTCTATCAAACCCTGAATTCTATTTACCAAAACATAGTCCCATTATCAGCCCTCAACACCCCAAATCAGCCTTTATATCCCCGCTACAATATCACTCCACATAGCCTAGATAAAAAAGTGGAAAAGAAGTGAACCAGCTAACAGCGCACCCAACACCGTCGTTAAAAGCTTCAACACCAAAGGAGCTGCTGCAACCATAAGGAGCCTCCAACGTCGCCACCACAACAATAAGTCTCCCTGTCATCTCTGCCACCACCGTCACATGGAGCCTCCACCGTTACCTCACCTTGTGTCACCGCTTTCTTCTACACTTGGTAGGTTTTTCTCTCTCTGCGTATGTGAGAAGAGTTGATTTTACTGCCTAATCCACGTAGGAATATGACATATGTCATTTTCTTTTATGTTTTCACTAACCACGTCTGAGTCAATTTGACGGACGTCGAATCTTATTAACGAAATGGTGTAATTTCAAAATATTAATTAGTTCAATAGGGTAATTTCAATTTTTAAAAGTTTCATGGCGTAATAAGTAAAACATGTCGACTATAGTGGAGTTTTCTTAATTTTGCCTAAAAGAATTTGAGCCAATTTAAAGGACGTCCAATCTTATTAATGGAATGATGTAATTTCAAAATTTTAATTAGTTCAATGGGATAATTTGAATTTTTAAAAGTTTAATGGTGTAATAAGTTCAACGGGATTTTCCTTAATTTTGCCGATAAGATAATATGCTAATAAGTTGTGAAATGTAATTAAAAATCATAAATAAACAAGAAAAAAGTGTGAAATTTACAATATTATATTTTTTTCTGGACATAATGTTAGTATTAACTTCATTCTCTGTTTTGATAATAATTGCATCAAGTGATTTTACCATTAACAGATCCAAAACATGGATATATAAGCCAAAAATAAAACAGTAAGGAACAAAAACTCTACATGACATGAAAATTGGATCCGAATGTATTTTAAATTTAACCTATTTGTATTTGTATTGGGTTTCTTTTAGTCAACTCTTCACCTTCACAACTCATATTTTATTTTCCCCAACAGTCCTCAGTTCACCGAAAGGTCCAAAACTATAAATTCATTGCTTCACAAAAAATATAATAACTTTTACAAAATATTTTATAATAAAATTGTTTTTAATAAAAATGGTTTATTTTTATTTGTTTGGCCGCTAAACTAAAAAATAAAATAAAAAAGTCCATCTTCTCTACTTGAATGAATTTAAATCTTTATCAAAAATAAAAAGGAAAGAATTTGAATATACTTTTTTATTACAATTTATTTTTTAATATACATTGTATTATAGTACATAAATAAATGTTATCACTTCACCTCAAAACTTGAGGTGTTTAAGTGTATCTTTCTAGAAAACAGGTGGTTAAGTGAAAAAATATTAAAATCTCAGATGCTAAAGTAAAATTTACCCAAAAAAATAATTTTAAAAGAAAGAGATTTATACTTTTTTGTAGTTATTTTAATATTGTCAGGAGTTGTTTTAATATCTCAAGATTTTTAAAATAAAATATTTTTACAAACGCAGAAGCTTTTTTGATATTTATACTAAATATTTTCTCACGTGAATCCGATAAGGAAAAAAAATTGAACTATAATTTCAAAGAAGGCTTTGGAAATTAGACATAGCCATTACAATTTTACACGCTTGAACAAAAAATTAGCCGTTATACTACAATTCTAAAACCCAAATTTCTCCCGTTAGCCTCTCTCCCTCCTCTTTCTCCAAAATTGATCCTCCTCTCCCTCTCTCAATTTTCTGATTTCACTTCTGTTTAATTCCTTCTTTCTCTCTCTCTATGTTATGTTATGTTATGAACATATACAAACACGTTCCCATTCTTGATCGTGAAATTTGTATTTAGACGATCCTGCAATGGCGGAAAAGAAATTTCAACCAAAGTTCGGGCGAAATCTCTCTGTGATTGGGCAACTCCCAGATTGTAGAATCGCCATGGAGCACCAAAGCATCAGCAGGTACACACAACCCTCTTATCTCATTTTATCCGATAATCCTCTCATGATTCTCATTTCCCTCTCTCTCTCTATATATATATATATATCTATGGCTATATATATATATATATATATATATATATATATATCTATGGATTAAAGTTCGTCATATTCAATGGCTAACCGTCTTCATCGCGGAACCTGAAATCAAAGAAATCAATAATTCAGCAAAACCCTAACATGTAAACCCTAAAATCTAAGAGATTAAAAAGAGGAAACAGTAGGATCGTTTTCGTACCCATAATGAATGAATGAATTTAGACTGCAATTGTGACTGTGAAGAGAGATTTGTTTGTTAATTCGGGATTGAAGAAGATCAGAGCGAAGAGAGAATGAAGAGAATAACATAGAGAAGAGGAGAAGAGGCTGGGTACACCCGACCAACCAATGAAGATAGAAAGACTTCTACTAAGTCTACAAGGTTTTCAGTGAAAGTCGAACATAAAATTGACTCTCTTTCTGAGAAATTAATAGTCCCTCGTACCAAAATAACGGCTCAATTTAGATTTTTTTTAGTCAAATTAATTATTTTTAAAATTAATAATTAAGCATGTATAAATATATTTTTAACTTTATAAAAATTAATATTAGTAATAAATTGTATATACTTTTTTTTGTTATAACCTCTTCACCTATATTCTGTAAAAAATGGTACAAAAAATAGCTTTAAAAAATAGTCAATTTGACTTTAAAAAGTCAAAACTAAGCGGTTATTTTGGGACGGAGGGAGTAATACATTTTAAAATCTTAGATTAATTTATGAATCTTAAAATTTAGAATTAACATGTGTATTTAATTTTAAAACTAACAAATATGATTTGCTTGAAAAAATGCTTATTAGTTTTGTTACAGCTTTTATGTATTACTCCAGTTATTTTTGGTAATGAGAAAGTACTTAAAACATTAAAAAAGTATAAAGAATTTTTGTTGATGAAATTTGTCACTTGATTTTAGAGAAAATGACAAAAAAATAATAATAGTATAGTAGTAAAGTAGGGATAGAATAGTAGTATGTAGGGAAGATGTGGACTACTTCTTGACGATGAAGCTGCGTCCACGAGAGAGGCAATGCAAGTGCAAAGTTCCCAATTTTGATTAACAGTTGACATTACCTTTCTTAACAAATATTCTTATTTATGATGGTTTGTCTTTGTCAAGCCCTCTTGCTTTATGTATTATTTGGCACGTCACTTCTATATTGCTGAAATTATAGCCTTATTTGAAAGGTTGAAGATATATATAGGGCAATGATCCATAGTATCTATTTGTTATGTATTAAAAATTAGCAAATAACATCCTAATCGTCCGTTACAAGGAGCAACGCCAGTGTCGGCTGTGATTTAAACACTGGCCACGCCGTCCGCTAGAATTTCTAGCGGACATAACTAATGCACTTTTTGGACAATTATGCCCCTCGTCCAAAACCCTTCAATTGAGAATTTTGTGCAGTTTTAAGTTTTCTACAATTTGACATACAATCGCAGAGATCAGTGGTGGCAGCGATTCCAGTCTTCAAAACCCTTCAATTGGCAACTAAATTACAAAATTCCCAAAAGGCGTGGAGGATTTGTGTTCTACCTCAACCTAATCAACTTTTAATCGGTGAGTTTTTCGAATTAGAAGGTTAAAAATTGATTTGGATATAAATTTGTCCCAATTCGTTTAACAGAGCAGTAGCCATATATGTACTTTATTGAAATCCAAAGTACATATAGTATTACAGAAATCAATCCAATTCGTTTAACAGAGCAGTAGTCATATAACTTGGTGTAATACTATATGTACTTTGTATGTTAGGTTTGTTGAAATTGAAAAGGTTAAGGCTTTACTAGATTATAATATCACTTTTATGATGTTATTATGTTATAATTGGAGAGTTTTGACTGCCTAATTTGTTGAGGCTTCTCCATATAAATTGGAATTTAGTGTTTAATGGATGAACTGAATTTTATGCCTTATTTGATTGAAGTGTGTATATACCCACATATTTTCACACATACGTATAATGTTCGACCTTTCCTAATTTTTGGGAAAAGATGTTGTATCTGAGATTCTGTGTCCATGTGCCTTCATAGCATGCAAATGAAATTATTGGTCTTCTATTGACTTGGTTTTGTGACAGTGGTTCCTTTTTGGTCAATCGGTTATAATTTAGAATCTTTGTTTTTTTAATAGTTCGATATTAGCAATCTTGTCATAATCACTTTAAATTGCTATGTTATGCTTGCAGTCTATGGTTTCAGTTTGTGTTTCAGTATATGGCAGTCTTTGTTTCAGTGTTTGGTTTCAGTTTGTGTTGCAGCAACAATGAGTCAGTCTTTGTGTTTAGTTTCTGCACACTCATGGCTATGCTATGCAGCAGCACACTCATTGCATTGGGGTTTCAGTTTGTGTTGCAGTACCTATATGGCAGCACACTCATTGCATATTTGATTGGTTTCAGTACTTATTGCATATTTGGATTCAGTTTGTGTTGCAGCAGCTCTATGGTACCAGTTTGTGTATGGTTTCAGTTGCTTGTGTTTGGTTTCAGTTTGTGTTGCACAACCCCTTGTTTCAGTTTGTGTTGCATAACTCCTTGGTTCACTTACTGTTGTTGTGTACTCTGAGGTATGCTGTGTACTACTTGAATCATATGCACCTACCTACTTAAGCTTCATTCAAAATTCAGAAACATGTCGAGAAAGTTGCGAGGAAGTGGGACAGAGAAGACTTGGTCACCTGTGGACCAGCAATCCATGGTATTAATTTTATTTTCTTTTTCTTCTTTCTTTATTTTCACGAGTAGATGACGCTGAATACTGCTGAATCATCTATTTTGATCAAATCTTTCTGTTTGGTTCCAAAGAAAATTCTTTGTGAATTTATTGACAGGACAGTGCCATTACAAAAATATAGTATTTGTTGAAATTTTCTCCTTCTGTTTTTTTCTGGTAAATATATATTTTTAAAATTTTATGGAAATGCTCAAGTGTGTAGGACTATGGCATGATAAAAGAATCTGTAATTCCTGTTGCAAAGCACAAGAAATGTTTAGCTTTATGGACCACATATATGGTGAATTAATCAGTTCTCTTTCAGTTCAGATCAATGAAGTCAGAAGGCAGACCGGTCCCACTTGTATTAATGGAGTTCTTAACTCCTAGCAGCATTTGAGTGGACTTCCTCCCACACCATATTATATACCTCATGAAGATGGGGAGTCTTACTGATGCATCTATGGACAGGAAATCAATATGGTCACACCAAGTTGGTAGAAGAAATAATGTTGTTAGCCTGCTATTGTATACTTACATTTATTGAAAAGTAAAAAATGTTGTCTTCTTTAACTTTTCTTTGAAGGATGTTTGATGCTACGGAATAAAAATTTCAAAGTAATATGTTGTTGCAGCAGAATAAAAATTTAAAAGTAATATGTATTACTATGAATGTAATATGGTGTTGCATCAGAATATGGATTGAATGTAATATGTATTGCTAATGTATTAAGTTGAATGTAATATTGTGTTGCATCAGAATAAACTGTTAAAAACCTTTGACTTGGTCTGGGATAATTGGGGGCATAATTGTCCAACAAAGTTCATTAGTTATGTCCGCTAGAAATTCTAGCGGACGATGTGGTCAATGTTTAAATCACAGCCGTTACTCTTTGGGACGGACGATTAGGATGGTATTTGCCAATTTTTAATTCATAGCACATAGCAAATAGATATTATGGATCATTGCCCATATACATTGCTGCTAAAATATACATTCAACCAGGACCAAGCATAGAAAATTTACATTGCTGCTAAAATTTTCATCATACTAAGTATTGAAATTTTTTACCTGTAGCACCAAAGACATACAATTGAAATATTCCCTCAACTGTCATAAAGTGCTTATACAAAAGAATGCACTTAGAAGCAAAATTAAAAGAATAATTAGCAATTTAAAGATAGCAAACCTTCTTTTCTGCATAGGAGATGAATTGCAATTAATAGTTTCAACTATCTCTTGAAACATGCGTTAAATACTTTCCAAGTCACTATACTTTATGTCAACTTATAGATAGGTCACTAAACTATTTTTTCTTACAGTCAACTCATTAAATTACATTTTACTAACACAAATTTGAATTTTTGTAATAGACGTTAGTTGACTGAACGGAAAACTGAGTGTAAAACAAAGTGTCCCACCTAATCCTAGCTGGAGCCTACGTGCACATGAATTTAACACCTAAGCTATAGCCCACCCATGGAAAACTAACTTACCCAAGAAAGATCCGACCCACCCAATACAAATCCGATCCATCCCAACAAATCATTCCAGATATATAACAAATAAATTCAGAATGGGGCAAAATTCTATATCTATTCTTCTTCTTCTTCATCTACTCCAACAGGAGAAAATTTTATATCTATTCTTGATACGAGCCTTCCGGACCAATGGCTGAAATTCTATATATATTCTTCTTCTTCTTCTTCTTCATCATCTACTCCAACGGGAGAAATAGAAATAGAAATTGAATAATAATTACTTACATTTGTCGCATTTTCTGTATCTTACCTCATCAATGGCTGAAATCCCAGTTCCGGACCAACTCTCTCACCAAATCCAACTAGCAGATCGAGTCACCAAATCCGCCCAAGAAGCCGAGCCTTCCAAATTCGACTGCTCCGAACTCGCCAAACAGTCACCCCAACTCGCTCTGCTCCTCCGTTCCTTCTGTTTAGTATATATTTTTTTTATAAGGAGCTCTGTTCATGTATAGATTTATAGATTTGTTAGTATATATTTATAGATTTGTTCATAGATGTATAGATTTATAGATTTATAATTATATATTTATAGATTAGTATATATTTATATTTATAGATTTATAGATTAGTATATATTTATAGATTTATAGATTAGTATATATTTATAGATGTATAGATTTGTTCATATATTTGTTAGTATATATTTATATATTTTTTCATGTATAGATTTATAGACAAATCTGTTCATGTATAGATTTATAGATTTTTTAGTATATATTGCATAGATGTATAGATTCTCATTCTACAACTTTGTTTCTGTTTAGTATATATTTTTTTGTATAAATTTGTTTATTTGTTTGTTCATGTTTAGTATATATGTTAGTATATGTTTAGTATATGTTTGTCTGTTCATGTTTATCTCTGTATATTTTTTTTCTGTTTTGAATTTTAGGTGTTTTATTGAAGTATTTTTAGTTGACAGAGATATATTGTTATTATGTGTTTTGTTTAACTTGGGTTTTTTATTTGGTGATTCTCACATGTGAGAACCATTCAAATTTGAAGATTTGAACTGCCGATATTTGCTTTTATCTGAACAGCCGATGTTTGGATGATGATGCATAAATTGTTTCTGTAGAGGAGAGAAGCGCATGATGATGATGATGATGATGATTGTTGGGTCGGGTGGGCCTGGGTGGACATAGGTATACTTGCTTTTGATGGGTGGGCTATAGCTTATGTGTGTAATGAATAGTATTCAATAAATATTTTTTCCCACGTCACTATTCCATATCAGCTTTCTCTCTCCTATGTGTTAAATTCTGTTAAAAGTCAAAGGACTTAACGGGTTTTTTAACTTTGTGTTAGAAAAGTCGAGTACAGTAAGTTGACTGTAAAAAAAAACGGTTTAGTGACCCATCTGTAAGTTGATATAAAGTAGAGTGACTTACAAAGCATTTAACCCCTTGAAACATCCACTAAATACAAGAGTTGCAAATGAAATAGAAATCGCAAGTCTGTCTCAGGATTGCCTAAAAAAGATGAATGCAATCAAAATTAAAAGCATAGAAATTACAAATATTGAAGCCTCTTCCTGAATAGAACAAGAAGCCTTACTTTAAAAAATTTCCTAAAACATTTTCTACTCCACGACTCACCGAAAAATAAATAAATTATAGGAACATTAAAAAACAAAAAAGACTTGGAGTGAAGGTAGAGAGACGTTACATTGAAGGAAAAAAATACTATAAACCTTTTTATTGCCAATTCACAAACTTAAAGAAAAATATAATACTCCATTCAATATATTCATTTTTATTGCCCTCTTGCACACCCGCACTTGAAAACTCTCTCTCGCGCACACTCACTTAATAACTCACTTGCACACCCCAACTTGCACCCCCGCACAACCACACACGCACATGTGCACACGTGCACACGACACTATGAGGCCCCCAAGAAGTTTTTATGGACTGTTCTTTTCCTACACTATTGCATCTGTTGGTGATGCCTATCAGTGAGTGAGATGTTGTGGCGAATGAATGGAGAAGCCTACCTTTGGTGGACAATTTCGAAAGAACAAAACTGCTATTTTGAAGGAAGAGTGAAGCCCCTTGTCTTTTGGCATCATAAGGTGATTTCAGGATCCATCGTGAACTTTTAAAAATAGTGACTTTTATTTAAACTATTATCCTTTAGCGCTTCTAATGGGTTTATTTACTTAGAAAAAAACAAGTTTATAAGGTTTTGGGACATTCAAAAAATAAATATAAGAGACCAAGTTGGGAAGGAGGGAGTAAACTTTCAAAAAAATAATAATATTTTCACAGTAATTTTGACAAGAAATTAAAACAAACATATTTTTATATGGAAAATGATATATCTTGCCAACATATAATCCTATCCAATCCCATGAATATCAATACACGTCGCAATTGAAATTCAACATAAAACTTTCGCAATACGCACGAGTCTTTTTATATTAATCATGCAATTAAACCTCAGTGTGCCTACTTACTTAACGGGGATTATAATTTTTTAAACTCCCGTTACCACAAGCACTGAGCTTTGGTTTTGCGTCTGAAGAAATGATAACTAAGAATCTAACCTTTTCATCAATCCACATCAGTGAACTTAGTTGATTGTTTAAAATTCGAAGAACAACATCCAATGGAGTCATCCGATCAGTTGCCTTGAGTTCTCTACCCTAAATGAAACACAAAAAGAACAATAAGTTCACCAGAAAACTTTTCAAACAAAGAGGCATTCACCTAGTTGGCACGTTTAGCCTGAATTGTTTTATTTGCTCCGTCATCTGTTCTAGTTCCTACTCGATATATTCAGCCTGCTCATACCTAAAAAAATTACAACCCCACACACTCACTCCTCCACAAAAAAAATGATAATCAAATGCCACTCCGTAAAATGTCTAGCCCCAACTCTCTTGTATATCTCTATCGTCAACTTTTCAAAAAAGGCTACAAGTTCTACAATATAGAAGTGAATTACAAAATCTATATTATAAGAGAAGGTTGAAAGTTAATTTGGTGTAAACAAAATAGCCATTTTACTTTTCTATTTTACCCTTTAAACTAACTTTACATAAGTCCCTAATTCACTTCTTCACCTCTCCACCATATTCTCACTTTTAATACACACATGTATCATATAAACTAGTAATATAAAGCACGAAGGGCAAACATAGACAAACCATCAGAAATAAGAAGATTTAACAAGGGTAATGTCAACTGTCAATCAAAATTGTGAACGTTGCACTTACATTGCATCTCTCATTGATGCAGTTTCATCGTCAAGAAGTGGTCCAAGCTCATCTTTGTATATCAGCTTCATTTTCCATACTTTGCAAAGCCTTATCGACCTAATAATAAAAAGAACATATTTAAAATATGCACAACTTTCATGCATGTAAATGTGACAGAACATACATTTTTTGATGGCATAGCTTATAACACTATATTGTATTCAATCTGTTTGTTTAATTATGGATCCTTCACGCTTATTTTGTTATCTCTCAAGACTCCTCCTTTCCTTCATTCACTATATAAACTAATCTGGAAGACTGAGGTTATCTCCGAAGTCCAGCCTTTTGTGTGTGGTCTGTTGCTCTAGATAGGTTTCATACCAATAGATTGTTACAGTATGGTTGACCTAATAACCTTTTACTGGGATATTTGCATTTAATGCAAGCAGGCTTATGAAATTCAGTCTCTAACTCTCTAAGATGGCAGGATTTTGCTTATGGTCATTCAGGTTATGTGGTTGAAGAGGAATGCTAAAGTTCAAAGTGTCACTTCAATCTAAGCATCAAATGTTAGTGCTTTAAAAGCATCACAATCTCTAAGATTCAGATGAGCCAAAAGGATGTCCTTAATTGAGGTTTTTTTCCTTCTTTCCTAGATAGGACTATTATTTCTCTTCTAATTTCTTCCTTTCTATATATAAATTCCTTTCATCAAATAAAAAGCAGGAGTGACCAACCTCGGTCGTTATGAGCACAAGTAGCTAACAACAAACTCAAATGGTCAAACTGCATTACCAAACATTCCATTTGACTCATAACAGCAAATTTTATGGGGCTTCCTTAAAGAACTCGAGCTCGGTATCAATGAAGACTCACATATCAAGGCAAAAAATGATGAATTGCTTAGATACCACTAGCTCGAACGGTTATGTGACAAGGATGAAGGATGATTAGGATGTCATTTATTATGTCACTGGAGATTTTGACATTAGTAGACCCAATGTCTTGAAGAGGCTGAGGGCATCTATTCTTATCTATAAAGGGGGGATTGCCAAACCATGTAGTGAGTCCACTCATTTAAAAACTCTTAAATAATTGAATCATCTCAGTTGGAATTTTAACAAATAATAAGTACTTTTTTAACAAATTATATTTATTAGTTCCAAAATTAAATAAAATTTTTGAATTTAAGATTTATAAATTAACTTAAAAAGTTAAAATGTATCTCCAATTCCGCACAATTTTATGTTTGACTCAGCTGAAAACTTTATAGACTTGTAGTAGCTGGCTTTCCCGCTTCATTGGTCAAAAGAACTGAACTGAAGAGAGTCATCACCGCAGACAATAAAAATCTCTTCTCCTCTTCTGTATCTTAATCCCTTCATTCTCTCTCCACTTTGAGCTTCTTCAATTCTAGATTAACAAAAAACCCTCTCTTCACAAAGATTTGCAATAGATTAATATTTCACAGATTAAGTAATTTGCATTCAGTTTGAACAAGAAAATTATATTTACATCATTTGAAGTAAAACCAGAAAAAAAATATGAAACTAAAAACCTAGGTGCTCGAGAACATACATACTCCATCCGCATGCTCAAAGACAAGTATATTAGGCAAACACACGCACAGAAATATGATGTGGAACAATTTAACAAAGAAACAAGTCAACAACTGGATATTCATCCTCTAAGTTAAAAAAATGGTATTTCAAGTATAAAAAAATTTGAACAAACAATTCTTATCACTGTTTATTGAATGAAACATAAAAGAAACAGTAGTTCCAAAGAACATTACAAAGTAGGCCAAATAGCCGTGCTTCCCCTCACGTCACAGCACACCAAAAACATAATTTTCTCTCTCTCGCAGTGGCTATATATCAGACCCTAACATACAACATTTATAGAGCACCTAAATGCACTCCCGCTAAAAAAATTCCAATAATAAAAACCTACACAACTTCAATAAAATAAACTAGCCAACAAAGTATAGTAATATCTTCAAAATGTCTTTGCAACAAAACTTCGAAATAAGTAAAAGACATTTGAAGAGCAATTTCAAGAAACGGAGGAAGAAATCAATTTTCAAGCAATTTTAAATATAAATAAGCAAAACCTCCCAGCCCATCCAAATCAAGATGACTCCATTTAGATTCCAACCACTTTCTAATCAAACTTATGTGAAAGGTGTAAAAGTTATATACACTTCCAAACTTCCATTTCTGGACTCCACCCTAAATTTCTTTCCCAAAACAAGGGCAAAGTGGAAAGTGTGTTTTGGCAAAGTGGCAAGTGTGTTTTGGCAAAGTGGCAAGTGGTAACATTAGGAGTATAATTCATACTCCAAATAAAAAGAAAACTTTGAGACTGTGATTGTAAAAGTAGGCAATTTGAGACATCCTAAAAGTGAAACTGAAATCTCATTTTGGGACGATGTACATATAATCCTTGTTCAAAATAATTTATAAAATACAGGACATCGACTCGCAAGCAGTCTTGCGTTGGAGACGGTCAACCATTTGCTTCATTATGAGGTTCCCAAGGAGTTTATGGACAGTTGTTTTCTCGCGATGTTGCATCTGTTGGTGATGACGAGATCAATGAGTGAGATGTTGCAGGATTAGCACGAGCTGAAAGTAGAAAAGGAGTGGAGAAGCCTACCTTTGGTGGACAATTTTGAAGGAACAGAACTGCTATTTTGATGGAACAAAACTGCTATTTCGAAGGAAGAGGGTCTTTTGGTGTCATAAGGCGTTTTCAAGATCCATAGTGCCTTTTGAGGTTTTTATGGGAAAGTTCGCTTTAGGAACTTTTAAATCCAGAGTGACTTTTATTAAAACTATATCCTTTTGTATTACTGTGCTTGTACTTGGGAACACCACCTTTACCGTTTCTAGTGGGTTTTATTTACTTGGTAAAAAAACAAGGTCACAAGGTTTTGGATCATTCAAAAAATGCATAGAAGAAACTAAGTTGGGAAGCATGCGTAAACTTTCAAGAGAACATAATATTTCCACAGTAATACCATTTGACAACAAGAAATTAGAACGAACACATTCTATATTAATCAAGGTAATAAAACTTCGGTGAGCCTACTTAACGGAAAGGGTGATGCTAGGGGTCTCAAAAAGTGTCTCAAATGATGTGTCATTAGAACATTGGTTAGGTAATATGATTGGCTATGCCATAAATTATCGTTAAAATATTCAATGCCATGTCATTTTTGAGAACATTAGACCAAAAATTTGAGAGTTATAGTGGTCTCAAAAAGCGTCTTAAAATTTGGAAATTATTATATTTTATACTTCCTTTACATAATCCTTTATGAAGTAAACAAGCACAGAGCTTTGGTTTTGCGTCTGATAGTTTAAGATTTGAACAACAGCATCCAGTGGAGTCATCCCATCATTTGCCTCGAGTTCTCCACAGTCCAACCTATAAATGAAACAAAAAAGAACAGTAGGTTCACCAGAAAAAGCTTTTCAAAGGAGTAAATTACAAAGCAAAGAAGAGGCAGTCACCTGGTTGGCATTAACTGTCTGAATAATTGATTTTATTTGCTCTGTCATCTGTTCCAGTTCCCTTTCAATAAATTCAGCCTGCTCATACCTGAAAAAATTACATCCCCCAAAAAAGATGATAATCAAATGCTCACTCCATAACATGTTAAGCACAACTATCATATATATATATATAACCTTTCAAATAAGGCTATAATTTCAGCAACATAGAAATGACGTGCCAAATAATACATAAAGCAAGAGGGGTTGACAAAGACAAACCATCAGAAATAAGAATATTTGTTAATAAAGGTAATGTCAACTGTTAATCAAAATTGGGAAGTTTGCACTTACATTGCATCTCTCGTGGATGCAACTTCATCGTCAAGAACTAGTCCACATCTTCCCTACATACTACTATTCTATCCCTACTTTACTACTATACTGTTATTATTTTTTTGTCATTTTCTCTAAAATCAAGTGACAAATTTCATCAACAAAAATACTTTATACTTTTTTAATGTTTTAAGTACTTTCTCATTAACAAAAATAACTGGAGTAATACATAAAAGCTGTAACAAAACTAATAAGCATTTTTTTCAAGCAAATCATATTTGTTAGTTTTAAAATTAAATACATATATGTTAATTCTAAATTTTAAGATTCATAAATTAATCTAAATTTTTTTAATGTATTCTTAATTTCACATAAAGGGAGTACAATTTTATGTTCGACTTTCACTGAAAACCTTGTAGACTTGTAGTAGAAATATTTCCATCTTCATTCGCTGGTCGAGTGTACCCAGCCTCTTCTCTATCTTATTCTCTTCATTCTCTCTTCGCTCTGATCTTCTTCAATCCAGAATTAACAAACAAATCTCTCTTCACAATCACAATTGCAGTCTAAATTCATTCATTCATTATGGGTACGAAAACGATCCTACTTTTTCCTCTTTTTAATCTCTTAGATTTTAGGGTTTACCAGTTAGGGAATTATTGATTTCTTTGATTTCAGGTTCCGCGATGAAGACGTTTGCCATTGAATATGACGAATTTCAATCCGAGGAGGAACCGCAAAGCAGGCAATAGTTTTGTTGACGATGAAGTCGATGATGATTGGCCATGTCAAATATAAGCGTACTTATGTATATAGCCATATATATATATATATATATATATATATATATATATATAAAATAAGGCTCACAAACGGATTGTTCATTTAGGAACAATTTTTTTTTGTCGTATATTTTTAATACATAATTGAGATTGGGCCCACTTATTCAATTTAAAAGTATACGGCATATATATATATATAGAGAGAGAGAGAGAGAGAGGGAAATGAGAATCATGAGAGGATTATCGGATAAAATGAGATAAGAGGGTTGTGTGTACCTGCTGATGCTTTGGTGCTCCATGGCGATTCTACAATCTGGGAGTTGCCCAATCACAGAGAGATTTCATAACATAGCATAACATAACATAACATAGAGAGAGAAAGAAGGAATTAACAGAAGTGAAATCAGAAAATTGAGAGAGTAAGGGAGAGGATCAATTCTGGAGAAAGAGGGAGGGAGAGAGGGACTCTCGGGAGAAATTTGGGTTTTAGATTCAAAACTAATTATGAAGGAATTGGGGTTTTCTGGTTTTCCATGTTTATTCAAATCTAATTAGGCTGATAGCTTTTATAACGGCTAATAATTTTTTGATCAAGTGTGTAAAATTGTAATGGCTATGTTTAATTTCCAAAGCCTTCTTTGAAATCTATATTTCAAATTTTTTTTCCTTGTCGGATTCACGTGAGAAAATATTTAGTATAAATATCAAAAAAGCTTCTGAGTTTGTAAAAATATTTTATTTAAAAAATCTTGAGATATTAAAACAACTCCTGACAATATTAAAACAACTACAAAAAGTATAAATCTCTTTTTTTTAAAATTATTTTTTTGGGTAAATTTCACTTTAGCATCTGACATTTTAATATTTTTTTCACTTAGCCACCTATTTTCTAGAAACATACACTTAAACACCTCAAGTTTTGAGGTGTAGTGATAACATTTATTTATGTACTATTATAATACAACGTATATTAAAAAATAAATTGCAATAAAAATTTTATTCAAATTCTTTTCTTTTTATTTTTTGGTAAAGATTTAAATTCATTCAAGTAGAGTTGATGGACTTTTTATTTTATTTTTTAGTTTAGAGGCTAAACAAATAAAAATAAACCATTTTTATTCAAAACAATTTTGTTATAAAATATTTTGTAAAAGTTATTATATTTTTTGTGAAGCCAATAAGTTTTATTTGCAATAAATTTATTGTTTCGGACCTTTCGGTGAACTGAGGACTGTTGGAAAAAATAAAATATGGGTTGTGAAGGTGAAGAATTGACTAAAAGAAACCCAATACAAATATAAATAGGTGAAATTTAAAATACATTCGGGTCCAATTTTCATGTCACGTAGAGTTTTTGTTCCTTACTGTTTTATTTTTGGCTTATATATTCATGTTTTGGATCTGTTAATGGTAAAATAACTTGATGCAATTATTATCAAAACAAAGAATGAAGTTTATAAAATACTAAAATTATGTCCAGAAAAAATATAAAACTATAAATTTCACACTTTTTTCTTGTTTATTTATGATTTTTAATTACATTTCACAACTTATTAGCAAATAATTATCTTATCGGCAAAATTAAGGAAAATCCAGTTGAACTTATTACACCATTAAACTTTTAAAAATTCCCATTGAACTAATTAAAATTTTAAAATTACACCATTCTGTTAATAAGATTGGACTTCCTTTAAATTGGCTCAGATTCTTCAGGCAAAATTAAGAAAAAACCACTATAGTCGACATGTTTTACTTATTACGCCATTAAACTTTTAAAAATTAAAATTACCCTATTGAACTAATTAATATTTTGAAATTACACCATTTCGTTAATAAGATTCGACGGCCGTCAAATTGACTCAGATTTTTTCAGACGTGACTAGTAAAAACAGAAAAGAAAATGACATGTCATTCCTACGTGGATTAGGCAGTAAAATCAACTCATCTCTCAAGCACGTCTCCAAAGTCTACCAAGTGTAGAAGAAAGCGGTGACACAAGGTGAGACAATGGTGGAGGCTCCATGTGGCGGTGCTGACAGCGACGACAGTGGAGACTCATTGTGGTGGTGGCGACGTTGGAGGCTCCTTATGATTGCGGTAGCTCTTTTGGTGTTGAATCTTTTAACGACGGTGCTGGGTGCGTTGTTAGTTGGTTCACTTCTTCTCCACTTTTTTTATCTAGGCTATGTGGAGTGGCATTGCAGCGGGGTTGGTGCTAGTAATTAGGCAAACAAAGGCTGATTTGGAGTGTTGAGGGTTGATAATGGGGCTATGTTTTGGTAAATAGAAGGGTTCGATAGAGGAGATTAAGGTTGTAGAAGTTGTGATTGCAAAAAGTAGGCGGAGGAGGATCGAGAAGAGAAAATTATAAAATGGAGAAGAAAACATACATATTATAGTAGTTAGGGTTCGAAACCCTTCATCTGATTTATCTATAAAAATGATGGTTTATATACGTTCAAATTTTATAAAATCTATCAAATTAATGATGTAATTTGAACAAATTAAATATCAAGAAAAAGAATCAAATTTGAGTATATTTATTTTTGCCAAATAACGTCATTAATTTAATCAATTTGATAAATTTGAAGTAGAAATCTATGGGGTACTTCTGGTTGGTTTGTAAAT